>JANXHW010000004.1:121818125-122538750 GCA_026170595.1 Plestiodon gilberti rubricaudatus
TCAATTGTATTCATGTGCAAAAAGGCTTCTGAAGTCCTTGCAACTCAAACTTCATTGACGCACCCCAGTTCAGCAAGCACTACTGATGTGTGGGAAGAGGTACTGACATGTGGATTGGCCCTACTGGGATTGTAAAAGATTACACATGCCCAACCCAGCGGCCAAAGCACAAGCAATCTATACTTTCTGTCTCTGAGCTGATCTCGGCACCAATGCAAGCTGCCCTTCCAGGACTAATAGCAGCTTTGGAAGCATGATTTTCATAGGCACCTTGGTGCAACAGAAAAGAACTGTGCCCCCCCCCCTCTGTGTGTGTGTGTGTGCGTGCGTGCGTGCGTGCGCGCACATGTGAAAAAATAGCACACAAGGTCAAACTATTCATTTAACAATGTATAGTTTGGCCTTATGGGTCAACAGCTCGAAGCCCTCAGATTACCAGGAAATCACAGGCCTGGAATATAATTATACAAAATAATAAACAATTTTGTGTATGAATCTGTTTTGTGTATAAAATGTTTAAATTAACGCTTGCTAACTTAATACTTAAATTAACCCTTGCCAACTGAGCAAAGAGGCACCTTTCAAAGTGGTGCCCTCTTATATTTAGCAGGGGGGAAGCAACTGTCCCTCTTCACCCCAGCATGGCCTCTTTTCCAGTGGCTGTTGCTGGTGTGTCTTCTGTATTATTATTTTTTTTAGATTGTGAGCCCTTTGAGGACAGGGAACCATTTATTGTGTCATCCTAACAGCCAAGCTGTCACCACCTAGAAAATGTCTTAGGAATAAGACGAAACGTCGGTTTTTGCACCATCTTCGGCCTTGAATTTTAAATGTATTTTTCCTGGTCGTAGTTTTTTGAACTTTTTTTTTTAATCTGCGTTTCAGTGTTTGAAAATTGTTTTTAATCTTATTTTGGCTTTGATAGAATATGTACATGGCATCTATACCCATATACCTACCCTATATCCTGCAAGAACCATTTATTGATTTATTTTACCATGTAACCCACTTTGTGAACTACTCCTGTTGAAAAGTTTTAAAGCGGTATATAATATTCTTAATAATAATAATAATAAATTAAACAGGATGCTCAGGCTAACTATGAGCTAACCGACACATGCACAAACGTCACAGGTTGGGGAATCTTATATATGAATTCTTTGTCACATACTGTATATGGGAAGCAGAAAACCTTTCTTCAAGATGGAGTTTGTTCTTCTTGTCAAAGTATTGACGAGAACTTTCCACTTATATGGTTTTATCAACTACAGTATGTTGTATTGATTTTTAATAGTCTATTGTAAGCCGCTTTGGGTGCCCTTTTGTGAGAAAAGGACAGAAAGAAAGAGAGAGAGAGTTTTCTTTTAAAAGAAATTAATCTGCCTGCACATTAAGGAGGAGGCTGGGCTGGCACTCTTTGCACCAATGTGCTAATTTCTTCACACAAGACATTTTTACATGTAGAACATTTGAAAATGAGACCCTTGTTCTCCCTCACAATCCGAAGTGAAACAAACCAAGGAAGCAGATTAGCAACAGGTGGCCGGGGGCGCATTCCAGCCCCCAGGGACTCCTTCTGGCCCTCAGCAGTGTCTGAAGTCTCCCCCTACTCAGTTGTTTCCTTCCAAGCGGGAAAAGCTCTTTAACTCCTTGCATGTGTCAACAGCAAGGCTATCACAGAGTTTTCCCCCTTAAGCATCTCAGCAGCCCTACCTGCATGTCTCAGCGAATGCCTGAGGGAGATCTGCCAAGGCCATTAGAGTTGTTCTCTATGGGAAGAAAGAGGTTTAAATAAATCTCTTGCCTACTATAAAAAAAGGTAAAGGTGACCCCTGACAATTAAGTCCAGTCGTGTCCGACTCTAGGGTGTGGTGCTCATCCCCATTTCAAAGCCGAAGAGCCAGCGTTGTCCGAAGACGCCTCCGTGGTCATGTGGCCGGCGTGACTCTCCTTGCCGCAGCGCGTAGCATGCAGCTGGAACACGGAGCGCTGTTTACCTTCCCGCAAGCGGTACCTATTTATCTACTCGCATTAACATGCTTTGGAACTGCTAGGTTGGCAGGAGCTGGCCAAGCAACAAGAGCTCATCCCATCACAGATTTGAACTGCCGACCTTTCGATCGACAGCTCATGGTTCAGCGGTTTAACCCACTGCGCCTTTTGCCTACTATGCCTTGGCTCAAGTGGGAGTGTTTCAGTGGGCGGAGACTACATTACTAGCACTTCAAGTCCTTACACACTTCAAAATACGGCCTCTGTTAAAAATAACTTGCCAACCAGGAGTGTAGATGCCGACTTGTTCAGTGCCCCCTTCCTTGACGATGTTTATAGGACAATTAAGTACAAACTCCATCTTGAAGAAAGGTGTTCTGCTTCCCGCATAAAGCTTTTATCATCCACATCTGTATATTGGTGGAGGTATTTTGGCCTGTAACATTCTATTGAGTTTACTACGTACCACTAAAAAGAAATTGATTTGAACGGGGGTTCCAGATGGAATTAAAATATGAATACATTCTCTGGTGTACAAAAGGTATCCCCAGTCTCTGCAAAAGTCAGATTTGAACTCATCTGCTCAGAAATTGATTGCAATCTCATAAAAATGAGAGGTTCTAACCTTTTAGGAGATGAGTAACCGAGTTAAAATCCCCCTAGACTAATATCATGTAGAATTGATATTAAAGCCAAATTTTTAATTAAGAATACCCAAGTGAAACATTTTATACAGCAATATATAGGGGGAACATGGAAGGAAAGGAAAAGAAAGAAAAAACTATCATTCACTTAAACCTGCCAGTTGGACCTCTTGGTATTAAGATATATTCACACAAGCATTTGGTCCTTCTTCAAGTTATTCCATGTATTTTTCAGCATTCTCGATTCAGTTCTGCTGCCTCCTCAATTACAGTAGGAAACAAATCCGTGAAATAATTGCACACCAATAGGGAAATACTTTTCAGACTCTCAAAATGCAAAAATTCATAGCCTTTGGCTGAAGTTGACAGGCAGCAGGGCTTACTAAACTAAGGAATTCACAGTCACTGGATGCTGCTTTACTAACCAGCATAAAGAGCTTCTAAAATGGAACAGATGAATACCTGGAAGTTAATGAGAGGATCCACCAAAAACACAAACCCCCATTTTTAGACACTAGATATCTTGGAGTACCAGATGCTGGAAGTTTAGAGAATATTGCCATCATACCCGATCTCTGGCCAGTCTAAAGGTAAAGGTATCCCCTGACAATTAAGTCCAGTCGTGTCCAACTCTAGGGTGTGGTGCTCATCTCCATTTCAAAGCCAAAGAGCCAGCGTTGTCCGAAGACGCCTCCGTGGTCATGTGTCCGGCATGACTCTCCTTGCCGCAGCGCGTAGCATGCAGCTGGAACACGGAGCGCTGTTTACCTTCCCAGAAAATGCAAAACTGTGATGGTCTATTGGTCTGGCACAGCATAGCAATTCTTCATGCCAGGCTTTGTCAGCAATCAAGTGCCGTCAATTAATAAGTGGGATAGGACCAGGACTAATCATTTCTCCTCTGCTCCTGCAGGAGAATTCTCTCTCCAGTGCTTCATTATAGTCAGAGGCTGATACAGACGTATGCACACCTCATCTGCTCTGAAAGGCCCAAAGCCTCATTGAATGCTGCTCAGGTCACATGGGTGGCTTTACTTCTAGCAGGTCTTGCTTATAAATGGTAAAATGAAAGAGGGATGAGGAGGTAGAATCCTGTGGTGAGAGGACTGTAACACTCCAACTCTAGGTGGTGAATGCCATTTTGGAATATTCCCCTATGTAAAATATTTCTATGTGACTAAATCAGGGGGGAAAGGTTGTAGTTCTGCCCTCTATCTGCGGCTATACCAGTTTTCTACTTAGAACTAGAAGATTGAAAGGGCGCTGAATGCCTTTGGCTCCATACTTCTGAAGAAGATCCGTACAAATTCCGGAGTGAAACATTAAGACGATGATGCTTTTAAGAACTGACTGACATGGTTATTAAATACCTGTTTAATTTTAATTTTTCAGCAAATATGGACTGTGAATCTCTAAGTCAATATTTAACTAGAAGATTGATGGGTTTTTGTTTTTTACATAGAGCATTTCATAATGGTAATCCCCCACTTGCAGTCTGAAGTTATATGGCCCACACTACCACCTCATTTGTAGGCCAGACCACTAGTGGTCTGATATACCACTGTCTTAGGAGCAGGAGGCAACAGCATCAATGGAGGTTGCTGCATCTGTGCTGATGCCAGTTACAGTAAGAGGCTGATGTTCTACCACATGTTGTAGAACTGCGCCAACACTGGACCCCAGAGGTCTATCCTAGGCACATTGGCATTTGAACTGGCAGGTTTTAAGATTGAACTAGTACCTTACCAATTTTGTGTGTGTGTGTGTGTGTGTGTGTGTGTGTGTGTGTGTGTGTGTGTGTGTGTGTGTGTGTGTGTGCGTGAGAAATAAGAGCAAGATCACTTTAAGCAGCAAAAGTTTTATTTCTTCAATAACTACGCTAACTTGAATTTTATTGTAATGTTTTTACAACACCGGTAGAAACAAAGTACAGGTGATACATAAAATAAAAGCAAGATATCCTTGGCTTGACAGGCATTATGCATCAAATGTACACTGTTTGCAATGTATCCCTCCCCCCCCAACAAAACTTGTTATAAACTTGTTATAAATCAGATATATGGGCAGCCCAATCTTATCAAGGGCCGCCACACTGTGCAAAAGCACGCAGTGAGGGACCCTAGGCAGGATCAGGCCCAGTGTCATCACTGCAGCATGGCGGGACGCATGGGGTGATGCACCCGGAGGCGGCCAGAGGGGGTGACGCCACCACCACCCCGGCACTCACCCCATCCTGGCGCGTCACCCAAGGAGCTGGCAGGCCGAGCCGCGTCTTCCCTGGCAGCTTCTAAATAGGCCAGCCGGCAAGGCTTCAAGCAGCATGCGCACAACACCGCTCGAAGCCTTGCCCTCAGAAGGGCCGAATGAAGACTTAATTTGGTCTTCGTTCGGCTGTTCTGAGGGCAAAGCTTTGAGTGGCGTTACACGCATGCGCCGCTCGAAGCCTTGCCCAGCCTATTTAGAAGCGGCCGAGCTGCCGAGGAAAACGTGTCTCGGCCTGCATGACACGGCAAGATGGGGTGAGCACCGGGGGGTGACACGGTAGTGGGGGGGTGATGCGTCGCCGAGCCGAGCAACCCGAGCCAAGCGGCTCGTGACACCGCTGATCAGGCCAGCACTGGCAGAGCTGGAGCACACCTCGGGAGAAAGCGACATTCATCTCTTTTCCCCCTGGGAAGAGACCCAACGGCCCCTATGGGCCTCCTCAGATTCGTACCAGCAAAATGGTCAGAGCAAATCTGAGGAGCCAGTGTAAGGCCGGCCAGGCCCGGTACAGGGGATAGGATTTGGCAGAGCGTGCCACCAATAATTCCTCCCCTGTCCCTGGCCAGCGGGCCAATCACCCCCTCCCGTTCCACCCCAGTCCGCCCTCCATACATCCTTGCCCCGATTGGCACAGGACTTACCTGAGTCCGCAAGCACTGACTGCGGCCCTGGGCAGAGTGAGCAGCACTGGACTCTCTGCCGGCACCACTTACTCGCTAGGTGTCGAAAATGTTCCTTACAAAGTTTATGACATCTGGCACCAGCGGATATTTAGTCAGGACTGTGCCATTAATGTGTTTATATTCTTCTTACAACAGAAAACATCTAACAACAAAATATTAACAAATCAATTTAAAATACCAACATTATTTGAAAAAATTGATTAAAAATTCACTTAGAAGCGCAGAAGATAATTGCACAGCAAAAGATAAAACAGCAGAACTAAGGTGTGTTGTGAAACGCAAAGTTCTTCAACCACTTTCTAAACCAGATAGAGGAAAGGAATCAGATTTCATGGGGGTGAGTATTCCACAGTTCTGCTGCCCCCACCAAGAAGGTCCTGTCCCTAGTAGATAAAGATGGGGCAGGAAGCAAGGCCTTTGCAGCTGATATTAGGACTCAGCCAGGGTGATATGGAGAAATCGGTCCTTAAGGAAACCTAGTCCAAGACTATTTTCGAATCAAGTAGCACAACCCCTAGGCACTCCACTCTGAAGTAAGTTCTCTTCAATTCAATGTGGCTTACTCCTATGTGAACTGTAACCCAGGACTGTAACCCTGCACTTTAAGCAAATTGGGAGCCAATTCAACTGGTGCAAAAAAGGTGTCGTCTCGCTCCAACCAACATTGTAGAGACCCATATTGCTTTATGTAATATATTTTATAGAATATATACCTAATAAAGGATTACCAAGGAGAGATGATAAAGGGTTTTATAACAGATAAATGGGTTTGTATATATAGGGTTTAGATATGGTACTTTTATGGTCACCTATGTATGAGACAAATGAGACCACATTTCTAGGAAGGTTTTCCTTTTTCATGCCTCTGGCTAGCAAGAATTGTTCTGTTAGCTTGTTTACAACTGCAAAGTTCCAAGACCTACGGCGTTAGTATCTCAAATGCTGGCTGAGTTTGCTGTGGCAAGCAGATTTTTAACATGGCCCATATAAATCAAAAAGGAGGCTTCCTTACAAACGCAGTTAAGGAGGGTCAATTGCAGGGCCAAGTGGCAGTTGATGTCCACCAATATCTGGCATTTTACCTATTACAGAATTCCAAAAGTGTTCAATGTGGGTACAGAACCATCACATATGAAAATAAGTGCCCGTTGCTTTGCAGCTGGAATCAGATTAAAGAGCAGCTTAACTGGAAGTCATCTGGTCTGTCACTGGCACATGGCTTTGTCTGCATTTTCCCCCTCTTCCACATCGTGTTGTTACTATTCTAAATGCCAGACCATTTTGCTTTATCCATTTCCATATCAGAATTCCAGCTGTACATGTTGCAGGATGACACAAACACATTTCACAGAATTTTATATAAATTAGACATCACCCTATACCTTAGAACCGTACATCTTAAAAGACTTTCAAAAGACATTAAAAGTTGAAGAAACCTTATGAAATACTGTAATAGATGAAGAAACATGATGTCTGACTTGCTAATATTGGATACAAGGAAGCTGATGCCCTTAGATAATTAATTGTGGGTAGTACACTGCCCTTGATGTGTGAAATCAAAATATCAAGTCACCTTCTTACAACGCTGATCTTTGTCAGACAAGGACAAGTAACAGATTATTGAGGTGACAGGCAAAACTCCATGTCAACCTAAAATGTCTAGAAAAGGAAAAATATCTCCTGCTGCTTCTTGTTCCCTAAAGTTGACACATGGATTGGATCCAAAGTTTAGTTAGTCTTGACTAAGTTAGTCATAACTAAATTCCATGGAAATCAAGGGACTAACGGCCCAATCCTATCGAAGGCCTGCGCCAGTGGAACGCGCGTTCTGCCAACACAGGCTGCGGCAAAAGCACTGCCTCCCGCCTTCCCGTTCATGCCAGCAGAGCAACGGAGGCCCACAAAAGCACATAAGCCCAGCACAGGGGGCAGAACAAGGCAGAGGGAGGGAATTGAATGGGGCGGGGGGGGGTGGAACGGAGAGATGGGTGCAGGGTCAGCGGATTTGGCCTGGAAGCATGCTGAATCATAACCCTCTTCCTGGGCCCGATCTGCCTGCATGAATCAACACAGACTTGCACCAGCGACTAAGTTGGCGAAGGTCCAAGTTGATCCATAGCAGCTGCTGGGGGCTTACCCCAGGGCAAGGGGACAAATGTCCCCTTACCCCAAGACCTCCAGCAACCAAAAATCCCCCACAGGATGCATCAATGTGCAGGGATTTAGTTGGGATTGGGCTTCCCAACA
Source organism: Plestiodon gilberti rubricaudatus (assembly GCA_026170595.1). Taxonomy (NCBI): domain Eukaryota; kingdom Metazoa; phylum Chordata; class Lepidosauria; order Squamata; family Scincidae; genus Plestiodon; species Plestiodon gilberti. The sequence continues at coordinate 121,825,957 of JANXHW010000004.1, forward strand.
GACCACTCTTTGGATTTCATAAAAGCCACTGTAATATGTCAATTTGGAACACACTGTATGCTATTAAATTTTGCCTTGACAACAATCTACCTCACACAGAGCACAATCCTCTGGAGTAATCCGGTGGCAGAGCAAGCGCTCCACCACTGGAAATCATCACAAACGCGCCATAAAGCATATTCATGACTACTCGGAAGCAGGGGCGTCACTAGGGCGCGCGCCGGCCTAAACTGAGGGCGCGCACGCCGCCCTAATGACCCCCGTGCCACCGCAACAGCCGGAGAGGATTTCTCCGGAGTCGGCAGCAGTGGAGGCTCCACTGCTGCCGGCTCCGGAGACATCCTCTCCGGCCGGCTGTCCTGGGCCTTCTGACGAGGCCCAATGCGCGATGTCATATTTATTAGGTTTTTCGCACATGCGCAGTACGTTTGAGGGCAAAGGGCTGCCCTTTTGCCCTCAAACGTTCTGCACAGGCGCGAAAAACCTAATAAATACGACATCGCGCATTGGGCCTCCTCAGAAGGCCTCGGAGCTCCGCTGAGGGCGGACGCTCCGAGGCCTTCTCCTGGAGCGGGAGGTGTCGTGCACGACGTGCGAGTGCGCACGCGGGACCGCACATCACTCTTTGTGTACGTCACCCACAGGCGGTCCGCCCTGCCCGCCTCGCTCCAGTGACGCCATTGCTCGGAAGGGCTGCCGGTGCTAGGCCGGCAGCCCTTACTCCCGCACTGGATCGCCCATGCGGCCGCCAGGGGAAGGTAAGGGATCCCCTGGCAGCCGCATGGGTGGTCTGGGCGGCGAGGGAGGGGGGCATTGCCTGTGCCGGCCCAGGAGGGGGCGGGGATGGCGTCTGCCATATCCCCGTCCCCGTTCTGGCCGGCACGGCCATTACATGGCCTCCTCCTACGTCCGCCAGCTAAATAGCTGGCAGAAATCAGAGGAGGCCCCGGGATGCTCCAGAGCGGCCCGGAACGGGGATAGGATCCGGCGGGCGGCCCTGGGCTACCCGCCAGATAATTGCTCTGTTATACATCCACATTATTCATTCCCAATAGAGTCAGCGCACACCAAATTAGGTTGTCCTTGTTTGATGACAAACAAAACATGATTTACTTAATACTGTAACTATTTATAAAAGTCAATAGCTATAAAATATGGGTTACTATTTTTTCAGATATTGGTAATTTTTGGAGGAGGCAAGAGATCAGAAATCTTGCCGATTCATTTTCAGCTATACTGTACTTACCTCCAACTCCTTTAAACAAAAACTATTTTCCGAAACGTAGGGAGCCACACCTCCCAATCTGAGTTAACTTGAGCCATTGCCCAGTCTCTACTGTGAAAAACCCTTTGACACACATTCCAAAATATTAGAGCACTAGAGAATATTACCCATCTTAGAAACAAAGATTTTAGATTTTCTTTTCACTACTTCCAAAACTATTCATATGAAATTGACAGCGCAATCCAACTTAACTTTTGTGCCAGTTTAACCAGCGGCGCAGCGAGAATGGGAGGCCCCAGAACCGAAAAGGGATTCAAATCCCCTTTGAATTCCTCTTTTGGAGGGGATTTGAATCCCTTTTCCGTTCTGGGGCCTCCCGTTCTCACTGCGCCGCTGGTTAAACCGGCACAAAAGTTAAGTCGGATTGCGCTATGGGTCTTCTAATTGGATCTTAGGAAGTCTCTTCAAGTAGTGGTTATTTAATAAATTGCACACACTCTAGTGAATCAAAGTGCAGGAAAAAGCACAGCATGGGATAAGCAGAGAGGAGTACGAATCTGTCTCTGTTTTCTAACCAGGGACACTGGCTCTCCTCTCCTGGGAGGAATGCTTCACTCAACAGCAGCCTGTGCTACTTCTGGCACACGTGCCACCAGAGGCTGTTACCCCTGATCTATTATAATCCTCATTTCTATGCAATAAGAGTCACTCATTTCCTTCCTCCAAGATACTGAGACTGCACAGATACAGTGAGAACTTGCTCTAAAGAACCTTTTTCCTTTGGGCACATTTGGTGGAGGAGATTTTGCTTGCAGCATTCAGCTGAGCACCATATTTGGGGAAAAGGAAGATTTTCCCTGGAAGTCTGCTCCTCTAGAGATCCTCAGATGTGTTTTCTACTCTCAGCTACATTTGGATTGGCTCTGCTCTAGATTCTGGTGTTTTTATGATGTGAGCATAAAAAGGAGTGTGCTAACATTTTATTATCTGAAATTACTAGTCCTACCAACTATTGCAAAGAAAAATTCTGTATTTTGAACAGGGTAGGAGAGGAAGAAAACACAAAAGGATAACCATTGGGAAAGTCTCAAAAAAAAAGTGTGAGCAAGCTTGCTTGTATTGTCTGTAAAAGTCTTGCAAATTTCTCTCTAAAAATTTTTTTGTTCCCAGTGCAATTCTTCAGCCCAAACAGCTTAAAGCAATGCTCTAAGCATTGCTTTAAGCATTAGAGCTCTAGACAGCTCTAAGTCAATTAACATAGAGCTGACTTCATTATTTAGCATCATCATTCACCTTTTCAGAGGCCAGAAAGAGACCACGCTAATTTTTACCAACAATTCCATCCATAAACAGACACTTTTTAAAGTTCCTCTAACCATCTTCCAGATTTCAGCTCTGGACAGAGGATCTCTTTCCGATTTTCTTTAACATTAATGTTAATAGCAATGCTAATCATTCCTGTTATTAATACCACTGTACACAAGTCATCCATCCAACAGAAATGTTAGTCTTAATAACATTAAGAGTCTGTATTTGATATGAAGTTGAGCCCAGTGTTGGAGTGAGAAGTGCAACTACATATATCCTTAAGAATTTGTGCCTATCTGCACTAACCACTTTCATCTCATCCATAATAAAGAACACTGAATGTAATTTATATCACATTGAGTGTAATTAACACTGAATGCATTATTTTTTTACAGATGAGAGTATACTCATCAGTGCCTTATTTGTTTAAAAAAACCTGCTTTTGCAGTTACTTCTTTATATGAGAACTGATGGAGCATAGTGGAAGAAAGGCTGAGCTTTGAAACAAGAAATCTCCAGTTTGGATCTTGGTTCTATGAACTCAAGTCATGAATTCACCTTAGGCAAATCGCAATGTCCTTCAGCCTCTCATCCTCAACAGAGAGGTGATGACGATAATATTGACCTACCTTACAGGACTTATTGGGAATTTTACAAGATAATGTGAATGAAGTGCTCTGAAACCTCAAAAGCACTATAGCGTTAATATTATAACATGCAAACTAAAACAAACTGGGACAAAACATCCAAAGGGATACCCACTGGGGCTGTTTGTTTTAATTGCTTTTAATTATTTTAATTCTTGATTTTAAATGTATTCATGTATTTTAATGTTTTTGTTGTAAGCCGCCTTGGTTGCCCTGGTGGGAGAAAGGCGGGGTAAAAATTCTATAAATAAATAAATAAATACCTTCAAGTACCCCAAAAGGTTTGGATACATGCAGCAGGCTCCTTTTTATTTTGAGTTGCAAGAGTGGGCATCAGTGTTCCCTCCAACAATCCCTGCAGTTGCGCGGAGCCCTATTTGTTCAGTGATGACATGACACATCACCACCAACTTCTGGGTAGCCGATCTCCAAGCTGTGCAGAGCTTGGCTTCAAGTGGTGGGCATGCACAAAGTATTTTTGAAACTTCCGTCTGGGTGTGTTTATCTTTATTTGCCATGCTTATTTGCCAACTAGCTCCTCTCTTTAAAGAACAGTGTCTTAATACTGTTATTAAAACCTATGAAGGAAAAGACCATCACAGGTTACAAGCCATAAGCAACCTCCTGGCTTTAGAAGTAGGTTTTCTTTGTGCCAGGCGCAAGGGAGTGGCAACAGGGAACAGGTTATTTTGTTGGCTGTGTGCTCTCGGAGGCATCTGGTGGGGCCACTGTGAGATACAGGAAGCAGGACTAGATGGGCTTTTGGCCTGATCCAGCAGGGCTCTTCTTATGTTCTTATGAACTGCATATTCTTTCCCTGACTCCACATCCCTCCCCTTCCTCTGTTATCTCCATTCTGTCCCTTTTTAAATTGTGAGCCCCTTTGGGACAGATGGCGCTGGATTAATAGATGTTCAAGAAACAAGTCCAAAAAGCCACACCGCATGCTTAACTAGTCATTTAGTTCTTTGGTCCCGTAATCTGGACAAACACACACACTCCAGTCTAATGGAAGCATGCACAGAACCATTTAATAGAAGAGTTAAAATCTCAGTCAGCTGTTGATGGGATTGGGGAGGGAGACGAGACTGAATTCTGTCCTCCTCCACCCCTCCTGAAGATGTTAACTCTGAGATTTTACCTTTTAAAAGACAGATCTGTACACAGTCTCTTGGGTACTGAATCAGAGAAGGAAAGTATGCTCACAGCACCTAGGTGCACACATGGGACCCCTTCCAGCTAGGATATGCATAAAACACTTGCTTATGCATGGGTAATGTCTCCAGCTAGATGGAAGCAATTCAATACTTAATTGCACCAAAGCAGAGAAAATACTTCAATTAAAATCCAACATACCATTTACTACTGAAAATTCATTGGGATTATAAAGCAAGCAAGAAGTGAGTAGGGGGGTTTGACATCAGTGAAATCAGGACTCGACATCATGACAACTACCAGGACTTCATTAACTTGAAGTAGCATATTCAAACAGAAAGTATCAAACTTAAAACATCTGAGAGTTAAGTGAAATTATTTAAATCTCACAAGTAATTAAAAGAGTGTTTTTATTGTTCACCTAAAGTAGTTTTACAATAAAAATACCTTTAAAGCAAGCAAGTTATTGTTGTTCTATTGTTCCAGCAATTTAGTTTAAAACATTTTATGGAATTTTCTTGACAAAACCTTCAGAAGTGTAACTGAATAGATAATACAACAGTATCTCCTTTTCTTAGATTTTTTTTCTTTTGTGAATAGCATTTAATTGGTCACAGTCTAAAGCAAACAATCCCAGAACATACACACTATCCAGTACACACAATATAAAGAAAGTAAATCATAACCGCTGTGGAACAAAACCACCAAAAAAGAAGAAAAAGAAAAACCCATAGAAGAACTACACAGTGGTTAAGGAACACTCCATCCCATGATGACAAGTTGTGCTCTAAGCCTAGATGGCTGGGGAAATTAACAGCACTAATCTGAAGGATGGGAAATACATAATCAAGTATATATACTTAAATGGGGTTTAATTAATTCGGCATTAGTAAATCATGACTGTTCATTTGGCAAAACGGTATTCAGGTTGATTTTGTGGGCAGGAAGAAAAGAGAGAATGTGTATGTTTAACATTCTGTAACAATTTAAGAATTTCATAGTTCTTATAACACCATCTTCATAACAGAAGTGTTTTACACTTGTACAATGTTAATTACTTTATTATACATGGAAGCCTGCAATAGACCAATTACACAATAAGACTGCAAACAACCACTGGTACTTTTCTGCCTTCAGAAAGTACGTAAGACAGAAAACATCACCAAAATACTTTTTAAAAAATGTGCATAAACATCACCAAAATTACATTAAAAAAACTAATTTTTAAAAAATCTGCAAAAGAAAAAAGTGGTTCTGGGCAGTGCAACTGCTTCTTAGCAGTTTTAAAATAGCTACTAAGTTTTCTAGCAGGTTTCCATGGCTCCACAGGCTCTAATCAAGATTCACATATCATAAATAATGTACCACAAAATATACATGAATTTGAGCAACAATTCCTTGAGAAGGTTCTGGTGACAATAAACCACACAGGTACCAGTCACATGGTTCATACATTTAGGCCAATCTCCGAATGGAACTGAAGCCTTAAGGCCCAAGCCTGCAACATGGTTTTCTATACATCCTTGTAACCACATGTAATCTTAAAAAAACCTCTTCCCCGCCAAACTCAAAACTGCATGTGGACATAGATGGCTATGCTAGTAGACCCTGATTACAGGCTGGAGGGCCTCTCTATGTACAATTGAGTATATTTTGTAAATTGTATGGAAACCTTCATAGCGCTCTAAAATAAAGGGGAATTCAACTTTTTAAAATGTTCAACTTTTGATGTCACAAGACATCAGAAAACACATAATAAGTTCTGCAATCTTCTGGAATGTAAATCTTCTAAAATTCCAGCTGTTAAGCTAAAGGGGAGAGGAAGGGCCACAAACCATGGCAAGTAAGTTTGGTGAAGAAAACAGCTGATAAAGAAGATGATCTAGGACCCTAAAGGAATATTTGGGTAGAGGAAAGAAAGGTTTGGAGACCATTTGGGGGACGGGCATATTTTTAACTATGTAAAATAAATAATGCATCCCAAAATGTATATAAATTATTACTGTAATTTTAGTTTGGGGTTGCAATGACATTAAATTGCCACTTAAGAACTCTTCTTGTGGATTGTGTTCCTAAAATCTCTTTACAGAATTACAGCATTTGAGGAGAAATGGGGGTGAGCTATATTGTTTTTATTAAAGCTATCATTCCAGGCTTTTACCAAGGATCTGAGAATATCTACCCCACCAGTGTGGAATGAGTATCATCATCTGGAAGAAGAATAAAGAAGCATGTTAATAACTGTAACAAGCTATAGGTAGCAAAGTTCTCAGAATGTTGTATTGCCCAGATATGAGACAGCAATTTGTAATGTGTTAGATCCCTTTCTTAAATGATGAAGTAGATTTGCCACTTTTGTAAATTGGAAACTCCAATACACTAATAGTGCACAGAATCTCCTTGCTTCATTACGTTTTCCTGAGAGTAAAGCAATTAAAATAAACCTTAATCCTAGGAACGAAGTTTTTTTATTTATTTTTTTTCCTTTTTTGCATTTTCAAATTTTGGGCTACTCCCTGACAATCTAAAATATGTGATTGCTAAACACTGTCACATGAACACAAAAAAATGCAAACTACCAAGTCTACTGATCTGATTAAAAACCATAATACAAACTGATCTAAAATTACATTAACAAAAATGAAATATGAAAAGTTGCATTGAAAGGGCGTGTTACATTATTTGTATTAGGATCATGTAGAAACATTCCAATGGCAGTGTTATCAAAATAAAACAAATACATTAAGACCACCCCAAAGCCTAGTCACATGTGGAACTTTACCTATAACTTTGGCTAGTTGGGGTCTTTACTCTAGTACTACATGGCTCACTTACATCAGACATTATATTTGTATACCCTGAGAAATCTGATACTGAAGTCCTTACTCTATGGTCCACTTCCCCATTAGAGTTAGCAATAAAAGTCATTGGCACCCTGCTGCCCGTCTTAAACTGAGAACCAAATGCTTGTGCAAAGTTCTCTATCTGGTATGTTGCTCTATGTTCTAGGTCTTTCTGAGGATCTATCTGGTTAGCTAACTCCTGAGATGGAATTGGAAAGCTTGTTGAAGATTCCAGATTTTTTTGTTCCTTCTGGCTACTCAATTTTGGAGGTGTTGATTGATAACCTGATGAAGTATCTATGTTTTTCTGAGAGTCTATCAGATCATCTAGTTCTTGTGAAGGAGTCAACTGTTGATGTGTTGCCTCCACAGCAGATAAATAAAAACCCGGCTGAGATCCAAGCAACATCCCAAAAGGAGGCTTTGGCAATGCAGATGGCAACACTGAGGTAACAGATTGGCTGAAACCACACTCAAGTGGAGATGTAGTGTATATTTGTTTGTCTTGAAATAAAGTATGGTTATGAAGGCTTGAAGACAAACTTACAAACTGGAAACTAGGTCCAAAAGCAAAACCAGTGCTATTGGTTGTTCTTTCAAAAGCCTGTTGGAGGTATTTTGAGTATTCTTGCAACATACTTGCTTTGTCATTTGAAGCTGTTTGAGAGTTGGGGCTCAGGTTCTCTTCTTGTACCATCTCTGTATGTTCTCCTGAGGGATGCAAGTCCACACGCTGTTCAGTTATGCTGAAAGGATCCTCTTTCTGGCCTTCCGATTTATGAGAGTACTGTTCCAGAAGACTTTGCAAGACCTCATCAGGGATGCTGGACTTGTCATGACAAGATTTGATGTCAGCATTCAGAGATGAGTCAATAAGAGATAACGGGGTTTCACTGTCCATAACACTTACACCTGCAGACTGAATAACAGACGGTTGGGAGGCCATATGCCCAACGTTTATAGAAAAGGCACTGTTACTGCTGGCAGTTTGCAGATATCTTCTTTTCTTTGAAAATTGCATGGCATCATCGTAATTGCTAGTTATTTGACCTGGTTTGCCACCTGCAGCTTGGAGAAGGCCAATAGCATCAACACTGGTATTTGCGACTATGCCAAGAGAGCCACTCGGTTTTCCAGACAATTGTTTTTGACCAAGAAGGTCCGGCAACGGTGACACAAAATTAAGATAACTCTTGTCTGCACTTTTCTTGTTTCCTTTTTTAAAGACTAATTTTGGCACCTTTTTCTGCAGCTCTTCTATCCCAGTGCCAATTAAGCCACCACTGGAAGACACTATAGGAATCTCCACCGCATAATTCTGCAAGGTCATATTAGATGTAATTTGAGACTCGGACACTTTATGACTAGGCTTATGTTCTTTGTTTTCAGTGGATATACATTTTGCTTTGCTTTTTCTTCTTGACGAACCTGTATTTCCCTGAGACAACATAGACAAGTTGCCCATGCTGTGGTTTGATGGCCCAGGATCCATTCCAGCACCTGCTTTCCCTATGGCTTCTCCACATGTACGTCTGTGCTTCAACAGTCTATCAGTCCTTGAAAAATACTGCTGACAGGTTTCACATTTGTATGGCTTTTCTCCGCTGTGCGTCCTCTTGTGTCTCTCCATGTGATACTTCTGGATGAACTTCATACTGCACTGGTCACATCCAAACGGCTTCTCCCTGCTGTGGATCTTTTCATGCCTCTGTAGCAAATACTTCTGAATGAAACCCATGTTGCACTGGCTACACTGGAAAGGCCTCTCACCGGTATGGATTAGCACATGCCTACGCAGATGATAGGAACTCCTGAAGGCAGCGCTGCAGTGTTCACAGACATGAGGTTTCTGGCTAGGGGACAGCATGGCGGTTTCTCCATCTCCCGCCACAAGAGGCTTGGATGAAGCGCTCGGTTTCCTCTTGGCTTTGATTCCCTGAGATTCCGACTTTGGCCTCTTCATCTTCCTGGCCTGGGCATCAAGTTTAGGCTCATCCAAACCTGCAGAACCCACCTCACCACCACTTCTGATGCCCAGAAGCAAGTCTCCTCTGTGGGGATGGTGGTGCAGGTGATGGAAAAGGCTGAGGTCCTGGATCACGCTCTGACTGGCCCCTTCCACTCCGCCTCCTCCCCCACCAAGAGTTGGGTGCCTCTCCTCCCCAGCTATCCCGAAGAGGCCCCCATAGTGGTGGTGGTGGTGGTGATGGTGCTGCTGCTCCTCTTCCTCCTGATCGCTAGGCTTCTCCTGCTTGATGTTTACCAGGGACTGGAAGAAGCCCCAAGGACTCCTCTGCGAGGATGCGGAGGGGGCGGTGAGAGGGAAACCCCCTGCTGGCTCTTTCTTGAAAGTCATGCCCTGAGGGTGAGGAGGAGGAGGCGGCGGCGGGGCAGGGGGCTCGGAGGCCGTTGCAGTCGTGGCGGTGGAAGAAGAGGAGGAGGAAGACGAAGAGGAGGATGCTGATGAGGTGGCGGAGGCCGAGGTCAGCCCACAATGCTGGGGGGGCGCGGCCGGCCGGGTGAAGCTGGTGACGGGCGGCAGGCGGTGGTTGAACATGACCATGCTGGGGGGGAAGCCGGGCTCCATCGCCGCTCTCTTGGCGGAGCCGCCTCCGCCGCCACCCAGGAAGCCGCTGCCGAGTTTCATATTCCCCCCGGGGACGGAAAAGGGAGTCGCGAAGGAGGAAGAGGAGGGCGGCGAGAAAGAGGAGGCGCGGCCCTCAGGAGGGGCTGCTCTGGCTGCCGGAGTCCGCAGCCGCGGCCGCTCGCGTTTCACTCACCCGCCGGCTGTCTGGCTGGCCGGCCGGCTGACCGGCCCAGTTTCGCTCTCTCTGTACCGCTCGGCGCGCTTAGCGCCCGCTTGTCCGACAGCCGCCAGCCGGGCGCATCCTTCGTCGTCGCTCGGCCCCACCCGGCCCGACCTCGCTTCGCCGCCTCTGCCGCTGTTTTCTCTTACGGCCGCCGCCTCCAGTTAAAAATATCGCCGTCTCCGCTCCACAATGGAATTAGCAGAGCCCCTGTAAGGCCCGCACTGCACATGCGCCACGCGTGGCATGCTGGGAAGGATCGCTCAGTCAGGAGGGCAGCAGCGTTGGGGAGATGGAAAAGCGCAGGCGCGGGTGGACCCCCTTCACCCCCCCCCCCGTTCTCTCCCTGCTCATGCACATTACCTCACCATCATCACAGTGAGTCGGGCCACTTTGGCTGCTGCCGGTACCTCCTGGAAAGGGAGGCCAATGTCGTCCTCTCTCTCTCTCATGAACTGACCACATTAGAATAAATACAGTTATTTCTCCCTCTCGAGCGAGCGTAGGTGTAAATGGGCACAGGCTCACACAGATAACATGAGAGCGCAGATACGACTGCATAAAATTAACACTATTTAGAGGGGGGGATCATAGTAAGGACGCAATGAAATAAAAATTGCACAAGGAAGACGATCACGTTGCACCTGATGCAATGGGCTCTAGCATTGTCTCTAGACTAGCATAGGACTCCATGCTAGTCCATGAAAGCATATGCCACAATAAATTGGATAGTCTTAAGGTGACACAGGACTCTTCCTTGTTTTTTACCAGGCACTGTTGATCCAGTATAATAATAATAATAATAATAATAATAATAATAATAATAATAATAATAATAATCACATTCTGCCACATTTCAATGGGGCTTACTACTTCCAGGTAAAGCATGTATAGGATTACTGTACAGCCCTAAGAATTCTAGTCATTTGGTGAGAAATAGCAACTCTTGCTTTGTCTACACTACAGCCACGATTGATTAAGCTTTAATTGCCAAAGAGCGATTTAAATGCCTAAAAGGCTGCTGTAGGTTCAAGCCAAATATCAGGAAAGAAAGCCTTCCAGACTTTACAGTCAGGCTGGTTTCGCTATTCAGGAACAGATCAAATTGTCAATGGAAGTTGTGAAATCTCCTAAACTTTTTTAACAGAGGAGACTGGATAAGCATCCTATCAAGGATGGTTTTAAATTTAAAGAGACCTATTTAGTTGGTTGGACTAAGCACTGCAGTCCTCAAGTTCTCTTCTATGTTTTCTTGTTCATGCCATTCCTTCATTTTGTAAACTGTAAACATGTCTGTTCAAAACATGAGGTATAAAAATCAATCCCACATTAAGCTGCGCACAAATAGATCTACCTTTTCTTGAGAAGCAGCTAGTTTTATATGACAGGTTGTGGCAATTTTGGAAGTGGATGTTCACATTGTATTCTGCCCCCGGTATGCAAAGATAATGGAAATACTGCAGCTGTTCGGCAGTTCTAAAATAATAAGTTATTATGGCTACAATCCTGAAAACAAATTAACTATAAACACACAAAAGCATAATTTCACAATGCCATTTACAGTATTTATCTCTATAGGAGGACTGATGAAGAAAAGCCAAGCTGCATAAATAACTTTCTTCACTGATTTTGTAAATTTAGTTAAACTGAGCCCAAAGGGGTAGACCCATGTTATCATGCATGATGACACAGAAAGTTATTAGTATGTATTAAACATTTTTAATGAAAGGTCTCAAATAATCTCAACATGTTCTAGGATAGCATACTTCATCAGGGATTAGGAACAACTCTGACACAAATCCATTGACAGAATAATGTGTCCATTTCATCAAACGTATGCGAAGCTTGAGATCTGAAGAGTTAAGCATCTCCATGCTATGAAGGCTTGTGCCAAAAATTGGTCCTAATGTTTCTCAAGGGGGGGGGGGTGAGTTACTTTTCATTATTGTTGAGGCCCTCTGCAAACCTTTGTTGTCGCTTATGAAGTTCGATATACAGTACTTCTGATCCAATCACCTGCACAGCCAAGCACAACTTGTACTTTGTTTTCCAAATCTTGAAACCTCCAAAGATAAAAACATAGGAAAGAAATTGTGCAATTCTGGGACATACCTAAAAGCACATTACATATTCGTTGTTGTTGTTGTTTTCTTCAAATCAGATCATTCAGCTCTGAGCATATTCAAGAAACAGTAATATTTTAATATTGAATGTGCTGATATGAATCTATCAGGGCTGTAGCCACAAGGTTGCCTATGGGGACCTGCTGCTTCCCCCTCCCCCAGAAATAGTGCAGGTCACTTTCATGAACTTTCCAGCATTCCTTAACAATAAATGAAGTCTCTAGTTCTTGTAGTTGTGCAAATATATATAAGATATAATGTTGAAGCTGGATTCTAGCAAATTGCTCCTGCCTTCCAGCATTCTGATCAATGAGTACAAATGCATTGGGATAACTGACAAGCACTTGGTATGTATTTTTAAATTGTATAAAATTATAATGTATTACTATTAAATAGCTGCAAACAGATTAGGACTGCAATCATATACACATTTACCTGGGAATAAGGCTGCAATCCTATACACACTTACCTGGGAGTAAGCCTCATTGACTATAATGGGACTTGAGTAGATATGTATAGGATTGGGCTCTGAGTCCCATTGAACTTAATGGAGCTTAATTCTGAGTAGATAGTCATAGTATTGCACTGTAGGCAACCTGAATTTAGGTTTGGGCTGTTCTGCACTGATTCATATAAATACACATCATGTGTAACCTAAGCCCCCCCTCCTCACCATAGAATTTCTGTTTGTGGGCCTGGAATCAATATTTAATCACATCATGCGAGTTGTAGGAAGAGTTTTCTGCACTGGCTTCTCTATCAGTTGTACTAATGATATCAAAATATCTGGGCCAGAGAGAGTCAAGTTCAAGTTGACTACTCTGCTGGCAACCAAAGTAATACTGTACACCTTAGAATACTTTGCACTTAAATGTACAGACTGTATAAGAATGCCATCGTAAAAGAAATTCCACGTATGTGCATCATTTACGGTAAATGAACTCTTTTTAAATGCCTGAGGTGATAGTTGGCAAAATACATTCAGGAAATTGTTTCTTCTCAAACAACAACAACAGACTGAAGCAACACAGTTAAATAAACTTGCAGTTATAATTGTGCATATTTCATACCTAATATGTACAGGTATAACTAGAATTAAGAATATTTAAGCACATACAGTATGTAACACAGGCAAACATAACTTGGGCAGGACCTCAAAGTGGGAGCAAGGCCTATTGAACTAAGCGGGACCTGCTTCCATTCCAAGTCAACATGCATAGGATTGGACTGCAAGAGTCAGGACCGTCTTAACAGCATTGTAGGCCCCTGGGCAAAGCAGTGCACTGGGTCCTGCCTACACAACCACTCACAGGAATAAAAATTTAAATTATCGATAAAATAAACTTATATTTATTGGTACCTCCAACAAAATCAGTGTTTTGACATTTAAAAAAAATGCTTCATTTAAAAAAAAAATCCTTCTACCGAATTAGTGGGACATTTGAATGTTGAGGCGGGTGATTGGAAAATTAGTGTTAAATTCAGGTCTGTGCATAGATTAGCGAGGGGACCCCGGGCATGCCCATGCGTTAAGACGGCACTGACAAGAGTGACATTTCCCTGCTGATTTTTGGTTTTATTTTTACACTTCGTATTTTTTTACTATTTTTTTAAAAAATACACCTAACAGGTATTTTAATAAAATTAGCATCATTATCAACTTCAAAGGAGTGCCACAACTGTACTTTAAAACATAGCCTCTGGAATCTGAGCAAATTTGATAGGTAGGTCAAAAGCCATTTCTTATGCTTATTAGCATTTAACACTCATTGACTAGTCTCTCATCCACAAACAGAGATGATCACATTAGAATTGCACAAGAAAAAAAAAATCCCTCTATAGCATAGCCAGGAATGCGCCCTGCTGAATTTGAATGCTGGTCAATACTACAACTTTTTAGAATTCATGAAAAATATTAATGTAACCCCACCCTTTAAACAATATGAGAAGTTCAGCTTTTACAACATATAAACTGAAACCTGATTTTGGGAAGTTTTAAGACTGCCAAGTGTGTAGCCAAGTGTTAAAAAGAAAGACTAGGAATTCAAAAACTTAAAGCAGCAGTAAAATATTAGTCAATGTCTATGAGAAATGAGTCTGTCCCTTTATTCAGGGTGTATGTGTTTAATGGTAAGCTGGGATGCATATAAGCTAGTCCAAGCATGAAGGGCAGTAGGACACTCATATGGAAAGCCAACTTTGTCCCTCAGTTATCAAGATAAGAAACCTGTCATTTCTCTCATTCACTCTGTCAGCCTTGAGATACTCTAAGCAGACTTACCTCTGTGTTGTACACCCCATATATCAGGAAGATGAAGAGACCCTGTAAAATAAAATGGAGGGAAAAAGCTGTTAACTCTAATCATTTCAGCAGTAGAAATACCTGAAATAAACTTTCCTGGGAACAGACAAAAGAAGACACACTTCATCAAGGTCAATTTATTTTTCTATTTTTCAACATTATAAGCTGTACCTTGAGCATTTATTTGATAACGTGGGAGAGCATTGCCTACCATCCTTGCGCTGCTGAACAGTTTGGCATAATAGACTCCCAAGACCTAGAATGTTAATTAAAAAATAATGTCATATCTAAATAATTGTTACTCCGTGCATTGCAAAACATGAGAAATGCTCCTTTAACAACAAAAATACCCAAATATTTGAATTACTTAAATGCTTCATTAATATTGTACTTCATTGCTGTATAACAGACTAAGCTATGCAAGTACATACTATGTAAACAGGTACATTAAATTGGGCAAAAAAAAACCTTACATTGTTTGGATAGATTAAAAAGTAGCATTTCAGAGATTCTAAAGCTAAAAGCAGAGACCGGTTTACAGTACAATCCTATACACGTTTACTAAGAAGTAAGCTCCATTGAACTGAATGGGACTTACTCCCAGGTAAGTATGTACAGTAGTGGATTGCAGCCTTAGTTTTCCTTAGGCAAACTCCTCTTTCAGACGTTAAAGATTAATAGATTTTCAGGATGGACATGCTTCATAGATGCAAAGTATCTCACAGACAAGTAGACTTTAGATCAAGAAAACTCACTTGCAATGGGGAATTTTAAGAAAAACGAAGCATTCATTGACTTCATTGTGACTCTGTACCAATTCAAGTACAGTACTGTATTTTCTGTGTACTCCTTTCAGGATGTGTGTGCACTGCAGTGTGCGCACTGCTCAGTCTACCCAGAGCATAATCATCATTTAAAACTTATACATGGGATATGGATGTTTCCTTTCAGGAATTTTGATATTTCAATAAAAGTTGTTTCCAATTATTTTTACATGCACAGATCTTCTCTACAATCATGCTGAAATAAATTCATGAAAAGAAAGCAGTGTGTCATGAATTCAAAGTCATGTTAGAAACTGTGCAACTAGCTTCCCTTATATATGGCATTTTTATTTTCTGTGGCATATCACACTGCACACATTTTTCTAAAGATAAACCAAAACAGGCAAAAATACATTTAAAAATCTTGTTCGGAAGCTTTCATGGCCCGCATTTAAAAATCTACATACCTTTTAACATTATTGCAGTATTTTATCAGTTGACAGACTTTCACAATTACCTTAAAACCAAGATGTAATAATGTTAAGAAGAGTCTACAAAAATACACCATCTGCCAGGCAACACTATACAGCGGCTTAGATGTGTGCAGAAAAATTTGCTTGTTCAAATACAATGCAGTTTATTTTGTATCTGCAGGCACAACTACAGTTGCCTATTTAGGAAGTCGCCCTGACAAAAGAACCCACACTTTGTTTCTCATCTACACTGTATTGCCACTTTCTGATTTTTTCTTGCTGACTTTAAAGCTATCCCTGATTCTACAAAAACATGTAAATTACACAAAGGACTCTATAAATGATGTCATGTGCATAAATGCTGGAAAATTAGTGCCTTAATGTGATAAGACTCTAAGCACGAATGTAAGTAACCACACACCCCTCTCTTTAAAGTTCTCTGGTTGAAAAGAATTATCAGTGGTATCAATTCCAGATTTTCCACAAATGCATTGGAACCAATTTGGAAGTTCCTTGTTAACTGAATTTCAAAGACACTGACATTGCAGTCTGTATTGGATTTTACTTGACATTATTTTTCATTGATTTCAAGAGGACTGTATCAGGATATCTAATATGCTTGGTATCAAGGCAAAGCCGGTCAGTGCTAAGCAAGTTTACTTAGAAGCCAGTTTCATTGTGCTCAGTGAGACTTACTCCCAGGAGGACCAGATAAGTATGCATAAGAGACTTAACCTCCACTGATAAATGTCATGCTGTAGCATACTCACCATTCATTTCAATGGAAGCTCCACAGAGGAAGCACCCAATGAACAAATAAGTTGTATCTTTCATGACAAGATTGCAGTTGATTAAACACTGATGTGCTTAAGCACAGATGTGAGACTTCAGAGCTGAACTCTAACATTTTAAAGCTCAATCAGCATACAAATACAGCCAGGATGGTGTAGTGGTTTGGGAGTCAGACTTAGACCTGGAAGATCCAGGTTCAAATCCCCACTCAGCCATGAAGCTTCCTGGGTGACCTTGGGCCAGTCACTATCTCTCAGCCCCACCTACCTCATAGGGTTGTTGTGAGGACAAAAGGAGGGGAGGAAATATGTACACCACTCTGAGCTCCTTGGAGGAAGGGTGGTATAAAAATGTGAAAAATAAAATAAATATTGTATTGTTGCTTTGAGCTTTTGTTAGCATAAAAGTATTCTTCCCCCCCAAAAAACGTTTATACTGAAGTTTTGCTCTGTGCATAATTTAAAGCTTCTTGGTTAAGTGGCAATGCAATAATCAGGGTATTAGATATTGAATAAACAAGTTGCTATGATTTAAAAAGGGTGCAGACTAAGTTCTGTTGCAATCATTGAGAGTTTCCAAAAGAGTAAAGTTGCAATCATAATATGGCAGCTTTCAATGAAATCAGTAAGCCCATCATTTCGGCTGCATTCCTAGGTTTTTGTTTATTTTATTAAAGTATTTATAGGCCGCCTTTCAATTCCAGTTAAAGGGACATCAAGGTGGCTTACAAACTCTATAAAAGAGCAATAAAATCTGGTAAAAATCTAAAATCACAAACAACCAACACACACAGCAGACAAAATAAGTTGTATCTCTAACTTAAGAAAAGGACCAAATGTATCTTTAAAAGCTGAACCTAGGAGGGAATTTCAGTAGATACAATTTTTTGCACCACTGTAGCCTTCCAAAAGGATCAACCATTCAACCTTGTAAGCAACTGTTAAAAGCACATGAGCTCTAGTTGTTTGTAGGTCTGTCTTGGATTTTGCAATTTGCAGGATCAGAGCCTTCAGTAGCATGCTAGAATCATTTACCCAGTGGGTGCTTTCACAGAATGTTCTGTCAAGACTTATCTGTTAGCTGTTTGGGCTGGGGCTCTCCCTGTGTTTCATGCCTTCAGCTGGCCAAAGTAATTTCCTGATTAGCCAATACACAACCTAATCGGAATCTTGTTGCATTATGACTGACCTGGAACGCACAGGATCATCTGTGACCATTTGAAACAATGAGCTGACATGATAGCCTTTAAAATGACTACATCTTCACTAAACTAACATTACAAAGTCCCTGATACTTTGTAAGCTGCAGTCGTAATCTCTGTACAAATCTCCAGCTATGTCAACATCTGCATTCAGCTAGAACTTTGAAACAGAATCATTATAGTTAAAACTGAGTAAGTTGGCAGTCATCTGAAACCAATTCCTTTGTTTACAAGCTAAAGCAAAAAAAAAAATTACTTCAATAATATGTCACCCTACAGGTTTGAGCAATATAATAGTGGCACTTCATTCCTGATTATTTGCAACAATTGTTCAGTCTCTGTTTACGCATTCTTAGGTTTCTGGCAAATCAATTGTTTTGTAACCAGTTAACTTATTTTATGCAGAGCTAGTGAATACTACAATAAAAATCTAACATTGGTCAGTTCAGAGAGACACTGCTTAGGAGGTCCAGCCCAAGGCCCCCTGGCACCAAGGACTAAGGTCCAGTGCTGCCCTCCTCCCTTTCAATGCACTAAGCATAACTTGCAACATTTTCCCCTGACCTAATCCCCTTGGATTGCCCTGCCACGTACCAGGGGGGGGGGGCAGAAAGGGTTGGCACCAGGGTCTACTGAGCCTGCGGCATGGCCCAGCTATGGAGCCCCTTTTCTGTAAGCACAGTGTGCTGAGCCTGCGGCATGGCCCAGCTATGGAGCCCCTTTTCTGTAAGCACAGTGTGCTTAGGCTTACCAGATCTCCAAACGGGACAGAGTGCTAGACCTTTAGGAGAAGGAATGTGGGCAGGTGTAGCTTGTTAAACCTTAGAGCACAATCCTAGGCATGTCCCACTGAACACAATGGGACTTGCTTCTGAGTAGACATGCCTAGGATTGTGCCCTAACAATTAACAAGCTATACCTGCCCACATTCCTTCTCCTAAAGGTCTAGCACTCTGTCCCGGTTGGAGATCTGGTAAGCCTAAGTGTGCTTCCCACCCTGCCCATTTGCCACTTCCCCCCAGCTCGGACGTTCCCACCCAATCCTGCCCATTCACCTTATCCCACACTTCCCTCCATCCCAACTTTGGATTCCCTCTCTTTCTCAGCCTCTCTCCTGGATTACCTGGGGGTTGGATGGTTCTTTGGGTTTGCAGGGGGGTCATTTTCCCCTCCGCTCTTTTTGCCCTGCAATACAGGAGGGACCCCTGCCTAGAAGCTCCTGGCTGGATTGCCCATTGGGGAGGAGAGGAAGTATATGACCAAAGCACTGTCTTCTCCCTTCCATTCTCAGCAGCCAATAGGCGTAGTTCTCAAGGGCCCTAGAGTGCCCTGGTAGAACCCTACTAGCTGCCATTGGAGTCACAGCAGCCATCAGGCAGACCCTGGGACCCTCGCTCAACTTACTTCAGCCTCCTTTCCTAGCGGCAACCCTTCTCCTCTCTGGCTTCCTGCCACCCTTTCAAAAGGCAGAGTGGGTGAGATGAAAGGGAGGAAATTTATTTATTTATTTAAATATTTATTTAAAGAATTTATATCCCGCCTTTCTCCCAGCGAGGGCACTCAAGGCGGCTTATAGGGAAATAGGGAAGAGGAGTGGAGACTTCTGCTAGAACAGCACCTCTCTCCTCTCCACTTCCTTATTTCCTTCCTTTCCTTGTCTGTCTCGTGAAAGAGTGCCAAGAAGCTGGGGGTCAAGTGGCAAACAGCAGCACTCCAGAGGTGGCCATGGGCCCATGGCAACCTATTAGGGAAAGTGACTGTCACTATCCCCAGTGGTTTGCCCTGGCCCATGGTGTCACCTGGTCTATTACAACACTGTAATACAACAATGTCACTGAGTTCCATGGGAATTGCTCCCAAGAAAGTTCTCATAGCATTGCAGCTGAAGGGGGAAACTTCACATTACCTCTGCAAACCTGACATGGGTTTCCAGTCCTGAATTTGCTTCAATAATATGAATGGGAGGCACTTGCAGGAGAGCTCTGGAACATAGGAGGGAGGGATCAGGGATGCTTAACTCCTGTGTTTGCTAATTCTCCCCTGAAAATCCTTCCTTTTATGCACACCCTTCATCCATTTTGGTTCCAGCCAGGCTTATTTTTACTGGGGAGAGGAAGCAATTGCAAGTGAGCAACACTGAACTCAGTGGAATATATTTCTGAGTGAATGTGCATTGTTGGAGAAAGCGGGATGGCTGGTTCAAGAACTGCTATTACTCTACTGTAATGCGTTCCAGAAAGAGCTGGAAGGGACTCTCTCCTTTTATGGCCCAATTCTACCCCCCCCCACCAATTTATGCCATGCAGACGTGGTGATGGAGTGCGCGCTCCATGCTATGCTGCAGCTGGGGGGGGGGACAACCAAATGGTCTGGGAGAAGTAAGTAAAATATTTTGTACTTACCTCGCCGTAGGCTGCCTGGCCATCAATGGATCTCCTCAGACCTACGTCAGCACTTTTTCTACGGCAAGTCCGAAAAGAGGCAGGGGGCGTGTTGGACCAGGAAAATGGGGAAAGGATCCAGCATGCCCTCCTGTCGCCGAGATAGCAAGGATTGAACTTGAAATCCCTCAAATCTCTCTCAAGAAAGACTAATTCATTTCAAGGAAATCTGCATAAAATAAGTGAGAATGATTTGCGTGTCTAAAGAAATTGTTAGCTTCATTAGATATCCTCCAAAACGTTCTTGAGCTGCAATGTTGCCGTATTTATTTTAATTGGTGGATTAATTGACCAATCAGTTAAAAGTAAGACAGCTAAGACACTTGAAAACCTTTTAGCAGCTGACAGCTTGAACTTTAATGCTTAACATTTTTCAATTACTAAAAATAAAGCAGGAAGGAAACATACAAAATCAGGATTTCACTCATAGTAAATAAACTATAGATATGAACAAAAAATTCCACTTTAACATATGCATCTAATATTAACAACCTAATAAAACTGTTTATTAGAGAAATAAGTTCCTATGCTGAAAGATACTTACAGTTATATACACAGAGCATGGGGAGATAGACAAAGAAGGACAATACATCACATGAGGACACACTGAATTAATTATGCTCATTTATTCCATGAAAAAGAGTGAGGGCATTTTTTCCTTAGCATTTGTCGAATGGCATTTTAAAAAATCCTCTACTTAGATTAGAAAAATATTTGTCATATTATTTATGCAAATAATACAACTGAGTTCATAGGGATTTATATCAAATGATGTTCTTGATGAAGAACATTTTATCATTTCCGGGCCAGGCACTGTACCCCTAGCTATCTTTGTCTATGCAACAATGGAGAGAGAGGAACTCTATCCTGGCACATAGGCTCTTACTGTCCATGCTTAAAGTAGAATCAGAGGTACCATTTCTTCATTGACTGACAATTAATATTTCCTACATTAAAAAAAAACCCACACAAGTCTTCCACATTAGATCCTAACATTGCTTTTCATAATTATTGTTGAAGACTATAGTAAATTGTAGACTATTATACAGTATATTATTATAATTGTAGTCATTATTATTATTCTTAAGAATATTTATATACTGCTTTTTAACAACAAAAAAAAAAGATTCACAAAGCAGATTACATAGCTAAAGAAAGAAAGAAATTATCCTCTGTCCCCAAAGCGCTCAGAATCTAAAAAGATGCAGAAGAAACACCAGCAAATAGCCTGTAGGAAAAACTGTGCTGGGGTGAATAGGGACATTTATCTTCCCCCCCCCCTAAATATAAGATGAGCACCACTTTAAAAAGTGCCTCTTTGCCCAGCTAGTAGGTGTTCGTGGAAACCTTCTGGGGTTCACATGTGAACTAGTGAACCACCCAAATTGTGCAGCCATAAATAGATGCATTGGAAACCATCAATGACATCCCCCTCAGTCCCACACCCAAAATAGCACGGTGAACAAGCCTCAAGCACTCTCACAGCCCAATCCTAACCGGGCCGCAGAGGGAGTGGCGTTGAGCCCAGCGCCAAATCCACACCGGCCCATGGTTGCTCTTTGTGGGGAAAAAAAAAAGATATACTGTACTTCTGGTTTTCAGCCTCTCTCTTAATAATAAATATAATACGTAGTTTGGGCCTGACCCATAGGGAGCCGAGACTCCTTAAGCATGGAAACTACTGCACACAAATACCGGTATTTCACCTGGGATGAAGTGGCCACCTGTGTGTCAATCAAACACACAGAACCCTGCATGGGTCAGCTTTTGCATACCACTGCAAGCATCCTGATCTGTGCAGAGTTCTGACCATGACCTACAGTCACATGGTTGAACCTCCAATGCACCCCCGTGCAAGTGTCTGCAAAGGTGGTCAGCTGACTAGGCTACTAGATCATATCAATGTATGTTTATCTCAGTCTTGATTGAGAGATTATGGTGGCTGTGACTGGATGGTCTAATCCTGGATCAGGGTGTGGTTTAGTGGACAAAGAGTTGGACTAGAATTGGGGAACCCTGGGTCCAAATTCTCAATCATCCATCAGCTCACATGACAGTCACACACTCTCACCGCAATGTACCGGTACCTCACACAGTTGCTGGGAGGGGACCATGTCTGCCGTACTAAGCTCCTAGAGGAAAGGTGGGGTTGAAATGTAATAACTAATAATATACTTTTGGATCTTTCCATTTCTGTGAGTCCTGGGGAGATGGGGATGATGGAGAATGAATTACAGCCTTCCTCACTCGCTTTCACCCACACATCCACTTGCTACCCGCACTCCCTGAGCAACATAGTTTGTTTGACGCCACCTCCTGTTGTGCCCCCATTGCAGTTGCTGGACTATTATTGTATTGTTTTCTAAGTGTTTTATGACATTCAATTCTATTCTATTCTATTACGTTGTATGCTTTGATTTTAAATTGTACACTGCTTTGGACATTCATATTGAAAGGTGAATTTATATCACCTTAAATTAAAAAAAATCTTGCAATGAAATAACTAGCAAAATATCTAGCAAAATAGCCTATGTGATTAATAAAGGATAGTGAGTTTTCTTTCCATCCCCATCTTATTTATTGAAACCATTGCTGGGGCAAAGCGATGCTGAGATAAGATGTTAGAATGTTCATAACTGCTTTTATATAAAAAGAATACCAGCACAATTTTATTTTGCCTTTCTTTTTGTTTGCAAAACCACTTTTTCAGTTTGACTTTGGTGACATAAAAATAAGTAAAAAACTTAATTGGTGTTTGCTTTTTGAAGGTGGGGTAAACCTTACATCAAGTAATAACCAGAGATTATTTCACTTTCACCATATATCAGGCATATACCTGTATACCTGAGTGAAAGATAATATCCACTTTTTTGGCAAGCACCTTTAATATCTTCTTTATTAAAACAGCTTATATAAAAACAGAACACAAAATATTTGCCTTTTTTCTTCCTAACCCAACAATAAATTATTAGAATTTATACAGTGCTTTTCAAAGTGCTAGGAGCCTAGAACCTGCACTTTCATAATCAAATACCAGGCATCAGAAGATACTGTAGATCAACTGCTACCGTGTATTAGTACCTTACCATCAGCCAGCCCTTGACCCTAACTGCTGCTCTTTTTTTTTTTAACAAAAGAAAAAGGAAAATTCCATCAACTGGTAATAATTCCTCACTTTTATGAAGATGCTGTGCTTTGCAAATTATGTATTAGCCTATGGTTTCTTCCACAGTGTAGTCATCTTAGCTACTGATCACAAGCCTCAAACTCTCCGCAGGACACCACAGATCATGCTGAACAGGGAAACCTTTTTCCAGTTGTTATCACTCTGTCACTGACATCTCTCACCACGGCACACAACAGCAACACCTCTCTGCCATTAAGGGTCATAACAGCTTATCAGTGATTTCCAGTTTGTCTCTCTTCCAACACGAATTGGCTGCTCCTGCTTAGCTTCCGTTCAACCTCAGGACCACACCTCCTCAATCAATCAATCAATCAGACCACACCTCCTGAAATTTTCTATTCTATCTTCTGCTCCTCCTTCCCCTCTCTCCTCTTGTGTCTCAACTTTCTTTAGATTATCAGCTTCTGTGCAGGGAGTTGTCTTTTTAAATGCTGTATAAAGTTCCTAATTTATTTCAAGAGGCGAACTAATAACAAACAATAATTCTTATTCTCCCCATATTGCAGCTTATGGGTTGCTGCTGAGAAATTGTGGCTTGCCTAAGACCACCTAAGTGAAACCACAATTATGTTGTAAAGTGTGAGGAAAGTGGTTTGAATGCTCCTTGAACACCCTGAAAGCAAAATGCCTCAGAACGCAGAAGTGCTCATAGCGCTTTTATCACTTTTAGTACGCATGGCTTGCTGCACAGATAGTGAGTTCATAACCAAGCTGGGAGGAGGGGGGCAATTTAGATCTGGAAAATCTATTTTTTCCAGATCTAAGTGGGGGGGGGAGTTAAATGCCTTGTGCCCCACTTCCTTTGTTTCAGTCAAATTCAGAGCCCCCTGCTTCTGTTTTATTTATTTTATTTTTTAAACTGCATTATGTGTGGTTTGGCCCTTAGTTCTGGCTCAGGGTGCAACAGATAAATACTGTTCAGATACGTCCATGTTGATCAAAAGGAAAAAGTGCTGGTGTTCAGGTGAGCTTGAGCCCCACCGTCTCTCATTTTAGAAATGACACATTTCCGTAGCCACTCTTCCTACACAAGGGATCAGTGAAATGAAGACAATGCTATATAACCTCCAACATTTTCCCACTCCCTTCTTCTCTTCCCAAGGTCAACAATTTCCCATTGTGCACAACCAAACATTCTACCCAGCATATGATATTTCCATCTTTTCATGCCAATCGTCCAACCTTCCACAAGCCCACCTCTTCCTGTGAATTTTACATCAATGATGGACAATTACAGCTTCTTTCCCATCACTGTCATTATCTCCTAAAACATGTGAATGGCAAAGGAAAGCAGGTTTTAAAACATCAGCTATTATTGATAGACCATATTTAAATAGGAACCCATGCATTTTATCATTAAATCCATATTGGGTGGGTAATAGACAAGCTTTGGGGCATCAGACGATACCCTAAAGAAAGATGTAGTGTCAGTGAATTCCTAGCCACAGTCTCTTCTCTCCTTGCTAAACAGAAATATCAACTGGCAATGCGCTAGTCTCTTGGCCATGTGGGTAAAACCTATCAAGATGCTAAGAGAAAGGAATCCACAAAATCCTCTTTGCCAGAGCATGCTTAATATTCCTGAGATGACATCTCTCAGTATTACCGATAATGGATTGACAACATGTTTTGGTGTGTTCATACCACATGGAGTACTAATTGTATTCATGGCGTAAAACACGTGCCAGGGTTTTTGTTGGCCAATGGACTGAGAACAAGAACTCTGACTTATACGGTTACTCTGTTAAATAATAATTTGATGGTTAACTCATTATGGAACGCCTTCTATAAAAACGCTACAGTACATCTATTCCGGGATTGCAGGGTTCCAGCAGAATTATCTGTGATTTGTTTATGATGTAGTGATGATTGACTCTGTCAGTTACTAATAAATGGTAAATAAAAAAAAGTAACCTGTGATATTAAAGTACTACATTAGCTACATCGCGATTAAATTACAGTAACATCACCAGCTATAAACCTTTATAGAATCTTCTCAACCGTGCAGTAATTCTCCTAACTATACGATTATGTAGAGCACAAATATTTCTTTGTAAGTCCAAAGCAATACATCAGGGGAGCATTTACTGCTAAAGCTAGATTGAGAGTAAATGCATCTTGGGTTGCTATGAATAAAAGCTCTAGCTTCTCATTACTTTATGACAAGACACAGAAATTCACTTTACTTTTCATTTAAGCTTTTCTGCTCCAGTTTATAGATGTATGCCTTCACGCTTTTATTCTCTTCTCGCTTCAGCCGTACGTAATAAATGATTATAAATTTTCACATTTGACCACCTCTCTGCTAGTCTCATGCTTAATGCACAAAGTTAGGAAGCTGCAGGTAAAAATTTCACAAACACTTTTATTTATGATGTTGTCCTTGGTAACGGAAATTTCAATGTACTGAAATGAAAAGTATGATTAAAAGGATACGACGACCTGACAAGGATAGTAGAGGGCAGCCTTCTATTTCCCACAGAAAATATATAATACTTTTTTGACATCAATTTCATAGAGAATAGACATGGGCTATTCATGAAAAAAAAAAGACACAAACATGTTTCTAACTTCAGCACTCTTGTCCCTTAAATGAAACTTCTGCCAAAACCCATTGAGCCTGAATTAATGAGCTCTGATCTGGAAATTATTCAGTTGGAATCATAACTAATTGTCAATAAGTGTAAATGGCAAAACAATATAAGACAAATAGAGAAAAGTTACCTTGACCTTAATATCAGTTTCTTTGAAACTTAAAAAAAATTAAGTATTTGTACACAAGCTAGTATGTTTGAGGTGCCTAATAAATAGTAAATAATATATTCTGATTATTACTACTTTATTATCACCCCATAGATGTTTGATTTTTTTTTTTGCCCATGTTATTGAAACAAACCAATTTCAACATTATAATATATACTATTTCTGTCACAGATTTTAGTATTTACTTAATTTTTCAAATTCATTACAACTACCCCCTTTCTAACCACTACAGGCCCTCAAGGCACCTCACAATAAATTTCATACAAAACAAAATAAGTAAATTTAAAAACACAGAGTGAAAACAGTAAAATTCAATGAGCAAAATAAATGAACAGAATAAAATTAATAGATAAAACAAGATCAACCTGCTTGGAAGTTTACATGAATAGGTGTACATTCCTTGTGCAACACCAACTGTGGTGTCAAGTTATACGTTTCCAATTCAGATCCCCCCCCCCAGCATTCCTGTCATATCCCCCTAATAGCAACAGGATCAGGGTGGATGTGCATGTGTCTTTAACATCCCAAAGTGCCTTGTACCATGCTTATAGATGCATGTGCAAAGGGATAATTTCTGATAATTTCTAGTAACACACAAATAGATGTTATGCCACTAAACAGCAGTCACCATTTTTGGTATTGCTCTTGCCTTGTTCTTGTGAATCCTCTGACACTGATTAACTGAGCTGGTTCAGTTCAGTTGCCCAGGGAACTAAACAATGTAATCCAACTTCTGTGAAGGAAAAATTGTCAGTTTGGCTGGGATTAAAACTCTATACTTGAAGGTGTGGAAGAGAAACAGAAGCTCTACTATGGAGATATAAAGGAGATATAAGAAGGAATAAGATATATACAGATGGTTAATCTGGATACAAATTTATAGATATCGATATAGCTATAGTCAAACTGGGTACAAACGAGGGTGCATATGGGTGGAAATGGGATCAGGATTGCTACCGGCCTCGCTGATTATTTATTTATTTATTTATTTATTTATTTATTTATATTAGAGAGAGAGAGTGTGTGCGTGTTGATATCAATATTGATATAGACACACACACACACACACACACACACACACACACACACACACAGAGAGAGAGAGAGAGAGAGAGAGAGAGAGAGAGAGAGAGAGTACAGTATATACCGGCAAGGCCGATACCAATCCCATTTCCACCCATATGCACTCTCGTTTGTACTCAGTTTGACTATCTGCAGCACAGGGCTAGGTTGGCTAAAGAAGTGGTTGCTATGACTACAGTCTAGACCCTGACAGGGGAATTGTTCTTCTTCAGTTTTTTCTGTTGCTGTTTCTCCATCCATCCCTAACAGCAGCTCCAGTCAGGTGGTTTGCATCAGGGAATCAGAACACTGGAAAGCATTAAACCCCAGGACCCAGTCTTGATCCAAGCTGGAGCTCCCATGACTGTTTTAAGTAAAAGAAAAACACATTGAGAGATCTGGTCACAGATCTCCTGTCTCACATGCAGTTTAGACCACACTTTCCTATATAACGTTATCAGGGCAGGGGGGGGGGAGCTGTTTTTCTAGGGTTCTGTGTCCATTCAGGCTGGCTACATCCATCTAGAGTGAGACACAGTCCTCATTTCCAACATCAAATTGAAAAGCTGCATTACGATGGTACAGCCATGATACAGATAGGGGGTGGTGTTCTGTTCTGCATCTTTATGGTGAAGCTCCATCTGCCCGCCGTTAGTTGCCACCAGAGGTTGACCAAGTCCTGGCTGAGGGTCCACACCCATCAGAGGACCAACCTGGCAAGGTCGACACCTGGTGGAAGTGGTAGTGCCTAATGCACCACCAGGGGGTAGGCAAGGGTCATCGTGGGGAGGCCAGTGCAAGGCTTTGCCACAAAGCCCCCAGCAACCTGGTGCCAGTACTGGTTGCCACCCAAAATGGCAATACAGGAAGGACCACTCAGAATGTATCAGGACTTGCCCCTCTTGGGCTGGAGACATGTCCTTTTGAAGATGTGCAGAACACTGGTGTTAGTGGCTGAACTTCCCATGCAGGAGTTGTGAGCCCCAAGACCTCTCCACTAGGCACTGCAGGCAATCCACTGATGTGATTGTCAAAACTCTCATTCATTTTAATGGTACTGGATTATACCTTTTATGTTTGTGGGAATTACAATACATCGCCAGGAATGCTTCCGTTGCAGGATGCAAGCAGTGCCCCTAAGAAATCTTGCTGAATGTATATGCTGCTGTTGGATAAGGAGAATAAGCAGGAATGAGACTTGCTATGCTATGTATGACCCTGCTTATTACCTTGTTAGGGAAATATTTCACTGATCTGTATACTTAATAATTTGCAGTATGCACTTGTACTCCACGAGCATTACAACCTTCACAAGGGGGAAGCTGCAAATACTTTGTGACAGATTCCATTTGTTGGCTGGCAATTGCAAACCCTGAAAACATATTATGTCTCATGTCAGCCATAAAAATAACACCACAAATTACAACCTAAACAAAATTATGTAGCAATTATCATTTGGGGGTTCATTTTAATCCATTTCAGATTTACTGTTAAATTTGGACTTCTTCTTTTTTCCTTTTTACACCTAAAGATCTGATATCAGGTCAGGCAATTATAAGCTACTGTGGCCCTTTAAATTGCTCTCTTCACAATCATGACCATTATAATGCCAGCAATCTACATTGCTGGGCATTCTGTGTAGTGTCCCAACCCAGAAGTGCATTGCTTTCTAAATACATTTGATTTTTGCAGTTTAAATTTGACAAGAAATGCTTTAAAAGCTGGCATGTGGGATCAATTATAGAAACGTAGCAAGCATGCAGGTTAAAAGTGCAACACCAGAGCTCTCACTCTCTTTTAACTTCCTAATGTCTCTGACCCCTTTGTACAAAAGTACTTTAATCAACATTATATATATATTATATTTTAGTCTCACCATTTAGCAGGCTGTAAAAAATGTTTGTCCGTCAATTATAGACATCAAGTTGATATGCTGCAGGACCAAGGATCGTTTAAGTTTGCAATTAGAGCGGAGAGAGTTTGGAGGAGCCCACATAAGGTCCTAGAAAACAAGGTTTTTCTTCCCCTGTGGAAACATGCTTTAAACTTTGCAAGGAGAAAGGAAGGATGAACCTTAATAAAATAAAAACAAAGACAATTGTTTCATACACTTGGAACTTTGCAGAAGGTGCATTTGAATTTCATGTGCTTTTGCTTTGTTCCTGTCCACATTGTTTATTCCTACCATAACCAACAACAAGATCGTCCCAAACACATGACTGCATTAGATAAATTTGGGACCTGATTTCATTTTAAGGCCCTAATACAATGTAGGAACGATAGCCTGAACCTGGCTACCAATAACTGGTATGAGTCATGGGTCAATGCACATAAGTGCTCTATTTGTAACCATAAACACAAGATAATGTATAGGATGCTAAACCACTGCTTTACATTCCCTTCACCTTATGAGGAAATTGATGGTCCATTTTCATTCAAGGAGGATGGGAAGAGAGTGGTCATTTAGAAACTTGATGTTTGGTCTGGCAACAGGCACATTTAAAGCTCCCTTATTTCAAGTTCTTTTGAAACTGTGGTTAAGTTTCGCTGTCAACACTGTTCTGGACAGCAACACACAGGAAGCAAACTGTCTACCATCTTCAGCTGCATTTAGACCATCTTATTGGCCTGAACATCAAAGTGGGTAATCCCTCTATGAACCAATCTGGTACAATTATCAGTCAGTCCCACCTCCAATGGTGCCAATTTAATATGCACAGCTAATTTTTTCCATATATGCCCGTTGTTGCTGTTGTGTATCAAATGCCTGACCAAGTTTGGAGACTATTCTTAAGCATGGCTTTTAGGGCTCAGTCACTACTTTGTCCTAGCTCTTCAATCATAAAAAGTTAAAGCTTTCAAGACTCTAGGTGGGTTCAGAAAACCAAATAACCCATGGTTTATTTGATCATGAATAAGTCTGCACACTCACTCCCACCAATCCTCCCCTTATATTCGTTTAACCTCCACAGACTTCAATCTTGGTTTCAAATGCTGGTTTAACTGTGGTTTGTAAACCAGTTAATAATCACAGTTCCTGCGGAACACACATTCCACAACACTAGTCTTCAGTAGGATTGGGCCATGAGGCTGCAATCCTATACACACACATTCCTGGGAGTAGTAAGCCCCATTGAACATAATGGGACTTACATCTGAATAGTCATGCATAGGATTGCAGTGTAGGGGAGGACATGACAGATTTAAAAATTACAAATGGTGTGGAGAGACAGAAGTTCTGCCTTCACAATAAATTGATCAGCAGTAGATTCAGAACAGTCAAAATACATACTTCACCTAGCACATACGGAACTTATGGAACTCACTGCTACCAAGATGTGGCCATAACCACTATATTTATTTAGCAGCTTTATATCCCACCTTTCCAAAAGCTCAAGGAGACAGTTCATGGAGGATAGGTTTATCAATTTTTTTTTAGCATTAACAGCTAAATAAATCCTCTATGTCCAGAGGCAGTATACCTTTTAATACTGAGGACAAATAATGGCAAAGGGCTGTTGCCTTCATGTCCTAATTATGAGCTTTCCAGGAACATCTGGCTGGCCACAGACACAGGCAGGAGTGGCATCAGGAGTCAGCTAGGTCAGGCACTGACCAAGACTCATGCCCACCAGAGCCCCCCCCCCCCACCCGGCCAGCCTGAGTTCTGAACCTTCAGTAAGAGTGGCACTGGTAGCACCCAATGACCCATCGGGGGCACATGACTATACAGGTGGGCCCCCATATCCACTGATTTGCTATCCACGGTTTCAGTTATCCACGGATCGTGGGGACCCCCCAGGCTTTTACTTTTTTCCCCAGTAAGCTTCGTTTCTTCCTTAAAGAAACGGGAGAAGCAGCCTCTGGCTGCTTATTACAGGCAAGTAGAACGAGACTAAGTACTAGAGAGGCTCTGCAAGGTTAACAGAAACCTTCCAGAGCCTCTCTAGGACTTAGTCTCGTTCTACTTGCCTGCAATGGAGGCTGCTTCTCTGTTTGTTTTAAGGAAGAAACAAAGCTTGCTGAAAGAAAAATAAGAGCTGAGGGGGGGGGGCAAGCATGCCTGCCTGAAGGGGAGGCAGGGTGGGGGCCCCCCAGGAAACCATGGAGGGGGTGTTCGCTCTTATCCACGGTTTCAAGTATCCACGGAGGGGCCTGGAACATATCCCCAGCGGATATGGGGGCCCACCTGTACTGTATTGTCGCTGGGGAAATAATCTTTTAAAAATTACAGTCGGACCTTTTTATCCATGGTTTTTCCACTCATGGATTTGACTCAACACGGGTAGCAAAACTGTGGAAGAGGGAGTTCGACATTATCTCTATTTTCAGCATTGTCGGGGGCCTGCCAGCTGCTTCCTGCCTCCTGTGTGTGCAGAGCGTTTCCAATACGAGTGATCAGTTTAGCGCCTACAAACAACTCTCAATGCAATGAAAGCTGAAACCCACCACTTTCTCCCAGTCTCAAGAGACAGGTGGGGCTTCACATATCTGGTCTTGAACTGCCTCGTTTGGATGCCAATTCGGGCAGCTAGGCGGGACTCATTGAGTGCAAAAAATATATTTTTAAAAAATAAATTTGAAACAATTGTAGAAAGTGTGGGAATTGACTCTCTGGGTCTCAGATGACTGCCCCACCCTTCCCTTTATTATTTTTGTACCCCTGTTATTTTTGCGCCTGGGGCACATGCCCCACTTGTCCCACCGTAGTAACATTTCTGTGTTCCATTGCAATTGTATTTAAAACAACAACTACAACAGCAAGAACAATAATCATACAAACCTGTGAAGATGTTCTCATTTACCTTTGTAGAGACCCACATGGGCTTAAACAGATGTCTAACCTATTTACCTATGCACAGATCTGACTTCAGCCCAAAAGTTGCCAAGGTTTTATAAGGAAGCAATAAAGCTTTCTTTGCATTAACCAGCCAAGCACATAAACATTTTAATGAACTGTTTTTACACGCTTCATTGGAAAGCTCCCAGTCTCCTATAATACAAATCATTCCTCTGTCATGCTCAGTCCTCTCACACGGAGGTGCTTCCGTTTCAGTTTACAAAATGCTAATTGAATAGCAGCACAAATGGAAGGTTCAGCAAATGCAGAAAATTAAAAGGAGTAGGGCAATCAACCTCCTTTTTAACTTCACGGGGCTAACACGTTGTGTGGGGGTGGTCCACTAGCAGCCCCCCATACACTATATCTGGCCCCCGTCCTGACTGCCCCCACCAATCCTGGCGAGTGTCACTCCCTGAAGCAACTTCACCCAGTTGGGGCATGCGCAGGCCAAGCTTCCAACCTAGCTGGCACTCCTCCCAGTGCTAAACAAGAGAAGGACCAACAGGACTTTGTGTTATCACAGACACCTCTGGGGTGCCCAGTCACTTTACTGGGGAGCCTGCAGGGTCATTGAAATTTAGGAAGACTGGGCTCTCCTCCGCTAGGGAGAGTGTGGCACGGTGATGATATAATGGCCAGGGGAGGGATCTTACCCTTGAACAGCTTCACTTGGGCACATCCAGCCACCCAGGCTGAAGAAGTTGATCATCCTTTCTTTAAGGGACTACTACATCCCTGCCTTTTGAAAGTGGACATCCCCACCTCTTATAAAGGGCGATTCAAAATTATTATAGGGGGTTATGTGTTCTGTAAATCTCAAACTAGAAACGAGAGAACAAAACTGCTTGCAGAATGTGAAAGAGTAACTCAAAACGTTTTATTACCTTTCCGTAAAATGCTAAACAACTTCAACATGTGCACCATTTGTGGCACATAAGATGTCCAAGCGATACTCAAGCACCCCCACATTGGGCTCTTATTGTCCGTAAATCTCTTGAAATGCATTTTCCTGGGCGCTGGGTTGGGCATGGTGGAATGATTCCGTCGTGTCCCCCACACACCCCCAGTCATTCAATACTACGCCACTTGACTTCTTCCTGTGAGGATACGTTGACATTTTGTACCAGACCCCTGTGACTTCCCTCAATGACCTTTGGACCAG
Organism: Plestiodon gilberti rubricaudatus; assembly: GCA_026170595.1. Classification (NCBI taxonomy): domain Eukaryota; kingdom Metazoa; phylum Chordata; class Lepidosauria; order Squamata; family Scincidae; genus Plestiodon; species Plestiodon gilberti. Next base: position 121,859,055 of record JANXHW010000004.1, read on the forward strand.
AATTGTTGCTGCGATACAAACAGTTACACTGTGAATGCTGGAGAACATGTGGAGGGAAATTGAGTATCGCTTGGACATCTTACGTGCCACAAGATAACACTTTTTGAGTTACTCTTTCACATTCTGTAAGCAGTTTCATTCTGTTGTTTCTAGCTTGAGATTTATAGACCACGGAACCCCCTACAATAATTTTGAATCACCCTGTATTTAGCAGGGGGAAGAGCAACTGTCCCTATTCACTCCAGCATAGCATCTTCTCCAAACACTATTTGCTGGTGCTTAAAGTATTTGCATCTTTTTTAGACTGAGTGCTTTTGGGACAGGGAGTCATTTCTTTATTTTGCTACATAAATTGATTTGTGGATTTTTTTTTGGTTGAAACACTGTAAATGTTCATCATCATCATCATCCATTCTGAAACAATGATCCACTATAGGCAAGCCCTGCAACAACAGGTTTCAGAAAAGCAAGCTTTATTGTTAATGACTAACACAGTCTTGAGGTTACCATCTTACATTGATACGAAGACTTAAGATGATCTGTGACAGTGTTATCATAGCATGTTGGGGAGCTAAGTTATCATTAATAATCAGAGAAAGAGCTATCTCCCCAAGCAGGTATTTATTTTATAATGACCCGAAGGCAGAACTGAATTATTGAAATCAACATCAGTGCAGAGCCCCTTAGAATAATTAAAGCAAGTTAGTGGCAAACATTTGGGTGCGTTCTAGTTAACCTTCCAAAGCAACATGGAAAGTATCAAATATTGATTGTCATCTTGTGTGTATGTGTATGTTTTTTTTCTAATAAGCAGTAGTACTTATTATGTATTAAGGCTACCAGTTCTTTTTTCCCCCCAGTATTTTACTGACCCAACCAGTAAACTGCATTTTCTGTCAGCTAATCAGCAGTGGGATCTAAAAGCTATTAAAGTCCAGATTTTTTTCCTCACACTCACACTCACAGACAGAGAGAATAACTTATCAGGGTCCACCTCTGTCCATCCTGGTTGCACTCAGAGCTGCCAAAGTCCTCCAGGCTCGACTCCTAACTTGCTAGGTTTGCAGTTCTCCATCTAATCCTCCAGTTGCTCTGGTTCCACTTGCCCTGCCCCTGCCCACTCAGCCAATATTTTTGAAATCAAATAGGCAAGCCTATTATGTATTTTGAAGATTAAAGTTTCCACCTCCATAGGATTTGGTAATGAAAACAAATTATAAATGAATATTTAACAACGCATACCACGTTTTTATGTCTTAACATATCCTTTGTCATTAATGGGGCCGAATGAGAAATGGCTTGAGGAGAGACCATCCCACTGCCAGAGAGGCTGATGTTTTCACCTTGATGTGGCCTTTTTAAAAACATTAATACATTTATTAACATTTAAGAAGTGTTGTGTTAACAGAGTGACATAAAACAAATAGAAGACTTTATGTCCAACCAGCCATGCAATAATAGGTAATATTTATTTTTCTTAACAAACATATTTGGCCATTTAATTCCAAAAAAGATCTAGAATGTTTATTTCTAAGATGAGCCCAGGATTAAGTGGTACTAATGGTACTATAAAGTTGTTATATGGTATTAATATAACCTGAGTATTAAAAACATAATGGATTCACTATTTATGAACCATTAAGTTTTACTTCACTCCTCAAATAAACTTCATATCATTATTGGCCTATTAATACCTTTTCCTTTCTGTCTCTACTCCTTCAATCCATTGTTTCTACACACACACATACACACCCTGATCATATATGCCGCAAGGTACGGTATGTAACAGGATATGATGAGTAGTTATCTGAATATGTGTTCAACAATCACAAGATCAGTGCCTGAATTCTTTAAAAAGTCCATTTATACTAAGTTCAGTACATACAAAATAATGATGTAGATCAGCCCTCTTGCTATAAAACTGGGGCAGAAGGAGGCAAAGAATCTGGAGCTCAGGCCTGAGGATGCAGGGTGGTAACCATTGGGAAGCCACCAAAACCAACCTCCCCACAGTAACTCAGCTTTGTTCTGGTTGTAACCTCTATAACTATTCCGTGTAGATATTGACAAACTGAAGTTCCAGAGGAGGGCAGCTAGGATGGTGAGGGAACTGAAGTCCACGTCATGAGAATGGGCATGCGGTTTGGAGAAGAGACAGTTAAGAAACGACACGATAAGTACCGTATTGTCCCGAGTATAGGATGCTCCTGATTATAAGTCGCACCCTTAAAGTTTGGTGCTATTTTTTAAAGAATACATTTTTAACTTTTGTTAACTTAAATATACACATTAGTAGAACAGTACAGCTTTAGTACAGTTAAAGGCATAGGCACCCTGTCCCTTATTGAATCTGGGCAATCTAGTATTAGTAGCCTTCCCAGATCCAAAGGGGGACAGAGTGCCTACCTTTTAACCTTTGGAATTTGGGCAGGTGTAGCTTGTTGCACCCTTCCATGATGATGAGCTGCACCTGCCCAAATTTCAATGAACAGCACAATCTTATGCATATCTACTCAGAAGTAAGTCCCATTGCATTCAATGGGGCTTAGTCCCAGGAAAGTGTGCATAGGATTGCAGCCTAAAGGTAGGCACTCTGTCCCCCTTTGGATATGGTAAGCCTATGCAGGAGCTCTTGCTCTCAACTTTCAAACTGTACTCTCAACTTTTAAACTGCAAGATCAATAAATATCTTAGTTTCCACAGAGTCCTGGGGTTGAAACTTAAGGGTTAATTTTTTCAAATGCTTCCAGAGGCTGCTGAGAGATAATGATCTCTCATGGTATTCAGCCATTTAGCAAGTGATTAAGAATTGCAAGGAAAGGCTTGAAAACACAGTGCTTTGCAGTTTTAAAAAAGAGAGAGAAAAAGCCCCGTTTTACCTTTGAAAAGAGACTCAGAGAGGCTTGGTTTGAAAGCGCTTTGCATAAAACACTAGGCAGAAACGCTAGGCTTTGATTGTAGGGCGCACCCCCTACTTTAAAGACTTGCCTTAGGGGATAAAAGTGAGTCTTATACTCGGGCAAATACGGTATTTATAAACACACACACACACACACACACACACACACAAGGACAGGAGATGGTTTGGAGGTTGAGCTGTCGCCTTAAGCTAAGCAGGATCAGTTGCTTGGATGGGTGACCGAGATTGAGAGACAGAAAGCCACTGACATATCTCTGCAGAGGAGTGGCATATGGAGGAGTCAGCTGGTAAAAAACAACAACAACTTTGAGAAACTAGTCTGAAGTTTGTTGCAGCTCCCTCAAGAGCTTGGAAAAGTGCAAGATGACGACTGCAGGATGACACCAGGATGACAACTGCACTATGAAGGGAAACATCTGGAGAAATGGAGGTTCTATGAGATTTTCTCATGGAATAATACTGTGAGCCCTCCTTATACGCATATGACCATCCGCGGATAAGGATGGCCATCCGCAGAGGGAGGGAACCCACTGGGGGTGTGGGTGGCGCCACTGTACCTTATTGAAGAACTGTGCAGGCCCACCACCCGCTCCTTCCCTCCAGCGCCACATTGTAATAGTGTAAAATGCCTGTTAGATTTTAAAAAATGCAACTGGAAGTCACTTCCGGGAGAAAAAACAGCTTTGGAACATGATTGCCGCTGTTTAGAGCCTTGGGAAGGCCTACGGAGGCAGCAGCAGGCACCCTGGGAGCTTGCAGGACAACCAGGTCTGTTTTTAAAAGCATTTTTGGGTCAGAGAGGGCACAATCCTGGAGCGCCGCTGCCATTTTTGCTGGCTACCCCCCTCCTTAAGGGGATATCGGCCACTTCCGGAAAAAGTGGCGGGTTGCAACCCACCACTTTGAGAACCGCTGCATTAGACTGTAAGCCCACAGGCAAGGCCTGCCTGTAATTTTATTTATTACACAGCATTTTGTTTTGAAATTGGTTTAGCACTTTATATTATCGTCATGGATGCAAAGGTCTATAGTGCAAGTGGAAAGGCACTTCCTCTGGTGCAGGGGGAGGAAGCAACATGCCATCCCATCCCCGAGTGTCCCCAGATGCTCAGGATCTCCTTTTCAGGGGGGGCAATGGGGTTGCAGAGTGAAGGTGAAGGCAGGAAAGCCTCATTTCATGAGCGCGATGTCACCTGTGGTTTTTAGGACCCAAGCCATTATTTTAATAAGAAAATGACAAGAACAAATGGCAGTTTGTTCAGCTCTGCAGTCCGGTTGTTAGCCATGTATCCTTCTGATTCACCTGGAATAGTTCTGGATCAGCTATTGCCATGACAACGTGTTTGCACTGTGGCTTAGGCCAGCTTGATGTTGGCTGGCCAATCATGGACCGCTGCTGCCAGACAGGCCATGAACACAAAGGGCTGTGCTTGAGTATAGGCCCCACGCAGTGACAGTTTTGCCGGACAAGCACAGAGCTTGGTATCTGAAACAGATTTCCATATCCACAGTATCTCAGGTGCTTTCTAAATGCTAGTTTAAAAAAGAGACATGAGGAAATGTAAGAATGTGTAGCAAGCAGCAGCAATCATCATCATAAAAATATTGGCAAGTGGTATTGGAACAGGACCGATATTGTGTTAAGTTTGGAAGCAACCTTCTCTGTAGGCTTGTTTAGCTAAAGTTGTTTCTTTAATGGGTACTGATGTTTCTTTAATGCATACTAATGGCTAGACAATGGTTCCTTAAGTAAGCATCGATTGCTTTTTGAAGGCCAGTGGCTACTAGCTATTGAACACACTCTACTTGGAAAGGGACTTGGTCAGTTTATGTTTGGCAATTTGAATAGAGAATAGTGAAGGAAATGGAAGGTTACCCCTGACTGGCAAGAAGTAGTCTTTTGTGGGGTGGGCTGTTCACCTGCCACAGTGTTTCAGAGCAGGTGTATTATTCCTCAGAAACACCTGTATTCCTGACTTTCTCACTGGTTCTACACACTAATGGCGCAATCCTGTCTAAGTCCAGATCTGTCAGTCTAGGGCAGTGGGGCGTCGCGACACCCTTAAGGGGCGTGGCAACCCGCAGTGAAGAAGGCGGCGTGCCGGGGATTGCGCTGCCGCCACCGAAAACGCCACCGAAAACGGCCGTTTTACCTGCATTGGTGGGCAGTGGGTGTCCGGTGGTGTGTGTGGGGAACCTGGGGACCCCTCCGCAGGCCTCCCCAAGCATCGGAGCAGCGATCCGACGCGATCGCAACCCACTTCCGGTTTTGTTGTAAAACCGGAAGTGGGTTGTGATCGCGTCGGAGTGCTGCTCCGACGCTTGGGGAGGCCTGCGGAGGGGTCCCCAGGTTCCCCACACACACCACCGGACATCCACTGCCCACCAATGCAGATAAAACGGACGTTTTCGGCCACGGCGGTGGGATCCTGGGCACGTCGTCGCAACCCCTGGGAAGGCCCCACTGCCACTTAAAGCAGCGAAGGGCCTTCCTAGGAGTTAGGGAACCACTGGTCTAGGGTGTCGCAGCTGTGCCATAAGGCATGTTTGCGGCACCCAGAGAGTAAGCGGCACTGGCGGAGAGGCTTGCGCCGCTCTTCCGGCATCGCAGACCACAGCAGCCCTGCGTTGGAGAGGTGAGTCCCCACCAGGCAGCGCAGGGGCAGGGGGAGGGTGGAATGGGGCATTCCAGGGGGCTGGGATTGGAGAACCAGGCCCAGGAAGGAGGAGGGATCAGCAGAGATCTCCTCCGCCATGTCCTATTACCCCTCTCGGGCCTGCTGGGCCTTACACGGGCCTCTCAAATGTACATCAGCAAAATTGGTCCCCAAAAAGGGACACCAACAAATGTTCCTTTACCCTGAAGGTCGCCAGCTGTACTGGGGCAGGCCCAATTCTGCTTAGGATGTGACAGGCTTCTTATGTGCGCTGCCACATCCTACTAGACAGGATTTGGCCGCTCATGACTATTGTTACTGAAGTAGAGTACTAGACGTACACAGGCAGAAATCTCTTTGCTTCAGAAAGGGTGACTGTTTGAAGGGTGTTGCATTTTTCAAAAATTGATATTACATCTATTTTTTAAAAAATGGAAAACAGCCTTGGAATTGCTATTGTGCACAACGGAGCAGTAAGGGGAAGGAGTGCTTAGCTTTTTCCTCCATCAGCTATGTTTCCATTCACTATTTAATCAATCAATCAGGAACCTTTGTTGGCATTAAAGACAGCAACAATCAACCCTCAATGCACTTTACTGCTTCAACCCACAAGTGCTAGAATCACATTAGTTGAATGGTCCCTGTCACAGATTGGTGAAGACTTCATCTCAATGTGACAGTAGAATAACAGGAATTGCACCGAGCAAGTTTTGATTCAGATGCTCAAAGTCCAAAAATGGTTGTGGAAAGGAACAGATGAGCTAGGGTCAGGGTTGGCACATCCATGAGGCCAACTGAAGTGGTCACTTTAGGCAACAGGTTAGTGGGGGGCGCCCATCTCTGTTCCCCTACTTGCCTTCACTGCGCCTCCTCCTCTTTCCACTCCCTGGATTGGAAAAGAAAGAGGAGGCAGAGAGGAAGAGGAAAAGTGGAGGGTAGGAGGGTTCTGAGCTAGAACGTTGGAGAGTGGGCAGAGCAGAGACTTGTACATCATCAGGTAAGGGGGGGAGCAGCATTTAGCATGCCACTTCAGGCATCCTGGGGGGGGGGTCTTGGGCCGGCCCTGGCTATGGTGGTGTTTTTTCTTCTCCATGGTCACTTGGTGGAAGGAAAGAAAGAAAGAAAGAAAGAAAGAAAGAAAGAAAGAAAGAAAGAAAGAACTAACAAATTAAACTGTTTAATAAAATGAAACAACAACACTGTACTGAAAGCATAAGCACCATTACACTAACTCCTAGGACAAGATGGCCGAGGGTTGTGTGACTTGTAAGTCACAGGCTCCCCGGAAAGCCACTCAGTTTCCTTTGGCTATATTCTGACTTCAGGAAATAAAATAGCCATGGAGGGAAAAAAAGCCCAGGTACACAAGCAATTTAGATGTAAAAGGTAGCGTTATTTGGACTCGAGTGGCGTGCAAACAGCAGACAACAAGGATCAAACAGTGGCTTCATACAAGCAACAATGCTCTCAATATTTCTACATGCAACCTTAGGAGTGATGGGGGAGGGGGATAAATTCTACCCAGAGGTATAGACAAAGGAGATAACCTCCCCGAGGAGCCTAGCATGATAAGTAGCCATAGCAAGAAATGCTGTGATCAGTCAGAAAGGCAGAAGAGTTATTAGCTTAGCCCTGAACCTCCTACTTAATGTGGGACCAGTGGTGATAGCTAACAGACCCTGGCTAAGGTGACAAGCTTTGGACCTGCTCGAGGAAATCCAATTGAAAAGCAGCCAAGAGGAACAACGAGTTAGAAACAGATGTTCCAGCCACCAGGATGTGCACACATTTAAACAGAACATGTTAAAAAAAATCTTTTTTGTTATTTTCTAAATACAGAATTTCATATCGTCCTGTGTCCCTGTTATTTGGCAAGTCCTGTTATCTTTTGGAGATGGAAGGGGAGCCTGGTAAAGGGAGGGGGGCAGAATCATCCTTCTAATTATGAAACGCATCTTAAACCACCTAGTTGCCTAAGTGACCATCTTTTCTGAACCAAGATTTAAAAATAGGACCCAGATTCTTGATTGATCCTGAAGATAATTACAGTGCTTTGCACAAAAGAGGAAAAAAAGTGGTTATGTTCCAGTGGATAAGGAAGAAAAAATTGGATTTCCAGCCTAATGTAAAAATACTTAACACTTAACATTTAACATACAGAGGGCAAAAATGTTATTTAATTTTCCTTTGACTTCTATGGTTATTTTTAGCAACTACTGTTGATGATGTGCTGATACACATCTAAGTGCTACGAAAAAGAGAGACAAAGGATTGTCAGAAGGAACTAATTATACTCCAAGGAGAATAATGTCAGGCGCAACAAAAGAAATGTCACTGCCCTGGGTAAGTCCTTTGTGCATCTTTATATTCGATACCGTGTCCAAGAGCGCACAGACGTCTGGCGAGGATATTAATATCTAGTACATAAAACATATATTGGACTATATTCTCCTTTGGCTGTTATTTCCATAATTCTCATTAACATTAATGGGAGTTATATATGCACCCCAGGAGGGGACAGTGGTCCCACTGTGTTGATTTTTACAACATATTTGCTATTCTCAACACAGTATTTCCGGTGCATATGATCCCATTTGAGGAAATGCAACAGTCCAAATGAATTTATCTGTAGTTCTGTACCAGAGAAATAAAATAAGGAGAAAGAGGTTCAGGAAATAACACATACTAATAACTATGGGCATTATATCCTGTGAATATTTCTATCATTACTATGGAAGAACACAAGAGTAGCAAGCCTGTCAACAGTCTTTCATGTATTTCCTGGGTCTTAATCTTGCATATGACTTGTGAGGAAGAAGAAATTAATAAGTTCTCTTTAATTCTTTCAATTATCTTTTATTTTTAAAAAAGGTAAATATCGTTGAGCTTCCTGGGATAGCAATGTAGGAATAAAATCAAAGATTAAAAATTTGTCAGAAATCTCAGAAATCTTCAACTGAGAGAATGGACATCATGCTAAACTATGCTTGATGATGAAGAGTTTGGACTTGCACACTTCCTTTCTCATCTTCACAACACAAGGAGAGGGAGCTTCTTACTTCTTTTGCTGATTCCGAACAAACCAGAATTTGTCATGGCATTCAAACCTGGCAAATCCTGGCTTGTTATAACCACAGTTTGTGAACAAGCCAAGATATGAAACTGGGATTTAATCATCATAAGTCATAATGGCATGATGTCTCAACTGGGCTAATGTATGTGAAATGCTTTGAACCCTTGAACCATACTATGTATATGAACATATTGGACCAGTTCAGATTATATGTCCTACCATGCGATAAGGAACGTGAACGTGCATGTCCCAATCTTCCTGCATGTGTACACTGTTCTGCTTTACATAAGCATGAGGGTCTGTGGTTCATCTGAACCCCTCCCTTATGCCCGATTTAAATTGGAATGATGCACCAGTAGGAGGAGCAAAATACGGAAGATCATGCACTAATCACATGGTAGGTGGGGGCAGTCAGATGTATTGTCTGAACTGATCCAGAGTTCTGAGAGGCCCATTGTAGCGTGGTATATGTGTTGGACTTGGTGTGTAGAGGCTCATCTTTCAATCCCTGCTCAGCCATGAAACTGAGTAGGTCAACATGGGAGAAGAATTGAAAGGGGCTAGTATATTTTTAGGCCAGCGGGTTAAACCACTGAACCATGAGCTGTTGATTGAAAGGTCAGCAGTTCGAATCCACGACGGGCCAGCTCCTGCTAACCTAGCAGTTCCAAAGCATGTCAATGAGAGTAGATAAATAGGTACCGCTTGCGGGAAGGTAAACAGCGCTCCGTGTTCCAGCCGCATGCTACGCGCTGCAGCAAGGAGAGTCATGCCGGCCACATGACCACGGAGGTGTCTTCGGACAACACTGGCTCTTCGGCTTTGAAATGGGGATGAGCGCCACACCCTAGAGTCGGACACGACTGGACTTAATTGTCAGGGGATACCTTTACCTTAGTATATTTTTAAACCATGATTTCATTTGATCACTTGTGAACGTTAATTGTGGTACTCTGTTCATTGAGCAGGCTACAGCAACCTCTGTTCCTTTTACTATTTCTAGTTAAGCAGAGAGTTATGGCTACCACATTGATGATTAATAACAGACAATGCTCAGTTTTAGATATCTGTGCTTGATAGTGCTTACGTTTGCTAACCTCTTGTTCTCTGCATTTACAATTATTTTGTCACTGAATATGCATCAGTCTCAGATTCAAATCACTCCAGACTGTTTTATGCGTCCCTTTTTAATATCCTGTATAATACTCATGACCTTCTTGGTACATTCAAATCTTTTGCCTCTACACAACTGAGACCTTTTTCTTTACAATGGCTTAACTACCTTTTGCTTTAGGGAGCATAACATGGCTCATAAGGAAGGCACACTGAAGTTTATTTAAAAGATTTTCAGGATAACATCTAAAAGTAGGGAAAGATATATTCTACACTATAGCCACAATAAAACACAAAGTTACATTCAATGGAACAATAAGTGCCAATGTGGACATGACACAGGAGATCTGTGATTAACAACCCAATCCTATCTAAAACAAGCGCCGGTAGATACCAGTGCAGGATGCTACAAAGCAGCTGTAAAATGCTTTGTGGCAGTGCAAGCTGCTGGTGCGAAGGCTGGAACCTTCCCACACACACTGGTGGATGTTGGGAAGCCCGCTGGAGAAGGTAAGCCAGGCACAGGGGGTAGAACGAGGAAGAGATGGGGTGGGGTGGGCAGATCGGGCCCAGGAGGGGGTGGGTTCGGTGACAGTGGCACCTGCTGAATCCAAATCCCCTTCCAATCCCAGGCCTGATCCGCCTGCATGGGTCAATGCAGACTTGTGCCAGCAATATCGCTGGCGCAGGTTCGAGTGACCCATAGCGGTTTCTGGGCTTACCCCAGGGCAAGGGGACAAATGTCCCCTTATCCTGAGACCTCCAGCAGTCAAAACTCCCCCAAACGATGCAGTAGAGATCACGCTGGCACCACTGCATCGCCGCGTGGGGGGTTAGGTATGGTTGGGCTGTATATCTCCCAATGTTGTTGTTGTTGTTACTTTGAGTTTGAAGCATCCATAGAGGAAGGATTAATCCTTCCCCCTCCTGCTGCCTATTTCCAGATCTCCATTGCTCTCCAAGCGAAGAAAAGTACAGGCATGATTTAGATACTGGACTTTTTTCTACTGAGAACTTATAGCAGCTTCAGGAGGCTATTTATTTATTTATTTGCATTTACTGTATTTAGATATGGAAATTGGTGCAAGGGAAAGATGAAACCCACTTTCTGTGATGCCACTGCTCTGATCACAATTGAACATGGGTTCAGGCAGGCAGGCATGATACTGCTGCCTTAAGTTCAACCAACAAAAGAGTTGGGAGATCCAATCATGGGTCTCCCATATCATGTCATTCTCAGCTACTATAGTTCCTCAACTATAAAACTGGAGGAATAATGACCCAGTTTTAGGGGTGCTTATATGGCTTGTTTTTAACATGGAGGATACACCAGGCAGGTAAAAAAAAACAACCAGAAACTTTGGGCACATTCTAACCAAAAGGTAGTTACTTTTAAGTGAAAGTCAAGTGTTCAACTCATCCTCTAAAATCAAGATTGTATTAGGATCCTGTGACTGAAGGAGGAAAATGTACCTGGAGTGATGTTCCCAAGGGGGCTTGAGACAGCTTGGAAATACTATACATCATCTGAAGTGAAAGCAGATCTAGAATGTGTGGTGCTGTTTTGAGTGGCAGCGAAAATCATTCTGCATGGGCCTTACTTCTCCTTTGGTTTTAGCTGTGGGTATACGTTGAGGGGCTCTCTCCTTCCAGAGTGCAGACCAAGAATACCCCTCACCCTACACTAGAAGCCAACAGAACATTACATACTGATACAGTCTGAAGTATACACTCATACCGAGGGTACTTACAACTGTGGCTGTCACCACAATTGTCTTCTGTGGAAATGGATCTCATAGATACATTAGCAAGTTGTACCAACTTTGTAGGATACATGTGGGTGTGACCATGGGCGTCACAACAGGAGTGCAACCATTGTCACCCGCAGGGAGGGTGACACCCAAACGCCTGCTGCTTTGCGGCGGTCGGCCTGCTCCAACGAGCACCGAAAACACCCGACAAGAGGCGAAAACACGCTCGCGGCAAGAGCTCGAAGCAACAATGAGATCTGGAGCATGCCAGGGGCTAAAACTTCCAGGTTACTGCACTGGGTGACACCAGAAGTTGGGGGTGACATGATGATGTCATCGTGTAACCACCGAACCTTCCAGGTTACCACACTGGGTGACACCCAGCCCAGTAATGCTGCTGGGTGTGGCTTTAGCTGCAGCATAGTTTGCTGCAACATTGTGTACGATTCCCAGGGCATAGTCTGTGGGCACATGATACAACCACCTAGCTGAAGCTAAGTAGGTCTAGGTCTGGTCTGTGCCTGGATGGGAACCACCTGGGAACCCCATGTAAGCTGCCTTGATTTCCATAATGGAAACATGGGATATAAATGTAATAAATGCATTCCTCTATTCCAGTCCAGGTTGCGGTCAAGATCCATTTCATACTTGCCTCTTTGTGCATTCAGAGTGCAAGATTGCAAGCCACTACAAATGCAACAACCATACTTTTAAATGGAGCCAAAGAACATATGAACATAGAGAGCTACTTATCAACAGACTCCCAAATACCGTAGACATTAATATGTTATTTTCTGGCAGAATTTTGTGTTTTTCAAAAGTACTACATTTAATAAAATACCAGCGCCATAGATATTCTTCATATATACATGTGTGTGTTTATGAAAATACAAATGTAAATCTCTTGCAAGTGATTGGTGTGTATAAAGTACGAAGTTGATTGACACACGCTTTCACTTAATGAGGGTAATTACAAAGAACAACAATTCCAAACCACATCTGTTCAATGTAGCAGTCTTGTAGCGCCACGCAGAATACATTGAGAGCTATCAGAAATGCCAGTTTTGCCACAAATCATGCACAAGCACACTTGTAAGACAAGAAACAGATTAATAAGCATCAACACTTTCCCATAAACACTTGTTGAAGAGAATAAAAGCCGTTAGCGGTGAAGGAAATTATCCCAAAGTGGACACTTTCTTCATCAAACATGGAGGGGGAAAAATATCACAGGAAGGACAGAGGGAGAGAACTTAAGAATATTTCTGCTGGCAAAGGACAAAACTGTTGAAAAGCCAAGACCTATATTTCAGATGAGGAATAATGGAGTACTGTATTTGTATTTATTTAAGTGGTCTGAATAAAGACATGACTTTGGTTCCCTAAAATATGCCATGGTTTTTAAGTTGATCTTTGTTTTTGGGAGGTGAGAACAACAGATTTGCCAGAAAAGTGTAGCATTTAAATATATTGTGTTTTATTCGGAGGAGCAAGTGAGGCAGGAAGGGAACTTCCCCACTCCCTCCTCCTCCCCGCAACAGTCCCCTCCACACCCTTGAAAATCCAGTCCTGAGGGTTGGAGGGGGGATCCTCCAGAGCAGGCTGAGATGCAGCATGAGGGACTCTTGAGGACACCGGCAAAAACACCTCCACCCTTACACAAATGAAAGTTCCTTCTCGTTGTGCAGAATTGGCTTAGAAGGCAACCTCTTAGGATCCAAGTACACAGTACATGGAGTTTCATCTAACTCCCCTAAGCTTTTTCAAACTGCTGCGATCAGGAGCAGAAGATCATATGGAGGGAGGACTTTACCCTTGCCCTACCAGCCTTTTTCCTTTCAAAATCCCCCCCTGAAGTTGCTTTTTTCCCCTCGGAAGAAAGTGACAAGGATCTCTGTACAATGTTTAGATTGACCCTTAGACTGCAGACAGACAATAGTGGTTGGGTCCTTTTTAAAAAGAGTTGAAAGCAGCGTGAACAAGGGATCGCTGTTGTACGCTCATAGTATTTTCACCTCTGGTCAACAGATTTAACTGGCAGTTGTATTGTTTCATAAGCCTGAGAAACCTCAGGCTGCAGTCCTATGCACAATTACTTAGGACGTTGTCACATTGAACTCAATGAAACTTGCTTCCAAATAAACATACATAGGATTGTGCTGCACATCTGTTAAAGAAAAAATGTATTTCCATTCAATTTCAACAAAATTCATAGGAAGCGTGAGATAATATTCAAACATACACAGAGAACTACAAAATGAAAGACACTGAAACAGCAAAATCATACATAATATCATGAACTTTCTTAACCATGTCCAAAGTGTAGGTGCTTTTATTCAAATGCTGTTTAAGATTCAGGGTCATGTTTTTAATAGCAAAGGGGCATGGAATTATAGCCAGTCAGTCATATGATCTCAGACAAGTCATTAATGCAACATGACTTTGTTTGCTTTTATATGACAGAAGACATTATAAGACATGGCTGACACATGGTATTATGGCTGAATAAATAAATAGCTTGATTTTGAAACACAAAGGTTCTTAGATATGTTTTGTAAAATAATGTTCCTTTTTATTTTTTTAAGCCCAAGATTTATTCGCGTGTTTGATGCAGAAATAGTTCTCCGTCAAATGTGTCTTGTTCAGCTACAAATAACCAAAGTAAGGTTTGTCATATATAAGTGTTAGCATACGCTATGGAAAAAACTAACAAGCTGTCTTTCCGGGGAATGAATATGAATATTATATATATTTCATATATAAATATGAAAAACAAATAAAACATAGGTTTTCTGATGCTGCCCTTTACACAATCCTTACTGATAGACAGAACATCAGGCTTTACTCGATCAGAATTAAGTGAGAATTTTTGTGTCATTTCATTTAGATCTGGGAACACTAGCCAGCCAGAATGAAACACTGTGTTCCATTGATCTCACTGGAGCATGTGCTTCATTTTGGTCCTTGGGTGCCTTGTGCCTCTTTTTTGGAAAGGGCAGGGTACGAGTAAGAGTGCTTTTAAACAAACAACTTTCCCACTCAGATCAGTGGAACCTAAAAGTGGTTGATTTTGAATAATTTAATTAAAACTAAGGACATGGTCCATCCGTAGGCTAGAATCCAAGAGAACCTGGACACATCTGAGGAAATCTTTGACTTTTTTTCGTTGATGAGCCAATACCTCCCAGGCCGTATTACGATCATCTACTTTGGAAATGCCCAAGTTCCCTCAGTTGCCATTCAGAAGTTTGCCGTTCAGGGAAGGATGCTGTCTGAGGATGCTATGTTCCACTAGTTGCTTGGTTCTTTATATCCCAGCCAAACCTTTAACAGAAGCCGTATTTTTTAAAATATGCATTTGGTGACTGATGAAAATACCTATTTTAAACCAATAAAACATAATCAAACTATATACAGTACTTATGTACATGAGAGTCGATGTTGCTATGAGCTAACAGTGCAATCCTGTACATGTCTCCTCAGAAATAAGCTCCACTTAGTTCAATGGGACATGCTCCGAGGTACATTTGTTTAGGATTGCAGCCTGAGAGACTGAGTATGAATCGGGAAGTCCCTGGTTTGAACTCCACATTTGTCAAGAACTTACTAAGTGACGTTAGGCAACCCATTCTTTCCTTCTCAGCTTCAGCCTTCACCTATCTACAAAATGGGGATAATAATGCTCTCTTACCTGACAAGATTGCTGGTAGGATTACATCAAAACAATACATGTGATACATTTTGAGCCCAATCCTATGCCTGTCTACTCAGAAGTAAGTCCCATTATGGTCAATGGGGCTTACTCCCAGGTAAGCGTGGATAGGATTGCAGCCTAAGAATACTCAAAAACATAGTACAAAATACTACTACTACAAATTAACCATCCATTACATTTTATACTGATCACATATGGAGCTGTAGTAAATACATATGGACTAATACATATGACTGAAATTTCAGAGCTGTTGACTCTTTGGGAAATGAGGCAATTCATTAATTAAGAGCTGTTCCACCAAACAAAATCTACCCCAAACCCAGAACCCACCTGCACAGTTGTCAGCAAGAGTTTCACAACTAGTTTGTGATGTGGCATTGGGGTTGGTGGGGCAGAGCAGGGTGGGGTGGGGTCTAGCATTGAAAGGAGCAAAAAAGTAAACACTCTGCTGAATTAGTGCAAGCCCCATGTGTGAGTCAAAGCAGTTGTTTAGATCCCAGTTGTTATTCAATTACATTTATAACCCACTTTTTCTCCAGAGAACTTAGAGTAGCTTATGTACAATTCACAGCTGGTCTCCCATCCACATAGCTTCAGCAGCAAACCCACATCCCATGCCTTAAGAGTCTTCTCTGGGTCTATATCCACTCATCATGGGCTTTGGGATTCCAGCGTATCATGATGAGATGAGAAACATCTTGGCTCCTTCCCATTACTGCCCTAAGTACATCATTCCATTACAAGTGTGGAAGAGTTTCAAGAATGGATGTGTAGCCAAGACAGACATATATACATGTAGCTCCACTGACATCAGTAGGACAGTTTGCATCAAGCTGAATTGAGCCATTGCCCTTTTGGATCATAACTCACCTGGCTTCTGGCAACTTCGCAGGGCACCTTCCCACTCACCTTCTGGCAACTTGACCATGTGAAACAGCCATCCCAGATCAAACATGACTGAACGTTTCAATCAACTTGAACTACTTTTCAATGGAGGTTGTTCACATGTACAACTGTAAGTCAACAATGATGTCTTATGGAGTGATAAACATCAAGTAACATGCAGAATATATTATAGGAGTATAATATTATAGGTTTTTGGTTGCTGTACTGGGGAGTTAATTCTTGCATGAGAACCTTCTTCCCTACCAACACCTATTTTTTGGACCTCTGCTTTGCACAAAACCACCCTGGTAGAAGTTGATCCTCAGGGCCCTAATGCCCTCTGTTTACTGCTTCCACAGAGAGGCATTGCCACAAGCAATATTCTTACCCATACCAAATATGTAAGCCTGAAGCAAAATTCCAAAGAACCAGCTGTTTCTGGGGTATCTTGGCATCTGATTAAATGATTTGCAAAAAAAATTCCAAAGGGGAAGAAGTACTTTAAAGGCTGCCGGGGAGTGTAATAGGGTTAGAAGAAGAGTGAAGAGGCACAGCTGTGACAGCTGAAAGCAGGATAAGCCGCCACTGATCTGTTTTCCTGCTTATCACAACACCCATTAATCAATTCCAATCTCAGCAGGCCCACCAAGTCAACCACACTCCAACTCTCAAAAAACTGACTGCTCAGCCTTGTAATCCACTTGAAAAACTGTTCATCTGAGGAAACGGCAGAGGAACTGTAACCCACTAATAGTAGTGGCATTACTGTAATACTTGGTGTGTCAGTGTGTGCTTTAAAAGGACTGAATTTCCAAGTTGTTCATCTTGCAGAACTCTTTTACCCCACTTAACGTTTCTTTCTACAATGCCTCGTTTAATTTTCACACAAGTGCCGTTTGTCTGACTTTCTTGTACGTGTTGCTACAGACTTTCCATTGTAGGCAGCCTAAATCCCATCTGTTTACTGTGACTAAATTACAAGCTAACCTTTACCCTAGCCAGAATGAAGAGCGTCATTAAAAATATATCCTAGGGGTATGTAAGGAAATTAATTAAGACTCTGGGATCAAGCTATGAAAATAATATCACAAAAATACATCAGCAATTACACAGCAAGCACTGTTAACCCAGTTGTAACTGAATAATGGACTGGAGACAGACAATACCAGTTTTTTTTTTCAAAGTGTTGAAGGTGGTATGGTAGACACATTTTATTTTCTATATTCATTCCACTACTACTACTACTACTTACATTTACTAAAGCAGCTTTGCAGATTTTCGCAACATTTGAAAACCTGTAAAATATTTTTGAGCAGAGATGGCATTGGGAAAAAAGAGGTGTGTGTGTGTGTGTGTGTGTGTGTGTGTGTGTGTGTGTGTGTGTGTGTGTGTGTGACAATGACACTTTGGAGGACAGCTCCAGGATAATACTCCTCATGCATTTCCACATATTTAATCAACAGATCTTCAACTATCATTAAAAATATTACCCCACCTTTCAAAGTTTAAAAAAACCTCTGCAGGTGGTACAAAAGGTGAACAAAACAAAAATCAATCAATCAGTTAAAACCAGCAAAATAAATAAATAAACAGGCAGCAGTTTAAAAAAAAAAACTAAAATCAGCCATCAAAGTCCAGTGAAACAAAAAATAGTTGTTGTCGCCTGCTGAAAAACAGCAAGCAAGGTCATCGGACAGTTTCCTTTAAAAAGGGAATTCCAGAGGTTTCCTCGCTGCAGAAGACGCCCATTCCTGGTTCTCACTGACTGAACTTGTGCCAGTGACAGGTCAGAGTGGCTGATCTGGAAACTCAGGCAGGCTCATGTAGACAAAGGCAGTCCTTTAGGTAACTTGGGCCCAGAGGTCAACAACAACGCCTTGGGTTGACCCAGAAATAGCCTAGTAAGTAACCAGTGTAATGCTGTCATAGGACAATAGGTTATAGGTACATCCCAAAACTCCTGTAATGCCTTCTTCACAGATATAGACTTTTTAATTATATAATAGATATCTAGACTAAAAACATAATTTCAGAATAATCATTCTGTTAACTGCCTGTTTATTAGCCCAGTCATCATTCCTTAATTGTGCATTTATATTTCTAGCTTTTTAGGTGGCGGCGCAGGGAAGAACAAATGTGTTTGGATAGCACTGCTGTTTCTCAAGAAGTGAATTCATGTAGTGGTAATTATGGGACATTCCTCAGGATTGTTCAAGCACTTTCTAAACATTGGATTGCAAATTCATGCTGTTTTTAGTGCTTTGTAACATGCTTTACTGGGTAATTTATGTGCTATACTCTTGCTTATACACCACCAACTCAGCTGACACTCAGAGGAGTGAATAAATACTCCAAGCACAGTACTCAGTCATAGGTCAGCAGCATTTGTATAATTTATACTAATGACATTCCACGTAAAAGCCATAGGAGACCTGTATCTTGGTGAAGTTCAGATTATGTCTGCTGGTAGCTGGTGCAGTTCACAGCTGGGGCTAGGACTAGGGCAGTAAAGACCCATCTTTTTCTTTTCTTTCTTATTTTACTCTGAAGCATGATACATGTAGCACTGCAGCCAGGATCCAAGTACTGCCCGGGGGGAGGGGGGTTGGCTTGTTTTCTCAGACAGCATCTACTCTTCTGTTTATAGCCTGTAGCAAACTGCTTTTGAAAGAGAAGGGACTTACAAAAGCAGAATTTAATACGGCACGGGGACCTGCCGTTCAAAGAAAAAAAGTCAAAACATTCAGTACAGTATAGGCATCGTCATAGCTTCCCTGTGGTACATCATAAAAAAGGATCATCCATACAGGGGATAGTGTTCCATCAATTTCCAGTATCCGCAGGGGCCAGGAACCTATCCCCCGCAGATACCAGGGCACTACTGTATAGACCATTTTTCTACTGCCCTCTTCACCTTTATTGGGACATACTGGCTTGCATCCAGTATCCATGATAAGCATGCACATTAAAAAAATAATTTAACTTTTAAATGTGTAATTATTAACATTTTAATTAATTTTTAAATTGAAAACCTCTTATGTATATGCCAGCCTATTCACAAGAGAGTTTTCTCATCTTTATCTTACGCTTTTGGCCCAATCCTATTCACTGTTTTTGCCGGCAGAGTAGTACGTGCTTTGCCGGTGCAAGTAGTCGTATACCTGATGTAGAGGTGTGGAGAGGACAGGAAGGAGTGGAACAGGGCGAGGGGAGGGTGACAATGGGGGTGAGGGTGAGAGGATTGGGCCCGGGAGGGGGGTGGAATTGATGACACTGGCATGCGCCATATCCTATCCCCCTTCCCTTCCCGTGCCTGATCTGCTGACATGGATCAACTCGGACTTGGTCCAGCAATATCGCTGGCGCAGGGCCAAGTTGACCCATAGCGGGCTCCCCCAGGGGCAAGGGGACAAGTATTCCCTTAGCTCAAGGAGACCTCCCACCTGCTAATTTCTCCCGCAGGATACAATGTAATCCGCGCTGGCGCCGCTGCATCAGAGCTGAGGATTTTAGTTAGGATTGGGTTGTGTGTTTAGCACTGTGTCAATAAATATGTTTTAAAGGGTCTATTGCCCTTCTTGGGTTTACATCTTTCTACAAGACTGGATGGAAAAGGAAAAGGAAAACAAATAGGTATTTAATATGGGGTGTGTGCTAGCGCACATGTGCGGGCACACCATACTATGCTTTCAGTTAAGAGATTTGAATCGTAACAACTTCTGGTTGCTTACCAATTATATTTGTTCTTTTCAAACGAAGGCTGCCTGTGAGTCTTATTAAAGTTTACTATCCACCTGTTATATCTAGTGTAGAAAGTCACGTGGGACGATCTAAGAGTTTCGTTTGAACCAAAAAGCCTGAAATAAATTACCCACAGACTGAAATCAGTACTATTTTTAACTTAATTACGTTTCCTGACTTTGCATCTGCCCCACCATTCTTGACTCTCAGAAGCTTTTTGCCCCCTTCGTCTTGTAGAGATGTTGTACAAACTACCGGTACTCAAATTGCAGTGGCTAAGGCCCACTCCACACATACGTATGCACACACAAATACAAACACAGATACATATCACTGTCCAATGTGGGAAAGACATCGCCCTACAATATAGTACCATGCCACTGGGGAGCAGTTGTGAATATCGCAATCTGAATACATTGGAGTGGAGCTGAATACATAGATATTCTCTATTCCATTAGCAGTTCTTCGGGTGAAAGGCCTCAATTGGGCTTCCTCCCAGTTGAAAGGTATTGGGGGCTGTTCCTTTTAGAAGGACACTTAGTCCTAGCTAAAAAAGCTAGGATAAGACTAGGCTTGTTTACAGCACAGTGGACAAGTATCCTGTACTTAGAATAATAAGACCAATTTTATTTATGAAGACTGCCTGCAGATTTATCAGAGTTAAGCAAATCATATCAAAAGGCTGCAGAATTCCCAAAAGGGTAGCCCAATCCTATCCAGTGCTGGAGCTGTGGTACTGGGTGGCCCACGCTGTATCCAGTGCTGGGAAGGAGCGGGCTGGAAGTCTCAGAGTAAGGTGACATTTTGTCCCCTAACCCTGGGTAAAGCCCCAACCGCGGCAACGGGGCTACTAGGATCTGCGTGAGCTTAATAGCTGGCGCAGAACCGAGAAACCCCGTGCAGGCAGAAAAGGCAGGGGAGACATAGGAGTTGGCGTTCGCCAGCACTGCCAATCCCACCTCCCTCCCGAGCCTGTTCCACCCCCACTCCACCCTCCCCGGTCACGGCAGCGGTCTGAGGGCTCCGGCGACAGACCTGGGAAGCCTGGCCTTGCACCGACCTTCCCAGCTCTAAAGTAGCCGTAAAACGTGCCTTACGGCACATTTACGACTATTCCGAGCGGCAGACGGTAGGTCCGCCGCCAGTAACTTGCGCATGGTTGTGCTGTTAGTTACATACAACATGCACAAGGTTTAGTTACCCCCAGACTATCAGCAGATTTGGTCTTTATGAGAGCCTCAACCAGACAAGTTGCTTATGAGTTGCATCAATATACACTTCATGGAACATTTTTTTCATGATAGTTGTCAGCCAAGCTTGTGGCTCGCTTATGAAAAGGACATGCTGCCTTCAGCTATTTTGGCATTGAAAATTAGTGCTCAGAAGGACATTCTCTAGGACACAAGTCAGTTTGCAATTTGGAAAGATGAATCAAAATGGGCAGAAACACCCTCAGTACTCAGGTGATAAATTCTGTACAAATCATCATCCTGCTGAAACCAAAACTTGCGTGAGGAGTAAAGAGTAAGCTAGCTACACAATAGACTCAGATAAAATTGACCAGTTAAAAGGAAAAATTGGATGCCTTTGATGAAGAAGGTTCTAACAGCCCACCAAAGCTCCTACCACAATAAAATTAGAAGCCTTCCAGGTGTCACAAAACGCTTATTGCGTGGCTATGACAGTCATGAATTTAGTTTACAGGGCTGTCATGTGACTTCAACAAATAGTGGGCATGAGAACAAGAATCAAGCTCACGCATTCTGCAATCACCGCATGTGACATGCATGCATACATGTACTTTCCTATGTATACATGCACTCTATCTGCAGCAGGAAAGGGTGACAAGCAGAAGACTTGGGTTCAGTCTACACTCCAACCCAACTTGGATTAACAGAGTGGCATTTTGTGTGCACTATTCCATTCCAAAAGGGAAAATCAGGGCAAGGGGGCCACACTGCTTTCTCAGAAGTGGAGGGGTGCATTGGGAGGTGGCCCACAAGCGTTAGCTGACCAGCCTGCACTGGCTCAGCAAAGCAGCTTCAGTTATGCTCAAGGATGAAGAGAGAGAGAGAGAGAGTCTGCAAAGGAAAGGAGCGAGTGGGGCGTTACCAATCCTAGAGACCAGCTAGTACAGTGGTCCTTGGATGGCATTTGGAGTGGGGGGTGATTTAAATGCAGCTCCGGCAAGGTAACAATCCACAGACAGCAAGGCAGACCGAAGACCAGGTGAGGGAACGAACAATATGCCAGGGAACAAAGAACATGAGGCTCTAGTGCCCATTAAAGCCCCTTCCTCATAGAATCCTATGGGATGCCCTGAACTAATCAGGGGACCCTCCTTTGCCTGCTAGGTTCTGCTTCTGTCATTCATACCTAGTTGAGGGTGCAGTGGCTAGTTTGGCAGGCCATTGGTTCATTGACATGCCTCCCTGATTGAATTCCAGTCATGGGGTTGGTGTGGAACACTGTACTCAGGGGTCTCTCTTTTGTTTTGCTAAACATGTTTTTCCTCAAGTTAGGAGCACTTATACAGTGGTTGTTGTCTTACAGACCAATCCTGTCAACATTTTAGACTGGTGGAGCACCGCTCCACTGGTCTAGGGTGTTGCAAACATGCCGTAAAGCAAGTTTGCAGCACCCAGAGAGTAAGTGCTGCAAGAATAACCCATAGAGTAAGTTACACCCAGAGAGTAAGCAACTCCGGCAGAGAGGCTTGTGCCACTCCTCTGGTGCTGCAGAGCTGAGCAGAGCCATGCCATGGTGGGAAGGTAAGTTCCCGCCGGGCAGTGGAGTGGCAGGGGAGGGTGGAATGGGGTGTTCCAGGGGATGAAATTGGATCCCTCCCCCTGGGAAGGGGGAGGGATCAGTGGCAGCTTCCTCCGCCATATTCTATCCCCATCCTGGGCCTGGCACACATCTAAGTAGCCCCATTGGTGCGCCACCCTGGCGCATTTCTTGGGGTAAAGGGACAAATGTCCCTTTATCCCAAGGAGACCTCCGGCTGCGCCAGAGCAGGCCCAATCCTGCGCAGGATGCAGCGGGTGCCTTATTTGCGCCATCGCGTAATGCTAGACAGGATTGCACTGACAAGGTATGAAACCTGCTGTTGCAATACAATTTGAAGTCAGTCAGTTCCATTTGAATTTTGGAACAACTGTGGAGACTATTTGAATTTAAGGAGTAAACAAGTCTCCATGAAGCATTCCATTAAATCAAGCTGAGAGGCACAGAATTATCTGGCTCAATCAAAAGTGTGGCCTTCATGCCCCTGTGAATCTGAGGCCTCCTGCCATCAGTCCAGCAAACAGCCATGTTACTGGTTCAGCCTATGCTCTCGGCAGGTGCTCAGTAACAAGTACACACATATAGATGCATTTCTCCTGCACACCTTGAAGGGAAATAAAATATTGACCATGTTACAAAATAGGCCAAAAATTGTAGATAAATTAATGTGGCTTATTAAAGTTAGAAATATATTTTAGGCATCTGTCTGAAACACATACCATCTGCTTTCAGAATTAGTGCAACCCCAAAGAACATGAACACACACACATACCTCTTTCAGACCTTACGAAACACTGTGGGGCAGCAATATAATTAACAGCAGCATAATTATGATGTAAATTTCACTGGTCAGATAGTATATAGGGGGTTGTTTTTAATTAGAGAGACAGTACAGGATGCAAATGTTTATTCCCTGGGAGAGTAATCTCTCCTAGTTATGCTTTTCGGTTCTCCACAGATATCATCATGAATAAAATGCACATTTAAAGTTTTTATTTTGCAAAAGTTGTACGTTTGCTAGATAAGGACTGTACCACTTCTGTGTTCTACGGAGGGTGTACCATACCACTGCTAGATAAATATGAGTCAAAATACCCTATGAACAACTAGTGAACGAGGGTTATTAAAATGTGTAAAATAATTTCATATAGTATTCAAATTGTTGAACAACCCAACAAAAAAACCTATTCACCACATATTTTTTTTAAAAAATATCACAGAGCAGCAAACCCTTGTCAGCCACTAAGTTCTTTTATGAATTCAAGATAAATTCTTGGTCCTCCATCAGCTATCCATTTAAATATTTGACAAAGTACTTCACTGACTCATGACTCAGACGGGTTTCATTTTAAATTAAGATCATGTTTAAAGACTCCTTGTTAAGCCACAGTTCTCAAAGCATCTAACGGCACAATCCTATCCAGCCATTAAGCCGGCCCAAGACTGTTGCAAAAGCTGCTGTAAAGCAGTTGCGCCGGCCCCAGGCCAGTGCAAAGGAGGCCTGCATTGGTCTCTGCAGGCCAGAACTTGACACTTCACAGTGCAGGGGAGGGCGTTCTGGGGACGATTCAGGGTGGTGGGAGGGTGGATTGGGCCTGGGAGGGGGTAGGATTGGTGGCAGTGGTGTACACCATATTCTATCCCCCTCTCAGGCCTGTTTCACCCAACATGGGCAGCCTTGATTTGCGCCAGACTTGGAAGCGTCACTAGGCTCGCGTCATCCTAGAGCAGGTAGGCGCGCATCACCCCCTGCCCACCCCCCTTCCGCCGTGCGTCACCCCGTGACCCCCGCGCACCCAGAAAATTTGCGCCGCCACCGAAGAGTCACCCCATTACCTACTAGTCCTGGGGAAGGCCTTGAAGCATCCTCCCAGTCCAGCGGTCCGGCCTCAAGTGACTAGACCTATACGTCATGTTTTAGCTTTTTCATGCATGCGCACAACGTTTTCTGAGGGCAAGAGACCCTCAGAAACGTTGTGCGCATGCGCAAAAAAGCTAAAACATGACATATAGGCCTAGTCACTTGGGGCCGGACCGCCGGACCGGGAGGATGCTCCGAGGCCTTCTCCCAGCCTTGGAGGGTGACGCAGAGCGGGGGTGATGCACGTCACCCCCGCGGCAGTCCGCCCCCCCGCCATGCTACAGAACAGCAACGCTAAAGCGCAGATCCGAGGAAGCCCGTTGTAGGAACTGGGGCTTTGCCCAGGGTAAGGGAACAAAAGTTTCCTTAACCCAAGGAGACTTCCAACCCTGCCTACTCTGCTCAGGATACAGCATTGCCAACATAGCTGGATCACTGAGCAGAACATAGGATAGGATTGGGCTGCCCGTGTTTTATTTTGACTTACATATAGATTAGGAACGGAAGTTTTAAGTACTTTTGTAGAGGTTTTTCAGGAAGGACCTCCTCTCCTTTACATGTACTCCGATTCACAAATGACACCGAGCACATCCACTGAAACGTTCACCTGCACAGGAATGGGAGCTGTGCAAAACCAGAGCAGTTCAGCTCTTGACTCGAGCACCTCCCATTCACTTTGATGGGGCTTTTGCACATGAACATCCTACGGGATGGTACCCAAGATGGAAACAAGGAGGACCTTAGCTGATTTTTTCTCTGTCTTTCCCTTTTATCAAGATAATGAATTCAAACAAAGAGAGCTTTAGCTGCTGCTAGGCATATGAAGCACCTCCAGAAACTCTACCCGTTTTTGAAGACAGAAATCTTTTAAAGAACATTTAACTCCTCAATAGTTCTCCTTGTTTTCACAGGATGTAGATACAGAATTCATCGCCCTGCCATGCTTAACATTAGGGCAGATTACCAGATTTCATGTTTTCCTTGGATAATTTCATTTATCGGTATTTTTTTTTTTAACATTTCTGCCCTGCCGTTCACTATCTTATTTCAAAGTGTCTTACAACAAACAGTGAAACCCGAACAACAAGTTAATGACCATTTAAATAAAACCAAGAAATGGCAAAACAAATCAACACGTGTATATTTTTAGTGCGATGTATCCGTTCCATTATCTAATTAATTATAGGAAGGGCTATTTCTATTGCTCAGTATAGACACTGCAGGAGGTTATTTGTTGTTTATGGGAATCTTGTTTTACACAAACTGCTTTTCAGGGTTCCGTTGAAAAAGGCTCTTTTTACGAGCCTTTGTAACCTCACACCTTGGATGATATTTAAAAGCCCTTCAAATTCTAATAGCATTATGAAACACTTCCATCTAGTGGAAGAAGTGGAAAGTGCATGCCACTGCAATAAGCATCGAAAATTCTTCTGATTACATTATTCCCACAACATAAACATACCCTATTCTGTATCCTTTATCAGCGCATCAAAATATCTAAATCAGTCTTCCTATCAAGACACATACCCATTTTGGTGGTATATGCTGCTGTCTCACTGAGATATTGTTTGGTCCAATATTTAAGTTTTCAGTGGAGTTTATTTTAATGAAACAATGCTTCATGGCTGCTTTGAAAATATTCAAAGGTAAGACGTTAGTCAGTCATTGGCTCATTAATCATATCAGCAAGTAACCAATATTAGAAACTGAAAAGATGAACACATTTTTATTATTATTATTTTTTATTTTTTGCTATAGCCACCACTCCAGACCTGCCAGGCTAGACACCAAAATATGCAAGGTTCCAAATGGCTTGCTCCCTGGGACCTGTGTGGATATTTTTTTAAAATCAGAAGTTGGCAACTGTTGGAGTGGATGATAGGATTTTCTTAAGGGCTTAAGAAAGACTAATTGTGCCCCCAACTATATTTTTCATTTTTCTACTTTTTTCATGTTTGTTGAGTTCCTCTGTAAACTATGGAAAGCAAAATGACATTCTAAGATTAGCAAATTACTTCTTAATTGTCTTCAATATGCATTTTTAAAATCTACTCTGTGGAATTTTATGCTAATTTAATCAGGATATCCACTTATTGTATGTAATGCTTGGCACCTATTTCAGCTTCCTGGAATCAAAACAAGTGGAAGATACAAGTGGAATAATATAATCATTATTATTATTATTATTATTATTATTATTATTATTATTATTATTATTATTATTATTATTATTATTAATAATAATAATAATAATAATAATAATAATAATAATAATAATAATAATAATAATAATAATAATAATAATAATAATAATAATAATAATAATAATGAAGAACAGGGCCAGTCCATGAGGCCAAGTTAAATGGTCACCTCAGGCAGCATATTGGTAGGGAATACCCACCTTCATCTGCCCTGTTATCTCCCCTACTGGGCTAGAACATCTCCTCTTCTCCATACTTCTGGCTCCATCCCTCTGTTTTTCAAATCCAGGAACTGGGAGGAGTAGAGGCCAGCACATCACCAGGTAAGACTGGGGGCAGCATTTGGCTCAGGTGCCAGGAGGACTGGTCCTGATCAATCCTGCCTAACGTTAGAGTGGTGGAGCACACACTCCACAGCTCTAAAGCGTTGCAAAAGTGCCATAATAAGTAGGCTTACCAGAGTTTCCCGGTTCTAAACCGGGATACCCCACCCCATCAATCAATCAAACAATTCAAATAAATTTTAAAAATCTTTGGGGGGCGCCCTTTTGCCACCCGAAGGGCGCCTCCCAAACATTTATTTATTTATTTTAGTTAGCCAAATTAATTAATTGAATTGACTTGCCTGTCCTGTGCCGCCACCGCCGCCATTCTGCCGCCATCTTCGCCGCCGGCTGCAGTCGCCACCATCATCGCTGGCCCTGCTATCAGCAGCCCCCAGCCTCAGCAGCCCCCAGCCGCCCCCTGCAGCCGCCAGCAACAAATTTTAAAACTTACCTTTTTTCTGACGGTGGCCATCTTGGATCTCACAAAATCTCACGAGATCCAAGATGGTGGCACCCAAATCTCATAAGGGCACATGAGGCAATACTGTACTACCTCAAGCCCTCACAAGATTTGGGCGCCGCCATCTTGGATCTCATGAGTTTTCAAGTGGAATAATATAATCATTATTATATTGATTATATTATGGCCGTCGCCAGAAAAAAAGGTAATTTTTAAAATTTTAAAAGCCCCAAAAGTGGCAGTGGTGGCGGCATAGGCTTGCACCGGCCCAGAAACGTTCTGAGACAAATCTGGGACCCGAGCTCGGGTTCCGGGACTGTCCCGGAATTTCTGGTACGGGTGGCAAGCTTAATAAGGCACTTTTAACGACTCGGGTGTAAGCGGCGCCAGCATAGAGGCCGGCATCATGCCGGCCTGTACGCTGGCGCCGCTTACACCAGGCATCGCTCACACCAGCGTGTAACTTACCAACTCAAGCCACTGCAGGTAAGTCCCACGCCGGTCGGTGGGAGGGAAGGACGGGGTGGCAAGGCAGGGGAACATTGGCTGGTCCGGGCTGGGAGGGGCAGGGATATTGGCTGCGCGCTCTGCCAAATATCCTAGGCCCCTTCCTGGCCTGCACTGCTGTGACACCGCCTCCCCAAATGTATGCCAGGTCTAAACCTGGCATGCATTGAAGGAGGCATGCATTGAAGGAGGCCCATAGGCCTCACTTACACCCGGGGAAGGGGACAATCCCCTTCTCCCGAGGTGCGGCCTAGCAGCCTCGGGGCAGCCCACAAGCAGCCAGCCGTTTAGGCCGGCTGCATAGCTTTATACAGAATTGGGCTGTAAGAATGTATAGACTGCTTTCCAACAAAAATTCACAAGGCCGTTTTTTTACAAAGCAA
The DNA here is from genome assembly GCA_026170595.1 of Plestiodon gilberti rubricaudatus. Lineage (NCBI taxonomy): Eukaryota > Metazoa > Chordata > Lepidosauria > Squamata > Scincidae > Plestiodon > Plestiodon gilberti. Next base: position 121,887,435 of record JANXHW010000004.1, read on the forward strand.
AGCAAATGGTTCCCTATCCTATCCCAGAAAGGCTCACAGTCTAAAATTCAATCTTCACTCTTGCACAACAGATTAAAAAAAACCTCACATATACTGTAGAGTTTACAGCTGGGCAGTTTCACCATCACCATCAGCCACTGCCAAAAGTTATGGACAGGGTTTGGCCTTCTGCTGCAATATGCAACCATGCTCAGCAGCTCAATTTAGCAACAGAAAGATCCTGATGATGCCAGACAATTAAAATGCCACAGGTTTTCCTACAACAAAGCTCCCACACCTCTGATACCTTCTGTAGAGCCGCAACATTGTCCACCAACTGCAGGGTGGGGGCCCTTTCTGGCTTGTGTAGAAGATGCTCGGTGGATATAGCTGTAAGCTACAGTCAATACCATGCAATTATCGTTAAAGAAACATAACCGCCAAGTGGTTCTACATTAATTAGGAGTACCAGTTTTTAAGTTTAAAAATACTCATGCTTGGCTTGCCAAAAAGGAAATGGATTTTACTTCAAAATGACTGGAAATAAAAGCAGATGAATGCTTTTCCCCTTGAATGTATATAAGCATTAAAACAAATACATGACATCACCATCCTTGCATTTCCCAGTAATTTTTTCCAGCATTGAACTTTTGCGGCTGTAAACTTAATTTTTTAAGGAATACCAGCTGCACCTTTTTTTTTCATTAAAGCAGCAGCAGCAGCAGCAGCAACTTGACTTGCTAGTCAAGCCGGCTCCTGAGCACTGAACAATAATAATAATGTTAATGCAACAAGAGTTAGTTTTACTGCTTTTCTATTATGACTACATCAAGAATCGGGTACTGGAAACAATCAACTACTTTCCTGTAAAACGCAAAAATAAAAGGTGAATGTCAGGGTAGGGAGTCCAACTGCACTTGAACTCAAACCTAAGAGATTTTTAGTCAGCCAGAATCGCAACCGAAATCTAAAAATCTCTCCATTGGCTTAAGTCCAATACACAAACATCCTAAAAATGCCAAGTGTGTAAGTCAGGGGTGTCAAATATAAGGCCCGCAGGCTGGATGCAGCCCGCAGAAGCTCTTTATCCCGCCCACGTGATAGTTGGGCTCTCCCAGCACGACCATCACCTACCATCATCTGCTCTCAGCTGCTGAGCTGTGCGCTGACACTGCTGAAAGTGTGGCCCCTGTGATAATTGGGCTCTCCCATATCTTGAAAATATGATCAAGATCCGAGTGTTTTCTCTTCTGTTCCCAAGTGAGAAAAAAGTAATTATTTGTGGTCATCACCTGCTTAATGACATCACTTCTGGCCCTCAGCAGGCATCATGAATGCTATTCAGCCCGTTGTATGAAATGAGTTTTGACACCTCTGGTGTAAGTGGTTCAGTAGTCAGTTGCTCAGAATTTTCTTTTTTTAAAAAAAAAAAGATGAATGATACAAATGTATTCCAAGACCCAGTATCTCTATGCACCTATCAGCTTCCTCAGATCAAAGATGCAAGTCTCAGAGTAAAAATACATGTAAAAATGCATTCCTCAGATCAGAGTACAAACGACTGTAAAATTCAATATTCCTGCAATAATGTTGAAAGCTCATAACACAGATTCTTTGCAGGATGTTCAGAAAGACGGCACAACCAGTGTGACAACCGTTAGAGAACCAAGCAAGAGAGGGAGCCTATGTTATCCAAGAAGCCATCAGAGAACAGTGAGGAGTGGGAAGAAATTGTTTATTTAAAGAATTTATATCCCACCTTTCTCCCGGCAGGGCAACCAAGGCATAATTAAAACATGCTAAAATAGTACAAATGTACAGTAAAAATTAAAAACACAATTAAACATTTAAAAACACCAGCATTAGTAATGCTCCTGTCTCCTTCATTTATCTTGGCCCACAGTTCTGACTGCTTCTCTCAGAAACAAATAAAAAGATAGCCTAAACAAATGTGGGATAATCTGGTATATTCCAAAAGTATTATATGATGAAACGTGTGTTACTGATTTTTCAGTTAGAAATGCCTGGCTACTTCGACGAGTACCTTGAGCCAATTCACACAATCAGGCAGAAATCGTTTTTGCAGCTATTGCGGCCTGCCTGTGCGATCCATTTGCTGGGTTGTGCCAAACGCAAGTCAGCACGTCAGTATTTTGAGTTTTCCAACACACACAACGTGCAAAACTGTACAGAGATGTAGTTAAAAAAGGATACTCTCAACTATCCCATTTTTAGCAGTCTGTGATTCAAATGATTTCTTACAAATAAATGTTTACAGGCTTTCTTTGCTATTATGAGTTTTAGTCTTGAATAATCAACCTTGCATACCTATTTTAAAAAACAGCTTTTCTGTCAGGAAAAAAATGGTTTGTAGGCATTACTGTATATTCATAAGTAAACTAGAAAGAAAGGAGTAAAGCATATATATATATATAGCATTATGAGAAAAGGGTACCTAGTTGCATTTGCAGGAGTGAAGTAGCAGCTGCAATTCTCTCTCTTACCTGTGGGTGCCATTATTGAACCAAATGAAAGTTGAAGCTGAAAGTTAATGATTCAGAGAGAAAGCAAGCCTATTTTATTTAGTCCTAATGTTAAGAGGTTGCTTTAAAAAAAAAAAGCACTTTTAAAAAAATGCAGGCAAATTAAGGGTGGTGTGTGTATTTTATAAATATATAAACTCACTCCCTGTGGTCTTCCATTTAGGCATTCATCAGGATCAGCCTTTCTTAACTTTAAAAATGCTACAGCATTAGGCGCTCCCAGATAATTGAAGCAAATTGATTTTGACACCCGAGGAATTTTGGCATTAGCTAGATAGAACATAAGCAGCCAGATATATGGGATAAACGTCTAGTTTTTTAAAAAAGTTTAGAATTGATTAGACAGTGAACGCCATGTACAATTAAAATCCAAACAGTCCCAATTGTATCATCTAGCTCAATACCCTGAGAGGCAATGTGGGGTAGTGGTGTAACATTCGACTTGATCCAGGAAAACCCAAGTGGAAATCCACAGTCAGTCATGAAGGTCACTAGATGATATTAGACCAATCTGCTAACCATACAACAACCTTGTGAGGTAGAAGAAAAGTAGGCAATGTCATGTATGCTATCCTGAGCTCATTGACAGGATAAAATACAAGATCTACGACTCACCTATAATTCTTAGATAGTTGGGTCCAATCTTAAAATAACCTTTGCGTGTGTCCATGAAAACTGGCCTGTCAAGATGATAAATAGATCTGAGATTTTTGAGCAAGATAAAACCCTTTACATCTTCCCAACTTTTCATGGGGAGAGGACCTATCTCCAGAATCTTGACATTTCAGTATAAAAATGGATATCACCAATATACAGCTTGCTTCTAACGCTGAGGGAACAAATTATAACTGAGGAACGTTTTTAACATAATAAGCGTGTTGACATAGAAATGGACTTGGATACATTGACAGGAAAGGTCAATGTTAGCTCAAGAGGAAGGAAGAGAAAATAGTTATGTTATACATGTCTGTATAAATAGTAGAGGCTGGAAAACACTAAGTCTGGCCTTTTACAGATTTGGCTTTAAAGATGGCTACAGAACGTAGAGTAATTCATACTAGAAGCACATGCAGGTTTCAGGTTCAATCCCTGGCCTCTCCAGGGATCTCACAGATTGCAGGACTGGGAAAGACCTTTGCTTGAGACCCTGAAGAGCCACTGTCAAAGTAGACAGTAGTGGGAAACAGACCAATGGTCTCTAGCTCAGTGCAAGGATGCTTCATATTTCCAACAACGTTTTGCATTAAGAGACCAGCTTATCTTCTATAAATGCAATCTTACCCCTTGGCTCCAAAAATGAATTACTGTACATTTATACACTTAACTTTTGTTTCACCGATAAAGCATTCAGCACAACTAACCTTTCCCACCTGTCCTGCAACCCCCCCCCCATCTAACTCTGATGGTTGGGGGTCTCTTTAGATCAGGACAGCATGCAGCACAGGTGGGATGCATCAGGAAGGGGAGCAAATCTCACTCACTCACACAGCAGCATCTTCAGGGTGCAGAATGTCCAAGAGACATTTCACTTGGAAGATTTAAATGAGACTTACTTAAAGACTTTAGTTATTGTCTGTTTAATTTTTCTGCTACTGCTTCAATGATGGTTTTCATGTTTTGAAGGAATTGGACACTCTCTTTGCTACAACTGACGTACTTTTGCTGATTTTATTGCTTTGATCTGTTATTTTAGAGTTTTTGTTGCGAACCACCTTGGGCATCTCCCATTGGGAAGCAGAATGGTGAGATGTAAATAAGATATACAGTAATTTAATCCAGCTTGACTGCGGATGCGCGCATGTGTATACACATGCCTACTTATTAGTAAGTCAATAACTGGGATCCAAATAGCATGTGCAAAGCATCACATGCACACGGGGGGGGGGTAGCTTTCCCTTTCTGGAGGAAATGCTCACCCTGGCACTCTGAAAAGCCAACTCTCGAGAGCAGCATTCCACGAGTTACAAGACACCTGCTAGAAAGGAGGGCAAGAGTGGCAACCATTTACACATGCACCCTAGTCCAGAGCTCACAGAAGATAAATTTTGCTCACATATCAATTTAGGTTCCGGTCAATAGCAAAATTTCACTACCTGTCCGACAACAACTGCATGCACTACTGGTAATAAAAATTAAAATTAGTATGAATTGGTTCCAAAATATAAGACAACTCTAGACTTGAACATACGTATATAATATTTAATATGTTTACACAGCATTTTAATGTCCTCCCAAACAAATAGATTTCAAGGCTTATAATTTAAAGAGAAAACAAATGTTCATCATAAGGTTACACAAAATATAATTTGCCTAAATTTTACAGTTCCATTCTAATATTTAGAAGCATTTATACACGTGTGTGCGCGCTGGTATATATACATGATTATGAATACAGTTACATTTCCAAACATTAGTCAAATCTGACATTATAAAAAACATTTGAAAGCCAACATGGTATTTTTGTTTTAACTAATTTTTTATTCACAGAACGTTTCCTAGAAAGTGAAATGGTTTGTGTCAGACTAAAATTCATTTTAAATCTTTCACTGAATAGTGCAGCAGTTCTGTTGTACTGTATGTTACACTGCTAAGTGAGAAAAAAATGAAAAAATGTCCCAACAACTATGTTGGCAAACCATAATTGTACTGAAACACATTGCCAGAATGAAACAAAACAGTATTTTCCCTTTTCAAATAAATGCTGCATATAAGTTACACAATAAGTTTTTATTTATTTCCTCAAACCAAGGTAATCTACATATTCAGAGCTACTTTCCTTCTGTAAAAAATACAAATTTCCCAAAAATTTGCAATCCTCAAAACGACAAGTCTTCTCTTTATCCTCCCCCCAACAGAAAAGAAATCACACTATACCTTATACACCAATAGGGATCCAAAGGGCTATAATGCAAACTTTCCAGTCCCTTTCCTATTGCAATCCTCATGCCTCCCAAAAGCCACCCCCAAAAGTCAGGGGATCCTCTGGGGTGGCTTTCCATGAGGGGCTACTGCTGGAAGGGGAAATTGGTACCCACCTCCCTATATGCAGAAGCCTCCTTAGAGCTCAGTCATGCTAGTGGCAACAGAAGGGCTCTTTTGAACCATATATTTTTATTACTTGTACTGTGCTCAGAATGCTTTTAAAAAATGCCTGAGTGCATTATTCTTTGGTACAAATTAAAACAAACCACACACTAGCATCCAAGCAACCATACTCCAATTTCCTAAGAAAGGATGTCCTTTAAATATTTGGCCTTGTTAGAGCCAATAAATACTACAACTGTCTAGTAAAACATTTAACATTCATAGACCTAAGAGTCAAGCAACACCAACAGCAAGGTTTATACTGCTCCTTCAACATGGCATCATGATTTTGAAATGAGGCTGCTGCATTGCTGCAGAATGAATTTAATTCATCAACACTGAGTGTTCCGGTTGCTGCATGTCCTAAAATCTGCATCTTAGGCTAGATTATATTCCTGCATGAAATTGTTCCTTCAGGAAAGCTCCAAGCCTATCCATACACTCATCTACAGTAGCTGAAGAGCATTATTCCATGCTAGAGGGAGCTAGCAGACACACTTCTCCACAGCACGCGTAAGATGTTTGAGAGCGATACTTCCCTGATACAAGTCGATATGTACAATATAGCTGTAATAAATGGAACGCCCAGCTCACACAACGCCTTATATGCACGTGAGGAAAAGCATGCACACTCACTCCCTTCACCACAGAACAAAACAGCTGTGAATGGGTAGCACATGAACCAGCCCAAAAGCCTTCTAATTTCAAGCCCTCAGAGATATTTGTTCTAACAAGGAAGACCACTATAACCAATATGACAGTGTTTTACTATTGCCTCCATTCTGAACTCTTCTACAAATTAAGCAAGAGTTTATACCCAGTGTATTCCACCAGGTGAAGACTCCCCTAAGCTTTCAGGTGAAGAACAAAGTTTATATTCCCGTTTTGGAACTTCTTTCTGCTTCCAAACAGTTGTAGCTTCACCTCTTTCAAGTTGTTTTTCTTCAGACTGAGTATTTCCCATACAATTGTCCTCACGTTTTAGTGAATCTTGTCCGTGTTCAAGTTCAAAACTGATTAGAAGTGACTTTGCTACAGAGTCCAACTCCCTACAGTTCACAAGAGGTTCTGAAGTTTTGCGGGTAGGGCAATCTATTGACCCAGTGGACGAAGCACTTGAATTGCAGAGCGTGTTCAAATTCTCAGCTAAGATGCAAATCTGTTCTATGAAATACCTGAGTGGACTTCTGTTCCTGTACGATCCTGTGGAAAGCAAAGCCAAAAAAGAACCAGGTCCAGTAAGTTTAAAAATTAAATAAGAAACAGTTGAATGATCTCTACATTATTTGAAGTGACTCAAAAAGGAAAAATGGATTTATGTACTTTGACTTAGTTCCCTTTTCGTTTGTTTTTCTTTTTCATTAGAAACCGTTCACTGAGTCTTTTGAACGACTGCAGAAATCAGACTGTTTACCTTGTTATAATTTGTTCCACAAGATGTGGACTTGCTCATGGCTTCCACTGATAGTATCAACCACTGGCGTTACATACAGTGCTTCATTCTTAAGAGTCATCCCAGAAAGTAATAATGCAGGCAAGCTGTTCATCTAGGTATAAGTTATCCTTCTGAATGCCTTTTAAACTCATGTTTTTAAAAAAGGGACAAATACACTTCCTGTACCGCAACTGAGTTAGAGAGAAAAACATATGGGACCCAATTTGCTTATACCTAACAAAGTAAAAGTGGTCAAGGACAAAAGATGCTAACATGTAAATTGAACCTTAGTACCCATGAAAGTACATTATTCAGAGCTCAATCTAATGGAGGCTCACAATTATTTGCAAGTATGTTGGTTACCATGCATTAATCTCTTAGAAGGTAACATAACAGGTTCCTAGATGCTTTGTTGGAGTCAATACTGTATCACAGACAACATTGAATATTTGAACAATATAATGCCTAATCATTTCTAAACATTTAGGAAAAGGTTTAGAAAAGGAAGCAGCACAGGGAAAGATTTTCTTGTTGAAACAATATTAAGGAGAAATAAAGGCAAGGTTTTAACCCCAACAGAATGAACAGTTGTAAAATTGCAGGTGACACGTGATTCACTCTCATGATAGATTCAGAGGTTATAGTTAGTGGAGTCCTGACATGTCAGGAACTGTTTTCTTGACTAGGATCATAGTTCCAGAGTGTTGGAAGCATGTTAAACATTGTTCCACCTTGTATTACAGCCCAATCCTATGCCGGCTTCCGCTGGCGGAACGCGTACATGCACACTTTCGCAAACTTGCTATAAGGCACGTTGCGGCAGTGCAGAGGCTTATGGCGCTGGTGGAAAGGCCTGCCGCATGACCACATCTCAGCAGAGCCCCCGCTGGAGCAGGTAGGCTCCTGATGGGCTGCGGAGGGGCAGAGGAGGACAGATCAGGCCCGGGAGGGAGATGGGCTCGGCGGAGGCCTCTTCCACCGAATTCTATCCCCCTTTCTGGGCTTGAAAGCCCAACACGGAGCTGCCCGGATTTGTGCCAACCATTTAGCTGGTGCACATCCAAGTGGCCCCATAAAGGCTGCTGGGGCTCAACACAGGTACCTCGAAGAGACTTTCAGCCATGCGCTGGATACAGTGGAGCCTACCCCAGCACCACTGCATCCCAGCGTAGGGCTTTGGACAGGATTGCGCTGCTAGTCTTGCTCCTGGTTTCCTGGAAAAGTGGTCCGCAGAGGTCAAGTGTAATTTTGGCCTTGGTCATTTGACCACAGAAAGAGTAAACATAGTAAAAAAAAGAAAATATAATGGCTTATTTCTGCTGTACGTATACTAGAGCAGAAGGAATCTATTATCTATGTTCTCCCCAGAACTGATCTATGCCTTGTTTGTGCCATAAAGAGCCTAAAAATCGTTTTGCAAAATGACAAAGTAGTTACTCAGCAAAATACCTTGTAATGAAGAAGTAACAATCTGGTAGACTTGATCTAGACAACGATGTAATTCTAAGAATTCAACAGCTTTACTACTTGCTTTCTTCAACTCTTGCTCAACAGATTCTTCTCTCTTTAATAGAGCTGCTACTTCTTTCTGCATTATTAACAGGTTTTCCAAAGGTGAGAGAAAATACAAACATTTTACCAAACTGAGACTTCACAGTCATGTCACATGGAGCTGCCTCAAACACGGAGTCAAACTGTTGATCCATCTAGCAGCGCAATCCTACCCAGCTCCTCCACTGGTGCAGCAGTGGTGGAGGGCAGAACGGGAGGCTTTGGAAAGGGGATTTAAATCCCCTCTCCCTCCCAAAGCCTCTCGTTTTCCCTCCACCACTGCTGTACAAAGGAGCTGGGTAGGATTGCACTGTCGGTCAGTATTGACTACACTGACTGGCAGCAGCTCTCTAAGGTGTCAGGCCCTAGCTGGAAATGGCAGGGATTGAACCTGGGACCTTCTGCATGCGAAGCACAAGTTTTACCACTAAACTATGTGTCAAACTCCTGTCTGTCAGCAGTTGCTTCTTATACTACTTTTGTTTTTCAAAAGCTCAAGCTACACAGGTGTGTAAAGAAATGCAATGTGCCTACAATAAATTGCTTTTCACAGTGGGCTGGTTCAGATGGTACTGAATCTTCTGATCTAGCCTATTATAATTTAAAGTGTGAACATGACAAATGAAGTGTTTGAAACCCAGGGATCATAAGTATACTCCACATACTGGAATTGGCTCTCTCTTGATCATACACTTGTGACAGACCTTTGGGAACAGAGGCAAATTTTTAAATTCCTACAGTACAGTTAATGACATTTTGTTGCAATGTGTAACACACACTCTGCCAAGTCTACAGTAAAAAATGTCAATGAGCAAAATATTTGATTTACCTTTTTACAGTCAGATATGATATTTTCAAGGAATTTAGCTACAGCAATAGCTTTGGTCTTTATTTGATTTTGAACCTGAAAAGAAAGCATTAGGCATTTCAAAACTTATTCGATATGAACTCTTCAACCATATACACAACGGTAGTTTGTTACACGAGCTAAGATACACAAAGACTTTGGCCTGGCACATCCACCCCAGGTGACAGGATGTTTGTGTTGTGATGGACTGGGTAAAACCCAACCCTGTCCAACACAAAGACGTACCGTATTGGTCTGAGTATAAGACTCACTTTTTTCTCCTAATTTAAGTTTTTAAACTAGGGGTATGTCTTATAATCAGGCTGTTGCAATTTAATGCCAGTGATTTAATTAATTTTTTTAATAGCACCAAACTTTAAGGGTGCGTCTTATAATCAGGTGCGTCTTATACTCGGGACAATACAGTAATAGTGGAACAGGGAAAAGCTACAGGTTTGGGGGCATTGTGGAAATGGATTTTTTCTTGGAATGCTCAATTCAGATGTCACAGTAGTTGTGCAGTGGAAGGCAAAGAGGCTGTGACTGCTACGCCAACATGCTAAGAGAATCACACCACTCAGACCATGATCTGTATAGCAAACCATCAAGAATTTTATGTTAATTTTCACAAATCCCCCTCCTTCCTGCTGCACCCTCCTATGCTACATGCCATCCAGCTCCAAAGAACCACCCAACTCTCAGGAGAGGATGCCATATTAAACATACTAAGCATAGTCCAAACATTTGCTTGCCAAGTCCAAGTAGTGGAGATGGATTACCCTTCTAGTTTTGTGCTATTCAAACTTTGCTGTAGTTATAGGATTAAGATTTCAGTATCAATCAGAACTAAATTTTTGTCCGATTCCATCACTCAAAACTCGAGTCTCTTCCGTTTCCATTTCTTTCACATATTTATATGAGCTGAAAATCAGCAAGATTGTACTTAAGTTAGCCACCAACCAGCCACCAGCCACCCCCTTTCTCAGGAGATACCTCCCCGCTGCTCCAGGAGTGTGGTTAAGGCAACTTGTGTCTCTGGCTTTGTGTCGGCTGCTCAGCTGTGCTGGTGAGCTGAAGCCTAGGTGAAAGTCTGAACAAATCTGCACAATGGGCAAAGTGCCTTGGCAGGAAGGAGAGGAGACTAGGACTGCAATCCTGTGCACTTAATTGGAAAAAGGCCCATTGAACTTAGTGGAACTTCTGAGTAGACAGGCACAAAATTGTGCCATAGTCTATAGGTAAGAAGTAACCAGAGAGGGAAGCTGTTACTGTGGTGGACAAATGGGGGATAGGAAAAGAGGAAACAAAAGGGGAAAAGAGAGAAAGGGACTCAATGAATGGAGCAGACCGACTTCTGGAGAGAGGGAGAAAGCGAATATGAAAGAGAAAGAAGCTGGTAGTCAAAGGGATGGACATTGGGAAAGAAGGCTGGGAAGAGGGAGCCAAGATACTGCAAATGGATGGCCATGGTTGGGAAAGGGGAAGATTGAGAGAGAGAGATTTAATTTAAAAAGGCACAAAGAAATAGAGTCAGGGAGAAATACTGAAGGAGACACAAGAGGAGTGGATGTCTTTAACAGCGCAATCCTATCCAACTTACCCCACCGGTGTAACCAGCGAGGGAGGGCGGGGAGATTATATATAAATAAATAAATAAATAAATAAATAAAGAGAGAGAGAGAGAGAGAGAGAATGAATGAATGAGAATATTGCTGTTATGGCCTCCATGTGACACATGTGTATGTGGCATCCAGAAACACATTCTGCTGCCAGGGGAAGCCAAGTGTGGAGACAGGGTGACAACCCTAAGATTGCTGCTCAAGTCTGCAGCAGACCTCCAAGAGTCAAGCAGGGCAAATACTAGGCACCACAATGAACTTTCAAGTTACCAGGGTGGCCTGGCGTCCAGGGTCTGTCAAGCCCCGGACTAAGGCTTCTGGCTGAACCTAGGTTTCCCTTCATGTGCCACAATAAATTAGTGATTATTTCCACATCACCTCATTTTGGGGATACCATTTTAGGAGTTCATTCTGCATCATCCTAGATGTTTTCTGTATACAATCTAAAAGGTGCTCCAATCCCGAGGCCATGCCATCACAGATGTCAAATATGAACGGCTTCTGACAAAAGAGAGAAGGCATTTTAAAAAGATCAACTATCAGTGTGAAAAAACTTTGGCCAGTACTTATGAATGCCAACACTGGACTTTTAAAAGCAGTCTCTATGATGTTTGAGATACTGTAGGGGTCTTAAGCTGCAAGTCTACACACACTTACGAGTGTCCTATTGAACTCAATGACTTGCTTCTAAATAGGCATTCATAGGATTGAACCTGTAAAATGTCTACATGAATTCCTGGTTAAAGTTTTTCAATTAATTGGCTTCAAGACAGATGTTCAAATCAATTCTTTAAATTTATTGAAATGAGAGCATCATCAAGATCTCAGCATAGGAACCTTTTTGATATACTGAAGGAAAAATGAAGTAGATTTTGCTTCTTACACTGTAAATCATCACTGCTGAAAAAAATATCTTTAACATTTGCCTCTTTATTCCCTACTATAGTAACACACCAGAACCAAAGACTGCTTAAAAACACACACAAGTTTGTCCTCAAGTCTACCAATTAAAACATCAATTAAAACTCCTGCCAATTAATCTGCCCAGTAAGGCTTGCAGCTCTATAAATTTGGTATTCAGATTTGTCAGCAGAACTTTGTGTTAATGTTCGTTATACAGTTTGTAGCACACACCATTAGGAAGGTTAAATGATAGAAGTACATACATAGACTTAAGAAAATATGGCAGGTATTAACTACAGTAGGTATCTATGAAATTCAAACTATCCTGCTCTCAGATTTTTATAGCTTCAAATCTAGAGCACGTTCATCAGATGATTCAAAGAGCACTTACAGACATATTCATAGCCAGAGCAGATGAAGAAACACAAAATTTTAAAAATTTGCTTGATCAGTGGTAGCTACCCTTAGACTCAAAGTCTAATCTTTAAAAGGATGCTGTTTTTGTGCTCCTGTGCTCTCACTTACACACTTACTTTAAGAGTTATTTTACCTTTGGGTTGCATGTATCATCTTTATTCTCTGCTGTGAAATTTAGGTCAGTGCCTGTAAGTACCACCAGGTGCCCTATGTATTTTACAATTTGCTTCAACGTCTGCATTATCATCTTCTGTGCTTCTGCTACAACTGAAGACAAATCCGAACAACCTCCCTGAGATACAAAAATACGACGTTCATGAATGTTAGCTGCATGTATCTTCATCATAATTTCCCATTCATATGGCAGCAACTTAAAGTGGATTAGGGTTACAGCATCATTACAATATTTGTGAATTACTCCTACAGATAGCAATTAAATCCCTTACCTGCAACAGCAATTGTAGATATACTCCCAAATGTTGCACATCTTCCCTTAGTTCATCATGAATTTGTACAAATTCATCATTTTTTTGGAAACTCTTCAGCCAATGTTTTGTTAGAACCACAAGCTGATCAAAGGCTGAAGTAATCCTAACGCAGCAGGACTGAGCAGCTTGGTCAACGGAGAAAACTAAAAACATAAGAAAAATAAATCAAGTTATTTTAGTGAAATGCATGCAGAGGCTGGGTGGGAGAGAAATGTACACCCAATTTTTTGTAAATAAATGTTGATGCTCAGAGCTGCAATTTTAAAAGAGGAGCTACTAGCTCAGTTGTAGAGCGCATGTAAAAAAAATATATCCCAGGGTAAATTTCTAGCATTTCTGGTTATAGAAATCTCAGGAATCAGATGTAGAAGTGATCTCTGCTCAAGATGACCAAGGTGAGGTGGAGTAGTGATCAGATTCAAATTATAATATATATAAAATCAGACAGCTTCATATGTTCCCACAAAACAAGGTACAATTCATGCAAAAATGTGATTTTGGTAATAAAATGGCTCTTACAATTCTCTTGGCTTTCTTCAGCTTGATCATAAGCATTTGTCATGGCAGTGACTCCAGTATAGATGCTGAACAGTGGTGCTAAAAGGCTCTGTGCCATGCTCACTTCTTCACATGACTGTTCCAAAGCATCTAAAGCCGAACCTATCAGCTCCTTACAAATACCAGGTAGAAAGGATTCAGGTGGATCTGAACTCAGGCTACCCAGTTTATTTCTTGAGCCTGTGACAACAGAACAGCTTCATGAAATCATACATTTAGAATTAAGTCAATACTGTGATGAATTTCTTGTTCGTCTTTAATGACTGAAGATACGTTAGGACTAAAACAGAATTCCACCTCCAATAAATATACAATTTATTTAAAGTACACGATTTTTTGGTTTTTAGAGAAGGCCACAAGTTATAAAAACGGGCACAACTAAGGACTGATGTTGAAGGCCACACTATTATCACACACACACATACCTGGCAAGCAAGAATCATGGAGTCCCAGCTTTACTTCTGACAGACATCCAGAAATTCGTTTGCTCTTCCTCAAACTTCTACTGCTGAAATTCGAACAATGGAACACAGTTCTGACATACTGATTTCTGTTACCTTTCTAAAACACATTCAAAATTTCTTTCTATTGAATGTTTATTTTTCACATTTTTATACCGCCCTTCCTCCAAGGAGCTCAGAGTGGTGTACATATTTCCTCCCCTCCTTTTTGTCCTCACAACAGCTCTGTGAGGTAGGTGGGGCTGAGAGATAGTGACTCGCCCAAGGTCACCCAGGAAGCTGAGCAGGGATTTGAACCTGGATCTTCCAGGTCTAAGTCCGACTCCCAAACCACTACACCATCCTGGTATTAAGATGGTATCCTGGTATTTAAGATGTATTATTTATATGTCCAGTACTGAATCAAAACAGCAACAATTCCCTTTGCTAAACTCATTTCATCAGTGCTTATCCTGGCTGCTTCTGTAGCAAACTTGATGCTCTATAGAGGAGTAGGGGATATGCTTCACATGGATTTTCTGTTTCTTGCTGGTTTGGGTAGCAGGTTTATGGCTATACCCCTGTATTCTAAAGTATAGATGCTGCCAACTTGCAAACACTATCTTACTGAACTATCAGCAAGTATCCTTACTGGTCATCCTTGTAGTCCCTTTCTGTTCACTATTAGTGGGTTGTATCCAAAGAAAGCCAAGATTTAAGCACCACTGAAATTAATGAGACAAGTTGATTATGAATAAGACTGTAATCACACACACACACACACACACACACACACACACACACCCCTACCTGGGAGTAAGGCTCACTGAACAAACACATTCACACTTCTGAGTAGACGTGCATAGGATTGCACTATTGAGTTTTCATTCATTTCAATGGGACTTTCTTTGGATACATGCCAGTACAAAGGTTGTGCAAAATGCCTTTGTAGAACTAAATCAAACTTAACTTGATAACCAAAACAATGAATTGCTTACCTCCTTCTGGATAAGGAAGAAACAGATGCATTTGAAAAATCAGGCTCCCATTCATCCATAGGATCATAAAAAATCTCATCAGCTTTGTTATTACTGTTTGTCTAGAAAGAAAATAAAATCGGTTTTCCTTAGAGTTAATGAGGTGCTTCCATACTTACTTCAACCACTGATTATTAAAGATTAGCTTCACATATTTAAGTTGGAATGCATCAATCACATTACATTTTTATTCTTTGTTATAGTTCTTTACTTTCTCTGGCAAGGTTAAAAGTGCAGCAAGAACTTGGACCACATGGATGCAACGGAAGATTTTTGTCCAGGCCTCCACAATAAACATCAGGTATCTGAGAAATTCACCTTCAGTTCTCAGCACTTCCAGTTGAAGATAAAACTTTGGTTACATTTAGTGCAACAAGCAATCTGAAATAGACAGACAGTGGGCAGAGAGCCTGGACCCACAATCAACGCATCTTATTCCAAAACTGAACTGGCACACATGAAAACCTGTGTTTCTGCCTGGAGCTGCCAGATGCAGGGCAAATTACAAGAGCCCTATACATGTAGACAGTGACAGCGCAATCCTATCCAACTTACGCCACCAATGTAACCAGCGGGGGAGGGCAGGGCGGGAGCTTTGGAGCGGAGGGGAGCTTTAAATCCCCTTTGAATCTCCCTTTGGAGGGGATTTGAATCCCCTTTTTGTTCTGGGGCCGCCCGTTCTCACTGCACCGCTGGTTACACCGGTTGTGTAAGTTGGATAGGATTGCGCTGTGGAGTGATGCTTTTTTGTTAAAAAGTGATATGCAAATAGTCTAGCTTCTAATCATAGAGTGGCATCCCAGAGTGCTATTCCATTCATCAAAGCATCATTCTGGATGCCATCCATTAATAAGTCGGTAAGAAGTAAAAAGCTATGTGAAAATAGGATTCAGTTGAGCCTGGAAACCATTAAAAATGAACAGTTAGAAGTGGGAAACCATGCATGTTGTAACAGAAATGGCTTTGCCCATGACATAGAAGCATGGAAACTAGACAGGCAAATCTCTCACATGCCTTCTTTCTGAGCTTCAAGGGAAGGGGGACAACGCATGCATTTCCATGGTGAAGAGATGCACTATATAACCGATACCCTCTTTGGGGAAAGATATACAAGTTCATAAGCCCACAGAAGCATAGAGAGTCACAGCAGGAATCACTCACGCATTCCTCACTGTCACATTCACATAGAACAGGGGTGCACAACATACGGCCCGCGGGTCGCATGCGGCCTGCCTGACGATTTCCCGCGGCCCGCAAAGACATCCGGGAGCAGGCACTCTCCGAGTGGGCAGTCTCCAGCGGCGCTGCTCCACTTGCTCCAGTCGGCAGGTGGCAGCACGCAATGGACGCTCCGGGGCTTTCTCCGGCTCCGAGGCCGCTTAGGCCTTCTCCCCCTGGCCTCGGAGCCGGAGAAAGCCCCGGAGCGTCCACCACGACCGGCGGCCGGGGCTTTCTGAACGCGGCCGACTGCGTCGCCTCTATTTATACTTTTTCTGCACATGCGCAGAACGTTTCGAACGTCTGCGCATGTGCAGAAAAAAAGTATAAATAGAGGCGACGCAGTCGGCCGCGTTCAGAAAGCCCCGGCCGCCGGTCATGGTGGACGCTCCGGGGCTTTCTCCGGCTCCGAGGCCGGGGGGAACTGAGGCCTTCTCCCCCGGCCTCGGAGCCAGAGAAAGCCCCGGAGCGTCCACCGCGCGCGGCCACCCACCGACTGGAGCGAGTGGAGCAGCGCCGCTGGAGGGTGCCGCTGATCGTGGTGGACGCTCCGGGGCTTTCTCCGGCTCCGAGGCCGGGGGAGAAGGCCTCGCTGAGGCCTCGGAGCCAGAGAAAGCTGGGTCGCCCCCCCTCCCTGGAGCGGAATGAGCCGTTTGCTGCTGTATCCTCGTGACTGAGAGACGCAAGATGCCCAAGGGAGGCTGGGCTCTGCTATGCAGCCCTGCACTCCATATTGCAACCAGAACAAGCCCGGTATTTTCTTGTCTAAATGTCCAACTGTACGTCTCTCTTGCTTCAGCTTTGCACATATTTTTCATGTCTTTTTAATTTTAAGTGGGGCATGGCTGGTGGGGAGGGGGGGTTGCTTGCAAAGGAATCAGGCTTGTGATTTTTGTAATGTGCTGCTTTTTGTAACTACTGTCCTTTGAGTTTGAACCTGATTTCTGGCTTGCAAAGTGCATTGTGCTTTTTAATTTTAAGTGGGGCATGGCTGGTGGGGAGGGGGGTTTTTGCTTGCAAAGGAATCAGGCTTGTGATTTTTGTAATGTGCTGCTTTTTGTAACTGTACTGTCCTTTGAGTTTGAACCTGATAAAAAAGAGAATTTTTAAAAATATGTTGCTTTTCGTGATTTTCTGGCCCATGGACACACCCCCTGTGATGTCACTTCCTGAGGAAGTGACATCATGGTTCCTGGACACGCCCCCCGTGCGGCCCCGGAGAAGTTTGGCCTGTTCATTTCGGCCCACACCTACTTCCAAGTTGTGCACCCCTGACATAGAATATGAAAAAGCTCCAAGTTGGCTTTTGCTGGGTTTAAAGGACAGACTAACAGCGCGATTCTGCCTATCTTAGCCCGGCCGAAGGAGTCGCAAACGTGCCATAAAGTAAGTTTGCAGCTCTTTTCGACTGAGCGGCACCAGCATGGAGTGCTACTCACTCCACCGCTGTCCTGGACCCGCCCTGGCCAATGCAGGCGAGTGCTGCGCCAGTCCGTGCAGGGCAGGCAGGGGTGGCAAGGGCTGGCTGGGGGAGAGAATATCGGTGCTGGGTTGAGCCGATGTCCTGAGCCCTATCCCAAGTCGGGCCAGCCTTACACGGCCTCCCTGGTCTCGCGCCAGCTCCAGAGCTGGCATGTTTCCGAGGAGGCCCATTGGGGCCATGCTGCTTACACCGTAGAAGTGGATGTTCATCCCTTTCTCTCCCAAGGTGAGCCCAGGCCACACCAGCGCGGCCCGCAATCGGCCTAGGTTGCAGTGGCCAGCCCTTTAGGTTGCTGCATCTTAGGCAGGATCAGGCTGCCCATCTGGGACTGCCATGCCGCTGCAGTTAAAAACGTAGCAGTTAAGTACATGAGACTTCATGGCATACAGTGACACTGAGGAAACATGGACAGCTCAACGGAGTTGAACTAAACTTTTGGATTTACAAGCATGGCAAATAGATTTCAGGTTTTAAGTTAAAGGGTGGCAAATTCTGAAGGCATCTTTTTCACCTAAATGAAGTATTTTAGAAGGAAACAACTTTTTTTTAATTCAACAAACCTCATAGAGTTCTTTCATTGCAGCAAGCTTGTACTCAAACTTCTCCATGCTCCAGAAAGTTGCAACACCCAGCCTGATGTTACGGACCTGGACTTGAAGTGAAGAACCAGTTCCATTTCTTTCATCCATCGCATCATGTCTGATAAAGAGAAAAACCATGAACTTATCAGGAATATGCAAAATTATTGCATATGGCTAATAACTATCAACATTTGAAGGAGGAAAAATCTAGTATTTCTTGCACATATAACAATGCAAAATACTGAACAAATATGTGGTCATTTTTCCTTGAAAAGTATAGAATTAAAAGCTTCCAACTAGCCAAGAATGTTATGGCAGCATTTTTAGAAATATTGAAAGTGCCAGGAGTGTCAATGAATGTTTATTAAACTTTGGTTCCTAAATGCTAAAATTGGTTTTAAAGGAAGACTATAGAAATTTCTCTAAACTGTTTTGTCTTAGTTTACAGAAAACCATCAAAATCACATCAGATCAATATAAAAAGCAAATGGAGGCTTCCAATATTTTAAATCATACTTACCTACAAAACACGGTGTGCTTCTCTAATTTACTGCTGATAGTGTTGGCTTCTTTGATCATCATGGACAGTTTCAAAGAATTCCAGTTTGGCGCCACTAAATGTTTAAAAAAAGGGGGTGGAGTTAGGAATACTTCCTAATAATTATGTGGTTAGTTCAGTAAATTGGCAGCTCCTAAAATTATGAGAAAAATTAGTGAAAAGGGCCTTCTTGCATTCATACGGGGGGACAATTTGCAGTAATCCCCCTCCCCCCCAAAAAAAACTGTTCCTGAGGATTCGGGGACTCTCAAGAGCGGATATTCAGGGAGGTGACAGAGAAGTAAGGGAATGGGAGGTCACTCCTAACTCATACAAACAGGGCTTTTTTCACAAATGGAATATGACCTTAGGGTGCAACTCAATGTTTTCAAAATATTCTAAATTATTATTAGCACCATTATTAGTACACATAGCAGGAATTAAGGTTTAATTAATTCAGGAACTAAGCATGTTAAAAGTTGCCAGATAATGTATCTGGGCCTAGATCTAAAGGTCTCTCCTTGTATGTTTACCCAATTGCCTCCGAATGGATGTAATTTCTTCTTCTTCGGCTTTTCTTGCTGCATCAAATGTCACTCTGATTCTGGGAGCTAATTTTTGATGTGGTCTAATGGAGCCACAGATGCTCCCTTTGCAACTTCTTTGAAATCCCAAATATGGCAAGACCCTTCTGTTTAGTAATAAAATGCATGTTTGATGCACACAATACCCAATTTTCAAGGAAGACTTATTATATTACAGCAGTATGGCCGCCGCCACCACCTCTCCTTTCTCTACCTGCAAGTCTCTACAGAATCCTCTGGATTCTGTACTGACTTACCACACTCAGCTACAGGTTCCATCAACCAATCATTCTGCAACTTAGGTGAAGGAGGGGAGAGAGAGAGCCCCTATCCAGTGGCCTTCCTGGCTTAATTGCCACCTAGCCATCAGCGGTCCCTCGTCCTCCTACAAAGTGGCTAACACAGCAAGGACCTTTCCGAAGAAATGCTTTATATTTGTGTTAGTCACTTTGAAAGTTTTGGTTGAAAAGGGTGGGATACAGAGGAGATAAAGGCATATAAAGGTCATACAGAAGTGCCCCATGCCTCTTTTCAATGCTTGTGTGCTGACCAGGAACTGTGAGTAATTACCCGTACAGTAGTAGGTGCCATTTAAAAAAATGAACAGGGGCATAGGGCAACTTCTACCTTAGACTAAAAGGCCAACACCAATTCTGTGATTGCTTCTACCTGTATTTGAGATTGGCAGTTGGACAGAGGTCTGGCCTGAGAGCAAGCTCTGGGCACATGTGGACGGCAGGGATTGGGTATACGCTAGATGAACATCTGTCCCAGTTCAAAAGTTGTGAAGGGGCACACTAAGTAATACTCACAATTTAAAGTGAGCACTAACCTATACTCTCAAATGGGCCCTCAGAATAGGTTTGTCCAATCACTCTGCAGTGCATAGGGAAGAAATATGAATGTCTGTTGCAGGGAAGACTGGAGTTATCTTTATAAAGCCATTACCATATATTTGCAGGCAACCAAACAGAGGTAGCCGCACTATTTTATAACCATACCATTATTTCTCTTTCCATGACTCTGTTGAAGAGTTTGCACTTCCTGAGAAATTTTCTGCTTCTCAGCCTCCAGAGCACCAAGAATCTTGGCACGACGAATTGCATGATCTTCTAATGCCTAATACAAAATAAGGACTATGAGCTTTTTCAGAAAAGTTTGGAAACTGTTTAGAGAGGAAGGAGCATATATTTTATTCTGTTCAAGCTTCTCCACTACACTGGTTTTGCAACTTAAATATGATCACTTTTATAAGATTACCGTGCCTTGTTCATAAACATATATGGTGTTTAAAAATACAGAAATGGTAGCGAGATGAAATATTTCATCAATAATTCAAGCTAGGGGGAAAAGATAGGCACAGCTAAAGCCAGTTTAAAGCAATCTTAATTTAAATTGGAATTATCTAGAACAGAAGCAATATACTTCCAAGTACTAGATAATGGGGGCAAATAGCAACAAGGATGTCATCACTTTCACACCCTCCTTATGGCCTTCCAGATGCTTCTGGCTGCAGTTGAAGACAGAACGCTAGACTAGGCAGACCTCGATCCTCGGGAGAGATGCTGATCGTTTTCTTCAACGTTCAGATTAGCTAAAAACAATTTTAAAGATGTTTGGGCTACTTCTAATATGTTTTGAAATACCTAGCATTGCAAAGGATGCTTACACAACACAGCCTAAAGATATGCCATTCAGTGGCCCAGTTCTGATCAGCATGTCAGCAAAGCACCCAAAGTTACATAAACTCATCTTCCAAATCGCAGCTGATGTCCTGAAAGGAGAGCGCTAGAGGGTACCCAAAACATATTTTCTTGAAGTCATGCTGGATAAAGTTTATAGAGAAGTCATCGTATATCAAGATACATTGTCCAATTGATCAGACAAGATGCAGTTTCATTTTTTTCAAATCTACCTCTCTGGCAGCCAGCGTCTCCATTTCCAAACGCTTCTTGTTGAAGTTCACCTCTAGCTCAAGGCCTCGCTTTGCATTCTCCAGTTCTTGAATTTTATTTGCAACCATTTGATTATTCATTTCCTGCAATTGTTTCCTATGCGATTCTTTTTCCTAGGAAAACAATGGAGAGAATGAATGGTATGTAGCAATAAAGAGACATATGTGAGCCATACCCCATCAAAATCATTCTCACAAACAAACTAACATTTTGTTCTTCTATCTATGCTTGAGTAATTTTGACAGGAACTATTAAATCCAGATCTCTCATTCAAGTTTCCTCATTTTTCCAAGACAATTCCTTCCGCTACAAAACTTGGTGGCCTCATACCTATCAGCTTGGCAGTGGTGGGACTGCCCACAAACAAGGTAGTGGCTTCTGCATACTTGGAGAACTGTCTAGATATGCAGAAAAACATTAGTTCAAAATGAAATAAAAACAAAAATAAATGTGATGCAGAAAAACATTAGTTCAAAATGAAATAAAAACAAAAATAAATGTGACCCGACTAACATGATTGTTGCCCTCCAGGAGACATGGAACATTTAGAGCAGTTGAGCATCAACAGGGGTGGGATTGAGTTGCTCAACAGTTTATAGTGTTGGGGGAAGTTGCATGAGGGAATTAGAATCAGGGGGATGTACTCATATAATATCATATGGAAAGGTGTCAGGGTGAGGGGGAAAGGGCACCTTTTCCCTTTCCCAGAAACCAACCAGCCATGCACTCTGTATAGCAACAACATGCTCAAATTTGGGGCTAGCTGTCAACCCTTAACTTGAGCCTTTTCATTCTAAACAGCATCATGAAGAAGGGGCAGGAAGGAAGTTTCAAGAGGGCAGGAATCATCCTTTTTCCCCTACCTCCTGAAGGCACCATATTTATGCCTTTGTTTTAGTTTAGGAAAATACAAGCAGTTTCCAGCAGTATTTGTACTAAAGATTGCAGGATCTTGGGAAAGGAGTAGCTGATATAATGGAAAATGAAGTTATTGGTAGGACAGAGTCCACTTTTTGGAAAAGTAAACAAAACAACACTACTATGAGTTGCCTTTAACTAGCATCCCAATTCCCAAGCCAGTTACATTAAACTGCTTGAATAGGCTGTGCTCCATTAGGGTCAGATCTCAGGCCAGAGGTACTAAACTGCATGAATAGGCTGCATATTCTCTCCCACCTAGTAAGCAAGATCCATGCACAGACATCTACAGCACTGCAATGTTTATATAGGTCTGCTGAATAAGCTGCATGTACCTTTTGGAAGACGCCATTTCAACGTCACTTGTTTTTGAATACAACAAAAGCAGCATCAAGGCTATTTACCGTATTTTTCGCTCCATAACACGCACTGGACCATTAGACACACGTGTATTTTGGAGCGAAAAAAATCAGGTAAAAACGTCTCTCTTTAACTACTTGTTGTTGTTCAGTCGTTAAGTCGTGTCCGACCCTTCGTGATCCCATGAACCATACCCCGCCAGGCCTTCCTGTCCTCCACTATCCTCCTGAGTTCGCTCATTTTCATGTTCGTTGCATCGGTGATGCTGTCTAACCATCTCATCCTTTGCCTTCCCCTTCTCCTTTTGCCTTCAATCTTTCCCAGCATCAGAGTCTTCTCCAGAGAGTCCTCTCTTCGCATTAGGTGGCCAAAATATTTGAGCTTCAGCCTCAGTACCTGTCCTTCCAGGGAACAGTCAGGGTTGATTTCATTTAGGATTGACTGATTTGATCTCCTAGCAGTCCAAGGGACTCTCAGGAGTCTTCTCCAGCACCACAGTTCGAAAGCATCTATTCTTCGGTGCTCAGCCTTCCTTATGGTCCAACTCTTGCAACCATACATTGCTACTGGGAACACCATCGCCCTGACTATGCGAACTTTTGTTGGCATGGTGATCTCTGCTTTTTATTATGCTGTCTAAGTTTGCCATAGCTTTCCTTCCAAGGAGTAAGTGTCTTTTAATTTCATGGCTGCTGTCTCCGTCTGCAGTGATCTTGGAGCCCAGAAAAGTAAAATCTGTTACTGCTTCCATTTCTGCCCCTTCTATTTGCCAGGAATGGATGGGACCAGATGCCATGATCTTAGTTTTATTAATGTTGAGTTTCACTTTAACTACTACCGGTACTAATTTTAACAGCGCTTGGCCGCTTACCGTGTTGTCGTAGCACCTTCGATCCCTGCGTTGCCAGGACTGCCCCCAGTCTTCAGCTCCAAGACGCGAGCCTCCTAGGCGCTGGACGCGACCAGGGAGCCCTGCGCTAACATCGCAGCAACTGTAATGTTTGCTCAGAGCTCCCAGTCGCGTTCGGCGCCTGCGCGAAATTCCCTGACGCTGGACGTGACTTCAAAGCCCTCCGGAAATATCTGAGGAATTCGGATATTCCGGAGGGCTTTGAAGTCGCGTCCAGCGTCAGGGAATTTTGCGCAGGCGCCAAACGTGACTGCAAGCCCTCTGGAAACATCGCAGTTGTTGCGATGTTAGCGCAGGGCTCCCTGGTCGCGTCTAGCGCCTAGGAGGCTCGCGTCTTGGAGCTGAAGACTGGGAGCAGTCCCGGCAACGCAGGATGAAGATCGGAGGTGCTACGACAACGTGGTAAGCAGCCAAGCGCCGTTAAAATTAGTACCGGTAGTAGTTAAAGACATTTTTACCCGATTTTTTTTACAGCATTCGGTCCATAAGACACACAGACATTTCCCCCTATTTTTTTGGAGGGGGGAACTGCGTCTTATGGAGCGAAAAATACGGTACTTCAAATATGCAAACAGTGACTTACCAGTTGTGCTTCTAAAGATTTTATCTGGCTTTCATACATTATTTGTTGAGAAGCAAGTTCTTCTTGAGCCATTTCTTTTGCAATTTGGATACCTTGCACCATTTCCTCCTTAGCCTTCACTCGTGCTTCTTCTATTTCCAATTCGAGTCTAAAGGTTAGAAGTAAAACAAGGCTGCAATCCTAAGCACACTTACCTGGGTGTAAGACAGAGGCGTCGCTCCAGTAGGGGCGGTACCGTAAGTTGCGCCTGGTCCTAGTCTCTTTACCAAGCCAGCAGGAGGCGGCCCCGCCCCCTCTCCATCGGAGCCATTCCGTGCAAAGAAAGCAGCGGGCAAGCGACTCCCCGCCCGTTGCTTTCTCCGCACAGAAATGGCTCCGACGGCGATGCCGCCTCCTGCTGGCTTGGTAAACGGGACTAGGACCGGGCACAACTTACGGTACCGCCCCTACCAGAGCAACGCCTCTGGTAAGACATATTAAACTCAATGGGATTTAGATATTATGCCCTAGATATTATGGGTGTTTTCAGTAATGTTTACACAGAAAGAGAGACAGAATAAAAGTTTACATATATAGTTAAACCACCCTGGCTATCTCCAAGCACACACACATTCATTTCCAAAAGCATTAGCTTTAACTCTCTATAAACTAACCTGCTGCTTGAGGAGATGATAGTTAAAAGGTTCGGCACAGTATGTTTAAACAATCTCAATCTCATTTTTTCAATGAGGGGATATTTTTGTCAAATTTAGATATCATTGCTCTGTGACATGACATAACCCACTTGAGCCAAATAGGAAATGAGAAAGCCAACAACATTGTTCTTGCCAATAACAGCAAGTTCATTTTAATATAGTTCAGCAGCATCTATGTTAGGACAACAATGAAAGGCAATTCATTTTCTGTGAACTTCAAGGGAAAACTACAGATGAGGTCTAGGGGCAAAAATAGGCTATAAACCAGGGGTGGGGAACCTATTTACGGTGGAGGGCCATTTCCCCATGGGGGAAATGGATCGCGGGCCGTGTCCCCTCCACCGCAAACAGGTGCCCCCCCAAGCGCCCCCACCCCCAAGCTCTCCTCCTCCCACCCCCCACAGCTCTCCTCCTTACCTTCTCTTCAGCCGCCGCCGCCAGTAGTGGCGGCGGCGGCAGCGGCCCCGCGCGCGCTCACATCGCCGGACTTATTCTCAACCCGGCTGTAATAGACATGCACAGAAACAGCCGGGTTGAGAAGAGGTCGCGCGATCTCGCGTGACCCTCTTCTCAACCCGGCTATTTCTGCGCATGTCTATTACAGCCGGGTTGAGAATAAGTCCGGCGATGTGAGCGCGCGCGGGGCCTCCCGAGGCTCCGGAGGCTCCACTCCGAGCGCGCGCGGGGCGGACCGGATCTCTCCGGGGGCCGGATCCGGCCCACGGGCTGCCGGTTCCCCATCCCTGCTATAAACCATTTATTTGCCTAAATTTTCAGGGTCAACAGCATTTCTAGCTTTGAATTCAAATACTGCAAGACGTCTTTCTTACAAATTCAAATGGACAGATTCGATGTCCAGCTTGCACACAAAAATTACCATACCATTGTATTTGACTTCATACACATCAGGTTCTATGCAACCTTGTTGTTGTATGCAAGAAGAACACAGAGTTACCAATTAAGGCAGTACTACTTACTGAGCCCTTTGGGCATCCAACAATTCATTTTTTGCAAATTCAAAACCTTTTGGACCATCTTCAGGCAAGGCAGCCCCAGAAGAGAGACTCTTTCCTTTCTGAACTTCTACTGGATGATTAAACCGAAAATAGTGGTCTCCTCCAAGAATAATGCGGTCAGCCTGTTATAAAATATGCAATATAAATATGTTATACCATAAATCTCAGGTATAGCCATCAAAAGCCTACTCTAAAACAGCATATTGCTCATGAGTTTAAACATTTATTTCAAGACCCACATATAAAGCAATCTGTTTGCCTGTTCCAATCAGCTTACATGATGCAGAAATGTAGGGTCCGAAATGCATTTTCCATTAACATAGGTCTTTGCTTCTCCCAATGGAATAATACTCACAACACCATCCATATGTTTAATAACACTGTAAAATAAGAAACATTCTGTTATGGCAATAGGTAAAGGTATCCCCTGCTCGAAAGCCAGTCGTATCTGACTCTAGGGTGCAGTGCTCATCTCCATTTCTAAGGCCAAAGAGAAATGGCCATTGTCTCCATTGTTTCTTCACTATCCGAAGACGCTTCCGTGGTCATGTGGCTGGCACAACTAACAGAACGCTGTTACCTTCCCACCGCAGTAATACACATTTATCTACTTGCAATTTCTTGCTTTTGAACTGCTAGGTTGGCAGGAGCTGGAACAGGAGACGAGAGCTCACTCCGTCACGCGGCACTCGGGTCTCAAAGTGCTGTCCTGCCTACCTTCCGGTCTGCAGTTCAGCGTCTTAACCACTAAGCCACCAATAAGAAAAAAGTGTGGATGCACATGTAGGTCAAACTCCAAAATTAGGTTCCCTCTAGCCCAGTGGAATTCCTGACATCCCACATCCCAACAACCTGCTTTTGAAACTACCCCAAGTTTCAAAGGACCATGCTACATCAGGGGGCTCCTATTCAAGAAAAAAGAAAGGCTGTAGCCCCCTTGGACTCACAGAAGGGATTTGAATCTTAGATGTTCATACTTCAGCATAGCAGCTAAGAGACTTGAATATGTTTTGAACACATTATGGGACATTACAAACATGCATTGACCTACTAGGCATATCTGTGTGGAACACTGCTCCATTTACTTCCAAACAAATATGCTTTAGACTGCACTCTCTCTACACAGGCTGACGCACAGACTTGTTTCAGTGGAAGTGCATTCACCTTCACATTGTCAAATTCTCCAGGGAAGTTGGGCCACAACAACAGCCCTCTTATTATATATAAAATGTATTTCTTTAGAGAAACAGATACCAGTGGTCATCGGCAACCAGAACTCCAGACAGTTGAATATCATGACGTGAATTGGGCTTGCATTTTCCAACTGTTGTTTCTCCTTCCTTTATCATGTACAGCAACATCTCCGAAAGTTGTGGGTCTTCATTGAGATTGACTAAGTTAGGCAGACGGTTGTCTACCTTGAACGTAATGCCTGCTTTCTAAAATGAAGAATTCAGAAAAAAAAAATTGTGACCAAAAATAACAATTATGTTAATGAAAGAAACTGACTGTTCACTTGCTGTTTGTAGGAATATACTATACGTAAAGATGAAGATTAGATGTTTTGGAGAATTCCAGTATTTGTATCACCATAAAGAATTGTACCTGCAACTCCATTGTTTCTTCAAATTTCTTTTTCTCTGCTTGTTCAAGTCTTTCGTTCCAGGCCCTTTATGTATCAGAAAAGAGATAGCAGTTTAGCAAAGCCAAATAGTAAATGTTTTGCAAATGCCATTCAGTGGTTAACAAAATGGATACATAATTAAAAAATAGAGTTATGACTGAACAGTTTTTATGCACTATGGACAAACTGGAAAGCAAAGTTTAAAAGGAAAACATCTCATGATAGGATGGCGGCAGGGGAGGGTAAGGCAGGGGCCAGGCGCGGCGTCACAGTACCTTGTTTTAGCAGCGCACCGGCCCGCCATCCGCCCCTGGACTCCCATCCTGGCTTCCAAATACTTGAAATGGCTGTAAAGAGTTTTTTAAAAAAAAAAAATTCACAGTGACTTCCGGTTTTGCGTAGTGACCGGAAGTTGCTGCGAATTGAGGTGCCGGGTTTGTTTTTTACACTCTACTGCAGTTTCAAGTACTTGGAAGCAGAGGAGTCGCAGAGTGGGGGGCGGCGGCCCCAGGGCGTAGGGCGCTGAGGCTTGGGGGGGTGGGAGCCTCTTCTGTTTGTTTTTGTTAACCTTTTTTTGCTGTTTTTTACTGTTTCGCGGGCAGCTGCCGCCTCCCCGCTGCATCCCCAGGGTGGCAGCTGCCTCGTGTTCGCCCCCCATGTGTGTGCGCTTTCGGGTACTTAACTTGTCTTTTTGGGGTGCAGGGCAGGCAGCATTTTTCATTTTGGCTGCTCCAGCATCCATCTTGAATGGGCGGGACTCTAGGACTAGTATTGTTGATCGCACGCCCTCTCTAGGGCGAACGTCTCGTTGGTCGGTCCTCCAGAGCCCTAGAGAGGCCTGGAGGACCGACAGACCAGCGAGACTGGAGAGAGAGTCCTAGAGAGTCACGCCCATTCAAGATGGATGCCAGAACAGCCGAAATGAAAAATGCTGCCTGCCCTGCGCCCCGAAAAAGCCAATTAGGTACCCGAAAGCACACACACACCCGGGGGGGGTTAAACATGAGGCAGCTGCCACCCTGGGGATGCAGCGGGGGGCAGCAGCTGCCTGTGAAACAGGTTCCCTGCTAACTGGGCAGCTGGGCAAGTAAAGGTTCTTTACGCCAACCCTGCTAACTGGGCAAGAGGCTTCATCATGTGTGCTGCTGGAAATGGGGACAGGAGGTACAAAGTGGACAAGGAGGCTTCCAAACTGATTTTTGCA
Source organism: Plestiodon gilberti rubricaudatus (assembly GCA_026170595.1). NCBI lineage: Eukaryota > Metazoa > Chordata > Lepidosauria > Squamata > Scincidae > Plestiodon > Plestiodon gilberti. The sequence continues at coordinate 121,916,005 of JANXHW010000004.1, forward strand.
CATACACACACACCCCAAAAAATTGCGGCGCGGCCTTATGGCCGCGCCAGAAGGTATTTCGGAGACATTAGGGAGGCGTATCAAAAAATGGGTGGGGGGGCATAAAGGGTTGGGCACCGAGTGTAAAATGGTCTGGCTCCTCTGCTTGGAAGCCACGTGAGCATCCAGGAGCGGGTGGCAGGCTGGTGCGCTGTTAAAATAAGGTACTGCAATGCCGCACCCGGCCCCCGCCTCACTCTCCCCTGCAGCAGATTTCGCTTATGCGGTTCCCGAACCACCATGAATACAAAGGGCCAACTGTATTTTAATGAATATGGTAAGCCATCCAGGGTACTCCATTGTTTGGGGGAGGGGGGATATAAATCTTTTAAATAAAGTGTATTTTAAATTGTTTATCATCCGTCATGTATATGCATTTGTGTACTATTAACTGTACAGATTTTTTTAAAATGGTGAAAATAATATATGACCCATGGAATAAAGAAAAACCAGTTTAAGCAATTCATGTTATTCACAACATCATTAGTACTTTACCTTTGCATCTCAGCCATTTCCCTCTCTTGATGGTGTAGCTTCATCCTCAGAGAGGTTATTTCTTGTACGTAAAGTCTCTGTTTTTCAGGGTCAACATTCTGAGCCTTTTTCTGAGCAGATTTCAGTCTCTCAATTTCAGCTTTCAATTCTAGATTAAACAAGAGAGTTCAGAAACTAGTCAAAAGAGTAACTCCTATATTAAATGAATGTTTTGATTTGTTAACCTTAAATTATTGTGACAACCATGTGAAGATTGATCCCATTAAACAAGGTCTACTGAAATTGTGCTGCATGTGTATACATTGCAATGATGCAGGCCACAACTGAGCACAGAATTGTGTGTTCAGTACTGTATCCAACACCCATTGATTTCAGTGGGAACTGTGCATATCCATACATTTGCTTGGAGCCTCAATACCTGGAATTTAAAGATTCTGTTTGTGGACTGAGTAAAACACCCAATCCTCTCTACAATTTAGACTGGTGGAGCACTGCTCTGCCGGTCTCGGGGGGCGGGGGGAGGTTGCAAACATACCATAAGGCACATTTGCGTCATCCGGCGAGGTGGTACCAGCAAAGAGGTTGGCGTCGCTCTCCTCAAACCAGGTTCAGTGGAGCGCCCACCATGGAAGGTAAATTCCACACCGAGCAGCAGAAGGCGGAACGGGCTTTCCGGGGGTGGGATTGATCAGCCAGGCACAGGAAGGGAGAGGGATAGGCGGCAGTCTCCTCCTCTGAATCCTATCCCCCTTCCTGGGCCTGGCCACCATTACACGAGGCTCTCCGACTTGCACCAGCTAAATAGCTGGCGCACATTTGAGTAGTCCCATTGGAGTGGCTGGGGCTTTACCCAGGGGAAGGGAACAAATGTTCCCTTCTCATGAGGTGACCTCTCATGCAGTCTTTTTGTGCCCTGAATGCAGCGCAGGCTGCACCGGCCTTGCTGCATCGTAGGGCACTAAGTTAGATAGGATTGCACTGTAAGTGTTCTAAATTCGTTTTGCTTTTTCTCAAGTTTTCGGGTCATTTCATATGTTACATTTTTAGGTGTACAGCTATAATTTTTGTTGCATTCATACTTTTTATAAGTATGAATGCAACAAAAATTATAACTGTACACCTAAAAATGTAAAAAATGTGTTTACAAACACACGACATATGGATGCATCTGTCAAGGACCAGTGATATGCCACACATCACCTTTGAGTTGTCACAGCAAGTGTTTTACAGTCCAGTCTTCTAAAGCAGGGGTTCTCAAACCCTTCCTGGCAGAGTGCCACCTCTGGTGTCACTCTCCTACTGCAAGTGACTGATGATGACTGGTTTTCAAAGGCCAGAAAACGCAAGTAGGAGGCTCTGGGCAGGTGGGAGGCCTCTTCTCAGCATTCCCAAGAGGATCAGCCAAAGGCAGGATCCTCTCAGAAGTGAAAATGCGCCACCAAAAGTGCCACATCGGAGAGGGGTTCTGGTGGTCCGGCGGTCTGAGTACCACCAGCAATCAGCTAAAGTAACACTGGTGGTACTAGTACCACTGGTTGAGAACCCATATTCTAAAGCGCACATTAGATTAATTTCCTTGATGGAAACACATAGCACAGGCAACGCATTGTGAAAATTACTACATTTGTCATAAGAAATAAATATCCTTGCACTTCTTGTGTTTCAGCTACACAGTTTTTGTTCATGAGTTATACAGCCTTCTTTATGAATGCTTCTTGTTCACACACACACACACACACACACACACACACACACAAAACTTGGGTCTTAGTATAATGTGTGAAATAGCCCTTGTAGGAAAACAAAACACTGTCATGCTTACCTTGGATTAATTTAGTATTCATATCCTCATTTACTTTGGCAATGTTGATTATGAAACAGGCTTGCTTAGCATATCGAAGAGTACTAAGTGTTTCCTCTATATTGCTGGCAGCAGGGCTTATTGTGGCAATCATAGCAGTTTTTGAATTTCCACCAAGACTTTCTTTTAGCAGCCTTAATTTGGTAGAAAACAAAGACACAGTGACTTTTCCCAGTCTGAATTTCTTGCAAGGCTCTTTAAAAAAAACCTCCAGATTTTGAATGTCTTCTCCAACCAAGCTGCTCACCAGCCAGTCACCACCCCCACTGCCACCCCACCATGTCACAACTCAGACCCAAAAGTCCTCTCAGCAATAAAGGAAAGTATGAGCTAGAAGCCTCTACGATTATACTGAAGCATGCTTCTTATTCAGCTTCTGAAGCATGCTCCCCTTCAGCAACAAGGAGAGTGAGTTGGCTCTACTCTTGGGCTTAATTCCCAGCTCAGTAGCATGTCTCTCAGTGCTGGAATGAACAAACTCCCAGTAGCCTCTGCATCACCGCAACAGCCCCTGGGATCTCTTCTTTCAGTCCTAGGAAGGCCAGCGGGCGGCCCTGGCCAGGCATGGCTCACCATTGTCAGCGAACTGTCATTTGGCTTGTAAATCCCCTTAATTTCAGTGGAAGGAACATAAGAACATGCTCCCAAAATTGCTCAAGTTTGGCAGTGTCACACCAATGTAAATATTATGTTTTTCTTGGTTTCTCCGAGTTAGTTCCACTTACTGGAAATATAATAGAAACAAATCAAAGTAAGTGTGTGTGAAGAGGGAAGAGTGGTTAGACTAGAGCAGGTCAGAGCTGGATCAAAACCCTAAAGTTCCAATACGGTATTTACTGCCACAGGTAGCATTCCCATGATGATTTACGGAACCTAACTTGGTAACAATAGTTGAATAGAGCCAGGAACTAGCTGGGAAAGACAGGATCACTACAAAAAAACGAAGCAGGAGAAAAGAATACATACCACGTAAGGACAGATTCACGATATGGAACGAACACCTTCTTTCTGCTCTGAGATTGCTCGGACAATGCAGAAATAACTTTCCCCAAAGTCAACAAGGATTTGTTAATACTCACACCTTCCTATATTGAGAAGAAAGAAATGCTCAAATCTAATCAACACATTATTTTCTACAGGCCCCATTAGTTGCAACTCTCTTCAGAACTAATCCCTTTAGATGCAATTATGTTATCCAACATCACTGGAATACCAACTATTCTGTATTTCTTGCACATAACGCTTAGCATAGCCCCTCCCCAAACACAATGATGCACCAAGCCAAGAATCAGTTCAGACGAAAACTGGTCGTAATCACAGTGGAGCAGCGATCTAAAGCTCAAGTAGGCCCGTGGGCCTCCCCACACTGTCCGGAGGGCTCCAGGACCCCCAGTAAGTAGAAAAAATAAAAAAATTCCCAGAGACAGCAATCCCCGCCACTGTCCCCACCCCTGCAAAAACTTCATCCCTGCATTGTGGGGAGAACTTTGAGAAACGATAGTGTAGACAATACTGAGCTAGACAAACCCAATAACATGACTCCATATACAATTGCTCCACATGTTCACAAGCAATGCATTTGTCTTGCCTGTTATACAGAACACCATTACAAATTATAGACTCACAGAACCATTATGCAGCTAAAGTAACATTTGTTTTTGCATAATAAATAGGGCAGCTCATTTCATTACAGAGCTGTCACATGTTAAGTTGCTGAGAGTAAATGCCCAGCACAGTAACACATATCCATTTTACCTTCAGTCTATCTCCAGTGGCTTGAGCTGTAGAACAGCGTTCACTGCCTGCCAAGTCTATAAGATTAATGCGGCTGACAATTCTGTGTTCCTGCTCCTTTTCTTCCACAATATCTTTCTAAACAAAATGAAATAGCCACAGTTAAGATATCTCTACCAAACTTGCAGTCTATAAATTCTGTTCAAATTCAAAACTTAAGATCACAAATATTTTTGTAACTTTAAAAAGTATATAAGACATACATGGACACATTCTTCAAAAAAAAAAATAGGATAGCAATAGCATCAACAGGAAGCACATGCTAGTTTTGTTAGAAATGAAGACTTAAGGACAAGACACATATTAAAAATATTGGGTGGCATCCCCACTAGCATGTCTGCCACACAAGGACCCCTTCTGTGAGCAGAACGTTCATCCTTCTGTTTATGGAAGAAGCTTCAATTTGTGAAGGGAGCTCCCCAAGGTAAACATGCTAGCTCAGATGCCACTTGTATTGTGCATCCATCCTATTTGTATAGGACAGGGGTTCACAAAGTGGTGGGTCGCGACCCATCACTTTTTCCAGAAGTGTCGGATTTACCTTTAAGAGGGGTGGCCAGCCTGAACGTCGGCGGCAACACTCCAGGACTCCCTGTAGGACTTTGAGAAATGCTGGTATAGGACATTATTTCACTGCAGACAATCACACTTTAGCTTTGTTGATGCTCAGTCCATTGACAATAAGAAGTGATACTGGCTTTGAAGACAGGTAGGGACCCACGAAAATTCATGAGTACAATTTAGAAATGGGACGTAAGTGGACATGTAGTTGTCCATTTTCAGAACCAAGAATGAATTATGAAACATGTTGCTGAAATATAAATAGCTAGATACGCAATCATGCAGACTGGGAGTACTTAAGACACTGCTATTAGCACTCAGACAAAGTACTGATCATTTGAACATACATCCTTCTCTAGACTGTTCAAACAAACATAATTGAATGTTCTAATCTATTCAATTTCTGTTGTGTTACTTAACCAATAAAAACCCAGGTTGCCGGCCACATAGTACCTTTGTTTTTGTCATCACCAGAGTAAACACAGAATGAGCACGAGAACTCTTGTTATTCATGCCGGTGGCAGCAGTTGCTCTTTGTTTGTTTCCTAGCTGGAGCCAATTCTGACGATGCAGATAAGAGAAGTGAAAGAGTTTTGAAAGCAGGTTGAACATAGGGGGAAAAAAAACTTAGTTATCAGTGTAAGCTGTCTAGATTTTCAGCTTGCCTTAAGATTAAAAAAGGCTAGCAACATTTTAAAGCAATGAACTACAATGGCATTAAAAATGAACATGTGTGGAAATCATTGAAGACATCCATTGCTTATCCTTGGTCGCCAAGGGTACAACTCTGCTGGCTCTGCACAGCCTGGACAGCAGGCAGAACCATCCCACAGAGGCGAAGAATAGCCTTGCCTTTCCCTGCCAGGTACACAGCAATATTGCTAGTTTGTACACTTCAAGGTGAGGCCTTCCGCACTTCCTCTAGGAACATCTACCAGCTCAGCTTTCTCCAGGGACCCACATGCAGCTCTACCCCCTTTTTCTAGCAGTATCCTGCACACCAAGGCCCTGATAAAGGACAAGCTGTTAAGTGCTCTCAGAAAGGTGCGGAAGGTCTTACCTTGGAGCGTACAAGTTGTACATGTTGCTGTATATCTGGCAGGGAGGCAGCAACTCAACCATGAAACAAAGGGCCATACTAGATTATATGAGGTGGCTCTAAAATGCAGACCTGTGCATGAATGATAGGCACAACTAAAGCCTAAATATTCACCCAAATGAGGTCTGCCCCCAAGCTGCAACCCATACGCCAATTTTAAACAACGTTTATTGTGGATATTAATTTCATTATAGAATTGGTTAGTTTTCTATTTTTATTTGCATGTAGAGTTGTTGTACCAATGTGTGTTTTTTTTAGGGATGAAACTCTTCAACAGTAACACCAACACATAAAAAGTCTTTGACAATTTATCAATGAGGCTCATGGATTGGGGTGGAGGAGCAATAAACCCAAGAAGACTGATCCTACAAATAACTTTGTACTAGTGCAAAGATTCTACTACAGAACTAATCACTAGTTCAACTATTTAATATTTACCTGTATGGAAGCAAACAAGATGTTAGAAAAACCCACTCCACTGCTGAAAGCTGATAAGATATTTACATGTCTTTTTTGAAAGGTTCATAAATAATACTGAACACAAAAAAATCTTACCTGGATATCCAAGTAAGAACTGACAACATTCCTAGAAGGGAAAAGTGTTTTTTTATTGGCAAACAAAACCAATCATCTAGAACACAGGCTTGATCCTACAAAGTTCTTAGCAGCTTAATGTTAAATATCTAGGAGCTTCAGTGAAGTCAATGGATATATTTTATTAATACATACTTCTGGCAGCATAGGACAGATCCCTATGCCTAAAAGGACAGAAATGCACACCTGCTTATAGATTTCATGGAGTAGCTCTCTACATGAGAATTTATGGGGGGGGGGGTTGTGCTTGTGTTGGCAAGGCCTCCATTCCCTATTAAACAAACTGATGGAATATCACAAAGGTTGGATTCAGATGATAATCTAAACCATCAGCTTGCACTTCCCTCTCTTTTGTATGAGAGTTTGGACACAGTGAAAAACTGTGATTTGTGCTAAACCAGCAGGGATGTGGATCAAGTCTCCGACTCCAAGTCACAAGTCAAGTCTCAAGTCTCTGGGTCTAAGTCTCAAGTCGTTGCAAGTCTTTGCCCCCAAGTCCCGAGTCTTTGGTTGCAAGTCCCTATCTATTTAATGAGGAAAACAGGTTTAAACCTGAATAAAATTCAACTTGTCGTAAAAGGCTCCAAGTCTCAAGTCGAGTCTTTCACAATCGCCGATTCAAGTCCGATTCAAGTCACTGACATGACTTGAGTTCGAGTCAATAGACTCAAGTCTACATCACTGTAAACCAGGAGTGGAAGCTGGGCAAAATTTGGCCTCCACCAGTAGGGGGAGCCGTAACCTATCTTGGTATTTGGTTAAAAGCTTATGGGTTGCTTTTGCCTACTTTTACTAGACCTCTGTATAGCTTCTTTTTCCTGTCTAGTTGTTTTGCCTGTGTGTAACAATGGCTTCAGTTCTTTCCTTATTTCTTTCTTTTCTTAACAAAACTCAGCTTTGCTGTGTGTGGGACCAATTGGTTCACTCAGCTATGCTAACGAAGAAGAGGGAAGTACAGACATCCAAGACTTATCATGGCTCATTCCTAGTTACCTTAACCATGACCATCTGAACCTAGCCAAAGTGTTTGCAAACATTCCAATTGCTTAGAAAATGAACGTTTGCAGTCCACCTTCTATGACAAAAGCTGTCACTTCCGCATTCAAGGAATCGGACTTTCCCGTGCTTTTGGTGTTTTATTCAGAGGAGGGGTGAATCCAGGACAACTCCATCTGCAATCTTTCCTGATTGTTACCTATGAAGAGGCTCTAAGGGACTTAGAGCGAAACGTTGGGCTGCTTTTTCACCTTGGATTTTATTGTATTTTTTCCGTTTGCAGCTGCCTTGTTGGGAAACCCGCTACGGTTTAAGAAGTCAGTAAACCTTTATTTTTTCCATGGCATTGATTCTCGTATTTGTTAAACATTGCTGTATAATTACGAGCCATGAAAGCTACCGATCTAAAATCAAGGTGTAAAAACTTACACAGTTAAATCTTCCACATAGGGTCCAAAGACTGGATGTTCTCTTACACGAAGCTGTTTGTCAAAAAAGGCAGCACTGATTAGAAAACTGAATCAGTCTTAGAACTATTTAAAAAAATCTTTATGCCACAATATACATTTTGAAAAATCCTCACAACATGGTGATCCGCTTCTACACTTTGAAAATTACCCACCCACACCCACACCCCTCTTTGCTGCAAGAAGATCACCAGGCAAAGCAGCATGTAGACAATGCTTTAAAAAGGTAAAACCAAAAATACTGTATGCAGCAAAAAGATATTAGAACAAAATAGAGAAAAGTCCAGTTGAAAGTGGTATCCTTTAAGTTTAGACTTTCTCCCCAACAACACTGGAGCCATTTATCCTCAAATAGCGCCTGCACAGTGACATTTGCAGGGGTCTGTCTCATGGAATTGCTGATGCTCTAGCACAAGTCCCGTAACCATGATTGCTTTATTACTAGGAGGCACTGACTTCATCAAAAACTCCAACCATTCACAAGGAAATTGGGTTGTGCAGAAATGCTGCCATGGTGTGAACAGCCCCTGAGGATACAGCCCCTGAGGATACAGAAGTTGATGTCTGTTTCTGTGTTTGCCACACCAAGCAACAGAGGCGTGGAAAGACTGGAGCGAGCGGAGCAGCGGCTCTGGGCAGCTCCTCGGCCCCAGGTGGCGCTGCTCCGCTCACTCCAGTCTTTCCACGGAGCGTGCCCGCCCGCCCGGTGACGCGGGCGGGTGCTCCGAGGCCTTCTCCCCCGGCCTCGGAGCCGGAGAAAGCCCCGGAGCGTCCACCATGACCGGTGGCCAGGGCTTTCTGAAGACAGCCGACTGCCGCGCTGCGCTATTTATCCTTGTTTTGCACATGCGCAGAACGCTTAAACCGGTCGTGGTGGACGCTCCGGGGCTTTCTCTGGCTCCGAGGCCGGGGGAGAAGGCCTCGGAGCGCCCGCGTAAGCCGGGTCACCCCCTCGCCCCCGGAGTGGCGCCACCCCTTTGGGGCGTCGGAGCAGCGAGTGCTCCAGGCAGCACTCACTGCTGATACGCCTCTGCCAAGCAATGACAAAATTCCATATAATTTTGAGAACAAACATATCCAAGGCTACACTGACAACTTTTAAAACATGCAGAATATAACCAATAACTTACAGGTTGTTTCTTCTGTCCATTTTCAGTTCTGAAGACAAGTAAATCATGAATTTTTTCATTGTAGATTTCAAAATAGCTTATCTCAAGATGATAAGTTGCCTAATTAGAACAGATAAAAGTTTGGACAGATAGTTTTCAGTAAGGGAAAGAACTGTGGAAATTAGACAGTATGCAAATATATCTAGATCACATTCATTTTATGTACAGTATTATGTATGTTTGATGCCAAGACCCAGGCCAGCTTCTCACGATATGTACACTTGCTTGTATCCCAAGTTGTTGTTCTACTACCAGAAGGCAAGTCCATTCATGTAAGGAGTGAGGGATTTTAGCTTATCGTCCCTTAACTTTGCAACCCTCTGTGTCATTTACAGTCCTGTTTCGGGGGGGGGGGGAAGGTCCCTCAATCTACTAGAACAGGGGTGGCCAACCTTTCAACATGAATGTTCCTGGCCCTTTAATGGTTTAATGTTCATGTTCCTGGACCTTTAATGGTTGTATAGGTGAGAGCATTTCAGCAGGTGCAGTTGCTTTAGCAGCAGCACTTGCAGCTGCCAAGATTCTGTCTTCTACACAACTCTTAAAGACACAGAGACCCTAATGGTGGAAGGTTGGCCACCCCTGTACTAGAATGAAATTTCAGCAGATGCAGAGAACTGCTGTGCTGAAGAGGTGGAAAGCAAGTTTGTTTCCATGATCTTCTTTCTGTGCATGTTCCTTAGGATACAGCCCACTATTTCAAGAATCTTCAGTATATGAGCCAGCCCTAAATGAAGATCAAAAATGTGCAAAAAAAAAAAAAAGCATGTGATAAAGATTGGGGGCAAATCCTACTTCCCTTTCCATTATAACTGTGTGGAGGTTCTCATGGCTCGGCGTAATTTGCAGCGAGATTGGAAATACGGGTAATGTAGCTATGTAATATTTTGTTGAAGAGAAAAATAAAGTTTACTATTCACCAAATGTCTGGAGAAATTCCTCTTAGCGCAGAAAGTCTTCAGCGTACCGAAGAGAGAAGACGCACAAGGATTATCAAGCAGACATAAAAGATTTTTATCATTTATGTCTGCTTGATAATCCTTGTGCGTCTTCTCTCTTCGGTACGCTGAAGACTTTCTGCGCTAAGAGGAATTTCTCCAGACATTTGGTGAATAGTAAACTTTATTTTTCTCTTCAACAAAATATTACATGGCTACATTACCCATATTTCCGATCTCGCTGCAAATTATAACTCTGATGAACCTCAAGTATGTTTCTCCTGCTAGACCCAAAAAAAAAGGCAGTTCAATCCAGTACAGACATAATCATACTAAACCAATACCTCTTGTGCTTCAGTTTTCGCTATTTGAGAAAAGAGATCTTCACAAAATCTTGGTATGATTCCTCGTTCCTCCTCATCAAATCCCATCATGCTGTAATTACAAATATGTATACTTATAGGCTCAAGTTTCAACTCTCCAGACTTTCACATTTCTCTAACGTTGCATGCAGGTGGTACCAAATTTAAAGGACAACCTTCAACTGAACCTGTGAAACTTCCCAGTAGAACACAATAAAGTCCAACAGGACTAAAAATGGATTAGCTAAATTCATGAGACCAGTCAGGAAAAATATAGCCACAACAAATTTAACAGGAATTTCTCCTGAAACACCAAGTTTTTCTTTATATTCAGGAAAGATAACAGTAAGATGTCTCAAAAAGATATGCAACCAAGGTTATCAACAGTGTCAACCTTGTTTATAGTTCACTATGAGTGGATCCAGGTGACCAGGAACAGCAGTTACAGTATACCGTATGTACAAACTTAACTTGCTGCGTAACTTGCATAACCATGTGGAAACAACTCTAGCCTCCAACCATGTGTGGTAAAGCTCACTGTAGCCTCTTGGAACTTCAAGAAAAAGGGGCAGATGGTTATGCTTACCTGCATGGGTTGAAACCGCAGACAATCAGTAAGCTTTGGCTACTACATGGCTTCTCATCATGTTGCTGGCAGGGATACCAGGAATATTCATAACATTTTAACTATATTTAACATTTAAATAGCACTGTAAACACACGTCACATGCATTCTCCCCACAATCCTTACAACATTGTAAAGTAGATCAGTATTAATATCCATATATTATAGCTGGGGGGGGGGGGGGTTGAGGCAGAGAGTTGCTAGCCTAAGCCTACTTTAATAGGCAAGATCAGTCTCTTACCAACCACGCTGCATTAGCTCACTAAACAGAAACAGTACAGTCCACAACACAATGCTTTAAACATCACATTCTCATTTTTCTCCAGAACTGAAATACAATTTTCTTCACGATCTTAGGGCCCAATCCTATCCAACTTTCCAGAGACGATGCAGTTGCAATGCAGCTCCAAGGTAAGGGAACAAATGTTCCCTCACTTTGAGGAGGCCTCTGTGACTGCCCCCCCCCCCCCCGTGCAGGAAGCAGCACACGCCCTGTTGGCATGGCTGCATTGGCACTGGAAAGTTGGATAGGACTGGGCCCTTAGTTTGGCTTTATTCAAGTTAGCCTTATAGTTCAGTAAGAACTTCAGAAGCCATTTTAAAATGGAGGAAGACAACACATATTCAGTGCCAGGGACATATTCAGTGCCAGTGCCAGGGATATGCAACCTTTACTGTCCAACTTACGTATATGACTTTCCAGAACCAGTTTGTCCATATGCAAAAAGGCAGGTGTTGTACCCTTCAAAGGCTCTTTCCAGGAGAGGCAGGGCCAAGGACTGATATACCATCTCCTGGCTTGCATAGTCAGGACGTTTCTCAAAAGACCAGAATGAAAAGTCAAAAATAAAACTGTATGTTTGTTTTGTTTCTGGATGCTGCACAACAATCTCTTGCCCAGTCATTGAAACTACTTGGACCGTTTCTTCATTTTTGTCTCTGAATAAAGACACAAAATAGAAGTTATTCACAGGAGAGGAAAAAAACCTTCAACTCATTGCAGGTTATGACAATTTAAATCTAATAGATCAGTTGCAGTACAGATTAAACTTCTCAGAACTGAAACTGTATTATTATTTCTGACATCAGAGTTACAGCTTAATTGTGTAGGAAGAAAAACCCATCTCATTCTTGCAGAGTATAATACCCATTTTTCCCCAACAGCCATTTTATTTGCTCGGTTTCTTTTAAAAAGTGTTTACGGCTGCAGTCCTAAACACATTCACCTAGAAGCAAGCGCCATTGACCAAAATGGGACTTACATCTGAGTAAACATGTATAGGATTGTGCTGCAAACGTCATATATAAAATCTAAAAAAAAAAATCCAAAAATCAAAGTGTTTAAGACTACAGTAATACAGCTACAGAAAATTCTTCTTATACTTTTCTTGATCGTATCTCTTATTTAACACACATATCACCCACCTTTCTTGCCTTTAAGGCAACTCAAGGCGACTTACAAGCAAACCAACGTTGAAGGCATTTTTACCCAAGGGTGTATATATGCAACAGGAGTTAAATGTGTACTCCTGTGGCTGTGGCTGGGAGGAAATGGGGTTACTACCAAACATGACATCCAGGACTGAAAAAACAGTTCAAGTATCTAATTACCTAAAAATTAATGCTAGAATCTGAGGACACATAGCATGTTTTTTTCAGTCGGTTGCAGTTCCCAAAAGTTAGGAGGTGGCCAAACACGGACACAACAATGCTGGTCCAACTAGCAGCGGTCGGTTGGATTGCAAATGAGTACCGAGACCACACACTCCCTTGCCTGCCCTCCCGTTGCAGGCCCAGCTAAATTGAAAATATTCTGGTTTCTTAAATCAGTTTTCCATGACGTTCGAACTCCGATTTATATGGCATGCTCATTTGTTGGACCAAGATAATTACATCTGCTTTTGGCTAGTGGTTCATAACAGTTGGATGACAATACTTACAGCAAAACATTGCCACTAGAAAAAATATATTGTCATTGAATATATTGGTAGGACATAAAAGCTGTACATAGAAATTCTGAAACACAGTGATTACAAACCTGGTGCTGAAGGGACGTACTCTCACAGCCACAGTCACTTTACTGTTTTCCACCTTGAAAGGGTCATCTTTAGTGCACATGTTCTGCATTTGAGGATCTACTTTCAGTGAAGCACTCCAGGAGTATGTGGCATTTTTGTGCACCTTTCCGTTTTTACTATTTAGAGCGAGCGAGCTAGAAGTATTAGTTTTCTTTTGTGATACTGTTTGAAAATAGTGTACCTTATTCTTTATGAGGGTGGCAGCTGGAAACTTGGCATGTGGAGCAAGTCTGCATTTGGGCGTAGAGCTAATTCTTTCTCCCATACCTTTCCTTGGTGTCTTCTGTCTTTCCAAACTTGCAGTTTTAATAGATTTATTTTGTATGCTTTCACTTCCATTTTCCTGACTGAAACTGAAATTTTCTGTCATTTTCAACAGAGATGTCATGCTTTCAGGTTTTGCTGTAGTTAAGAGCAATGACTTAGGAACCTTATTTTGACTCTGGGAATCAGCAACCATTGTCCTGTGTTTCAAAGGTGTGTATCTACCAGTTCCATTTGAAACATTCTGATTAAAAAGCAAATCTTTTCTCAAATCAGGTATTCTCTCTACATTCATCTGGCCTTTAAGTAACTGAAGGCCAGTTTTCAAAGGTGGAGGATCATGGCTCTTAGCTTTTGGTTGAAGTAAAGTGTTGTTCTTCTGTGGTACAGACTTTGCATTTTCTACCATAGCTTCATAAGTTTTTTTTGTTTCACTGTCTTCTGTTGATGCAGGCCTCATACGACGCTGTAGCATCAATCTTCTTTCCATTTGTGTTTTTTCACTGTCATGCGTTGTATTTGCATCAGATTGTTCTTTGCTTGTCACAGTTCTCCTTTGGAGAGTCAACTTGCCTGTAGTTCTAAGTGTAGCTGAGGCATCACTCAGCTGGTTACAGGCAGAAAGCACATAAGTCCTGTTTATTTCTTTAGTCTTACACAGGGATTGCGACAGTGGAGTGTCCTTCTCATTCTCCGATACTTGCGATACAGGCTGCTGTCCGAACCTGTTGCTCCTAACAAAGACATTTTCTGAGGCATGCTTTTGTGAAGAAGCCCCACGCGCACCTGTACACCTTCTGTCACGTACATTAGGCATTGGAGCTGCAAGGAAGCTTTAACTGAAAGACTGAAACTACCTCATACAAGCTCTTCCCGACAGATACACTTGACTTTAATCTTATTTTCTCTATAATAGAGATAGAATATGTCGCCATGGGATCTGTTTAAAAAAAAAGTGCTATCATTATTTTCTAAGGTATATTCAATTATTCCTCAGCTGGGTAATATACACTGAAGCAAGATCTATTTGCAAAGTAGCGCTGAAGGCAAAGCCATCATGCTGAGCATATTAAAATTTAAAATCATATTTAAGCCACATTCTGATATATATTATTTTTAAGTTTCAGTTATGCTAAGAATCACTTTTAAAAAATGAAATCTGAATTCAGTGCAAATATGTTAAATTCTAAACTTCACTTCTAAAACTCCATTAATGACCCTCTGCCAGTCACTGAATTGAGGCTTGCTTTTCTATTGAAAAAAGAAAACAGAGTAATAATAATAATAATAATCCACTAGCAATTGAAACAGGAAACGAGCATGGTAAAAAAATTTCAAGCCACACTATCAGGAGATGCAGACCAGGGACTTGGGGTCAGAATACAAGTCCTATGTCTTATGTTAAGCCAGACCAAGATCACCTAGTTCAGCATTCCGATTCCAACAACCACCGATAGGATTGACAGACATCTCTGTTGCTTATGTCCAGCATCTAGTTTCCAGCCTCTGTATCTAGAGGCATCATTTAGCTAATAGAGGTACAGCTATATTACCGTATATATGCAGCAACAGAGCAGCAGTGCGTGTTTGTATTCGTACATGTGGACAAGTAAGCCTTTAGTTTTTAGGGGAAAGAATAAAAGCACACCTTGGAGGAGCAACATTGGAACAGCGCCTTCACGTATGAAAAGAAAAGGGGGAGAAAGCTTCCCTCTTCTTGCTCTGTTGTTGCCTACCTTTTGTCATTTTTCAGGTATAAAACCACTAGAGCAGAGACCGCCTTCTCTTGACTTGTAAAGTGTTATGCGCACAGACAGACGACACTTTAAAAACAAGTCCTGTTGAAACTGGGAGAAAAGCAGGATTCCACGCACCGGAAGAAACGTCCCGATATCCCCCTTCCCCAGCAAAGAAGACTGGGCGGGACTTGAACTGCCTCATTACCGGACCTAATTCATTAAACGCGAACGGCACCCCAAGAGAGCAGCGGTTGTCCAATTCCAGAGACACGTGCCCAAGAACGACCCCCACTCCCCTATCGCGACTTACCTACCCTGAAGCAAACCACTAACAGACCATCCCTTCAGCTGTATCGCTAAATCGCCGTTCGAATGCGCCGCCGCCGCCTCCTATTGGCTGAAACGGTCGATGAGCTCACCAGGAATCCCGAGAGAGAAGGAGAGAAGCCAAAGTACCAGCACAAACTTACTGATGCTATAGCGACATACACTGCAGGCTCTCAAACGCGGCCTTGTGCGGGGTGACAATGCAAAGGCTGCAAATGCAATCCTAACTTACTACACACACTTACTTGAGAGTTAATCCCATTGAACTCACTTCTGAGTATACATGCATAGGATTGTGCTGAAAAACACACAAGGACAGGACACTGCAGATATTGGGACGTAGAGTGGATTCGTCCATTCCTCCCGCATATGGCGGTGTTCAAATGGTAACCGGAGTAAATGGCTGTGTGTAACTCTTGTCTCTTTTGCTTCCGTATTGTTATGGGAGTAGCCCTAATTTTTGTCCCCGAAGGTGGAGTTGAAAATTCTTGGTGTGTTTTTTTTAAATCGCACCCAGAGAGGGGAATGAGAAACGTCGACAGAGCTTCCGAAATGCTTTCTTCTTCTTACTGTTATTAATACAGTATAGTACTGTGTATAGAGTGCAGGGGTGGCCAAACTGTGGCTCCTAAGCCACATGCGGCTCTGTGACATATAATGTGCGGCTCTCGGAAATATGTTGGCTGAACTCCTTTTTTGCATCACAATTAATTAATATAACAGGCAAATAAGACATTTTCAAGCTTTATAATTATTGACCAGGTATAAACTGAGAGTCCACTGGATTAAAACATAAGTTTTAATGTTCATGGTGAGTAAATATATTTAAGAATGTAAATGCTTCTTAAATATTGCAACTCTCAAACATCTGAAGTTTATTGTATGTGACTTCTTACGTTAATAAGCAAGTTTGCCCACCCCTGGATAGTGCTTTTGTCAGGGATATAGAAACTGTAGCGTAGCTGGACTCGCGCCAGTGGGGTAGTAGGCGGGGTGATGACGTATTATCGCCCCACGCCACCGGCCCACTGGTGCAAGTCCAGCTACACTACTGTATAGAAATGTTAATGTACACATTGTTTAAAATCTCCCCCCCCCCCTCATGTATCACTTAATTCTGTTTTAAAAGCTGTAAAGAGAATCCTTGCATGGACAAAGCTAATAATTTGGCGTTTTTCTGAAATGGGTGGTTGTTGTATAACAACGTTTGGGGGATTTTTGTTCTAAGGAATTCAACGTGATGCTCAATTACAGTAAAGTCTCAGGATGGTACGGGTGGGGTGTTGCAAAACCACTGGCAGAGTGTGTGGCAAAAGGAGCTGACCGGCTCAGATGTCCTTCCAACTTCCAAGTCAATTTGCATCTGATTTAAATTAAACTCTAATTTATTTAAATTGCAATCCTTTGTACATTTACTCAGAAGTGAGTTTCACTGTGTTCAGTATGGCTTAAGGTAAAGGTGACCCCTGACAATTAAGTCCAGTCATGTCCGAATCTAGGGTGTGGTGCCTATCCCCATTTCAAAGCCGAAGAGCCAGCATTGTCCGAAGAGGCCTCCATGGTCATGTGGCTGGCGTGACTCTCCTTGCCACAGCGTGTAGCATGCGGCTGGAACACGGAGCGGTTTACCTTCCCGCAAGCGGTACCTATTTATCTACTCGCATTAACATGCTTTGGAACGGCTAGGTTGGCAGGAATATGGCTTACTCCCTAGTAAATAATTTACTGTAAATGTGCTCAGTGTTGCAGTCTTAGATTATTTGCTTCCTCCCCCAATGGGAGATGTAGCCATTTTTGCCAGGTACAGTCATTCATTCAGTAGACAAAAGGTTTTGGCTGTATTTGCTTCAAACAATTTCATCAATTTTGTTTTACATTTCCTCCTTGATTGTCCACTCAAAACTAAAGATAAATTGCTACGTGTGTCGACTTGTATCTCTGAGATTGCCAGTTTACTAGAAATGATGAATTTCTCAATTTTTGTTCTCAGTGGGACAAGCTGCAAGGATTAATTTCAGGCCATTTTTTGATGGCAGCTGCAGCTAGGCTCCACCCCATTTACCACAGTACCAAATAGTTTCCCCGTTTTTCAAGAATAGGCAGTCTTGTGATATCATCATGGGCTCCACTTCACAAATCAGGTTGGATGCAACTAGCCTGGCAATTCTACTAACCTTTCCTTCCAGTTCTCATAGAAATACTCTTGTCATTCTACACATGACCATTAAA
Source organism: Plestiodon gilberti rubricaudatus (assembly GCA_026170595.1). Classification (NCBI taxonomy): domain Eukaryota; kingdom Metazoa; phylum Chordata; class Lepidosauria; order Squamata; family Scincidae; genus Plestiodon; species Plestiodon gilberti. Next base: position 121,933,642 of record JANXHW010000004.1, read on the forward strand.
ATGTATAAGTACTGTATATGGAAAATACTGGAAGTTATACACCATGACTCCTGCCAACCTAGCAGTTCCAAAGGATGTGAATGCAAGTAGATAAATAGGTACCACTTGCGGGAAGGTAAACAACGCTCAGTGTTCCAGCCGCATGCTACGCGCTGCGGCAAGGAGAGTCATGCCGGCCACATGATCACGGAGGCGTCTTCGGACAACGCTGGCTCTTCAGCTTTGAAGTGGGGATGAGCAACACACCCTAGAGTCAGACACGACTGGACTTAATTGTCAGGGGTCACTTTTACCTTAAACATGTGTAGGAGCAGCTCGTATTTGCAACATAAGCTTGCAGTGGCAAGTGTAAGGGTTTTAACAGATCTCAGGGGCATACTGCCCTATGTTGCCCCAGTTTACTAAATTCTCATCTCCACACTGTATTTTATGGGAATGCTGTTTAACCTTTAAAAGGTTATTTTAAAAAGGTTCACTCAACTGAGCCTAGATGTAAATGTCGTATGAATCCTAGGTTTACGCCCCCACTATTGACCCAATTCACCACATACCTTTAATGGCAGGTTTCAATTAGGCTTACACGTGAAGCTGTCTTGTTTAAGCTATGATTTATTTAATCTTTTGACAGTTTTCTCCTGTGAAATTAAAGCTACACAAAATTAATTTTTATTAAAAATGGACAGTGTGTACATTTTCTAGTATAAACACCTAAAATGTAGAAAAAGTATAGATTTAGGCCAAGTAAAATTCCTACTTTAATTCCTCATTCAATACAAAAGCCACAGAAAAGTTAGTTTTCATAAGCTAGTGTCTACTTTTATCAAGCCTACAGTTTGGCTCTAAAGAACTGTGAGTAGGGGAAGACTTACAGAGCAAGCCTAAGCATGTCTACTGAGAAGTAAATCCCACTGCATTCAACTAGACTTACTCCCAGGTAACTGTGTATAGGACTGCAGCCTCAGTGTTGTTCTGTGAACTCTTGCACAAGTGCTAGCAGAAGCTCCACAAAATACACGTTTTTTTGGTTTGTTTTTTAACAAAAAACAGGGTGAATAAGGAAGATAGACTGTAGCATATACGGTAAACCTGAGTGTAGCATAAAAGGGTCTCACAAAGAGCTTGTGTAAATGGAAGTTCTTTGGCGTAGAGGTCACTTTTCTCACATAGAAGACTCTTCAGCTAGGTCAGACACAGCCCTTTCATAAGCAGAAAGGCACCAGTGGATCCAAGGTGCAGTTTCTCAAGCTAGTTCACTGAAATTCTGGGTTTGGAAAAGCAATAGTGTTGGCTTCTTTAAAAAAAAAAAAATCAGAAGTCAGAGTGACACCAGACTTTTGACACATAAAAAATTGTTCATTCAGAGCCCTGAGAATTGAGAGTGATATTGTTTTAGCTATCTGTTTGCATAACAAATGATCCTGCCCAGGCTGAGACAAGTCCTCTACCTTTTTCCAGGCAGTCCCTCTCAGTTCCAGCTAGCAAGTGTTAGGTGACAATATTTGCCCAATTAATTGGAAAGTAGAATTGCATACCAAAAAGACAAGAAATCAACCCAGCCTAATTCTCACCCTCTTTCCATACCCTTGGAATTTGAACTAATCTTCCAAACCCCAATGAATGAAACTTTAAGCCTAAGCTTCACCCTTCACACTCCCTCTTTCTGTGTCTTTCCCAATAGTCTCATACTTCTGTCCCCATCCAAACCAGGTATGACAGCAAACAGACAGAACCAACTCTCAGACACTTATAGGAGATCTGGCCAATGTCCCTTAGTTAGGTGAGGTCTAACTTTGCAGAAGGGCAATGCTGCCTCTGCTTTCTCTAAAGCAGGCAGGCATTTTGGTTGCCTGCACTAACGGTGAAACCCTTGGAATGCAGGATTAACCATGACGCATACACCTTCCTGATCACCGCTTCTGTGTTTTATTTCAGGGGAACCTCAGCCATTTCAAGGTGCATATGTCATTCATAGGGTTGTATTCTAACCTGTCTACATACTATCATTGGAAGTTTCTAGTCCTGGAAGGACCTCATCTGCTCACCCAAAAGGTCCTTGCACAAGGAGGATGCTTTTTCTGGTTAGGGTTGCATACGTATTTTTGCCATTTAAACTCAGGCATTTTGCATCCTAATACAAAAGTATGAAATGGCTTTCAGTGACAAAGTTCACTGAGTGACCTTGGGTTTATCACTATCCTGGACCTACACCAATGGGACTTCAAAATGCTCACTTTGGATTGTGTCTACAGAATTAATTTTTTTTAAAATCATCATTTATTACAAGTTGTTATATTTACAAATACAGTACAGTTTATTATTTTTGAGAAGCACTTCTGTCATGTTTTCTAATAATGTCCATAAGATTATCACTTGTTACAAGACTATTCTCTGAATGTTTATTTCTCTGCTGTTCTTTTCTCTTCTGGTCATGTAGATAAGGGGAATTTAATAACTGGGGTGGAAGAATAGTGCCTGTTGGTTTAACTCGCTTTACCACATCCCAGAAATGTTTCTTGCTGTTGTTATTAATCAAAGTAATTGCTGTTCCACTGTGACCCAGCCGTCCTGCTCTTCCAACCTGGAAATGAAACAATATTTAAAATTAACTAAATTATGGGTTGTCTCCTAGCTTCTATTGCACTGGTGCTCAGTGGCCACCAGTTCCTTCCATGAATAGAAGACAAGCTGTGCTCATTCAAAGGGCTCCTTTCATGATACACCATTGCCATGAACAAAAATGATTCTGTTAGTAATCATTCTGTTTAGTATATCTACACAATACTAAAAATGATTCTTATTTGCATCAATCGATTAGATTTGCAGGGGGCTCATTTCATATACATATTTTTCTAGTTCCATTAAATGCACATGTTCTTTATGAAAATGTAAGGAAGGTTATTCAGGTATTGTGCTATTCTCCTATAATAAAACAAACTTTTCTTGAGGTATACATGCAGGTCCTTCAGTTTATTGCTGAATCTGTGATCCAGAAAGCACCTTTAGGCATATTCAAAAGAAAAGGCTTTTGAATTATCAACACTCTGGTTTACGGTAATACACTCAGTGGCAGCACCAACTTTATGGCGTGCCTTCCATAACAAAAGTCACAATTCACATTAAAACACTGGGTGAAGATTTTACTTTTCCAAAAGGCTTTTGGACTAGCTTGTTTCTATGTTGTGAATATAAAATGTGAACTGTGATGATGGTGGGATTATTTTTGCTACTGTTCTTCAATATTTTTGTTACATGTTAGCCACTTTGGATAAATACAGCTCCTTGCATTGCACTGTATGCCACTTTTGAACCTTCTCCACTGTCAAGCAGCCTACAGGACCCGGGGAAGGGAGAAAGCATTAAGAATTCACCACCCAGACCTCTAGCCAGTGGCCCTACCTAATGCTTCTGAAAGCTCTAGCAACATTCATGAAACATTTAAACCCAACAAGTGTACTTACCTGATGTACATATTCATCCATACTAGATGGCATGTCAAAATTTACTACCAGCTTAACGTTGACAAGGTCAAGTCCTCGCCCAAGGATTCCAGTGCTTACTACAACATCATATTTTTCTTGAAGTAATCCCTAGTAAAAGAATAAACATTATTCCAGATCTCTTGGAAGTATCATGCTGCTGAGGTGCAGGATATAGCCAAGTACAGGGGGTCCTTGCTATCCATGTCTCCATTAATTGATTTCCCGCAGTTATGAGCCCAATTTATTGAGGAACAATGCATAAAAATTCCCCACACGATATTCCAATATGAACCCATGTCATGAGGAGGCCTCACCCCTCTAGCTTCGATGCCAGCACAAACCAAGGCCACGCCACCATAGCAAGAGGAGTTTGGTCCCCTCTGTGGTTGTTTTGTCCACTCCTGACCAAGGAGAAAGAAGGCACCCCTGAGCCACAGGGGGAATAAAGCAACTACCCCTGACCAAGGGAATAGTTCAGGTAGAAATCTGCCACCAGCACTGGGTACCTCCTATCCCTTCCAGTCCCAGGCTACTGGGAAGGGGTGCAGAGTGAACCGTTGGTCCCACTGGGCTGCCTGACCAAGCCAGCCAGGGGATACAACGTGCAACACAGGTAGTACGTGACAAAGCACAAAGGCTTCAGGACTTAGACTCCATGGTTCCAAAGAAACACTCTCAGGTAAAATAGATAGGTGTTTATTTAGTTTAGGCTACGCAAACCAGCATAGTAAGACAGTTAAAAGATAGGAGCAACTGTAGTTGCAACAGTAAAGGCATAACATCCAAATACAAGAATACAGCACAAAATAATAAAGGAATAACTCCTCAGCTAAACACATTTTCCTAAACACTCACCAAGATGAGAAAAGGATTGTCAGCCATCCTAGGCAGGATGGTGCAGGGCTGGCTGCCCAAGGCTGGAGGGCTAAAGCCAGGCCATAGGAGTAGCAGTAGACAGGGAGAACTGTCTCCAACAAAGACCAGTTAGAGAATGAAAAGAAGAACACAAAATGGATTCCCCCAGAGAAGCTTAAGTAGACTTTTGGGGTAAGATGAGTGACAGGGGGGAGCAGACCAATCAAGGGACAGCACGTAAGAGAAAGTTCCCGAAGATGAGCTCACTCCTCGCTCCCCCTCCCAACCAGAGAAGCGCGTGATGGCCAGCGCAGGTGGTTGAAGTTAATTGGGAGAAGTTGCTGTATCACTGTTCCCATGAAGATAAGGGGTAAACAGGCCAGCTCAAAGCAAGGCTCCCAAGGCCTTTGGCCATGTGCCAATCACTGGGGCTCTGCAGCAGGCAGGCAGAAAAACCAAGACAGGAAATCCAAAATGGAGACAGACCGAAGATTTAGACAGCTTTTCACTACAACCCAGAATTTTCAAAATTATTGCACTGTCCAATCTCACTACTCACAACCTACACCACACAGATATGTCTCTCATTGCACAGACTTGCTGTGCATCCAGTTCCTGCATTGTCATACTCCTCTGGTTCTATTGTTCCCTCCCCTTAAACCTCAGCCAATTTCCACCAATGTCCATCCAATCAAACCAAAAATACTTATTTTTAAAAAGGTATTGTATGTAAAATAATGTTACAGCACAATGCTATGCATGTCTACTCATAAGTAAGTCCAACTGAATTCTATGGGACTTACTCCCAGGTATGCGTATACAGTATACAATTTCAGCCTAAGTGATTGTTTACCATAATTTACTTTTTAGTTCACCCTTCCTTTGGTACAGAGAATGGGAGTTGGGTAAACGTAACAAACTGAGTTTTGATCTTGGAGATAGCAGAGGGAGATAACTGTTCTATTTTTATTTTTTCCATGAGTGAATGAGTTTAGAAACATATCCTACGTAGTGCAGAGCCTACAAAAACATATTTCTTAAAGGTATCACAATAAAAATAATTTGTATGGTTACAGTAATATTAAAAGTCTTCAAAATAAGCTTTTGGGGGGTGGTTTCAAATCTTCCAGTCCCAATCAAAGCCTATTCCTTATTATGGAATAAAATCCCTACTAATCATGGTTCGTTAACCAGGTCAATTTTTCAATCCCCATTACCCTTGAATAACAAGGACCTCCTGTAATAACATAAAAAGTTTTGCTCAGCATAAGAGTTTTTCTACTGCTGGAGAAAGAAAAAATTGCATGTTTGCTTTAAGTAAAATATAACTTTATGAAGATTGTCAGAAAACAAGGGTTTTAGTCGTACACTCTGAACTTGGAATCCTTAAAATGTTACCTTCTATAGCTAACATTAAGAATATACTGTGTCTAAAACTAAACTTAATAAAAGCTTGACCTACAAAAACACTGCACCAGGGACTCCATTCTCCATCTGGACACAGTTTCAACATCCTCTGAACTATGGAATAGGGCTGTGGCCCTACAGTTTCTAGGCAGGAGCTGATGAATTATTCCTTTAATCATGTTGCCAGAAGTAGCACAAAAGCAGGACCAACCAGTTTCCAGGCCCTAGGCCTGGCTAGTGTTTGGGGAGAGTGAGGTGATTATGGAGGTCTATCTGTGTAGCACCCCAGACTACTCCATGGCACAACACTGTTGTGAATTGGATTTAAAACAGCAATCCTGAAATTCACAAACCATTGCATCATTATTCGTTAAGTGCTCTAATAACCCTGAAATTAAGAATACTAATCTTTTAGGAGCTGGGAGTGTTACAAATGTCTACAAACCTGCAATATGGCATTTCTTTCTGTCTGTGACTTATCAGCATGCATAGATATTGTTTGCAATCCTGTGATTTTATGAACAGCATCACTAAGAAGATCTGCACCCAGTTTACATTCTACAAATACCAGTACTGGAGGCTTGAAGAGTTTCTTGTCCTATAAAAGGAGAAAAGACAATTATTTAAGGTTGAGTATTGTCAATAGTAATTACAACTACTATATTCATTTTCTCTGACATAGTTCATAAAACAATGTGCTGAAAGCATGTTCATTAAAATATTTCAAACTGGCAAACATACCTCAATTTTGCACATGGTTACAGATTTAACAGCCCAATCCTGTGTAAGGATACACAGCCAGCCTAAAGGGCCAGCCGCTGTATCCCAAGCCCATTGCGGGCTGCTAGGTTGCACCTCAGAAGAAGGGGATATTCATCCCCTTCCCTGGGTGTAAGCGACCCCAGGGCCTATGGGCCTCCTCGGATGTATGCCAGGTCCAGGTCTGGCGTACATCAGAGATGGTGGAGTAAGGCTGGCCCGGGCTGGAAAAGGGTCTAGGCGTTCGACACCCGGCAAGTAAGTGGTGTTAGTGGTGAGGCTAGCACTGCTCACTTTGCCTGGGGCTGCAGCTGCCACCAGCGGACACTGGTAGGTCCTGTGCCAGTCAGGGCAGGAGCATGGGGTGGGTGGGGGACAGGGGTGGCAATGGAGGGGGAGATTGGCCAGCCTGGCCAGGGATGGGGGAGGGATCAACGGCGGCGCGCTCTGCTGAATCCTATCCCCCGTCCCAGGCCTGGCCAGCCTTACACTGGCTCCTTGAATTTGTGCCGGCCATTTTGGTCCATTGGGCCTGCTTGGGATCTACCTGGGGGAAAGGGACAAACGTCCCTTTCCCCCAAGGTGTGCTCCAGCTCCACCAGCACGGGCCCAATCCTGCCTAGGATGCAGTGGCCACCTTAGGTGCGCTGCCACTGCATTCTAGACAGGATTGGGCTCCCCCTTCTTTTGGATACAACCCATTATGCACAGTAACATCCAAGCCAATGTTACCAACAGCACTGCAGCAGTTAACATTTAGTTTCTCCCCACACAAGTTTTAGTGGAGATGTTGGCCAAAATGGATTCAGGTGGAACAGAGTAAGGAGTACTAAATGTCTAGGCAACTGAAGAGCCAACTGTTAGTAGCTAATCTAGCACCCAGATACTATGCCAAGTTCCTCCTTTTCTGCCCCTGGACAATAATAAGGCCTTGCAGTCCTGGGAGAATACAGAAGGGAGATCTACCTGTTACATTTGCAATGTTGCTTAGATTTCTTTTGGCCTCCCATTCCCACCAAACCATTCTCTTCTTAAGATTGTGAGCCCTTAAGGGACAAGATTATTAAGAAAAATATATGCAGCTGCTCTGAGTTTATAGGTAAGCGCAGGATACAAATCTAACAAATAAATACATTATAGGGTGTGTTTATAGTTAGGCTTACCAGATCTCCAACCGGGACATAGTGCTAGACCTTTAGGAGAAGGAATATGGGTGTAGCTTGTTACGTCCTAGAGCACAATCCTAGGCATGTCTACTCAGAAGCAAGCCCCATTGTGTTCAATGGGGCTTGCTTCTGAGTAGACATGCCTAGGATTGTGCTGTAAGGTTTAACAAGCTACACTTGCCCACATTCCTGTTCCTAAAGGTCTAGCACTCTGTCCCGGTTGGAGATCTGGTAAGCCTATTTATAGTATACTTCTCTAATAAGAACCATCCAGGAACAACCTTGAATTAGATCAATAGACATTTTCCATTTTTTCCCCTGCCCATCCCCAGGTATCCACAACGGCACAACCCGAGGAGAAACAAGTTCTCCTTCTATTGATACTAACATTTAGTATTTCGAAAAGTTTTTTCTTTTTGGAGGGTTCTTCCACCCACAAGATAATCTGGCGAACGTTGGAACATGGCAAATTCCTTTCTCCGATGGTTATTTTCACAGCATTTTGCAAAAGTCGATTTGCCAACTGTTCAGTGCCTAAAGGCATTGTGGCTGAAACCAAAATGGTCTGATGATCTCTGGGGATATTTTCCAAAATATCCAACACTTGCTGCTGGAAACCCATCTTTAACATGGTATCAGCCTAAAAAAAAGAGAGAGAGACAGGTTAGCATTAATTTTCTCCATTTTTCAGCCCAACCAACTTCAGGGCTTTTAGATTTAAAAATGTATACTTACTTCGTCTACAACAACAATTTTAATATTATAGAGGTGAACAGAGCTTTGCTTTAGGATTTCAAGAAGTCTCCCAGGTGTTGCTATGATGACCTAACAAAAAAAAAAAAGAAGGGGGGGAATAGTTATTTTAAATTTTTAACACCACAAAATCAAGTTTAACAGTGCAGCTAAATGCATGTTTTCTTGGAAGCAAGACCCACTGTGTTCAATGGGGTTTACTCACAGGTAAGTGTTCATAGAACTAAAGCCTTAAATCTTTGAAAGCCCCAAATAAGAAATCAGATTTATGTGTCACTCTGTACTTGAATTTCAGAGTCTCTCTTACTCTTTCTCTGCACTTAAAAAAAAAATCACAGTTCTTCTAAGTACATGACCACACCAAGTTTTACCTTAACATTTTGTTTTAGGCGATGAAGCTGAGGTGGTAATGGCAAACCACCAACTAGAAGAACTGTTCTCATGTTTGGGAGGCCAACCACGAGCTCTTTAGCTTGTTTCTCTATTTGTATAGCTAATTCTCTTGTTGGCGTCAGAATAAGAGCAGATGGGGCTTCTGCCTGGAAAGGAAAAAAAAAAGTTAGGATTTAGCAATCTACAGACTCAATTTAAAATATCAGCACAGTTAAATCTAGAAGAGCAGTCATTTCATATCAGACCAACTCAACAACACCTTTCTCTTCCAGCAGTCAATAGAGACATTGTGACTGTTCAATTTTGCAACTTTAGATACTGGGAGCTGGAAGTCTACTCGCACACTATGCTGCCTTTGAGTGCAGAAATAAAAGTGACTGGGTGAACTGTTACAGAGAATTTCTGAAGACTGGTTCACACATACATATTCATCATGATGTCTGCAATATGAAGCAATGTGTGAATGAGCCATCACAGATCTAAACTACAGTCAGATCTTTGTATTACCCAATGACTCCTCAAGCACACTGTTTTCCTATATAGTCTATTCACACTTTCAGCTGTGAGCCATAAAGTAAGCTGTGTGATATATAGAACCAAGCTATAGAGAGCTTTCTCCACTGGCATTTGGCACATATGTACTGTGAATTTGAACAGTAAAATCCAACAAGAGTGTCAGAGAGAAAATTAGGTGATGACTCTCTTATGAAAATTACTCTCTTATGAGTTCTTTACCAGGTTGGGTTTGTCAGAGAGGTTAAGAGTCATCAGCCTAAGTAAAGACACAAAAGACCATAAGGTAAAGGTAAAGGTATCCCTTGACAATTAAGTCCAGTCGTGTCCGACTCTAGGGAGAGGTGCTCATCTCCGTTTCAAAGCCGAAGAGCCAGCACTGTCCGAAGACGTTTCCATGGTCATGTGGCCGGCATGACTCAGCACCAAGGCGCATGGAACGCTGTTACCGTCCCGCTGACGTGGTGCCTATTAATCTACTTGCAATTTCTTGCTTTCGAACTGCTAGGTTGGCAGGAGCCGTCGCACGGATTTGAACTGCCGACCTTTCGATCGACAGCTCATGGTTCAGTGGTTTAACCACTGTCAGTTCAAAGCAATAGGCTTTATTTACTGCCATTGCAAGGGTACCAAGTCGCAAGGAGGGGATGCATCATTGCGATGCATACCCAGACAGAAGTAGGTATGGTTTTTATAGGAGTGGGTGGTTTCATAACATGTTTTTCAACATTCCTTTCCTCCCAATATCACAGATCTCCTGATCTCCCATATATGGTTTGTTAAGTCATTTTGACCCCATCCTTCTTGTCCAAAGGAACGTTTACATAAGACAGGAAAAGAGACTCCAGATATGCCTTTGGCAACATTACAATGTTCTTGCAACGTTGCCAAAGTCATTGTGACCTAAGTGTGTTCAGTCAAGCCTTTAGTATAGAACTAATGAGTGTAACAAGGTTCATAGGAGTTAGTAGTGAAGTGTAACTGGAGAGACTTAGATAACCAGACCGACTCCATTTTGGAATCTAATATGGTGGATAATCTTTTAACTCCTACAAGAGTCTCATAAAAGATTAGTACAAGAGTGTTGCTATCCATCGTAAAGAACCTGTAAACATTCCCAAAATAGGATATATCCATGACACGCCCGCACGCGCACACGCACACAACCACACAACTAACAGTAACTTATGGCCATTTCAAAGATATGAATATGGACTGTAGTGCAAACTGTGTCCGTTAACTTTTTAAAAATGTATATACTAAAAGATATTAATCCGAGTTTTCCTCCCAATTTAATCAGTTTTCCAGCCCAGAGCTGATATAAGCACAGACGTCCAAAGAACAAACAACTAGACAATTATACTAAGAAATCCAGAGAAGTTAAAGTTGCAAACTTATGCTCCTTTACTTGAGAGCAATCCCACTGAACACAGTGGGACACAGAAACAAGCTGCACAATCCTCACAACTTAAAACTATATATAGAGGTGTCAACCTTACCTCTCCCAAAGCTTTAATTATAACTGGAAGCAGGAAAGCAGCAGTTTTTCCAGAACCCGTGTCAGCAGTGGCCACAATATCCCTGCCCTGCAATCCGACTGGAATCATCTGCATCTGGACAGGAGTTGGAACTTCATAGCCTGATTTTTTTAAATTGGAGCTTAGAATGTCAGGGAAACCGCAGTGTTCAAACTCCACAATAGGCCTCGCAACTCCTTCACCTTGAACAGCAATGCCTAGTTGCTGCTGTAAGTTTTCAATCTGCTCATTTTGAAGACTCAACACAAAGGCATTCTCTTGATAGACATAAGTACCGTCAAAGAAAGGGGACTTGGTCTGACAGTCTGCCTTTTCACTACCTGCAGGTTTTGAGACTTCCTCCTCTTTGATATGCAGAAGGTGCTTGGCTTTACACTCCAAGCTACAGACATCTTCATCCGTTTTGTCACAGATGTATTCCCCATAACGACCACAGATCACACAGACCGGTTCGCCAGGCTGTGGCCAGCGTTGTGTTTTACTGAAAGATTTTATGGGCTCCTCTGCAAGAGAACAGTCCTCACTGTTTGCATTTTCCAAGGTTGTTTCAACAATGGCTACAGCTGAATGTACAGAAATCTGTGGCTCCGTGCATCCTTCAGCAGGTTTAAATCCATTGCTCTGTGAGCCTGACGTATCTTTTATGTCAGGGTTGGTGTCTCTGAAGTCTGCAGCCTTTTCCAAGGATTCATTTGAAGAGGATTTACTTTTCTTAGCTACACAGGTCCCATCATCATCAACATTCCTCTTGACTTTAAGAGATCTTGGAACAAACATTCTTCTGCAGCCTGTGAATAAAAGTAATTACAACTGTTCACATCTGAAAGGTTAATATTTCAGGATAACTCAGGCAGGTATGGCACACAGCCCAAAGGACAGACAACCATCCTCCATTTTTGCAGCAGACATAAGCCCTGCTGGGCCAAGTATCTAGTCCAGCATCCCATCACCTACAGTGGTCTACCAGCTGCCTCAGAAAAGCCCCAGTAGCAGGAGAGAACACATACAGCACCTCTCCTACTACCATTCCTCCCCTGCAACTAGCGTGAAGAAATACTTTGAAAAAGGACAACATTTTCTCTATTCATTTTGTCTGCATCACTCACAACTTTAAAAAAGTAGCCGCCTGGCCAACTGAAGGCAGTTAAATCCAGACAAGATGAACATAATGATGGTTGGAAGCCAGGGAAGGATAGGGACTCCCATCACTGAAAGGATTCAGTCTCCCTCATTCCTCAGCTTCATCAGCATAGGATATTGGACCAGCAGATCCATGATCACCAGGGAAGCGATTGTGGATTGCCCAAGCAAGGCTACCTAGCCTGCCCATGACAGTGATGACATCTGAACTGGGTCTCTTCTGATTCACAGCTCACATTCTTATTACTCGCCATACTTGGCCAACATTAAACTTGAAGCAATAAATATACACAAATACATACTGTCTACGCAAAATAGTATCTCTTTTCTGTGTTTCAGGGACTACTGCGAAGTGTGAAGCACTCAGCAGTCTCCAAACCGGAACTCACTGTCCGTCCGAAAACAGCGTCCGGGCACCGCACAGCGGTGCCTTCCCGTAGCCTCTTATCTTCGCATCCGATCTTTGCAGAAACTGGTGCAGGGCAGCCGTTACCCCCGGGAAATCGGGGCGCAGAGCCGTCTGGGGCGACGTGCAGCGGAAGCAGCTGCCCAGCGCGAGTTTCTGTAAAGATCGGATGCACACTAGATCCGGCCCGCTTGGAGGCCCATGAATGCCATTTATACTGGATTCTCCGCAATGGCAATTTAGAAGCCTCAACAAGCTGCAGTACCCTACATCAGTGGCGGACTGGCCAGGGTGTCAGCTTCCCAATGGCGAGAGGGCCCCCAGGCCAGCCAGTCCAACACACGTGACACACGGCCCTCTAGGGCTCGCCGCTCCCTTCCCCAGTCCCGAACTCCCGTTGTATCACTCACTCAGCAGCTGCTCATCAGATGGTCGCGTCTCTTGCGTGTGATCGTCAGGCTCAGCGATCTATCTCTCCCGAGGCTGCTGCGCCCTCCCACTCTCTTCCGGAGGTTCCCGAAGAAAGCGGGTCGGGCTGGCAGCAGCCTCGTAAAAGCCCCGCGCTGAAGCAGCTGACGATCAGCTCAGGAGTCGAGTGCCTTTAGGGCGGGGCACGCTGGCTGGGGAGAGTTCGTCGAGCGCAAGCAGAGCAGAGGCACTCGGATCCTGAGCAGCTTGAGCGCCTTTTCGAAATTCCGACTCTTTCCAAGTGTCTGTGAAGCGCGGCGCATGCTGGGGAGAGTTAGTGCAACGCAACGGGCAAATTCAAGGAAGGCAGAGCAGAGCAGGCAAATTCGAGGAAGGGGGTTCTGGGCCGGAGAAGTCAGAAAAAGGGATGGGCCCGCCCGGCCACCCTAGAGAAGCTGCATTTGGGCTTGGGCAGGTGCAGGAGCTGTCTGTGATCTCTGAGTCGGCAGAGATCACACGCCCACAAAGCTTCAGTTACTGTAGTACTCTACTCATCTTTTAAAAAATCCCAGTGTGGGTCTTTCAGCTCTGCTTCTGCAGTGGTCATTCTGTTATTTTGTTTTATTCAAGTAGTAGTACTACTATATAATCTTAAAAAATAATAGCCAGGTCTTTCAGCTGTGCTTCTGCAGTGGTCATTCAGTTATTATTGTTTTATTCAAGTAGTAGTATAATCCAAAAAAAAAAAAAATCCAGTGTGGACCTTTCAGCTCTGCTTCTGCAGTAGTCATGGGCAAAGCAATCCTGTCTAAGGATCTGGCAGGTGGCCCAGGCTGCCCGCCGGATCCTGTGCTCCGCCGTGGGCAGGCTGCCGCTCAGCCGGAGGTCTACTTGGGGAAGGGGACACTCGTCGACACATCCTTCTCCGAGTGTAAAGCCAGGCCCAGCTGATCGGCCTCCTCGGATTTCCGCCAGCAAAATCACTGGCGGAAGTCGGAGGAGGTCATGTAACAGCCCAGCCGCTCGGCGGGGAACGGGATGTGACCAAAGCCATCCCCCTCCCCGACTGACTGGGCCTATGGGCACCCTCCCCTGCCGATCTCCCCACCCGCTGGAATCCTTACCTGGGTCTGGCAGCGGCCGGGTGAGGGCTCTGTCCAGGCCTTGCTTTATTTGAGTCTTGATAATACAATACTGTAGTATGAAGGAATCTGGAACCGGAAGTTGCACTAGAGGACTGCTAAGATTATAGCCTCTGTCTCTTCATAGCGATAGGATAGGACGAAGGTTCTGGCTTCTCTAGGCCCCCTCATCTCTCTGGTCTGGTCACCTTGTGAACAGGTCTCTTCTGTGGTGTGGTGCTGTAGTTTTAGTTCTGCTGCTGCAATCTATATTTAAACTCCCATGAAGTGTCAGGGCTCTACTGGTGTACAAGCTTTCCAGCTGTGCAGGATTCTGCCGGTATAAAGTCCTTGTAGCTCGAAAGCCTGCATAATTTACACCTACAGAAATCCAGTCCTATAAATTAAGGTGTCACGCAGTTCACGCATCTGGGGAAGTAGGCTGGCTGTTGCCTAGGAAACCCACGCTTGCTGCAATGAACCAATTAAAGGTGCTATTGCACTTTATACATTCTATCCATTTTATTGCTTTCACTCAGTTTAGCAGAGATTACAAACTTTCTTCTGTTCGCACCTCCCACCAGCCTCCTTATCTCGAAGGGGCATATGGTTGCCACCCTTAAAAAAAATGGCTTAGCTTGTTGCTGCGCCTTTAACACTGCTTCCTTCCTATCGTGCCGTTAGCTGAAGCTTTCTGTGTGGTTACAGCTTCATGAGAGGGGACTACAGCTAATTTCCAAACTGGGGGTCGGAGCAAGCTAGTATGCCATAATAAGAGGATGTATCATGCAAAGCAAATAAAGTAAATAATTAAATGGTCCTGTGGGCTAACAGTATCAGTATGGAATGGATCTTGCCTGCTGACTCTCTGTGTGATTTACTGTTTCAGATGGGTTTCCTTTCAGTCAGAGACTGCCCCCAGCAGGTAATTGTGTTTTGTCTCTGGATTGGATATGGGTAGATTCACTTGTTCTCAATATACAGAAACTTAGACTGCAATCCTATACACACTCCTTTGGGAGTAGTAACTCCCACTGAATTTAATGGACCTTACTTTTGAGTGGATATGCATTGAATTGCACTGCAAGTAGATTTATTCAGAGGAAGCTACCTGTTGTGTGTCTGCCTGACTCGCTGTTCTAGTCTCCTTCCTATTAAGAGGCACACAGTGACTGATGTGGAAACGGAAGGGGAAGTCGCTTCTGAAAGAAGGCATTTCTTATTCTTTCACATGAAGAGTACATCTTTTCAGGTGTAAGTGTGAACTGTGCCTCCGGGGGGAATTCAGTGGAAAAAATTCCACTGAGCCACAGCTATTCAGGGGCAGTGATGTAGCTATTGTGCGGGGGCGTTCACACGGCAGCAGACCCATGATTTGGGCCCACGATCCAAAGGAGAAGGGCAGCCAATCGCAGGCGCCCCGCTGCTGCCGAATCATGAGGAGTAGTCGGGGGGGGGGGGCTGGCTGCAATCAGCTGCCCTTCTCCTTCCCACTAATGTAATGTTTTTTTTTCCCTATCTGTGCCAGGTTTTTTAAGGACATTTATTCAGCCTGTACGGTGGCTTTTATTCATTTTATTATGTCCTTGGCTAGGCAGCTTCAGCAAGAAAAATGACCAACCATAGGGACCTAATTCTTTGAAAGGGATCCATCTAGCCTTCTTGTCACATTAAACACCCATAGTATTTTATTTTATTTTTAAATTCCATCCCACCTTTCTCCATTTAGGGACTCAAGGCAGCTTACAACCTGACAAAAAGCAAGCTTTGTTGTTGTTGTTCAGTCGTTAAGTCGTGTCCGACCCTTCGTGATCCCATGAACCATATCCCGCCAGGCCTTCCTATCCTCCACTATCTTCCTGAGTTCGCTCATTTTCATGTTCGTTGCATCGGTGATGCTGTCTAACCATCTCATCCTTGGCCTTCCCCTTCTCCTTTTGCCTTCAGTCTTTCCCAGCATCAGAGTCTTCTCCAGAGAGTCCTCTCTTCGCATTAGGTGGCCAAAATATTTGAGTTTCAGCCTTAGTACCTGTCCTTCCAGGGAACAGTCAGGGTTGACTTCATTTAGGATTGACTGATTTGATCTCCTAGCAGTCCAAGGGACTCTCAGGAGTCTTCTCCAGCACCACAGTTCAAAAGCATCTATTCTTCGGCGCTCAGCCTTCCTTATGGTCCAGCTCTCGCAACCATACATTGCTACTGGGAACACCATCGCCCTGACTATACGAACTTTTGTTGGTATGGTGATATCTTTGCTTTTTATTATGCTATCTAAATTTGCCATAGCTTTCCTTCCAAGGAGTAAGCGTCTTTTAATTTCATGGCTGCTGTCTCCGTCTGCAGTGATCTTGGAACCCAAAAAAGTAAAATCTGTTACTGCTTCCATTTCTGCCCCTTCTATTTGCCAGGAATTGATGGGACCAGATGCCATGATCTTAGTTTTATTAATGTTGAGTTTCAAGCCAACTTTTGCACTCTCCTCTTTCACTCTCATCAAGAGGCTCTTTAGTTCTTCTTCACTTTCTGCCATTAGAGTGGTATCGTCTGCATATCTGAGGTTGTTGATGTTTCTCCCGGCAATCTTGATTCCGGCTTGCGATTCATTCAGCCCTGCATTTCTCATAATGTACTCTGCATATAAGTTAAATAGGCAGGGTGACAATATACAGCCTTGCCGTACTCCCTTCCCAATTTTGAACCAATCAGTTGTTCCATGGCCGGTTCGAACTGTTGCTTCTTGACCCGCATACAGGTTTCTCAGGAGACAGGTAAGGTGGTCTGGTATCCCCATCTCTTTAAGAACTTGCCACAGTTTGTTGTGATCCACACAATCAAAGGCTTTTGCGTAGTCAATGAAGCAGAAGTAGGTGTTTTTTTGGAACTCTCGTGCTTTCTCCATGATCCAGCGCATGTTGGCAATTTGATCTCTAGTTCCTCTGCCTCTTCGAAACCCAGCTTGTACATCCGGTAGTTCTCGGTCCACGTACTGCTGAAGCCTAGCTTGTAGAATTTTGAGCATAACCTTGCTAGCATGTGAAATGAGTGCAATTGTGCGATAGTTTGAACACTCTTTGGCACTGCCCTTCTTTGGAATTGGAACGTAAACTGACCTTTTCCAATCCTTTGGCCACTGCTGAGTTTTCCAAATTTGTTGGCATATTGAGTGCAGCACTTTCACAGCATCATCATTTAGGATTTTAAGTAGCTCAGCTGGGATATTATCATCTCCGCTAGCTTTGTTGTTAGTAATGCTATCTAAGGCCCACTTGACTTCGCTCTCTAGGATGTCCGGCTCTGGGTCAGTGACCACACCAGCGTGGTCATCAGGAACATTAAGATCTTTCTTGTATAGTTCTTCTGTGTATTCTTGCCATCTCTTCTTAATCTCTTCTGCTTCTGTCAGGTCTCTGCCTTTTTTATCCTTTATCATGCCCATCTTTGCACAAAATGTTCCCTTGATATCTCCAATTTTCTTGAAGAGATCTCTAGTCCTCCCCATTCTGTTGTTTTCCTCGATTTCCTTGCATTGTTCATTTAAGAAGGCCTTCTTATCTCTCCTTGCTATTCTCTGGAAATCTGCATTCAGTTGTTTATATCTTTCCCTTTCACCTTTGCTTTTCGCATTCCTTCTTTCCACAGCTATTTGTAAAGCCTCATCTGACAGCCACTTTGCTTTCTTGCATTTCTTTTTCTTTGGGATGGTTTTAGTTGCTGCCTCCTGTACAATGTTACGAACTTCCGTCCATAGTTCTTCAGGCACTCTGTCTACCAGGTCTAATGCCCTAAACCTATTCTTCACCTCCACTGTATACTCATAAGGGATATGGTTTAGGTCATATCTGACTGGTCTAGTGGTGTTCCCTACATTCTTCAATTTAAGCCTGAATTTTGCAAGAAGAAGCTCATGATCTGAACCACAGTCAGCTCCAGGTCTTGTTTTTACTGATTGTATAGAGCTTCTCCATCTTTGGCTGCAAAGCACATAATCTATCTGGTTTCGGTATTGACCATCTGGTGATGTCCATGTGTAGAGTCGCCTCTTGTGTTGTTGGAAAAGAGTGTTTGCTATGACCAGCGTGTTCTCTTGACAGAACTCCGTTAGCCTTCGCCCTGCTTCATTTTGCACTCCAAGGCCAAACTTGCCTGTTGTTCCGTTTATTTCTTCATTTCCTACTTTAGCATTCCAGTCTCCTATGATGTAAAGGACATCTTTTTTGGGTGCTAGTTCTAGAAGGTGTTGTAGGTCTTCATAGAACCGGTCAACTTCATCTTCTTCGGCATCAGTGGTTGGGGCATACACTTGGATTACTGTAATGTTGAATGGTTTGCCTTGGATTCGAACTGAAATCATTCTGTCGTTTTTGAGGTTGCACCCCAGTACTGCCTTTCCCACTCTTTTATTGACTATGAGGGCTACTCCATTTCTTCTAAGGGATTCATGCCCACAGTAGTAGATATGATGGTCACCTGACTTAAATTCGCCCATGCCCATCCATTTTAGTTCGCTGATTCCCAAGATGTCAATGTTCAATCTTATCATCTCATCTTTGACCACATCCAGCTTGCCTTGATTCATAGACCTCACATTCCATGTTCCTAAGCAATATTGCTCCTTGCAGCATTGGATTTTCCTTTCAACCTCAGACACATCCACAGCTGGACGTCCTATTGGCTTTGGCCCAGCCGCTTCACTCTTTCTGGGTCTACTTGGAATAGTCCTCCGCTCTTCCTCAGTAGCATATTGGACACCTTCCGACCTGAGGGGCTCATCTTCCGGCGTCATATCTTGTAGCCTTTTGGAACTGTTCATGGGATTTTCTTGGCAAGGTTACTGGAGTGGGTTGCCATTTCCTTCTCCAGTGGATCACTTTTAGTCAGAACTCTCTGCTACGACCTGTCCGTCTTGGGTGTCCCTGCACGGCATAGCTCATGGCTTCATTGAGTTACGCAAGCCCCTTCGCCACGACAAGGCAATGATCCATGAAGGGGAAAAGCAAGCTAGTAAAAAATGGTCAGGGTCTGTATCATAGGCTGCCAGCCTGATGTTTGTTTGCTTATGCAATTAGGATTGTTTTAATTGCTTTTTTTTTTTTTTTTTTAAAGCAAGCTAGTAAAAAAAAAAAGCAATTAAAACAATCCTAATTGCATAAGCAAACAAACATCAGGCTGGCAGCCTATGATACAGACCCTGACCATAAGTTCCATAGGAATTTTGAGGTGGACGAGTTCTCTCTTCAGATTCTGTTAGGGCATGCCTAAAGGAAGGGTAAAATCTTGGGTAGACATCTGGCAACCCAGTCACAAGTTTAATAGGATGCCTCTTAGTTTTTGTACTTTCAAAAGCTATCATACAAGACAATGCTGATGCCACAAAAACTTTGTTTCATGTACAGAATGATTGCAATCCAAATCCATGATAGCAACAGTAATTTTTTAGTTTGTTGGCCAATTTAAAAAGTCACATAAATATTTTTAAGATCCATAGAAAAGGTTAATTAGTACTGCTCATAAGTCATAACACAAACAAGAAGGACATTAATTGTGGTTATTGTGTAGCACTCAACGCATTTCCCAGTATGTATCAGAATAACAAAATGAATGGGTGTTTTCTGTTCTCAAATAATTGGTGACTCATTCCTGATTGAATACATTTCTATTTTTGACGGTACACTGCATACTATTTAAAGATACTGTAGTGTACTCACATTTTCTCTTGGTTAGATCTGACATTTCTACAGCGGTTACTTGGAAGCTGTAAAAGCATTGCGAATGGACAAATCTGAGATTTTTTTTCTCACTTGATGATCAAATATTTGTGTGTTTATTCCTACTGTTATACTTTTTATCATCTGCATGCAACTGCTGGAGGAGGTCATCCAAGGTTTGGGAGCTGGGTATCACCAATATTTAGAACGCACGTTTTCCAGCATAGGTATGTGGAGATGGTGAACACTTCAGCTACTGAATATTCTTACCTTGGCGGTGAGCAGTGAGTATTTTGAAAATGAATGGAATTCAGAACCTTCATGTGGTCTTACATTTCCTCACTAGAAATGTACAAAGAGTCTATTACCTTTTAAACCCCCAGGCAAACTTGGCATTTGGGTTTTCCATTCCAGCAGTTGATTAATTGACTCGGGGGCATAAATGAAACTGACATGCATTCAAAGAACTTCTCTTTCAGAGGCAGTCACTGGAATA
Organism: Plestiodon gilberti rubricaudatus; assembly: GCA_026170595.1. Taxonomy (NCBI): domain Eukaryota; kingdom Metazoa; phylum Chordata; class Lepidosauria; order Squamata; family Scincidae; genus Plestiodon; species Plestiodon gilberti. Next base: position 121,953,781 of record JANXHW010000004.1, read on the forward strand.
ATTCTCTCATATAAAATTACCAGACGGGCAGCCCAATCCTGTCTAGGACCACTGCAGTGTGCAAAAGCACGCTGCGCCAGATCCTATCCAGGATCGGGCCAGTGCCAGCATTCGTCCCTTTACCCCAACTAATGGCCCAGCCGCCTCAATGGGTCTCCTCGGATGTGCGCTGGCAAAATGGCCAGCAGAAATCCAGGAGGCCCGTGTAACACCAGCTAGGCCTGGGAAGAGGGATAGGATTTAGTGGAGTGCACTGCCGATTATCCCTCCCCCCTTCCCAGACTCGGCCACCCAATCTCCTCTCCTGTTCCGCCCCATTCCACCCTCCCTATGCCCCCTGCCGCCCGACGCAATCCTTACCTGCGTCATTGGCCTGCATCCGGAGGAGAGCGAGTGGCGCCAGCACCGTTTACTCTCCAGGTGTCAAAAACATGCCTTACGGCACATTTGCAGTACCTGGCGCCGTCAGAACTATTGTTCCGCCGGTCCTGTCTCAGACAGGATTGCGCTGTAAGGCTACAATCCTATGTACACTTTCCTGGGACACTTTCCTCATTGAACATAATGGACTTACTTCTGAGTAAACATGCGTAGCATAGGATTACACTGTGATTCATTTACTCAGAAGTTATTCCCACCTAATTTGTTGGGACTTACCCCTAAGTGACTATACATAACATTGCAGCTGTTAGATTTGTTTGGTTCTTACACAACCCTCCTTGTGTTGTCATAAAGAAAATTGAGAACTGCTCCTTCCTTGGACATTTTTGTTTAGATGTTGACTGTGACTTTCAGATATGATTTGACTTGGTGATCCAACTAGCAATTTGCTGATTCATTTGAGGTTTTATAGTCTTATTTATTGTTTTATAGTATTGTTTTATTGTTTAGTGTTTTAATGGTGTCCTTACTAGGAGAAAGACAGGATAGAAATCCATTAAATAAAGGATAATAGAATGCATTCTCTGTTAATATAGCAAACTGGCCATGTTGGAACCCATGCAATATACACACATTGCATTGGCCATGGCAGAATTCCCTACAACTGTGTCACTTTAGACAGCTGCCTAATCTGCCTGTATGATTGGCTGGACCTGTGTATTATTGATACAAGCTATTGGGAATTAATCAGGAAACAGGATTAATTTAAACATTTACAGTCTCCTACATTTCAGCAGCAATACAGCTAGAACCCGATTTTAAAAGCACAGTTGTGATTTATAAGTGTGGCAGGCTGAAATAAAGGATTTGCATTACTCACCATTTGATATGGATGGCTACCAAAGTGATTTTCTTGCTGTAACAGCAAGAGTGAGGCAGGAAGACTGGTAAATCTTCAGAGCATAATAATAAGCCACCACATTCTGAATGTTTTGATTGGGGGACAGCAAAGCAGATAAAAATATGACCCCTGAGAATGCTTTGTATCTCAATCAGTCTGAATGACATTTGTCAGAACAGGGTGATTTTTTTTAAAGCATCTAATCTAGCTGCAGTTATACTGGCAATCTTTAATACCCTTAGGGAGCAAATATAAGATCACTTAAGGTGGATTAGTTATCTCTTAATACTTTTTAGCCATGCTGTCACGCTGCAATCTGAGTGCATAAAGGCTGCTGCAAGAGTAGATTTACACCTTTCCACTCTTTCAATCCATTCGTCACTCTACATGAAGTGGGGATTCTCACTCCAATGCATGGTAGTGATCATAAATACAAATCAAGGAGGTGGCAATTATTTCAGCTTAATGCAGGCTGCAAATGTGTGATCTTGCATCTGCATATCTGTAAGCCAATTCCTTCTTAATGCCAATGTCCCTTGTGCTTTATGTTAGCTTTAGGCTGGGTTTGTGTGTACTCCATATTAAAATAGGTAAAGGTATCCCTTGACATTTAAGTCCAGTCGTGTCCGACTCTAGGGTGCGGTACTCATCCCCATTACTAAGCTGAAGAGCCAGCGCTGTCCGAAGACACTTCTGTGGTCATGTGGCCGATCGACAACTCATGGTTCAGTGGTTTAACCCACTGCATCACCCCATATTAAAATATACACAATGAATTTCTGTACCCAGGCAATCCAAGTTCTGTACCAAAAAAAAAAAAAGCTGAGATCTGTATAAAATATGCAAATGTACACAGTTTAACTTACGTTGCATAATTCTAGTTTGATGAATCATGAGGAGGGGCAAGAAGCTATGCAGGCTGATGAAGTCCCACCTTCCACTCCTGGAAAAATGCTTCTCTCGTTTCTGAGAAGCATCACCCACACATTTTAAGCATATCTTCACAGCCATAAGCACTAGAAACATGCTTTAAAAACAAATGAAAATTTCAGGAAGCTGAATTCTATACCATTTCCATATTCTGTTCTGGGATTTGACCTTGCCTGTTTTGTATATGCCCTCATCTCTGTCACCTAGAGTGAGTACGCACACATATTGAGTACAATGTTTCATTCAGTCCCCAATTCATGAATAGAGTCAGCCACAGTGGAACTGATACAAGAGCCAAGGTTCTCGGTTATACTGCAACATGGCAGGCAACCCTTTAATTATGCCACACCAAATAACTTGCTGGTTTGGCTGTATTTGCTCCCTCGTGTTATTTAGGACAGTTAATCCAGCCATGGCCAATAATCTTTCACATTCTCAAGCAGAAAATCTGGGGACGTAAGGCTGCTACCACAAGCCATAGCTAAGGATCCAGCTCACTGACTTCAAATTGTACCAATTTCATCCTTGGTACATGGAGCATTAAAGAGCTTAACCTTGAAATCATTTTTAAAAAGACAACTTTTAATAATCTTCTTTGGGACAATGACTTTGTCCTCTCTCTGCATATCATGGTTTTCCGATATTGACCATGGATTTATTTATTGTTTGCACAATTTAATTTGTAAATGTAGAGAACTATTATACTAACGGAGGTTTCTCAAACAAAAGTGGGTGAAAACCTGATGGTGTTTACTTGTCATTATAGGAGTTCAGGTCCACTACAAAACATTGTTCCAAATATACCTCCGGTGCCAACAATGGTTTCTCCAATTGCTTCTTCTTAATTCCTTTACTCTGAAGTTCAGTCCTGGTATGACCAAAGAACAATGTGCAGAAAAAAACACTTGTGCTCTTTAGCTTATTAGGGTCATTAGGCTGCAAACAAGAGTTCTACACAATATGTTAACATTTTCTGATGCTATAAAAAAACCATTCACAGGATGCCAACCTGCTATTATTCTATAGATTTCATGAGTGAAGCTATGATCTGTCAGGTGAAAATGAATTAGATCTGAAATGTTGCTAAAGTCAGATTCCACCCATTAGGTGCCAGGTTCTGTCAAAACCCTGTCAGCATCTTTTGGCTCTTTCTCCAATCTGAGTCACACAGGGGCAGCCCATCCATTAGGTGAGGTGCTGCAGGTTACATCAGCAACAGATTGCCAGGGGGGGGGAGCAAGAGGGTGGTGAGTTCGGGGTGCTCTTCACCCCGAGTCGGCCATAGCTACTGCTTTCCTCCAGCCTGCTGCTAAAAGTGAACAGAAAGTGGATCATCCACCAACTTAACTTGCTGCTGGCGCAGTTTCTTCAAATACAGAAGTGCAGGACGTCTGTTTGATTTACAAGGACTGCGCAAAAGGAAGAGCTCTTCCATTCATGCAATCTTTTTAAATCAAACTGGAAGTTCCACGTTTCTGCAACTGAAGAAACTGCACGAGGAGCGTGGCAAGTGGCTGCTGTGTGTGTGTGTGTGTGTGTGTGTGTGTGTGCGCGCGCACGCACACAGAGACAGCAAACCCAAGGCAGCATCAGATGGCATTCCAGGTCACACCACCCCTGCAGCCACCATATTATGATCAGGCTGTGCCTTACCTGCCTCTTCCCACACCCCACAGAGAGGCCACTATTTCCTGTGTTCATTGCAATGACAGTGAAAGCAGAAAAGAGAAGAATTTCCCTTCTTCAGACAATGAGATGAGTTGAAGACTCTTTTAGCTCTAGAGTCGCACAACATTCTGAAAGGTTCTAAAATGCCACACAGGTTCTAGAACCTCAAAGGGCCATGGGGGAGAGAGTTTAAAATATATTTTGTAACTTGAAGGAAAAATATATCTACTTCTGCATACTTGTTAAAAATATTTATACAGTATATCGCTTTATATATCTGGAGTTCCCCAACTACCGTATGTAGAAACCACTATGTTATTTTTGGGTGGCCCTGATTCTCATTCAAATTGGTAGGTGCTCAACTACTTGAGTTTGTTTTTTGATGGAACATCTGGGTAGGCAGGTATGGGGAGAAATTCTGACATCTCTGATATGTGCAGGACGCAGGAGGCCTCTCAGGGCTATAATTCAGGTTAGTACTGTAGTATCTAAATCCCATTGAAATCGATAGGAAAGGTTCATTATGAATTCCACAGGCCACAGCACCCTTCATTTCAATTAAATCCAAGAGAGAAACTAGTAGTAACTGAAAAGTATGTATACCTTTCTATCTACACCAATAGTATGAAAAAGAGTGTCTTCTTGTGCTTCATTTCTTATGGGCCCTTCTAGAGAATTAAAATATTATGAATCCTGACAGCACCAGCTGATAGCAAATAGTGTTACTAGTGCATGCTATCTTGGGAACATTAAGGCAAATAAAAAAAAAGAATTATGACCTTTGAATTCTGTGTGCTTAATTGCCCTTCCTTTGCTGCTCTAAATATGGCATTAAGACCAGACTAGAAGCTTAGTGGAAACACCGTTTAGCATATTTCTTACAGCTCTAACTCTTAAACTACCCAAGGTCATTGACTTTGGCTGATACTGAAGGCAGGGTGACATGGAATCCTATTTCCCTCTCCCATTTCTGTCTTGTGATGGTTATAGAGGCATAAGTTCCTGATCGTTGAACTGAACAGTAGACGTATAGGCAGCTCTTGCCCAGCTGAGCTGCAATCAAGTATTAAGGAAAAGACCTTTACGCTTTGTCTAACATTTTTCCAATTATGCATTCAAGCACAATCTTTTCACATGGTAGTAACTGGTTACTTTCCACTTTTAAACGACTTATTAACATCACATTGACATCTGCCGCAGAAACCCTGCACTTTACAAAAGGTTGTGGGGTATGTTGTACGATCCACACTCAATTCATGTACAGTACTGGTGAGGCCTCTTGGGCCTCATAAGCCAAGAGTGTGCTACAGATCATACCCAACACTTCCCTGTGGCTGCGTATTGCAAGGGAATATTGGTAGTGGTGAGTATGCTGTCTTCAGAGAAGCTTGTCTGCCATGATTGTTCTTCTCACTAAGGAACCCAGATACGTTTCCAAGGACGCTCTGGATCTCCCAGAATGCAATTTCAAAACCACTACTATAAAGCAGAGGTTCCCAACCTGTGGTATGCGAACCACTGGCGGCCAAGATGGTGGCCGCCGTCTCGGCTGTGCAGCACCGTGTCAGAGCCTGAAAAGCAGCGCCCCGAGCTCTGCCGAGCTGGCAGAGCTCAAGCTTGTGGGCTCTGAATAAGAGAATCAATGGGCTGACAGTTATAAGGAAAGTTTATTAGTGGCTAAGTGTGAATGTTTCTCTAAACTGAGAACAGATGGAGTTAAGACTGTGCAAATTGCCCTCTCCCCTTTTCCTATCAGATACAATTTTAATATTGCAGGTGTAATTTAGAGTGGTGCTTCTCAAACTATCTGATGTGGTGGACCAGCAACCCCCGTCCCCCACAATGTTGCCACATGACCTTTTAAAATGAGAAATGTTGCCAAGAGACTTTGAAAATATGTTGGATGCCAATGACTTGTGAGCAAGAATGGAACATGTGCCAGACTGGACTGTATTATGACACAACACGAGGGCCACGCCACGTTTGTGTTCCTGTGCTATGAAGCCATGCTGTAAAAGATTTCCCCAGCCAGGCCATGAGGGAAGAATCTGATCAGCATTCAGCATTTCTGGTGCCATGAACCAAAAGGCTCCCAAGCACGTAGGCACATTCCATTACCTTCCCCCTCTCCAAAGACTTGCTAAGTGGCTAGTCTGCCAGGAAGAAGAGAATCCACAAAACTTAAGGAGATACCAATGTCTGGCCCTGGGAAGGACAAATCCACATTTCCTGCAACAAGTGGAAGTCAACACCTCTTCCCCTGCCCCCAGTGTGTTTGTCTCCACCCCCAGGTGTACCTCCAGCCCAAATAAGGTATTTCCTTTTTCAGCTTAAGAGCCACCAGCTCCTCCTCTTTTGTATGCATAAAAAGGCAGGCTGCCAGTCTGCTCTCTCTTGACCCTTGCCTCCTGAACTCTTCTTCTCTGCGTGCCCTCTGGCACCAACCCCCTCCCTCTTCCCCCACTCTTAACTTGACTTCTCAGTCACTCTACAGACCGCTGAGCTTGACCAGTTCAGAGCCAATTTGTTCCTTCCTCCTTTTCATTCACTGCTGGCTTGTGCCATTACTACAGCATTGCAGCCAAGTTCAACTCTCCAGGCTAGGTAAATATCACCCATGTATAAACCAAGGAAACCTGCTAAACCTCTGTACGTTCTACCTAACTTTCCTAGATCTGAATGCTTTGGAGTATGATTGAATTGTTGCATATTGAATTGCATATGTATGAATCTGACTAACTATCTCGTAAATATTGGAAAACAACCCACGTGTGTCCTCAATATTATTTAAAACGGAATTCTGCGGCTGGACTCTGGTATACACAGGTATCAAGATCCTGAACATTCTAAATTGCCATATTTAAAGCTATCCCCCCAAATAACAAAGGCAATTTTGGTAACAACCCCATGTGCCAGGGACTGGTATCACCACTTTAAGAGGCACAGATTTAGAGCTAAATAAATAAATAAATCCAATAGATGAAGCATTAGGCACCCTTCTGCCTTCTACCACTCCCTTACACAAAATCATAGTTTCCCTATGTTGATTTTTGTTTTTAAAAAGTTGGGGCTTTGGTACATGTAGTTGCATGTAAAATGTCATTTGCCACTCAGTACAGTATGGCTGGGATGGAATAACTACAGTTTCTAGCTCTGGCTTCAGAGGACAGTGGCGCTCTCCCGAGTTCCGTTGCGATCAGCCATGGACTATACTCATGATTGAGAGAGGGCGGGACGTGGAGCAAATTGTTTGACCAATGGGATGAGAGGGGGTTTTCCAGCCAATCGGAGTGCATGTGTTTCAGCCAATCAGCGTTGAGCTTTATTACAAGGTGGGACAATTAGGAGGGACAAGTGCATGGAAGAAACTGGTGGAGCCTAGGGCAGCGTTTCAGGTGGGGCGTTCTGTCCCCTATGCCCGCGCGCCTCCCAATACAAGCGCAACGCAACAGGAGTGGGTGTAGCTCAGCCTTAAGACCAACAATGCTCAATAATATGCATCCCCTGCAACATTAAAAAAATGTTTCCATCTCTTCCAGCAGAATCCTATGCATGTCTACTCAGAAGTAAGCCACACTGAATTGAATAGACATACTCCTAGGTAAGGGTATACAGGATTGCAGCCTTCATCTACTAGTAGTGCTTTCAGTTGTTGCCAGTCATAGTAGCCACCTGTGTCTGTCTCATGCAATTGAAAGAATAAATAAATATTCACAAAATGTTTATGTAATGTTAATAATGAATTAATATACAGTATGTGCTTTCACAGTTTACACTGATGAAATATATGTGAGGAAAAATTCAAACCTTCATTTCCATATGCAACCTGTACGGAAGTTGTGAAAAGAAACATTTCTTTTTCTATCACTAGAGGTGTGGGGTTTTTGTTTGTTTGTTTGGTGACCAACACTGAACATGAAATAAAGCTAATTTTGACTCAAAACACGATATAAAACGATTTTTAGCTCTAATAGCGAAAAAACTCTTCATTCCAGGAAATATCACCACTTTTTCTTCCTTTTGAGTAATCCACCGGTACTTTTAAGTAAGGAATCTTGCTTGGAACAGTTGCAGAGCCTCTCCAACAGCTCCAGAGGCCGTTCTGTTGCTTCCGGTTGCTTTGCTTCTGTTCCTTATCCCGGATCTGTACTGTTCTGTATGGTTTACTGCATATACAGCATTCCACCATTAGGTGGCGCAGGCAAGAACGAGCAGGCAAGTCTCTTATTTCCTGTTTCTTTTACAGCAGCAGTTCTCAGAGTGTGGTTCTCAAAGCAGCGGTTCTCCCACCATCGAGAACCTTAGCTGTCCCCTGCCCCCTTAAGGGGTGGGGACAGCATGGCGGCGGCAATCCGAGGGATCGCCACCGCTGCAAAATTGCCCGAATCCACCATTGCTTCGCTTGCTTGGGGGAGCTTCGGGGAGGCCTGCGCGACCCTCTGCAGGCCTCCCCGATCTTCAGGTACTTCCAGTTTCCGCGAAAACCGGAAGTACCCAAAGATCGCCGTTTTGCGGCGATCCAAAGATCGGGGAGGCCTGCAGAGGGTAACTCAGGCCTCTCCGAAGTTCCCCCAAGCCCTGGTAAGTGAAGCAACGGTGGTTTCAGGGGAAATTTCAGCAGTGGCGATCCCCTGGATCACTGCCGTTGCTGGCCCCGCCCCCTGCAAACTCACAAACTTTGAGAAACACTGTTTTCCAGTATTTCTATTTTATTGCTGTATTTGAGCAAGCTGCTCAAATAGCTGCATTTGAGCTGTATTTGAGCAAGCTACTGCTCATTCTGCTCATAATTGTAAAGATTCAATTTGCAGAGATTCAAATCAATATGCATGAATGGGGGGGGGGAGAGCAATGAAACATAACTGTCTAGGGAAAAGATAGGCCAAAAAACAGACTGAAAACTGAGGATGCCAAAAATATGCATGATATTCTCCTGAAGTGAAGCCAGATAAATAGCTAGCGGAAATACGAAGAGGCCCATTGGGGCCTCCCTGCGTTACACCGGTAGACCTTCCCCCAAATAGACCTCTGGGCCGATCCCGGAATGGGAATAGGATCCGGCGGGTGGCCTGGACCACCCGCCGGATACTTAGGCAGGATTGTGCTGCCCATTGCTGCATTTGCTGACACTATCACCTATCTAGTGCACATATAGTCTATCAACAGTTTAAAAGCAAATAAATTATTAAAAAAATGAAAAATTGGAATAAAAACACCACTATTTGCATTTTTAATCAAGAAATTTTGAAACACACACACACACACACACACACACACACACACACACACACACAAAAACCACCTCTATAACAGATAATTAATCAATTGCAATATAATGTTGTGGTCCAAACTTTCAGTGCTACATACACAAATGATTTATATGATTAAGAACAAGGCCCTATGGTTACCAATGGGATGCACATTTGTTTCAAGCCATGACAATTCACAACGCTTTTAAAATGCATAAACTGCAGTTCTCCATGACAACAAAGCCGAACAGGGCAACCTGTCTCTAGCAATAGAAGCAGAAAGACTATTTTTAAAATAATAAACTCTGAAAGCTACCTGAATGAAGTGCTGCTGAAAAGCTAAGATGCATAAAGTGTAACCCAGGAAATAACTAATTACTTTTTCAAGAGTGTACAGGAAAATAAATGCCTTTTCTGAACACAAACCCTTCCTTGCAGCCTGATCCTAAACATATTTACATGAAAGCAAGTCCCAAGAAGCCCTACTGTTCCTTACAGCCCAATCCTACCTAACTTTCCCTGCACCAATGCAGTGGCGCCAGAGTAGGCTATGTTGCATCCTGCAGAGAAAATCAGGAGGTGGGAGGTCTCCTCGAGGTAAGGCCCCAGGGAAAAGCCCAGCCCCTGCAACAGTTCTACTCGGACCTGCGTATGCCATTTGGATGGTGCACCCATGTTGGCGGTTTGGGCCAGAGAAGGGGGTTAGAATACAGCGAACACCAGCACCACTTATTCGGCCCCCCTCCCAAGCCGATCCGCCCACACCCGCCCGTCACCACCCCCACCCTGTTCTGCCCCCTCTCTGCCTTTTCCCCACTGCTCAGCACAGTTCTTACCTGCACCAGTGCGCATTGCTCCCTGCAATGCTTGCAAGTCTTCCCGCCGGTGCTGCTTTCAGGCACGCCATCGCAAACTGCTTTTTGGCAGTAGGATTATGCCATTGGTCAACATTTTTTACAGCTATACATGTTTACTCAGAAGTAAGTTTCACTGTAGGCCAGCAGGTGGTGCAGTGGGTTAAACCGCTGAACCATGAGCTGTCGATCGAAAGGTTGGCAGTTCGAATCCGCGACGGGGTGAGCTCTCGTTGCTTGGCCAGCTCCTGCCAACCTAGCAGTTCCAAAGCATGTCGATGTGAGTAGATAAATAGGTACCGCTTGCGGGAAGGTAAACAGCGCTCTGTGTTCCAGCCGCATGCTACGCGCTGCGGCAAGGAGAGTCATGCCAGCCACATGACCACGGAGGCATCTTCAGACAACGCTGGCTCTTCGGCTTTGAAATGGGGATGAGCACCACACCCTAGAGTCGGACACGACTGGACTTAATTGTCAGGGGTTACCTTTACCTTTTTAAGTTTCACTGTGTTCAATGGGGCTCCCTCTCAGGTAAGTGTTCATACAACTGCAGTCTTAGGATAGCAGACATCAAAGCCCAATCATAAACTTTACTGAGAAGTAAGCCCAACTGAGCATAACAGCAGTATGCACAGGGCTGCAGTTCTATATCCTAAACATGGTTGTTCAGGATCAGAATAATTCAGACTCGCGTCCCTCTGAGTCCAAAAGGGCTTATCCTTGTGTGTTTAGGACTGCAGCCTTAATCGCAAACATGTACTATAGACATTGTACATATAGAGGGGCAGGATGGTGTAACGGTTTGGGAGTCGGACTTAGACCTGGAAGATCCAGGTTCAAATCCCCGCTCAGCCACGAAGCTTCCTGGGTGTCCTTGGGTCAGTCACTATCTCTCAGCCCCACCTACCTCACAGGGTTGTTGTGAGGACAAAAAGGAGGGGAGGAAATATGTACACCACCCTGAGCTCCTTGGAGGAAGGGTGGTATAAAAATGTGAAAAATAAAGTAAATAAATACTCAATGATTACTGTAAATGAATATCTACACCAGAGCTTCCCAACATATGGTACATGTACCACTGGTGGTACACAGACCACAGGCTGGTGGTACACACGCTCCTGGCGGCCAAGATGGCAGCCACCATGGAGCCTACGCTGTGCCACAGCTTGGAAAAAAGTAGCTTGAGCTTGTAGAAGATGGGTTCCAGACCCCTTGTCTGAACAAGAACAAGGCACCCTGGTTCCCACCTAATTGCACTCCTGAACAAAGAGAGGGTAACTGCCACCACCTGGGGTTACGCCAGATCACTCAGCCCCCAGGCTCTGAGTATATATTGGAAAGCAGACGTTGTGGGGGACTGGCCTCCCTGAACAAGGGAGCCAAGCCACAAGGTTGCAAGTCTGCTTACGCTGGGGTAGCAATGGCACAGCAGTCCCAGACTGGACTTAGCCCACTCAGTTCCCCATGACTCAATAAGCACACTTTGGTAATAATATAATGATGTTTATTAAGATATCTTTAAGACTATGCGAGCATAGATTCAGCAGGCAGAGAATATTTCAGGCTTGACGTATACGTTACAGACTTGCAGGGATAAAACAATAAAACTAAACTCCTAAGACTAAACTGTTCCTAACTCTCACCAAGAGTAGTCCCCCCCAGCCCACGAAGGGTCTGGGGCCTTACCAACCCAATGTTGGGTAGGCAGGATTCCATCAGGTCCCATTGCAGAGAACTGTGGAGCAGACTCACGATCCAGGATGTGAGCGAGCCCACCTTAAAGTGAGGCACTTAAGTACATTTTAGAGATGCCCAATGATTGACAGGTCAAGTCACCCTATGGAAGACGGATCCGCTCAGTTCCTTCCAGAAGGGTTACGTAACCATCACTCACCCCCTCCCAACTGGGAGAGATCCACAGGTGTTGTGAGTTACTGAGAATGGCCTCACCATTATCTTATTCCCACCAGATAATGAGTAGCCAGACTGCATTGCCAGCATGGCCAGTGCTGAGAGCGCAAACGGGCCTCTGAGAATTTGGCTGTCGGCCAATCACCATGCTACAGGCAGATTCTGCACATCCTGTCCAACATGGAGTTTGCAAGAGACTGAGATTTGCTCTTAACATTACAGAGCTCTGCCGATCAACAGAGCTCTAGCCGTTTTTTTCCGAGCTGCGGCGCAGACGGAAGGACCCTCCTCTGCCCGTGCGCTCGAGCTCTGCTGCATTGGCAGAGCTTGAGCCGCTATTTCCCAGGCTATGGCACGGGCAGGAGGGTCCACCCACCTGCGCCTCAGCCCTGGAAAAAATAACTCAAGCTCTGCTGATCCGACAGAGCTCGAGCGCACAGAACCCGTACCATGCCACATCCTGAAAAAAAGTAGCTTGAGCTCTGCCAATCAGCAGAGCTCAAGCAGCTTTTTCCCAGGCTGCGGCATGGAAAGGAGGACCCTTCCCTGCGCGCGGGAAGCCTGCGTGCTCGAGCTCTGCCAGATCACAACAAAAATAGTATATTTGTAACATACTATAAATGTGCAAGTGTCTCCCCCCCAAAAAAAGGAAAATTATCTGTCTGAAAATGTTGACATTGTGCCACAAGCAAAACCTAAACCAGACGCACACCAGACCACTGTAAAAAGCTCATGCAGATGTGCCCTAAAATAACCAGTAAATATCATCATGCCACCACATTCACAATAACTGCAAGGAGTTCTAGGGTATCATAGACTAAAAAGAGGGGGGGAATTACAGTATTGTGCCATAAACTTATTTATTTATAAGTTTATTTATAAATTTATTTATTTATTTAGCAAGTTTATAAGCTGTCCTTATCAGCATACATATTAGACAATAAATACAAATAAAAGTAGCAGAAGCAGCAGCCACATAATGAAATCAAGCAGAACAGTAAAACAATTAAAACCAAATACAGAATGTGTGTAGGGAATGCTCAGCTAAATGCAAAAAGATTTTCACCAGGTGTTGGAAAACTAGCACCAGGCAAGCTTAGCTAGAAAGAGCATTCCTTTTGCAGGGGACCAGTCTTCTCATTGGTTATCATATTGGTCACACACTAGACCTGACACAAGACATCTGTGAACAGGATTTCCTGATGCTAGAGATCTCCTGCAAAATGTATGGGTACACATATGCTTTGCCCCATGCCTTAAGGCAAACAGCAGCTTTGCTTTGGGGTGATTTCTTTTAAGAAAATGGGGGGGAGGATCTTCTCTCCCATTCTGTAGATGGTCCTCCCTCCCAATCCAAACTTTCACCCCCTCCAGGGCCACTATAACAGATTTCAATGAAACTCACTTCCAAGCACATATGGTTAAAGATACAGTGTTACAGGAAAGATTTTATGCATGAAGCGAGTTTGCACAGGACTGCAGCCTTTCCAAGTCAAGTGCTCAACTGATCCCTACCACCCCCTTCATGCACAGCACTCCCCCCCCCCCGCAGCATTTAGCACCATCTTTGAAACCCAGATGTCTCTAGTGCTCTGCAAGAAGAAGCATTCCAAGAGTCAACCACAAGTCATATCTTGAAACAATTAATTTAGCATTTGTTCCACAGGCTCATGAAGTGCAGTAGTTTGAGTGCTGGATTTGGACCAAAAAACCTGGATTTGAATCCCTGCTCAATACATGAAGCTCCCTGTGGAACTATGGACCAGTCACTATCTTTCACAGCCAGCCTAGCCTACCTCACAAAACACTGTCAGGATAAAATGGGGTAATAACAACCTCATGTATGCTACCCTAAACTCATAAGAGAAAGTACCACATATACATAATATGATATAAACACGAACAGGCACTGAAATTAGAAAAGAAGGCCCAAGCATACATTCCAATATGAATATGCAGTTAAATATCACTCATCTTGACCTACCTCACAGGGCTGTTGTGAGATTAAAGGCAAGGAAGGAGCCATGTCTGCTGCCTTGAGCTCCTTGGAGAAAGGGTGGTATATCAAACGTGAAAAATAAATAAATACACGTGATTCTTTTTGTTTGCTTGTGAAGGTGCCCAACATTACCCACAGACCTCACACAGTGCAACTGCAGCCCCAAGGCAGCCTTGCCTAGTTTGAAGAATGTTGCTGCCGACGTCTACCTGAAACTGCCTTGCTGTACTTTTCAAGTTTCCGCCAAACCGATCGATCTGTTTAAAAAGGTATCTCGGTCTATGTCCCCTTGCAAGTGGTACTTCGCGCGCATGGCATGGCAGCGCTGCACAGCCCTCTCCTTCCCGGACACATCTGCTCCAGGCCTTCAGTGCCCCTATTCCTTCCGAAGCCAAGGACCTCGTCTCATCCCTTTGAGGGCGCAGCCACCGCCCGCTCCACCCTGCTCTTTTTCTCTGGCAGCCTACGTCGAGGATGTGCCTTGGAACCGGGTGATGATGATGGTGATGATGATATGAGGTTTGGCCCGGCGTCAAGAATGCCCCATTGTACAGCCGGCAGACCACGTGACCCCCGTTATCCAAGCCAGGCGTCGGGGAAAGACAACTCCCCTCTCCTCCTCCTTCCCTTGGTTTTTCCCCTGGCAGCTCCGCCCAAGCCGGAGCCCGTTCACAATGAGGAGGGGGCTGTGGAAAGCTAGGGAAGCGCGCATGCGTCTTTGTGCCCGGTTGCTTTCCTCTTCTCTTTTCAGCCTAGCGCTGCAGCAGGAGGAGGAAGGGAAGCTGTCTTGTGCTGGCGGCGGCGGTAACAGCAGCAGCAGAGCCGCGGAAGAGGCGAAGCTAAAAAGGGCTAATTAGGGGCGCAGTCAGAGAAGCCCAGGCGAGCCGTTGGAGCACCAGAAGGAGTAACAAGCGCCGCACCCAACCACATCTGGTTCCTCCCTATCGTGGAGCGCCAGCCTGCTTGGGTAGCCGGGCTGGGGCGTTCGGACATCTCCCAGTCCTTGCCTCCGCCTCCTCTAGTCGCTGCAGGAAAATCCCGGCCACCTCCCTCCAGACTCTGGCAGCTTCCCCCGCCCCCTCTGCATTTCGGAGGGGGGCAAAGCAGCAGTAGCTGAGGCTCGTCGGAAGGTTATTTTTTAAAAAATCTATCGGTGGAACCTCCGAAATTGTCATTGATTCAATTTTTTTAAAATCGGAAAAGAAATCGAGACAAAGCGCCCAAAGGGGGAGAAGAAGAGGATACGCGGGCTCCACATTCCTATGCAGATGAAAAAAAGAAGTGGAGGGGGGCATATTCTCCCCATAAATACAGCTGAGTTCATTGCACCGGTTCCATCCTCGGCTGCTACATTCTTCTAAAAACATCAAAAATCAGCGTATTGTTGGAGGTTTTTTAACGCTTTTTTTGGGGGGGGAAGGTTGCTTTTCTTAAAAGGACAATCATGTAAATCAAATTTGTAAAAAAAGAAAAAGGGGGCTCTGTGGGCTGGATTGGGGGGGAGGGAAGAAAAATGGGGGATGCTGCTGCAGACGTCAAGGAAATGAGGAAGACGTTCATTGTCCCTGCCATCAAACCATTTGATCATTACGACTTCACCAGAGCGAAAATCGCCTGTAATCTAGCGTGGCTGGTGGCCAAAGCCTTTGGGACAGGTAGGTTGGCGCGTCTTGTGTCTTCCCTTTCTCTCATCCGGGGTCCTTGGCTCGTTTTTGCTTAATTCTCTTGCCGGTGTGAATCATCCAGCCGCTGGGGTAAATGTGCAGGGAAAAGGCATGGGGGAAGGGAAAGGTATCCAAGATAAATGTAGCAACGGGATATTTTGTTCTTTTTTTTTTTTTTTAGTGTCTCATATCTAATTGTGTGTATATACCAATGTTGTTTCCATCAATGAGTAACTGTAACTTGTATTGCTGTTCATTTTTTAGAATATAGATCTTACAGGGTAAAATGTGTAAGTGGTTACCTCCTTCTCCTCCCCCACGTCTCTTTCCCTCTTGTCACAAAATAGACAGCGTTTTTCCATTTAACAGCTGATGTGGAAAAAAGGGGGAAATGGGTCAGCACTGTTAGTTTTGACATGTGAGGGTAGCCTGCAGTCATTTGGAGAAGGTAAAGAATAAGCAGTAATGGGGCTCCTGAGGAAAAGGAGCATTTAATTCGAATTGTCACCCTTCACTGCCCATGAGGGTTTCCCCTTGTCTGGATGTATAAAGTGAATTCTTTGAATGCTTTCCAAAAGGTGAGAGACTGCCATGTCGCTTAAAATCAATCAAGGCCTTGTAGAGAGCTAGTCTTACTGTTCTACAGTAGATACATTAAGCTACTTTTTCTGATCACAAGCTTTCAAGCAATATTTTACAGTATTTACAATTTGAAATAAGTAGACTACACTGGCAGCTTTAGAGGTTATTCCCAAAGGAGACATCAAGAAGTAGCAATTCATCATTTTATTTTCTCTGTAGAATAACAGGAAAAGCCTCCTTCCTCCCAGCAAATTCTGCAGTGGTTGCATTTGAAGCTATCTCATTGTTGCACATTATAGTAGGATTAAAATATGGCTTATTTTGAACCATTCTACATGTGAATTGGCAATACTGCACGTGAAATAGATGTTAAAAGTGACTCTAAGAGATGGACGTATTCTCAGTGGGTTACAGGTTATTCAAACTTTCATGAAATAGAAACATCAGTAGCAGATCCTATACTGTATATAACTATACTAGTTGGCTGTCAAAATACTGTTGTTTTTAGTGTGTGTGTGGGGGGAGGATATGCTAGTTCTTTCTGTACTTTGCAAAACAGTGATTTTCTACTTATCTCTAATTATCACAGATTTGTGTAACAAAGTGCTGACGTGGTGAAAACTTGGAGACGACTAACTTGGGGAGAATTTCAGAACTGGTGTAACTTTTAATTTTTTTTCGTATGATTCAGTTCTGCAGGTACAATCATGAAAACACTGTTAATTAGTGTATTGTGGTAATGTTGAAATCGTATTCTTGTCTGGTAAACAAGTGAAACAGCATTTTTGCAGTTTACTGGCCTAGTGCAGTGCATCTCTATGTAGTGCATCCTAGTGCATCTCTATGTAGCATAGTCCAGTGTCTAACAATGCATGTTTACTTGGACACAAGTCCCAATCTTTCAGTGGGGCTTGTTTCCTAATAAATGTGGTTAGGGTTGCAGTCTGAGTCTAATCTTCAGATCAAATCTTTCTTCTGTCATTAACTTTGCCTTAGGTAAGACACTCTGTTCTCTTTTCCCCATCTGCAATATGGAGATAATATTGGTATACTTTCCACGACTGTTGTAAGGATTATTGAGGAAATGTATGTGAAGTGATTTGAAAGTGTTACTAATACTATTACAATATAGTTTTGTGCATAGCTAAAGAAGTTGTAGGGACTTCTTCTGATCCCCTTGAAGCATTTTAAACATGTTTACATCACTCAAGCGAAAGATGGCAATAAAAAATGCCATATAGAAAACTTCCATTATTTCCGAATAGTTTTTATATAAATGTTCTAAAGTCTGGGTATCAAAAATCACATGATGTTAATGATGATAAAAGTCACAGAGTGATGAACATGGCTGTGATGACTTGTTTTGTTGAATGGAGCATCACAGATACTGCATCCAGATAGAATTTTCACGTAATCTCAAATACAGTACTTTTTTTTTCTTCATGAAGTCAGTTTGCACATTCAGTTGCTAGTCATCAAAAGTATAGTAATCAAGTGATGGGCATGCATGTTTGAACTAGCGCCCTAAGACTGCTATCCTATTCATTCTGAGAAGCAAGTCCTATTGAACTCGGTGAGACTTGATTGCAAGTCAAAATGTACAGGACTGGGCTGAAAAAATATGTAACTTCTAACTATATGTAAAAAGATGGAATTAGTGGTCTGAGAAATACATAACTTATAGCCTCTTATTTAAACTTATCTTCTGTCCTAAGAAGCTAGCTTGTTCACAAATCAATTAAATACAATGGCAGCACATAGTACTCAAGGACTTTAAATTGCAGACAGTTACGAATAGGTTCAAGTAAGGATTCTGGGTTAATCTGAAGAGGTTACGGGCAGTCAGAAGTAGGAATTAAAACATACATGTAGTGTCAATGAACTGTATTATCCGCTTTGCATTAAGCAGAATTTGAAAAGAAAAAAAAATCTGTTAGACAGTTTTTTGTAACTCTCTTGTAACTTCTCTACAAAGAGAGCCATAGTTTACTTTGCAGATACATGAACTTCTCAGTCAAAGAAACAAACTGTTATCTCAGTGTAAGTGAGGCACTTGTGCACCAACTATGTATTGTTCAATTGTTCTAAGATGATATCTGAAGTGGCTGTTTATTTGAGTCACCCTTTACGTTACCCTTGAATTGGAATGGCTACTGACCAAGAAATGACTTGTAGTCCAGCGGTACTACATCCATTCTCTGTGTGTATGTATTCCATTATTTAACCGGAAGGCACATAACTGTTCTTAGGAATGGAGAGTTCATTGGTAGTTAGTTCAGTTTCTCTGTAAACTGCTTTGTGAAGTTTTTTTGTTGAAAAGGGATGTATAACATTATTTATAATAATATCTTCTATTACATAATACATAAAAAGGTTTATTTGCATGCCTTTTAGCAGAGGTGTCATCATAAAGCACAAGAATCTTATTGCCCCCTTTTCAGCTCCCTAATATGACTTACAGTGCTCCACCACCCTCTCTGCAAATCACTGAAAGCTGTGCAAATCAACAGCTAGAAAGCTGATGCCCTTAGTAGGGCAAAGGGGGTGACACTCTTGCCTGTAGCTGCTACAGTGTCAGTCTCTTCTCCCATTCTTTTAAATTAGCGGTGTGAGTGTGAACGAGTGAAGTAGTATAGTGACAACAAGCAAGCGGAGTGTGATAAATGATTAAGAACCAGTAACATGCCAAAGCGTCATGAAAAATATTGACTTTCTCCAGGCTCGGTGTTTAATAGAGGTGGAATGGGTGACTTGGTGTTGAATTAAGGTAGAATTGACGTTTGGGGGTGGAAGAACAATGGAGATGCCTACTGAGTATAGGAAGTTTGACCCTGCAATTCATACACGTGTCACACTGCTACTTGACAGACTAAGAACGTGGCTTCACAAACAGAAGGAGAACTATACAGTTATAAAGGCCATATCCTATGTGTGATTTGGAAAGAAAGATTTCAAAATCAAAGAGGGGCAATAAAATTGCAGGGTTAGCCATTACTAGAATGGGGTCTGTAGTTCATTTAAGTGTACTTCCTGTTTACTTCTGTATAATTTCTGCATGCATTACTGAAAGCAGAGGCAGGTTGCTTATCGTGCCTTTTTGGGAATGTTGTAGCTAAATTAGCTAGAGTCTTGGGGCATTTTTAAAATTAATGAAGTTATTTCAGAGTAAGTTTGTTTTTTGTAGAGCAGAGGTCACTGTTATATGTATGATGAAACTTCACACACCTGCTGAAGTGGACTGCAGTGCATAAAAGCTGATGGCATAATAAATCTGATTAGTCTTTAAAGTTCCATAAAACTCTGTTTGTACACCTAGCCTATACAGTTAAAAAGTAATGATAGCTTTATGTATGAATTATAGCAGGGGTGTCAAACATATAAGGCCCACCGGCCAGATAGGGCCGTCAGAAGCTATTTATCCGCCCTCCGTGATAATTGGGCTCTTGCAGCACCACCATCAGCTGCTGAGCTGCTAAGTGCCACATCGGAAGAAGCGGCACTGCTGAAAGGGCAGCACTGGGAGAACCCAATTATCATTTGGGCCACCCTTTCAGCAGCGCTGCTTCTGCTGAGGTGTCACTGCTGAAAGGGCAGCCCATGTGATAACTGGGCTCTCCTATATCTTGAAAATGTGATCAAGATTTGCATATTTTTCTCTTCTGTCACTTGCAGCTAATGAGTTCCTAAGTGAGGAAAAAGCGCTTATCTGGCCATCACCTGCTTAATGACGTCAGTTCCTGCTTAATGACGTCACTTCTGGCCCTCGGCAGACACCATGGATGCTATTCAGCCCGCTGTATGAAACAAGTTTGACACCCCTGAAGTATTGGTTACATGAATGAAATTGTATTGGACACAAAACTAGACTGTCTAAAACCTACTTGCCACTCGAGCATATGGACTCGAAAGTCAAAGCTCTGCTTCCACCTTTAAGCCCTCATATTTTTTTTACATTTCTACTTGTCTGTCTAATGCACTTGACCACCTGTAAAAACTTAACTACCGGTAACTTCTTGCAAGGGACTCTGAATCCTTCTTAGTTCCTCGCTTCTTGCCGTGAATGTCTCATGTGTCCTAATTACTAATAGCATTTTTAAAGAAACCAGAACAATAGAATCGCCAAACTTCAAAGTGAAAGTGATCAGAACCAAAGCAAATGCAAAGCTGGAAATGTACATTTAGAAGCTGTAACATGGTAGACCTGCCTTTGTGGTGGCTGTATAGTATTTGA
Source organism: Plestiodon gilberti rubricaudatus (assembly GCA_026170595.1). Lineage (NCBI taxonomy): Eukaryota > Metazoa > Chordata > Lepidosauria > Squamata > Scincidae > Plestiodon > Plestiodon gilberti. The sequence continues at coordinate 121,974,151 of JANXHW010000004.1, forward strand.
TGGTGACGATTAGCATTTATAAACAACTTTCTAGTGTTCAAAGCATTTTGTATACATTATTATAAGTAATCATTATCACAGCTCTGTAGGGTAGATCAGTACTGTCCTCACTGAAGGTGTGGGGAGAATGATGGAGAGGGAAAAGAAGACTGGCTTGCCTAAAGCCACTGAGTTTATTTATTTATTTTCCACATTTTTATACTGCTCTTCCTCCAAGGAGCTCAGAGTGGTGTACATATTTCCTCCCCTCCTTTTTGTCCTCACAACAACCCTGTGAGGTAGGTGGGGCTGAGAGATAGTGACTGGGCCAAGGTCACCCAGGAAGCTTCGTGGCTGAGCGGGGATTTGAACCTGGATCTTCCAGGTCTAAGTCAGACTCCCCAAACTATGAGGTTTGAAGCAGGGACTTCCTGGCTGACAATGTAATGAACATTAAACACGTTACATAAGGTGTACCTCTTATATTCAAGGCAACTTTGTGAGACATGACTAGCCACATAAAGTGCAAATAAGTTTTGATTATAAGTTTTGAAGTGAAGGCCAGTCATCTTTTTGATTCATGATGACAGTTCTGGAGATTGCACTGAGACATATCCAGTATGTCTCAGTGAAATATTATATTATTAATAATATCTGTGGATCTGATACAGTAATCAGTATATATTCGCCAAATATAATCTAGCAGAGTGAATTGTCAGAATGGTTCTGTCCCAGTGTGAGATATTGGTGTTGCTGAAGATTTATGGCTTTTTTGAGGGTGATGTTGTTTCTTAAGGCTTTAATGTTTTTATTCAAAATACATTGTTTCAGGTTGTCATTTTTCTTTAGAAGTACCAATTATGTGTACTAGGAAAGTTTCTGAGGTGCGTTTCAGCTAGGCCCTGCAGAATGAGTAGGTGTTTCTGAAAAGATGTCCAGATGAAACAAGAAGACATGTACACTATAGTTCTTGTTAAGTGCATTGTTAAGCAAATAAACCTGGGTTGCCTTGATTTAGAACAGGGTTCTTTGTCCCCAATGTACCACTTCTCGTGGTCTAATTATCTTAAGTACCACCGGAAGTAACTGGCGATAATGTCGTTGCCAGTTACTTCCGGGTTGGGAGCCCAGGCCTGATACTACAAACAGCGGTAAGAGGCTCAAGGCAGGTGGGTGGGCTTTTTCAAGTGCATGAAAACTGCACGCTATTGGTCTGCCCGCTGAGCTGAGCCTCCTACTGCTGTTTGTTGTGTCACGGTCTTGTTGCTGGACTGGGGGTGTCACCTGGGAGCCATGCGTACCACTAGAAAACAGCTGAAGTACTACTGGTGATATCTGTGCCACCAGTTGAGAAACGCTGATTTTAGAACATCAGAGCTAGCAGTCCAATTCTAAGCTTCTTGCACTCGCATAAATGCCACCAGTCATACCCTCTACAGGCATGCTATACTTTTGCTATAAGTATAGCAAAATGTACAGGGCCAGTGGGTGGCGCAGCGGGTTAAACCGCTGAACCATAAGCTGTTAATCGAAAGGTCGGCAGTTCGATTCCCGCGACGGGGTGAGCGCTCGTTGCTTGGCCAGCTCCTGCCAACCTAGCAGTTCCAAAGCATGTCAATGCGAGGAGATAAATAGGTACCGCTTGCGGGAAGGTAAACAGCGCTCCGTGTTCCAGCTGCATGCTACGCGCTGCGGCAAGGAGAGTCATGCCGGCCACATGACCACGGAGGCGTCTTCGGACAACGCTGGTTCTTCGGCTTTGAAATGGAGATGAGCACCACACCCTAGAGTCGGACATGACTGGACTTAATTGTCAGGGGATACCTTTACCTTTTATAGCAAAATGTACTGCAGTTTGTATGCCAAATGTAACGCCTTATTGCAACTTAACTTGACTGTTCCCATGAACACTTGTTAACATCTCCTTCTCTCAAGGAACTCTTTTCACATTGTTTTGCTTGCCATATTGATGGATTGCATGGGATTCTGGGTCACAGTTTACAGTGCATTCTCTCTTGCACCAAGCTACAGCAAGGCTTGTTCAACATAGGTATTGTTCAATGCATTGCTTTCATGGAGAAAAGTTTGAAAATGATTGACTAAAAAAAAGAAGGGGGTAAACATTGCGGTGGAACTACTTTTGAGGTATCTTGACCTTTGACTAGGTTGTCTGACAGTGCTTTTGGAAGCACATCTTAAGTCGGACAGAGTAGTGTTAGCAAGAAGGAAGGGTAAATATCTCTGATGAAAAGAGACGCAACAGAGCTCAAAGTTGAATCTTGCTTTTAAAAGCCCCTTCTTATTCCTGCTAGAGAGCTCAATCTAACTGTATAGCATGTTTTATTTAATTTACTAGCCCAATGAACAGTGTTTGGCAGCACAATGACAACTGCACATGTCTGCTCTATGACAGTGTCCCTTCTAGAGCAGACGGGGGATAAAATAATTGCATTTTTCATGATTTTTATGAGGCTGCACCCACTTATTCCTGCATCATTCTACAAATGTCATAGTGCCATGATTTTTTGCAGTCTAATGATGGATCCTGATCTAATTGTTAGGGTCCATTTCCTCCCAGTCTACAGGTATATGCATTTAACTCCTGTTGCATATATACACCCTTGGATAAAAATGGTTTATTGTGGAACATGAGGCTGTTTTGTATAAGGAGTCCATGTTGTTGGACTGAACAGCAGGGTCTGAGGACCAAAGTAGATAGGATGTCAGGAAACTTGCGATCAGATTGCCTGCAGTTTTCTTTCAGAAAGGAAAAGCATCTGTGGAGGTAAGAGTTGGGGATTGTAGTACCAGGAAAGTTTAACCTTCCTTCCCCCCCTCCCCCTTGCTACTTTCCCACTCTAAACTGGGTCTGTTCGCTATCTGCTATTTGCCCTTGGGGGAAGCTTACCTCTTCTGAGGTTGCATGTCATTTGGCTCTGAGACACTAGGAAGAATTATGACAGTTGTAATCTGGGTGGTCTTATTTCCTTACCAGAGTAGCTTTCTGCTTATCACTTAAATCGAGTTTTTGAATTGTTTTTGAGTTAAAAACCAATCACTCTACTAATAATTGGGCCAGAATGTGGAAATAGATATCTACTGGTCTAAAGCAGGGGTTCTCAACCCTTTCCCAGCCGAGTACCACCTCCAGCGCCATTCTCCTGCTGTGTACCACTGGAAGTGACTGGTGATGACATCATTGCCAGTTACTTCCGGGTTTGGGGGGGTGGAGGCCAGAAAATGCAGGTAGGAGGCTCTGGGCGGGTGGAAGGACCCTTCTTAGCATCCCCGAGAGGCTTGGCCAAAAGCAGGAGCCTCTCCAAGTGAAAACGTGGCACCAAAGGTGCCACATCAGAGCGGGGTTCTGGTGGTCCAAGTACCACGAACAGTCAGCCTAAGTACCACTGGTTGAGAACCCCTGGTCTAAAGTTCTTGAGCATATTGGTCAGGCAAAATTAAACATGGATATTCTGCTGCTCAAACAAAACTGTATTTCATGATATAGCTGTTTTGGAATGTAGCCATCTTTGTAGAATTTAACTTGTGTTAATCCAATTCAGTTTCATAATTGATTTTTCTTTAGGGCCTTGCTTTGTGAGACTGTATGTCTGCCTTGCTGTCATCCTTCTTTTAGTTAACAATATCTAGTGGTACTAGATGCGAGTACCATCACAAATAAAAATTTTGGACGCCCGAACAACTATCTAAAAATCTTAGTCTCCTTAGGATGCTTCTATCACCTTTTTTGCAAGAGAAATCCTAGTTCATAGGTGGCCAACCTGCGGCGCACATGCCACTTAGTGGTACAACGAGCCTTCTGAAGTGGCAGGCGTCGGCATTCCTGCTCGAGATGCAAAATTATCTGGAGCCGAGCCAAACGCTATAGAAAGGCTGCCACGGAAGGGCTGTTGTGCAGATTGGCTATGTGATTGGCTGCGTGGGCCACTCTGAGAGACTGGATGGGCCAAATTTCATAAAGACACTGGGGCAGAAGTGGAGATATTTAAATATTTTAACTACCGAAGAAACGTTTATTTAATTTAGTGGCACTCTCAAGATTATCTACACAAAAAGTGGCCCACAGCATGCTGCAGGTTGGCCACCACTGGCCTAGTTATTCCTCTTACTCTTGGTGTCTTCTTGAAGCTAAAGATAACATCCATTTCTCCTTTCCATCTGAACATGGTGTGGTGGTTTTGTCTTGTATAGTTATTAATGGACTTGGTGAGAGTGAATAATTTGAAACTCAGTTGAGACAAGGATTTCTTATAGTGGGTGGTACTGTTTGTGGTGAAAGGAACAGCTGGGAAATCCAAAAGGCAAATCCCATTGTTTCTCAGACATTTGAGAAGCCACGTTCAGAGATACAACTCTGGAGACTGGTTTCTGTTACCAAATTAGGATTTTTTTTAGTAATAGGGCCAAGGGTGCCTAATCCCACTGCACAGCTATGGCTCCAGTAGTGTGCTGGTCCTGTGTGTCCTGATTGCAAGCAGCCAGACAGGTGACTGGTAAAGTATAAGGATTTTATTTAAAAAAAGAGATGAGGGAAAGGGAGGGCTTGGGGTAAAATACAATCTTAAAAAAGGTTAAGAAGGCAAGCACCTTAAAACAATACACCTTAACGTGTCTGGCTATACAGTACTTCCTTAGCTACACCTTACTTGAGCTGATTCCTTATGTTTCTTCGCATCCCAGCAAAGGGGGAAGGGGCTGCTTCAATCTCTAGCAAAGCCCCCACCACTTACCCCAGTTATATACCATTAACCCCGAGAGAGCTGAAGGCAAGAGCACAGAGCATCTTGTTGGCTTAATCTTGAATTACCTCTGTTCGAGGATGAAGTAAGATTGAGAGCCAGTTTCAAAACCACTTAAATAACCCCTAAAACCTAAAAAGAATGCAGAGTCTTGGATATTGTTGTCCCCATTCTTAATGAGAAGGCTTCACTTTTGAATAAATTACCTCCTTTCTCCTTATCTCCAAATTATCTCCTTTCTTGTACAGTACTGTGATTGAGAGCGCAATCCACCGTAAACTTAGAGCGGTAGAGTGAGCACTCTGCCGCTCTAAGTCATCACAAACGTGCCGTAAAGCACATTTGCGATGACTCGTGAGTAAGGGCTGCCAGAGCAGAGGCTGGCCGCCCTCACTCCGGTGCCAGATCATCCCTGCAGCCGCCGGAGAAGGTAAGGTTCCCACCGGCAGGCGGCAAGGGAGGGTGGCGGTTGACCGAGCCAGACTAGGAGGGGGCGGGGAGGGTGGCCGCCATATCCTCATCCCTTCCCATGTTGGTGCGGCCTTTACACAGCCTCCTCGGACTTACACCAGCTCAAGAGCTGGCAGAAATCTAAGGAGGCCCGTTGGGGCCTCGCGCTACACCGGGGGAAGAGGACGAACGTCCCCTTCCCCCAAGTAGACCTCCGGGCCGATCACGATAAGCCCGGAACGGGGATAGGATCCAGCCAGCCACCCGCAGATCCTTACGATGGATTGTGCTGTACATTTGTCAATTTGGCCATATGAGCCATATTCCATGTAGTTATCTTTTTAAATCTGAATAAACATGTAAAATTCCCTACCTGTCGAGTGAAGCAGTTTATTCCAACCAGAACTGCACCATGTGATTCTGATGACCATGTATAGTAGACTATTTGTCCTTTAAGGTGAGAAGTGATGGACAGCAGGGAGGGAGTGGCTTTTTCAGAGCAGAGTCAGGGAGTGGACACAGTTGGAGTTGCTTGTGCCATGCCTTGAGGTCAGGGACAGCCCAAGACCTCCTGGCACCTGAAGCAGTATGCCAAATGCTGTCCCTCTTACTTAGTGATACACTGGTCTTTGTTTCTTCCACTCCTTTGATTCGACAAGAAAGAGAGAGAGATGGAGTAGGGGGAGGATGAGAGTGGTTGGCTGGAGTATCCTAATGCTTTTCCCACACTTCCTCTTCCACTTCATCCTCCAGTTTTCCAGCCCAGGGAGTGGAAGGAGGGGCAGTGGAGACAAGTCAGCAGACAGAAGTGGGTGCCCCACACCAGTTGGCATGGACGGGCTAGCTCTGCTCTCCTTGTGTAGTGCATGTTGCAGTAGCTGCAAACCTCTGCTTGTGCCACAACATCCTCAAGAAGACATCAGACTGGGTTATACTACTTCTTTATTCAAGACCACAGACTTTGTGGTCAATGCTTTCTGAAAATGGAACACAAATTACTCCCTGATGTTGCTTCCCTCCAGCTGAAAGTAATTCTTCTTCACTTCAGTTGATAACCATACCAACATTATGGCAAACTAGTGTGCACAAATAGCTAGTTGGAAGTTCTCATCAGCTTTATAGCATAACTTCAGAGCCCTGTGGGATGTGGGGGGGGGGGGAACCAACAGAACATTCATTTTCCAGATTTAGTATCCAACTCCCAGCACCTAGCATATTGTGAATTTGAAGTGAGATCCTTATGCTGCTTGTTGAAAAGTGTTATGCACTTCTTCCTACTTGCAGTATATATACACACTCTTTTTAAAAAATAATCCACAGGGCACAATCATTGCTCTTATGTAAATGAAGATAAGTGAGTCAGAGTTCCCAAATATATAACATTCATAGTATAATATGTGCACATGTATTTATTTGTACTTTGCTCTTCAGCAAATGTGGGCAGATTACAATACTGTAAGTTAATTATTCCAGTCTGAGCTGTTGTGATCTGTTTTGCTGTGTATTCATTTATCAGTAATGAGATGTTTAACTTGAAAGGCGGGGCATAAATCTTTTTATTTATTTGTTTATTTATTTATTATTTGAAAAAAAAAAAACAGTTGCTTGACATACGAGTTCTTAGTTCATGTTTCAAAGAGCTGCTTGAGGTGTGGCCCTGGGAACTGTAGCCCCTCATGACAACTCGCAATCTGCTTTTGAAAGATCCCTAGCTTCAAGAAGGATGTTTGTAGAGATGACAAAGCTCCAGAAAAAAGGAAACTAAAATGGCTCAAGAGTTCAGTCTGGTGACCCACAGAGGTGGTACATGTTGATAGTAATAATGATAAACAAGACCTTCCCGTGATCCTCAAGAACACCCATGTGACCCTCGTTTGAGTCGTGACCCCTGGTTTGTGAATCACTGAATTAGATTGATAGTACATTCAAGACAGACCAAAGGAAGCCCTTCTGCATACAATTAACTTCAAAAATTAATTACTGTATTTCTTCAATTCTAAGATGCATGTTTTTTCCCAATTAAGCATTTCAAAAAATGGGGTGCGTCTTAGAATCGAAGGTCTCCAAAAAGCACCCCAAAATGCTATCTTCTTACTTACTGGGGTTTGGGGGAGCTTCAGGGAGACCTGCGCGACCCTCTGCAGGCCTCCCTGATCTTCAGTTCGGCAAAAACCGGTGATTTTCAGCCATTTCCGGTTTTCGCAAAAACCAGAAATGGCCAAAAATAGCTGTTTTTCGCTGAACTGAAGATCAGGGAGGCCTGCAGAGGGTTGCGCAGGCCTCCCTGAAGCTCCCCCAAGCCCAGGTAACGAAGGAAATTGCACTTTATGGCGGGGCCAGAAATGCTATGCAAAGGCAGTGCACTCAGTCATCCTCAGCTGCAGGAGACATGCTGGGGAGAGTTGGTGCTGAGCAGCTAGATTCAATGAAGGGAGGGGAGTCTTACAATCGGATTTTTTTTCCCCTGCTGGTGGTACTGAAAGTAAAGGTGCGCCTTAGAATCGATGGCGTCTTAGACTCGAAGAAATACGGTATATGCTAGATGACTTCCATGGGGGATCGGCTAGCCATAGCTATTAGCTATGATTGCTAAAAGGACCTTCCATGTCTAGAAATGGTATAGCACCCATTATCAGATGCTAGAGAAAAACAGGAGGGTGAATGCCCTGCTTTTGAAAATTCCTACAGTATGTCATTGCCCACTTTTGGAGGCACAGTGGCGGTTAGAACGGACCTCTAGTATATTACAGCAAGATAATCCTGTTTTTATGCTCAGTGTCAGGGAGGAAGGACTAATGTTTGATACAAAAGTCACAAATGGGGGGGGGGGAATACAAACCAGCAGCAAATGCTTCATTAGTTTGAGACTGCACTTGCAGGCTCGTCTATTCTGTATTATGTTGTCATGTATCGTAATATTGGATTCATGGAAAGTGATAGATGGCTCACAATATAGACTTGAGGAGGATGAGAAAATGGGAGTACAGCTGCTATGAAGTAGGTGGAAATTTAAAGAACATCTAAGCTAATGTTAGTAACAAATAAGTGGCTACTTGTGTGGTTCTTGTGGAGGAGGGATTTAGAATTAAGGCTGTCAGCTGATTAAAGAATTTTTAGTTGGTTGATTGCTTTTGTTGATTGGTGAGGGGTCATATATTAGTGTCGGAGCACATGTTTTGCATATAAAAAGTCCCAGGTTGAATCCCGAGGCTGCATTTCTAGTGGCTTGAGAGAGGCCTCACTGAAAACCTGGAGAACTGCTGTTAGTGAAGACTATACAGTTGGCCCTTCTTATCCGTGGGGGTTCGGTTCCCGGACCTCCCGCTGATGGCAAAAACCACAGATAGTCAAATCCGCTTTAAATTTTTAAAAAACATTACAGTTTAAAAAACTGTTTTCTTACCGTAGAGCGACATTCTTGGGTGATTAGAACGGCTATTTTTGGGTCACACAGAGACAAGTGACCCCCCTCTCTTGGCCCTGGCGCGCTGAAGAATGCAGCATGGAAGTGATTAAGCACTTCTGTGTTGCATTCTGGGGTGACCAAGAACCAAAGGAGGGGGTCACAACCTTGGTGCGACCTGGAAATAGCCATTCTAATCACCCGAGACTGCCTGCGTGAGACTGGCCAAAAGCAGTCAAAGACAGGAGCCTCTTGGAGCAAAACATAGTGTGTAAATGCGGCCAAAAATGCCATGTTGGAGTGGGGTTCTGGCGGTATGCGTACCACCTCTAGTTGGCCGGAGTACCTCTGGTGGTACACGTATCACCGGTTGAGAACTCCTGGCAGAAGTCATAGCTTCCTGTATTTAGATGAAATAGGAAGCTGCAGTTTGTTATGAGCTGTGAAAAGAAGCATTAAGTGTTCTCCCCTCACGTGTGAAGGAGGATGAACGGAGAGCGGAGCACTCGCTCAAGCATGTTCTTGTTATACTAAACAGTGGCTGAGTTTTACAGTGGCCTGGTTCATACACATTTGGCAGTTCTTAAGGTGATGAAGTCAGCACAACATGTTTTGTGATACAGTGTCACACTATGTGTTTTCCTACAGTATTCTTGTGCAGGGTATCGGAAACTCTGTAGAAGTTCATCAAGAATCATTTTTCTACTTGTATTCTGCCAGTGCATGCTGAAATTGGCTAGAGTAGAGTTGCAGTTTTTTGTGGAAACAGAAAGATAAGTGGATGCCTGGTGAAGATGGTTCTGAGAGAGATGATACACCTGTGACTACAGACTGCAAAGTTGTAGGTGTAGCAGTGACTATGCCAACACTGTTGGCATAGTGTGTGGCTAAAACACTGAGATTTGAATCAAGATGTTCCTGTTCAAATCTCTCTTTCCACAAACTCAGTAGGTGGATTTAGGAAGCCAACATCTCTATCTCAACTTGTTATTTGCAACGTGGGGATAATACTAGCCTCCTTTGCAGGAATTTTCCACAAGGATGCATGTGAAACATATCTATTCTAAAGCAATCTACAAATGTGGTGGTGTTACTACTAGATTTGTATCTGATCACTTTGTTGCTGGAAAAAGATGGCCTGAAACTACTTTCTGCCTTATAAGAAGCTCATTCCTAAGTTGAGAGTTCTTAGTTGTGCCATGAATAGCGATATCCTCTTTCTTCAGAAATTTATGTGTTGAGACAGACTTGGGGCAAATGTAACTATTGTAGCCAACCCCTCATGTGAAGAGGTCACCATCTGGATAATTTTTATGTAACACCCCCCCCCCCAAGTCATAATGGAACATAGCAACTCTCCCTACAACCTAAAAGTGGGTGAGTCAGTTCAGTGTAGAGTAGCCACCCTAACCCCACTATATGATTTTCTTGGATCTACAGCAACAGATGAAGATACAGGTGTGTGTCCCCTCCCTTAACGACGGATCTTTTAACAATGATCCACATATACGACGGAGGTCCCCAGTAAGAAAGAGCAAAGGATTTATAAAGATGCATCTTTAAATCCCAAGCTCTTCAGCTGTTTTGCGCTAGAGATAAGTGCTTGGATGTTCAGCAGTGTGATTAAAGCCACAGCGTTGAAGATCCAAGCCCTTATCTAAAGCCCTGCTTGACAGTTTCACTATATGACGGATTTTCCAGAATGTATCCTGTCGTTAAGCAGGGGACACCTGTACTAAAAACTGTAATATGAGGCACCCATTTGCATGTCTTTTTACTTAAATTGTTGTGTGTCCCCCCTCTTGGAACCCAAAGGTCCAAAAAACCCACAACCCATACCTGTTAGAGATGAAAGACTTTTTTTAGACACTATGTCTAAACTGAGAGTTATTGTAAAGAAGCTTCTATTTTCTACAAGGAAGAACTTTTAAATGTCCACTTATATGGTGGTTATTTTGCTCACAAGGCACTTTCAGGTTGAGCCAGTCTGCTATTCAGGGAGGCAAAACTTTTGGTCCTCCTCCTCCTCTTGCTTGCTGGCCTTGAATATCATTAAGTGGCAAAAGCTGCCATAAACCTTAGCTATTCACCTACCCAACAAGTAGGTGCTTTTCTGCACTCCTTACTTTACTTTTGTTGTCTTTGTCCACGGAGCAAATGCAGCACAGCAGCTCTGGCTGGGTGTGATATGCAAGTTTTTGTTTTCAGTCATTAAATAGTCTTGCTGATGGAGTTTCATAATTGTTATTCCATTGATAAAACAACTTTTTAAGTTTTAGTAATGGAAAATCCATCTTGTCTTTCAAGCACCCTCTTTTTCTATTTCCTTTTAATGGCCTTTCTGTCTACATAAACATTCTGAAGGCTTTTCTGCATTCTTTTGTAAAGTCTCCAGGCACTGCATGTACAAGTAATCTACAGGGGTGTTGTTCCCATGCACCATGCACCTTCTCAAACTCATCTAAGCAAGTCGAATTCTAAGCTCCAAGCTTTTTAACTTGTCTAAGTTCAGACTGTAAAATGGGCTTGCACAAAAAATCTCTCCAAACCAAAGTTGCCTGAGTGGGCTTGGTCAAAAGTAGATGGTCCGATTTCCCTGAATGTATAGCAGTAGATAAGGACACTCTTTTAATAATGAGCACATACTGATTGGAAGGTTTTTACAGTTCAAGATGACTTTTTTCCTCTTAGAACAAATATACAAAACAAAAACTAACAACAGATAAAGGTTTATTTTAGACCCAGCATCTTTAAAGTTTAAGAAGGGATTTCTCAAAGTGGAGGTCACAACCCACTTAGTGGGTCGCACAGGGTGGGTCGCGGTTTGGGACCTCCCGTGCTCTGGTTTGGCTCCAAATGGAGTCATTCTGGAAGCTGAATGACTTACCTGGGAGGGCAGGGAGGTTTCTTTCGGGTAGCGCCAGGCTGCACAGTGCTTTCCACTGCACAGGCCTCTGTGGGTCTCAGAATGGACCGCAGAAGCCTCAAAACAGCTGCTTCCCTTGAAGACGGTTCGGAAGCTGCAATTAGTGCAGAATGCGGCGGCCCGGGTGGTTGCTGGAGCTAGGCGATTTGACTCTGTTGAACCGCTGCTTCAGCGGCTGCACTGGCTGCCCATTCGCTTCCGGGCCCAATTCAAGGTGCTGGTAATGACCTTTAAAGCCCTTCACGGTTTGGGTCCAGGATATCTGAGGGACCGCCTTCTCCCATACATTCCAGCCTTCTCTCTTAGGTCATCTGAGGGGGCTCTCCTGCGGGTGCCACCTCTAGCGCAAGTTAGGGGAGTGGCAACACGTGGGCGAGCCTTCTCTGCTGTGGCACCACAACTGTGAAACTCCGTGCCAGGGGATCTGAGAACCACTCCCTCCCTCATGACTTTTCGGCGGGGGCTCAAAACGTTTGTTTCGTCTTGCGTTTGGGTGATGGGTTTTCGTCTTGCGTTTTGGTGGTTGTCTGCCTCCAGTGCCTCAGTATGTTCTGCCTTGTTGTTTTTCTGCTTCACATTATTACCCACTAGTGGATTTTATTGTTTTTTTTTTAATTTATTTTATGTACTGGTTTTAAATTATGTATTTTAACTGTTGTAAGCCGCCTTGGGCATTTGCCTCGGCATAGGAAAAGGTGGGGTATAATTTTTTAAAATAAATAAATACTGGGGGTCCTGCAGCCCTCCAGAGGGTTCGGGGAGGCCCGCACCCCCCTCTGCAGGCCTCCCTGCACTGTAGATGGCCACTCTGTGACCTACATAATCTACATTCAACATTATGATTGTTGTAATCACCGCAGAGCGACTATCTACAATTCAGGGAGGCCTGCAGAGGGGCCTCCCCGAACCCTCTGGAGTGCTGCAGGACCCCCGATAAGTGTTTAAAGGTACATTTTTTCCCCGCTGGCGGCAGCAATCCTCGGGATTGCCGCCGCCATCCCTGCCCCCGCAATCAGAGTTCTCACCGCCTCGCGGGGAGATCTTTAAGAATCAATGGTATAGTCAAAGTAGTATAACCACAGTGAGAACTAGGCCTTGGTCTGTTGGAGACTTGCTCTGTGGGAGACTTGCTCCACAAGATTGTCTCTCATTTTATATGGTGACTCCTTTGCATCTATGAGCGTCCTCTTCTAGTACCATTAGATTCTCAGCACTTTTAAAATGGTGATGACACTTAAAAGTGGGTTTCTAATTGCATATGAAGTAATTGGTTTGGCGCCAACTATTTGTTACAAATAGTGAGCTACTATGCAAATAAAATTAAATTGGCCATTGTTTGCCTCTCTTGGTTTTCAGTTAGGCCTTTATTGTTGGCTCAGCAGGTTCTGCAGCAGGAGAGAAAGCTGGGCTTGTTGTATATTGCCTCTTTCACACTTTGAACATTTATAGAATTGGGTATTTGTACATCTATGATTTAGTTACATCTAGTATTGTATAATTTTTTAAAGTAGATTCTCCGTAGGTGCTTGTCCTAGTAATTGGACTCTCTAATCCTTTTTTTTTCCTTTTCCTTTTTTGTAGAAAATGTACCAGAGGAGCTTCGAGAACCATTTTATACAGATCAGTATGACCAGGAACATATTAAACCTCCTGTTGTTAATTTGCTGCTATCTGCTGAACTCTACTGTCGTGCTGGGAGTCTTATTCTCAAGAGTGATGCTGCCAAACCCCTTCTAGGTCATGATGCCGTTATTCAAGCCTTGGCACAAAAAGGCCTCTACGTCACTGACCAAGAGAAACTGGTAACGGAGAGAAACTTGCACAAGAAACCTATTCAGATGGTGAGTCAGTTGGCATTAAATCTTGGCTCCTGAAGTAGTGTACGTTGTTCCTTGTAGTATTAGAACATTTATTTCCAGTCTTATTTGAAGCTTAACAAACTAGCTTTTTATAATGTTTCATAATCTAGGCACATTTATTTCATAAGAAATAGACCCACCTTATTTGATGTAGATTGTCGTTTATTTTTCCATGTTCCTGTGTTCATTCAACCCTCCCTGCTATTAAAATTCAGGAATTGTGAGAATTCCAAGGAGATGGTGGTTTTCAGTTGTAAGACTTTGACCTTGTTTACATCGTCTTGTACTTCAATCAAAATATTATACTTTGTCTACCTATGTAGACAAATCACAAGTACAGTACAAATAATTTTTTATGAGCTTCATCTACTTTATGTAGGCTTCATGCTCTAGAACCGGCTGCTGATGCAGCTATCTAAAAGAATTAACTTTCTAGGTAATCATATGAATGGGGGAAGAAGTGAACACACAGTGAGTGTTATGAAAATTTTTACTGCAGCTGATCATGTGGTTGAATGAGCGAGCCATTTTCCATTCCAAACTGGCTACCCTGTTCAGTTAAGTGATTGACAGTACAAATTTTCAGAACATTTCTGGTTGCTGTGTGTCACTCCCCTTCCATGGATGGATGGGCAGTATGGATGTCTAGGACTGCGGACAATGTTATCCAAGTTATAAGCAGCATTCTCTTTAAGCCACACGGTGGTGTAGCTCCAAGTCAAGCTCCATGCATCATGGAGCTTGGCAGTCTGGACGTTTGGAGATGATGTCGTCGCTGAGTGTCCAGGGACAGTGTTGCGAAGTACAATGCTCAGGAGAAGAATATAGAGGAAATATAGGTTATAACAGTGGTTCTCAAACCTACCTGGGTCGCAACCCACCTTGTCCTCTGGTGGTGGGTTGCGACCCATCTCTGGATGGTGCTCCTGGGCCTGGGACAGCCTCTGAAGGCCACCTTGGGCCACTGATACTGCCCACTTCCCAGGTGTGTTCACATTTGGAATGTTAGGCTCCATGGGGTCCATTGAAGGAGGTATGATTACATGGTTCAAATGAAAAGTGTGCCTTCCTCGCCTATGGAGCTGTGGCTTCTTGCCATCAGTCCTGTAAATAGACACATTACTGGTCTGGCCCTTTGCTCTCCAGGCAGGCACCTAGCACCAAGTACATATGTTTCAGTGCTTGTTTCCTGCACACCTTGAATTAAAGGAAATAAACAGAAATAAAATATTGACCATGTAAGTCAGGAGACTTGCCTGCTATTACTTGTCTTTCCCAACACACACAACTGCAAGGGAATTTTGAACACAGTCTAGGGTGCACTTTGTTTCTGTATGGCTAGAGCCAGCAAGATTCACACAGAAGCCCTGTCATCCTGCTGTGTGAGATTCCTTGACAGGATGGAAGGATGTTGACTGGAACTGCAGGTTTTGTGTGTTTCAGGCAATGCATGTTAAATTGTTGTATTGTAGGAAAATCTCCCAAGGCTTTCTCCCAGCTAACCTCTTCCCCACAAAAGAGAACAAAGTAAATAAAGAATCAGAAATTCTCAACAGACAGGAAGGATGGGGGAGACACACCACTGTCACACAAATATGGCATCAATTTCTGATGTCCTCTTCACAGCACCAGTATGTACTAATGGCATTTGACCTTTCTGTGCTAATAGTCACATTTGAACAACTGTTTTCACCTGGGAATTTGTCTGTTTGCTTAGAGCCTTTACTTCAAGAATCCTGCAAGCAGTGGCAGGATGCGAGCTATTATCAGGGCTGTTTGTGCCCTGCACCTCAAGATTCACATTTCAAGTTTTGTGCCCAGAATAATTCAGACGAATGTTTTCATGTATGCATTGTGTATAGTTCTGCTCAGATGCAAGCTTACAACGGACTTTTTTTTAATGAAAAGATAGGCAGAAGGTTAGGTAAGAGACTAAAGAAAGGGGCAAAAGGCATATGAACGTAGGTGCCCATTAGCAACAGAGAGTATTGGAAATGGGTAAACGGAAATGGGCCAAGGAAAATCCAGATACAGTAGGTCCCACAATGGGCTCACAATGCGATCAAATCACTATACGATGGACTCTTCGTGGCAGAACAAGTCTCACTATAGGTTGTTCTCTGTATGATGGGCTTATGATTGCCTCCAACAGAACCTTGTGGGTGATAAATTAAAATAAGCCAACAATCGGCAGCTGCAAGCATTTAGTAACGTCTCAGCCAATAGCAGCCTGTTTAACATCGTGGCTCTGAGTGTTTGAGGGAAGGAACAGACTCCAATGCAAATATAAGGCTTTTGAAGGCGTATTTCATCTTTTGTTAACATCATGACCAATATCATGGCGCTCTCTTTCTCTCTCTCTCTCTCTCTCTCTCTCCCTCTCTCTCTCTCTCTCTCTGTTGAGGGAAGGATCAAGAGGGAGTGAAATAGAGACATTTTAAGCAGCTCCTAGCAGCATGTTAACATTGTGGGTCTGTGTGTTTGAGGGAAGATGGAAGGCAAAAACAGCATCTCGGCCTCAGTAGGAGCGTTTTTAAAGCAGAACAGCACAGCAGGCTCCTTACAGCGCAATCCGGCGTAACGTTTGTGCCGGTTTAACCAGTGGCGCAGCGAGAACGGGAGGCCCCAGAACGGAAAAGGGATTCAAATCCCCTCCAAAAGAGGAATTCAAAGGAGATTTGAATCCCTTTTCCATTCTGGGGCCTCCCGTTCTCGCTACGCCACTGGTTAAACCAGCACAAAAGTTAAGTCGGATTGCACTGGTAGTGTCTTAAGGCTGATCTACACCAACTCCGGTTGCTTTGAGTTTGCGTTTGGAGGCTCGCGAGCCTAGGGTACAGGACGCCCCACCCCGAAACACTGCCCTGGGCTCCACCAGTTTCTTCAATGCACTTGTCCCTCCTGATTGTCCCTCCTTGTAATAAAGCTCAACGCTTATTGGCTGAAACACGTGCACTCTGATTGGCTGAAAGCCCCCTCTCATCCCATTGGTCAAACAATTTGCTCCACATCCCACCCTCTCTCAAACATGAGCATGGTCCATGACTGATTGCAATGGAACTCGGGAGAGCACAGCTCTCCCGCGTTCCATGGCGATCGGTTAAAAAGGAAGCCACATCACGCCGCACGCACCCAGGACGTGCCAGAATACGTGCGGTGTAGATCAGCCTTTATCCGGGTAGCAGCAGCATGGCTGTCTGTGTATTGAGCGAAGGATTTAGCTGAAGTGAAAGCCTGCCAATTCTCAGTCCTAGGAGCATGTTTAACATAACTATGGCCCCTAACAAGCAGAGTAGGCACATTTTAAAATCATTTTTTAGAGCGGGAAATAGCTTGGCTCTGTGGCAGAAGTTGAGGTTTTTGAACAAATACTACCAAATAACATTGCATTATTGGATCCACATTACAATATTTTCACAGTACAGGTGGTGTCTCCAGAATGGATTACCATCATAAAGAGGAGGTCCACTGCAGTACCCACTAGGATGGTGAAAATACATTGACAACTTACTTGTGCATAATGAATCCCTATCCTTTTTGCTTTACCTCAGTATTGTCAACCTTTGCTGCCTGGCACGGTGGCACCATCATTCTAGGGTTTCAGACTAGAATCTTTACCAGGGACTGAACCTGGGACTTATTGCATGGAAAGCCAATGCTCTCCTACTGAGCTAAGCACTTTCCTCAAACAATACAGTTACTGTTAAATGGCCCCACTTGATAGTACTGTACCTCCAATTGGCACCTAGGGTGTGGTGGGCCACCTCACAAATGGTAAGGCCAGCTTGCACACTGGAAGCTCAGCCCAGCCTTGTTTCAGGCTTCTGAGCTTTCGTCATATGCTGTTTATGGAGTTTCAATGCAGAAACATCTCAAAATGCCAGATTCTGCATCATGCTTGGTGCTTTGGAAGCCCAATGATTGTTGCATATCAGGTAATTCTCTAGGTGGCTCCAAAATTTCATGGGGATTTCTTTCCACTCCTCCCCTTTTCTGAGTAGCCACCATAACTAGTTATGGTTAAAGTGTTAAAAAGTCACAATCTAGAACTGGCTCCTTGAATTTGGTTGAGATTTGAAACTAAGCATTGATAAAAGGGTGTACATAATTTATTTTATTTATTTACAATATTTTTACCCCCGCCTTTCTCCCCAAAGGGACCCAAGGCGGCTTGGGTAAGAGTAATTCTTGAAATGACTTCTGAAGTGCGAGCGAGTTATCCCATTCCTAGAAGACTAGGAAATAACATGGGCAGCACAATCCAGCATAAAGATCGGGCGGGCAGCCGAGGCTGTCTGCCCGATCCTGTGCTCCACCGCAGGCAGCCTGCGGTGGAAAGTCTTCTTGGGGAAGGGGATGCTTGTCCCCTTCCCTGAATGTAACGGCGGCTGGGGCTGACTGGCCTCCACAGATTTCCGCCAGCTGTTTTGCTGGCAGAAGTTGGTGGAGGCCGTGTAACGGCCCATCCGCTCAGCGGGAACCAGGATATGGTGGACGGCATGCCCCCGCCCGGGGCAGCTGGGCTTATGGCCACCCTCCCGCCTCTGCCGTCCCTTCCCCACCTCTGCCATCCCTCCCCCCCGCCCACTAGATCCTGACCTACCTGGGTCCAGCGGCGGGCTGAGGGCTCCGGCGGCGGAGCCTGGAAGGCCAGCCTTGCGCTGGCCTTCCCGGCTTGAAAGTAGTCCACAAATGTGCTTTACGGCACGTTTGCGACTACTCCAGGCGGCAGAACGCTCGTTCCACCACCCTAGTTTAGGGCAGGATTGCGCCCTAACTGAGAGTTGGGCTTTTGAGCCAAGTTTTAAAATGCCTTATTTTTGACTTATCAGGATTTTTTTTATTGATGATACCAGTAGTATGTTAAGGGTATATGTTAACAAATTTTGAAAATGGGGCATTGCATATTATGCTTCAGTCTTTTGTAAGACTTTGAATGCTGGGAAAGTGGTGCCACAGTAGAAAAGCTGTCTGGAGAAACGACAGCTGGATCAGCCATCACAAATGAGTAACTATTGCACATGGATTGTGATCTTACAGCATATGTGTGATCATCTGGAGAGGTCCTAAATTGCAGCAACCTACCACTATTTCCTGAAATGTAGGAGAATGAGAGAGGGAGATTCTTAATATGTCCTGGAGAAGTGGTTTTGCTTGAAAGTGCAGTGCTCACTCCTAATATGGAAAGTGTTGCTGAAGCTCACTTGAGAGGTATGGGACTATAGTATAAATATTTTGAGCGGTGTATGTAGCAGTAAAGCAGTGCGGGATGGGTGACGAGATCCATATTAAATGCTTAAGGGCTACTATATTTACCAACCAGGATGAAGCACTGCTTTTTTTAGTTATACAGTAAAAAAAAAATCTAATCTGGATTTTGCTAATCTGTACACACAAACTTGGCAGCTGCTCTCTGCATCTCGAGCAAGGTTTATGTGATACCCGTTATGTGTTCTACAGGGGTCTTAAACAGCTACAGCTTTGCCTTTTGGAAGAGAGAGGTCAACAACATGAGAATTACTCTCCAGTTTCTCAGCTTTATCTCGGTAATCCATATTTAATTCATCCAGATGCTGAGGATTGTGCTCCTTTCACTGTCCGATACCTGGACACAAGCATCCGTGCACATACAGAACATGCAAACCTGAATGTCATCAAGGCCTGCTTTATGCGACATGATATGCACAGGGAGTCTGCTTGATATACATGGGAGCAATTTCCCCCTAGTATTGGCTATTCACTGTGTTATTGTATCCACACCACTGCAGTTAGAATTTCTGTCACTGGTTTGTGAAATCATAGACTGCATTTGTTTTTCAGCTTCTAGCGCTAGGAGCGCTTGAGAGCCGTTTGTTTTTCGCCTTCTAGTGCACTCGGGTCACAAGTTTTTTTTCCTCCTTCCAGCCTGCTCACCATGCTAGAAGAGGGACTGTTGCTCTCCCCCTGCTAAATATATGAGGACACCACTTTGAAAGGTGCCTCTTTGCCCAGATAGCGAAGAGTTGGCAACAGTTCCTGCTGTAATAGCCTGCAGTTGTTGTTGTTTTGTATTACCTATGTTAGGCGTGGGCAGAAGGTGGATCCTGGTCCAAGTTGTGCCTGAAGGGTGCTGAGGTAATTGCAAACATGCTGAACTAGATGCATCTGATTCGGAAAACACTTGCTGTATTTATGTTCTTGAGCAAGTCATACTTGTCACTAAATGCAGATTATTTATTAACTTTTAAGGGATTCAGAGTATACACTCTTGCTTTGTAAATTTAATACAGTATAGTCCATCAGTAGACTATTATTATTATTATTAACAGTATTTATATACCGCTTTTCAACAAAAAGTTCACAAAGCGGTTTACAGACAAAATCAACTGATCAAATGGCTCCCTGTCCCCAAAGGGCTCACAATCTAAAAAAGATGTAACTATAGAGATCCTGGTTTAAAAAAACAAAAAACAATGGCATTGGGCAGTCTAATCAATGATTGCCTCATGATCACTCAGTTCATGCAAACTGGCTCCCAGATAAATTATCTGTTATCTACATGTATTTTTATTTTCTTTGTACTGATGTAAGAGAGGTCTTTGTTTTGTCTTAACAGCTAAACCTTAATTGCATTTTGTTTGCAATCTACATACTTTTTAGTTACTACACAGAAAAAACACAGGCAGCTCAATTCTACTGATTCACCCTGTGCCAGAATGAGCATTCCGGCGCCAGGAGACGTCACAAACATGCTGGAAAGCACGTTTGCGACGACTCATGAGCAGGGAAGGCCAGTGCAGAGGCCAGCCTCCCTTCCTCCGGCACCGGGACGACCCCACGGCTGCCGGTCCAGATAAGCCGGGATCCAGCAGGCAGGGGGGGGGCGGTTCAGTGGTAGAGGGAGGGGGACCATTGGCCCAGCTGGCCCCGGGCGAGGGATGGCTTTGGCCATATCCCGAACCCCGCCGGGCGGCTGGACAATTACCCGGCCTCCTCCTACTTCCGCCAACAATTTTACTGGCGGAAATCCGAGGAGGCCGGTCAGGTCGGCCAGCATTTACACTCAGGGAAGGGGACGAGTGTCCGCTTCCCCGAATTGATGTCTGGCCCGGCACCAGCCTGGCCGCCGGTGCTCAGGATCCGGCGGACGGTCCTGGGCTGCCGGCCGGATCCTTACGTAGGATTGTGCTGATACATAGGTTCTATGAGATGCCTTTCTTGCAAACAGAACCACAGATAAGGCTTTCAAAATTACTTTTAGGTTTTATTAATTGCGATCAATGGGTTCTTACTGTTACTTCAAAGGCTTTTGTCTACATGGTTATTTTCTTTAGTGCATCATCTTTTCCTTAACCTTTGTTTAAGCATGGCAAGTTTGATTGCAATCATAGATAAAGAGGATTGTAAACTGTAAAGATGGTAATTATGATTCAACAATGGTATATAATCTCTTTTTATTCACTAATTGGAAAGAGGGTGTCTTCGTGCTGACTAGACCAGTGCTAGAATGCAGATAAATCCTTTCCTCTGAAGCTCTTTCAGTTCGTTTTAATCCAGTCTCCTTTTAATACAGATTTATGATTTCAAGTTCCATCTATTACCAGTATATAAAAAAGATTGTGCAGCAGATACGAGCAATTGAAATTATTAATTTCTTTATTAGATTAAGAAATGAGATTGCTTATTTAAAATTCCTTCAGTTTTCCACAACCATGACTTTGACTGTGATATTCCTAATGTCTTATGTATTAGCTGAATACTGTTAAATATATGTAATATCCTTTACTATTACTCAAGAATATGTGGTTTACAATGGTAAAATACCATACAAAAGCCTTTGTGTAGCATTCATCTCTTAATTTGTCTTTCAGTAATTTGAACTGAATACTGTATATGAAAGCTGAGGATGGAATTCACTTTGTAATGCTTCCCGAAGAGGGGGGCAGTGTGTGTGTGGGTGTATGTGTGAAATAAATGGGAGTCAGAGGTTATATAATGTTCAGAAACATATTGGGCAAGGAGATATATAAGACTAGGGAAAGTGGACAAAGCCAATGATGTCTGTTATCTGTTTGAATTTTATCAAGATGTAACCATTCTGTCCTTTATTTTTTCTTATTTTTTGCAGAAAAAAATGTGTGAGAATGTTGAGTTTAGATGTGGGAGATATAGGTTCAAATTGCAGCCAACTTAGAAACTAGTTAGAAAGGCTGACTGTTCCTTCTCTTGCTGCCTAATCCACTTCACAACCCCACCCCCCCATTAAGATAAAAGGACCACGTTGTAATCGGCAAAGAAATTAAATGAATTTGCATTAGATTTTCCCCAAAGGAATGGCTTGCAACCTAACATAAGGGATAATCATGTCGGCTACAATATGACCCAAAAATGCAGTGAGATGCATGCTTTGTTGTTTAAAGATGCTGTTTCTCACACTTATTTTAAAACCTAATTAAAGCTAATTAAAGTTTTGTTGCTGGGAAGATAGCATGCCCATTTCTGAGGAAAGATGCATGACTTCCAAATCTCATTTTCCTACAATCCCTCTTTTCTTGGGTTGGTATTTCCCTTCCTATCATATAGCTTAAAACAGTGGTTTGGTTATCATGTAGTTTAAGACAGTGGTTTGGTTCAGATGTGAACCGTGGTTTGGCATTACATGCAAGTCTTGGGTTCATATACTCCTTCCTTCCTCTGGCACTTCATGTTTTATGGCAAACTGGTTTGCTGTGGCAAACAGGGCAATTCATGGTTTACTGTGAAAGAGGAAGGAGTATGCGAGCCTGAGGTTTATAGTTGTAATGCCAATGAGATGGTATTGCATATGAACTGTGAACCATAGTCTCCTTAACATGAGAAAACAGACCCATGTACAGTAACGTCTGCTAGGATCATGGCAAGTGGATTGCTCCCGATTCTTATGAACAGTTGGAACAAGAATGTTAAGGACATAAGAAGAGCCCTGTTGGATCAGGCCAAAGGCCCATGTAGTCCAGCTTCCTGTATCTCCCAGTGGCCCCACCAGATGCCTCAAGGAGCACACAAGACAAGATACCTGTATTCTGTTGCCACTCCCTTGCATCTGGCATTCAGAGAGACCCTGCTTTCAGAGAGAGCCTGCTTTTAAAACCAGGAAGTTGTATATACCCATCATGGCTTGTAACCTGTGATGGACTTTTCCTCCATAAATCTGTCCAGCCCCCTTTTAAAGACATCTAGGCCAGGTGGTATCACAACATCCTGTGGCAAGGAGTTCTACAGATTAATTACATGCTGGGTAAAGAAATATCTTTTTTTTTTGTCCTAACTCTCCCACCACTCAGTAGCACATGTCCCCTGGTTCTGGTGTTGTGTGAGAGAGAAAATAACATCTCTCTATCTGCTCTCTCCATCCCATGCATAATTTTATACGTATCAATCTGTCTCTCCCATCAGGTGCCTTTCTTCTAGACCAGCGTTTCTCAAAGTCCTACAGGGGAGTTTATTCCAGGATCACGCCCGTCCTGACCCAAAAACACTTTTTTAAACATACCTGGTTGTCCTGCCAGGTCCCCGAAGGGTCGGGGTGGTGGTGGCTGCTGCTGCAGCCTCTGCAGGCCTCCCCAAGGCTCTAAACAGCAGTGATCATGTCAAAAAGCCCACTTCTGGGTTTCAGTCGAAAACTGGAAGTGGGCTTTTCCCACCCAATTGCCGCTGTTTAGAGCCTTGGGGAGGCCTGCAGAGGCTGCAGCAGCAGCCCCCCCCCCAACCCTTCGGGGACCTGGCAAGATAGCCAGGTATCTTTTGAAAAGCATTTTTAGGTAAGGGTGGGCGTGATCCTGGGGATAACGGCCCGGAAAAAGTGTTGTCACTACCCACCATTTTGAGAACCCCTGTTCTAAACTGAAGAGCTCCAAACGCTGTAGCCTTTCCTCATAAGGGAGGTGCCCTAGCCCACTAATCATTTTGGTCTCTCTCTTCTGATCCTTTTCCAGTTCCACTATATCCTTTTTGAGATGTGGCAACCAGAACTGTACACAATACTTCAGATGTGGCCTTACCATCGATTTGTACAATGGCATAATGATATTGGCCGTTTTATTCTCAATCCCTTTTTTAATGATCTGGAGCATAGAATTGGCCTTCTTCACAGCTGCCACACACTGGGTCAACACTTTCATTGAGCTGTCCACCAGCACCCCAAGATCTCTCTCCTGATCTGTTGCAGACCGCTCAGAACCCATTAGTGTATATGTGAAGTTTTGATTTCTTGCCTCAATGTGCATCACTTTACTCTTACATTGAAGCGCACTTGTCATTTTGCTGCCCATTTCCCCAGTTTGGAGAGATCCTTCTGGAGCTCTTCACAATGTTCTTGGTGTTTACACTGACCCAGCCTCAATACCAAACAGTTCCAACTGGATGAAATGACGACGGACAATTTAAATGTGACACCTTCAGCGTGCAGCATCGCCATAAATGTTTAAATGATAGTTATTTGCGTTGGTCTCAATACATGCTGCATCTCCCTGCAAATGTATGAGCCATGGCATAGCCCATGACAACAGCTTCATAACATTACAAGCATCTACATGGCTCAGCATCTGACATTTCTTAGAATTTTTGCATGCAGTGGCTAAAAGGCCTAAATAAGTCATATGCTCTTTCCACTGATCTTGTTAGTGAAGCCTAAACCAGGGCAAAAAGCTGCTAAAGCTGCTTAGGTAATCCAGGTTTGTGTGTGCATTAGGAAGAATTATTATACTATAGTGGGTGTTTTCTGCAGATTGCTTCTCAGTTCTCAAAGGACCAATTAGCTTTGTTGTTGGAGTAGGAATGAATGCGTGGAAGAATGTAGTTAACGTAGAAGACAGCCCTTTAGCCATTGCATAGTTAATATGGTATCATTAAGAGAATAGGATAGTAGACCTGTGGAATAACAGTACCTTCCAATACTCCTTTTTCTAGCAAATTTCATTCTAGCATACACATCTGATCTGTCAATGTCCAGGTCCAGTTTGTTCTTTCTCTTTTTGAGTGAGATGGGATTGTGTAAATTGGATGCGTGTGCGTATTGTCCATGTTGGGCCAAACTATGTGTTTCATGCTAACCTATATAACAGTAGCCGCCTTTGCCTGAAAAGCCACTTTGAGAAGGATGAATGGGAGTGAAGAAGGGGGAGGGAGGAGGGTTAAGTAACCTTTTCTCTGCTCCAAATTTCTCCTTCCCAGCATCTTTATATTGGAGGAGTATAGAACCTTCAGGCTACCATTGCCCTGATGAGTGTTTGGCCTGCATATTACAGTATATCTTAATTCAATATGGGAGTGGGGAGGGCAGGGTGTCCTGCTGCTGTCTACCTATTCAGGGTTTCCTTGGTGGTCCAGTTGTGGTCCTCAGTTTGAAGCTGTCTAATGGAAACTTCCTAAATCAATTTTTAGGAAGAAGCTGATAAGTTGATTGTAGCTGTGGCTCGTGATATGACACCATAAATGTTTTCAGTGTGCTCTTTCTGTGGCTCCCTAGACATACACAATCCCCTTGCTTCTTGAAAAGAGCAGTTATCTTCCTCATTCTTCTCCTTAGTCTAAATTCCACTCCATCTGCTGCTGTCATTAAAAACAAGCTTTTTTTCTACTGTGTTAAATATCGCAGATTAACTTTGTTATATCAAGTTGTGTGACTGGGCTCTACAAACCCAAATTTGATGCTAATACAGTACAGTAGTAGAAAATTAGACTGAAGAGACACCTATTATATGAAGGGAGCCCATTGCACTGTGAACCTGTCATGACCTCTGTGGCTGTATCAACGTCTATCTCTAGCACAGCAGCAAATTGAGTGCTGATTTGTTTGTCTTGCCCCATTCTGCTCACTTGCCTGTCTGGGCCCTGCTACTGTCACTGCCTCTGGCTGGGAAACAGTGATGTGCTGCCAAGTGTCTGAGAAGGATGTACCCTTTCCCTTTCAGTCCTCCAGCTGCAGGAGGACAGTATTTCCCAGACAAGGAGGATGCAGCACTAACAGTCGGGCAGGGCAAGAGACTGACACGTTAGCACTCTATTCTATTAGAGACAGACACTAATATAAAAATGGAACTCCTGGCACATTCACAATGCAACAATAACTCTCTCTATACTACATGCATATATAGCCTTGCGTCCACTTCTCAAAGGTCATATAAAAGTGTAGGCCAGATTGATGGATGGATATTGATATTTGATTGGTACTTCCATGGGAAAATTCTTCCTGTTCTTGACTTCAGACGTTTGAAGGGGCGGGAGGGCTGAAGAGGGCTAAACTTTTTTTAACATCTCGCTGGTACAGGTGGAGGGTGCTGCTGTTTTTATGCTCCTGTTTTAATTGTAGCTATGATCTTTTTAATCAATTTTTAGACACTGTTTTTATTTTCATTAATTGTCTTTTACTGTTTTAAAACGTGATCATTTTTTGTATTGTATTTTTTGTTTTGTATTTTCTTTTTTGTTGTAAGCCGCCTTGGGTCCCTTCAGGGAGAAAGGCAGGATAAAAATACTATAAATAAATAAATAAATATACAGTGGCAGGTTGTGCCCTCATGTTAGAGGTGTGTGTTGCACATACGCAGTGTGTCATGAAGTGCAGGGGGGGAGGAGTGGGTTAACAGTGCCAGACTCTGCCCATACCCACCATCTATGCTCATTCACTGAACACACAGAAAAGCCCTCAAACAACTGAAAAGGGCTAGGAGAAATTCAGCAATTACTAGCCTCTTGGATACTGCAAGGGATGGAGTTGGTCTGGTAGCAACGTTAAGAAAATATTCTTGTGAGAAAAGACTGGTCACCTTTGAGATGATAGGGGAATTCATGGAGCAGTTTACTTAGAACAAATAAATTAAAA
The DNA here is from genome assembly GCA_026170595.1 of Plestiodon gilberti rubricaudatus. Taxonomy (NCBI): domain Eukaryota; kingdom Metazoa; phylum Chordata; class Lepidosauria; order Squamata; family Scincidae; genus Plestiodon; species Plestiodon gilberti. The sequence continues at coordinate 122,000,366 of JANXHW010000004.1, forward strand.
GCTGGTTCCCTGTCCCAGAAGGCTCACAATTTCAGAAAAGATGCGAAAGACACACCAAAAAAAAAAAAAAAACCATGGGAAAAGGTACTATGTTGGGGTGATTAAGATCTCCCCTTGCTTAAGTCAGAGCGAACCATCACTTAAAAGTTTGGTACCAGACCAACCCCATCCTGTGCAGTATCCTAGGTATTAGTAAACACTGATTGCCTAGCCCTGATTGCCTAGCCCTCTTCAAATATTTCAGGGCTCATCTGTGCATTGAGTGAACTGATATGCCAGGCTCTGCCCCACCATACAGACGCATCAGAAAACAACGTTCTTAAAGCAGTGGAGTACTAGATATGAAAAACCTGCTTGAATAGGTGAATTGTGTTACTGAAGCCCATATACATATTATGTTAAGGCATCTGCCTGAATTTGCTTCTGCAGCTTTTAATCTCCAAATACTTATATGAAACAAAAAATACTTAGGTTAAAATAATTTCTGAAGAGTTGACCATTATATTACTGAGGCCCAATTAATGGGTAGTAAGCACTGAAATCTGCATGTAAGTAGAACTATATTAGCTACAGTTCACTGCATATTGTAATTATTACCCTAGAGAGCAGTAGTTTCTAAGTGGTTAGCTGAGGTTATCCGCAGTGAAATTTTATCCTTGTTTTTTTTTTCCCAAGCTAGGAATACAGTTCATCCATCTTTCTGTGTGTTGTGTGTTCTTGCTTTAAAGCTAACATGAAATTGTTAATGCATATTTTATATGTGATTCGATCAGACAGCTGAATTATAAAAGTTAGAATTAAATTATATAAAATACAGTGAATTATGCACAATTAGTTTTTAAAGGCCTCGGCATTGAAAGGTATATTAATTGGGACAAGTATCTTATGTAGATAGTAACTTCTCGACTAACAGTCCTGAACATTACTACTAACAGTTCCATTTTCACTCAGTTACTTTCAGCAAGTTTACACACAGTCATTCTTCGTTTTTTGTTTTTTAAGGGACGCTAATATAGTAGTAAACTCACAAATTGTTATAGACTATTAGGCCTGGAACTGTATTGTAGATCTAAGCTGTATTTAAACTGCTAGTAAATAAAAATAAAATAGAGTGAACTTGTTTAAGTAAGAACCAGGGCAGATTATGTATGTGGAGGGTTCGATGAGAGAAATTGGGAGAGTAAGAACTATAGTTGCCTCAGGATAATTCATTTTTGTTATGCCTCTGCATTTCAGAGATCCATTGCTTAGGATAATAGCATATCCTTCCACATTTCCCAAGGCAAGGATAAGAGCTGTCAAGGCAAACGGCAGCTAGCTTGATTTTTCATTCAGGTGGAGAAAAGCCCCCTACAGGGCATGATCGTTACCTTTTATGTTGCAGAGGATGCTGATATGCGACTGTGACCCTATGGGTAATGCCCGCAGTGATTAAAAAGCGAACATGCAAAACCAGTGGTTTCTGAAGTAACATCAGAAAAGTACACTACAGCAGTTTCATTTTCAAAATTTCTAAGCTACCTTTCCTGGGGAGAAAAAATTGGATTGAACATATTGGTGATTCACTCAGCTGACTAATAAACTGTAGTCTGTAGAGGCAACTTATACAGTGGGCCCTCAGTATGCATGGGGATTCTGTTCCCAGAACCCCCGCAGATACTGAAATCTGTGGATAACGTTCGCTATCGCGGATATGTGGGCCAAAGCAAAAAGGGTTTAAGAAGGGAAAAGGTTAAAACCCATTTTCCTTACCTTTTTGCTACAAACAGCTTCATTCCCTGGCTTCTACAAGATGAAATGGTGCTCCAGAAGCCTCTTCTGGATTGCGCTACTCCCCCCTCCCCTCTCCCAAGTTTGCCCCAGAATGCATTGAGTTGAATCCGCAGATACGGATTGCGCTGTGAATAACTCATCTAATTCTACTTACCTAGGGGCCCCTTTGGGTGCCAGGTGAGAGGAATATAGGCTCTTCAAAGAACTAAAATAAACGTATTACTCTTTGCTATTTGCAAGGTATAAATTGTCTGACTCTGCTTGAACTTGGTTCACTAGAAGTGCTTGCTGCTTCACCATGACTTCCTTCTGTACTTCTCTGCCTTACATGGAAGGTCATTCTGGGTTTCAGTAAACAGATTTGGTATACATAGTGGCCTCAATCCAGCTGATCTTCCCGCGCTATCAACAGAAGGAACATGTAGCTGGAGGAGAGACCACATTTCTGTTTCCGAATGGCCCCAGTACAGATCTAATATTCTGAATCATAGTTGAGCATTTGAGAGCTTAATACATGCACTGAGCCAACCGAAATCGCACAGTGTGGAACCCTTTCCACATTCAGTGGTGCCCTCTATGGTGCAGGGAGGTGCCAAAGTGCAGCGGCCCAGGTGAGTGCGCAGCTGTCATTCTCCCATTTGCTATCCTCACGGCTCACGCATTGGCCTTACACTGTAGATATAACATTTGCATAAGGCTCTGAACAAATGAATATGGCTGCTATAATCCTATTCAGTCTGACCCTAACTTTTGTATATCATTCCCCCTCACAGCCCCCCATTAAATTCCTATAGTGAAGAAGACAAGCATGCCGCTTGAGTGGAGGTTAATGTTCTGTTTCAAATAGCCCAACATCCTAGGAGAACAGTAAAAGCCAGTGCATTTACTGAATAGAAATTCCTCTGGTGGCCTCTAAGGGTTAATATTACTGGCCAAAGGAAGTCCTTCAGCTTAGAGCAAGCAAGTGATTCACAGTGCTATCCTATCCATCTTACACCACCGGTGTAACCAGCGATGCAGTGAGAATGGGAGGCCCCAGAACAGAAACAGAAATTCAAATCCCCTCCAAAGGGGGATTCAAGGGGATTTAAATCTCCCCTCCAAAGCCTCCTGCCCTGCCTTCCCCCGCTGGTTACACCAGTGGTGTAAGTTGGATAGGATTGTGCTGTAAGAGAAGAGAGATAACTGTAGTCTTTAAATATCTAGGTCTTGTCTCGTGTTTTAGAAGAGATCCGAGAAGGGGGGGGGGACTTCTAGCTTGCCAAGAAAACCCAGTTCATTGTGACTTGTATTTAGCATTTCACATTATAATATAATATACAGTATTTATATACCGCCTTTCTTGGTCATTGGATTTCTCCTCCGACTTTAATCCAAGGCGGTGTACATGGGCAGGCTGTCCTAACCCCCCATTGGGTTTTTTTTACAATATATATAAATGTTCAGTCTTTCATGAACGGCTACTTTCCAGGTGGTATCCTTTTACAGTCTGACAGTTCTGCTGGCTGGCGCTTCCCGCACTCGACCGACGCAGCTGGAAGCTCTTATCTCTCCTCCTGGAGGCTTTCACAGCTTTTTTGCCGGCGGCGTGTCTCGAACTTATCAAGTTCACCGGTCTTCGGGCTTTGAAGGCAGCAGCTCTCCCAACTGAGCCAGACTCTTCTGCCCGTTACAAGATGCCTCAGTCTATTGATGTAATAATGCTGTCCCATCCCCGCCCACAGCGCTTGAACTGTTTCCCAGTCACCAGGCATTCCCTTTGTCTCGCCATCATTGCTTTGCTGGCCTGTCACAGCCTCTTATTCTCTAGATGGAAATGTACAGGTCAGCTTTCTAGTAAATCTGTAAGTCAGCAGCTTATCACTCTGAAGGGTTTGAATTACAGTAATGACCAAAGGGGGCAAAAGTGTGAATGTGATAAGTATATTTTTCACTTGTCCATCTCCATTTCTTTCATGGCACTAATGCCTTGGTTTTAAGCCTGGGAAGTGCCCCACGGAGACCTGCTAACCTGGATCTTTGTAAAGCAGAGTCTGTCAGAATCCATCTCATCACTTCCAGATGTTATACAGTGCTATTTATACTGTTATACAGTGCTGTTGCTCTCCAAAACCTATTACTTGTGTGTGTGTGTGTAATCTCACACATACACAATGACTTATACACACAGTGTGTGTGTGTGTCTATTTCTGTCTCTATGAAAAATATGCCCTTTGCTCTTGTGCTGCTTTGAAGTGCCTTAAGCTTGCATTTTATCTAAATGTTCCATGATAGTAAATAATCCCCCAAATAAAGAAGTATTTCAAAAACTGACCTTAAATAAAATATGCTAGTCTGAGTTTCTTTTTAAATAAGCCTTCCAAACAACACAGAGAAAGCTGCAATGCATAACTGACCTTCTGTCCTCAAAATAGCATTTCCTGGATTACCGTATATAAAAGTTGACAGTGCTTTTCTGACCCCGCTTTGAACTTTTTTGTCTCTTTTGAACAGAAGCTTTTAAAAATAACAGATTGTTTCTTTCACTTAGAAAAATATCTTATCTTCAGAGATTTGAAACCTGTAATTTAGGCCCTTACTAGAAAACACTGTTTGTGCATGTATGCGTGCATGTGCGAGCATGCGCACACGTATGTAAACACACCCCAACCAACCAATGGAACGCCATACAGAGCTGCAGTTTTGGAAAGCCTGATCTTTAAATAATATGATTACCCATTTTTTTTTAAAGCATAAGTACTTGGTTTAAGGTCTGGTTTCCAAAATATGTTCTCTGCCATAAGAACCACATGCAAGAAACATCAGCTGGATGGCAGAAGTATGGAAATGTAATGTAGTTTGTATGGACCAGTATATCTTAAGGAAATGGCTGTTTACAACTCTTATTGTACTGAATGAAATCGTGGGATTGTTAATCTCCACGGTTGTATGTTTTCTGAGAGAGGGTTACAGAAATTCCAGGCAGTTAAAATCTTGGCTTTTAAGTGAGACAGGGTTGGTACCTAAAATTCTAATGCTATTTCCCCACAGTTACTTTCTGAGGCCTTTCTTTGGAAATACTTTTCCAGCCATAGCAGTGACCTTCATTGTGTTTTGGAAAACATTTAGTGTACATATTTTACTTGAATAAAACAAATGCCGTGTGTGTGTGTCTGTGTGTGTGTGTGTGTGTCTGTGTGTGTGTGTGTGTGTGTGTGTGTGTGTGTCTGTGTAATTTATATTGCATATAATGCAGCTGTATATGTAATGTGTGCACAAGCAATACAAATTTATTTCATGAAATTCATAAAAAGAATGGAGATCTTGTGACTGTATAATATAATTGACATATGGCGTTATTGTGCAAGCCTAGTATCATTGAACATGATAACGAATCGTTTATTTCGGTTTTGTGTATCCTGATAGACTTGAATACTTAGCTGTGCAGTTGTTAATGGCTGACCCCGGGGTTCATTGCTAGCTCTACTATGTGACATTTGTATTGCATTGTGGAATGGGTTGTACTGCACTAAATTCATTGACTCTAGAAATATTACGATGTTCATCTAAAATCCAGTCTGTCCAAAAGCTGCTTTATACATGGATGCCTCAGTCTAGCGAACAAGTATATGAGCAATAAGAAGTAGGCACCCACACACAATCCTTCTTGTTGAGTAAGGAACCATGCACTTGAAACAGTGTGTGTGTGTGTGTGTGTGTGGGGGGGTGTTCTTGACCTGATCTGTCTGCTGGGACTGCTCATCTGTAGCCCAGTCAATTGATGATAAAGCCAGTCCTGTGTACGGAAGAGGGAGCTGGAGACTGAACTGAGCACCTCTTACAAACAGCTAACAGCTGATAAGTGCAGTTGCCAGATACTTCATAGGTTCTACCTACATCAGTGGTTCTCAAACTTTCACACCCCACTTACTGCGCAGAGCTTAGCAACCTGGAAAGTTTTGGTGGTGACATTGCGACATGATAACTTCATCACGACACCACCAAAATTTCTGGTTTGCCAAGCTTTCGTGGTTTTACTCAAACAGTCGGCCCTGTCCCATCAAGGCCACTGTCCAATGGCTATGCTGCTCTCTACCATTGAGATAGGCACCACCATTTACCACCCTCCCACTGCAGGTTGGAATCCCAGTGTGTCCGAAATTGGAAGGTAGCAGCCACATCGCCAAAAGGGAGAGGGCTTAGCAGCAGCTCCTTGCACAAGGAATCCCCAAAGGGCTCTGCCGTGCACTTTGTTAGCCCAAGCGCCAGGAGCAAGAGCCCCAACAGTGCTTTGGCCAGCTCCATTCCTGCCTCTCACCTACTCTAGCAAAGCTCCACCTGCCGCTCATTGGGCTCTAGCCAGTGGGAAACTGGGGGCACTTCCGGTACTGCCTCTACTCTACCATTGGCCAATAGAAGCCTTTCCTCAGATGCAGTGACGGCCGAGGTGCAACCATGTTGAGTCCACAGAGATTGGACAGAGATTTATTCCATAAGATTGGTTAGGCTGAAAGAGAAGACATGCTCAAAGGTAGATATCTGCTAAACTTCCTAGCTAAAGCAAGTTTCTGTGTCCTAACGCTATTACAACACACTAGTTAAAGGTATATTGAAGGAACATTTGTCAGCAATATCCTAAACTGCTTGGGCTTCCAGTAAAGTTCTTTCGACCAAAATGCCCTCTTTATTTTTGTTGGAGAGTTGAGTTAAAGGCGCACACCCTTTATACCAGGAAAAAGGAAGAAAAAAAAGCTTCCTGCATTTCCGTAGGAGAAATATGCTATTCTGTCGCAAATGTACTTTTATGCTTTGTGTTTGAAATTAAATTGCAGACTGCCTCTTCTCAAACAATGTGTTTTAGTAATTGTGTCAGTACTAAACACTTTTAATCTCTGTCTCTTCTGTGTTTGAAGGGAAAAAATCCTCTCGATAAATTGTGCTTCAATTATTTTAATCTGAGTCAAGAAGATTCCATAATGCAAGTGCATATATAGCAACAAAAATAGAGGTTCAATACAGTTTTCGTCGGTATTACAAGTAACCGCAGTCACCATGAGTAATGTTATAAGAACCATTTAGTTTCCATGGAAATAGGCTTCAGAGGTGAAAAGGAAGCCTGCCAATTTTGAAATAATTACTGTAGCAATCCCTTCTAGTATGTGTTGGAGCTATATGCGTAACATGTCTTTTTGCAAACTCTGCAGGTAACAGTCAAGAGTGCAAATCGCTCTGTTTTTAATTAAAAAGTGTGCTTTTTCTGCTGTATTTTTGTATACAAATGCCATAAAGAATGTGTTCTATTAAGGACGATAAAATGTTTATATCAGGATTAGAAGCCATGGCTTAAAAGCTTTTATTACACTAAAAGATGTTTAGAAGCATAATACAGATATTAGTTTGAATGTTTCGATCATCTTTTTACGATACTCATCAGGTTCTAGGTGCAACAACCTCGGCGAGATGATAGCCTTTGATAGAAGCAAACTGCAATTTAAAACGAACACACGACAGTTGGTTAACTGGAGTTCATGCCGGAAAGAACCTATATACTGTATTATAGATCATCATTTTACCCAGGTCATTGTTATAGGTCATCATTTTACCCAGTCCTGATGTTTACAGGAATCCTCTTCTACAGAGAGGTTTTCTATTCTCGTGTCATGACAGTGCCAAGACGCACTCTATGAATTTAGAGTACCGAATTTTTCGCTCCATAGGACGCATCGAACCATAGGATGCATGCATCCTATGGAGCAAAAAATAGGGGAAAAAAAGGTTTTTTAAATAAAAATAAAAATAATAATAATAAAAAATGTAAAGAAAAAATACTTACCGGGGCTTCGGGGAGGCCTGCAGAGGCTCGCGCAGGCCTCCCCAATCTTCATTTCAGCAAAAAACGGCCATTTTTGGCCATTTCCGGTTTTCAAAAACCGGAAATGGCTGAAAATGGCTGTTTTTTGCTGAAATGAAGATTGGGGAGGCCTGCGCGAGCCTCTGCAGACCTCCCTGAAGCCCCGGTAAGTATTTTTTCTTTACATTTTTTTATTCGCTCCGTAAGACGCACACTATTTTCCCCTTATTTTGGGGGGGTGCGTCTTATGGAGCGAAAAATACGGTACTTGGGCAAAAGGCTCCCCTTTTGCATGTCTTTTTATTCTGGGGGAGAAAGGAAAATAACCAATTTTTACCCTCTAAAGTAAAAGCAAAAAGAGATTCTGTCCAAGAGTTTCAAAGCAAAGAATATATTTGAGAAATATCTTCCAGGTGTATTTTCCAACTGTTTTAATAGACCGTGAAGATAGTTGTGTGTGGTTTTTCCCTAGAGATAGCCTGTTTAAAGTTGTGATTCAGTACGTTATGTAAGGAAGAAAGAAATCAACTGATCTTAAAGGCCAGCACACTTCTTGGGGCACATGTTTTTGTGCAAAGATGCATTAAAAAGTCAGTGGGGAGGGGGAGACAGAGGGAAGGGGAGAGAGGGGGCTGAGCAGGGAGCTTTGGAAGGGAGAGTGGCTGGGACTATTTTACAAGGTGAGATTAAAAGGTGAACAGCATCCTAAAAGCAGAGGTACCACAAATGAACCAATCAGCTGAAGTTAATGTCATTCAGTCTTTAGATATATTGTACTGTATTATGACCAGGCAGACGTGGCACACCCTGTGCTTGCTTGCAGGCTGTGGCTTTGTTGGTATGACGCAGGAGGGGATGATGCAGTTTCTGAAATAAAGGGGAAACACATGATGTAGGCTTGCGGAAGTGAATGAGATCATATATGGCAGGGGTGGCCAAACTGTGGCTCTAGAGCCACATGTGGCTCTTTGACGTATAATGTGCGGCTCTCGAAAATATGTTGGCTGAGCTCCTTTTTGCATCACAATTAATGTAAAAAGGTAAAGAAGAAATTTTCAAGCTTTATAATTATTTACCAGGTATAAACTGAGAGTCAACTGGATTAAAACATAAGTTTAATGTTCATGGTGAGTGAATATATTTAAGAATTTAAATGCTTCTTAAATATCGCGGCTCAACATCTCTCTTGTGGCTCTCAAACGTCTGAAGTTTATTGTATGTGGCTCTTACATTTAAGCAAGTTTGGCCACCCCTGATATATGGCATGAGGTGGCATTGGATCATGCCTATTTTGTGTGTGTGAAGGTTCCAAGATGGTGTGTATACAGTATATGCTGTACAGTATATAGCTCTTGCTGTTACACCAGCTTGCTAGAGCTATATACAGCATATACTGTATACACATCATCTAAAACCTTGAGCTGGTGTAATGTAGTGTCGAGGTGCAAGCGGGGAAGTTGCTGGTTCAAATTTTGCATCGGCCATTAATTTGCTTAAATTAGCACAAGCAAGCCACCATTGCATCCCACCTGTAATTTAGAGATAATTAGCCAGAGGACTAAGACCCTTGGAAAGGGTCACTCCCTTCCTCCCAGGAAGAAGAGTGCATCAGCCTGGCCCCCACCATTAGTCAGAGAAGGAGCCAGACTGACTGTAGCTGCCGCAGTGCTGCCAGAGAGCTTACTTCCTCCTCCCTCCCCAAGCTTCCTGAAAAAACTCCCTTCCACTTGCTAGTTGCCTAGGGACTGGAGAAGCAAACAAGCATCTTCTACCACCAGCCAGAGAACTACTACATTTTCTTGTATTGTTATAGTAAGCTATCTTAAGGATCACTTTGATTAAAAAACAGGGTATAAATTTTATATGCACAATCGGATGCATATGCATGTACACACACACACACACACACACACACACACACACACACACACACACACACACTTAGAGGCTTACTGAGATAAAATATGTGTAAAAGCATTTTGAACACTCTAAAGCAGTCTCTCTCAAAGTGTGCTCCTAGGAGACCTGGGGCTCCCTGAGACCTTTTCAGGGGCTCCACGAGCACACCAAAAGTGGCCGCCCATCTGCTTGGTGCTACTCCACTTTCTGCATGCGCCAGCACTCTGGGGCTCCCCAAGACTCAGCGCATACACCAGTGGCACTCCCTGAGACTCCGTTTAGGAGTATAAAGGACTCCGGAGACCAAAAAGGTTTTAGAACTGCTGCTCTAAAGCAGGGGTTCTCAACCTTTGGAGGCCCGGGTACCCCCTATCACGGTCCAATTTTCTGAAGTACCCCCTGCTAATTAATTGGACTTTAGAGTCTAAGTATCATTTAAATACTTTGTAATTCATTTTAGATGCTCATGTTAACGTTTCCTAGCATAAAATCACATTCTCTTCATAGGAGCAGAATGGATTTTTGTGCAGTCACCACACACATGTCTTGAGATTTCATTCTCTACGGATTGAATGTATAGCAGTAGATTTCTTTTTATAGTTAAAAAATGCTGTGCCTTCAGTTTTAGAGGCTACTATGGAGATGTGTTCCAATTAGTTTCTTCAGGTTTTTTGTTTAGCATACTTAAGTGACAGTTACTGCTGCTTTTTAAAAAGTATCCTCAAACTTCAAGCTGCTTCTCATAATACAGTACTAGCTAGGTCACCTTCTGCCTTGTGACATATTTGTCAGCTGTGCCTGTGTCACAACTACTCTTCTCATACTGGCCTCACTTAGAACGTTACCAGTAATTAAGAGTCGGCAGAAGAAGAAAAAATCAATTTGGATGGTTGAATTTTTTTCAACTTTCTGTCACTGAACACATACAGTCTACCTGCCTCAACAATGCCAGTACATAAGAGTACCATACTAGTGTTCTCTCACATGTAAGTCATTTTGCATCTTTTAAAACTCTACAGAATGAACTTCATAAGATCTCGTGATGAATCTGAATCTGTGCAGCATTGGGGTTAAGAGTTGACCATGAGAAAGAATGTCACCAGATCAAAAATGTCCTCCACCGTAAATTCATTGGGTAGTCTTAGCTTAGCCTCTTTCAGCCTCCGTCTGCATTATTTGCCACGTTCTTGGTAGAAAGCTTGGAGCCAGAGTAGGCATGACAGAACAGCTGCATGTATTTTTTTTTCATGTGTCTGCCTCATTTACATGTAGAAGGGCAGGGTCTACATTTAGTGTGAAATGGAGCTCATAGATGAGGGGAGCTAAATCTTATCCCAGTTTACTTTGCTGTACTCTGTTGCTTGAAACAAAACACGTTCCTTCCCAGCCCACCTCCAATATTGGAAAAGAGCAGGGCTGGGGAAAAGAAATTGCTTCAAGTGATGGAGTGCAGCAAGTAAGGTGGGAGAAGGGGGTCTGGCCACTGGCGTCACTGGAGCGTGGTGGGGGGGGCCGCCAGGGGGTGACGCGCGCACCCCCGTGCGTGACGCGCGCACCCCCGTGCGTGACGCGCGCACCCCCGTGCGTGACGCGCGCACCCCCGTGCGCGTCACCCTCCGTGATGCTCCGAGGCCGGCCCAGGAGCCAGCCTCAGAGCGTCCGACCCCGCCGGCGCTCCAGGGCCTTCTGAAAGAAGGCCCATGCAGCGCGTTAATACGGGTATTTTTTACAATTTTCGCGCATGCGCAGACCGTTTTGAGAGCAAAATGAGCGCCGGCGGGGTTGGACGCTCCAAGGCCAGCTCCCGGGCCGGCCTCGGAGCGTCCGGAGGGCGACGCGGGCACCCGGGGCAGGGTGCAGCCGGGTCGCCCCCCCCAATCGCAGAGCCTCGCTAGGGAGACGCGTGTCCCCCCGCCTTGGGGAGACGCGCGTCCTAGTGACGCCACTGGGTCTGGCTTAGCTACTGTCAGCCTCTTACTCCATTTCATGTAAAATATAGGTGCCCTTATCTCCTGCATATTATGTGAATGGGGCAGACTCATCAGATCTCATTTGACTCTTATTGTCCCCTCCCAGCACAAAACAAATTTAATGCGCAGCTACTGAGTACTGTACAGAGTTCTGGCAAATCTGAGAAACAGTATTCCAAAATGCTGTCCATGAGAAATAAGAACTGTTGGTTCTCTTTTCTCTTATACCTAATTAACATACATCAAGTCCTCACTTAAAGTCATTTTTGTTATAAGTCGTTTTGTTTTAAAGTTGTTGGGGAAGAAAATTGATTCCCAGCCAGGGCCACTGTCTGTGTGGAATTTAAACGTTCTCCCCATGTCTGCATGAGATTTCTCTGGCCCGGAAAGCTCACATTTCTTTCAATGTTTATTATTAGGTCTTTATTTATTTAGAAGTTTGTGATGTTTTTGTGACCAGAAATATGCCGTAAACTCTTGTTTATGTATATCAGTTAGCCTACGACAGTGGTTCCCAAACTCGGAGGCCAGGCAGGGGAGCCGTGAAATGCCACGGAATCCTCTCGGAAAACAGTGCAATGCCAATTGGCAGGCATCAACATAATGTAATGGGGAGCCGCAGCTGATGGTTGCCTATGATCAAGGGAGCCACAGGTCGAAAACGTTTGGGAAACACTGGCCTACGGTAAACTTGGGTTTCATTTTAATAGTTTCGTTTAAAGTTGCAGTTTGCAAGATCCTATCAACTTTAAGTGAGGACTTGATGTATTCAATAATTTTGAAACTATCAATGCTTGATGATTACCAGAAGCGTCGCTCCGGTAGGGGCGGGGCTGTAAGTATCGCTGCGGTCATAGTCTCTTTACCGAGCGAGGAGGAGGCAGCCCCGCCCCCTCACTGTCCGAGCCAGTCCCCTACGGAGAAACCGGCAGGGAAGAGACCCTGCCTGCTGCTTTCTCCGTAGGGGACTGGCTCGGACAGTGAGGGGGCGGGGCTGCCTCCTCCTCGCTCGGTAAAGAGACTATGACCGCAGCGATACTTACAGCCCCGCCCCTACCGGAGCGACGCCTCTGATGATTACTATCAATTGTATTTTATTGTAAATTACTTCAAAAGCTCTTGGATTGGGGCAGCAAATGAACAGGGTGGCCACAACATCCCTATGTAGGCTTAAATGGCTTCGATCCCAAATCCCCACAATCGCATAGGGACGTTGTGGCCACCCTGCAGAAAAACACAAATACAGAGGGCCTGTTCCGATTACCGTATTTCTTCGAGTCTAAGGCGCCATCGATTCTAAGGCGCATCTTAATTTCAGGAACACCAGCAGAAAAAAAACAAAAAACATTGATTGCAAGACGCACCTCCTTCCTGCTCAGCACCAACTCTCCCCAGCTTGCCTGCCACGGCGATCCAATTTTTACCGCGCCATTTTGCCCCCTCTGCTCAGCGGCGAGGTCTCCCTTCCTGAACCTGAGAGCTCGCCCCAGCATGTCCCGCGCTGCAACTGACGATCTCCTCATTGCATTTGAGCAGTGCCTTTGCGGTCCGCCACACAATGAAATTTCCTTACTTACCGGGGCTTGGGGGAGCTTCAGGGAGGCCTGCGCGACCCTCTGCAGGCCTCCCCGATCTTCAGTTCGGTAAAAAAACAGCAATTTTTGGCCATTTCCGGTTTTTGTGAAACCCAGAAATGGCCGGAAATTGCTGTTTTTCACCGAACTGAAGATCGGGGAGGCCTGCAGAGGGTCGCGCAGGCCTCTCTGAAGCTCCCCCAAGCTTTGGTAAGTAAGGAAATTGCATTTGGGGGTGCTCTTTAGAGACCTTCGATTCTAAGGCGCACCCCATTTTTTTAAATGCTTAATTGGGGAAAAAACATGCGTCTTAGAATAGAAGAAATACGGTATATTTATCCCACTCCAACTGCTCAATTGCACCAGTTGGCAGCATGTCGTCTGAACCACGCAATTTAAATAGCATTAAATTGCACATGAAGGAGCAGTTCAGGCAGTCCCGTGATTAAGTAACTTTTCCCCAGTGTGCTGGGAAGAGATTGAGATGTACATGTTCATGAAACCTTCATCCTAACAAGGTGGAACAGGATCAGGCAGACAAGTACCTTCCAAATCGGCCCAGAGTTGAGTGTACTGAAGTCCACTGAATTTATGCTGAAGTGTATTTCATTCACTCTGTTGGATTACGGTCAAGGTACATAAGAGAAAAATATGATCTATGCCTTCTGTGAGGGGACAAAATGTTCTTCATACTCTGGTTGCTTTGAAATGTTTAATCTGGATATTTGCACACATGACTTAAGATACTTGGAAATAACTACTGTATAAATGTGTACTTGGTTATTCAGTGTAAAACAAAACACTAGAGTGTGGTAACAGTGAGGATTTAAAAAAAAGATTTACCATATAGTTAGATGTGGGGCAGCAGCTAAGTTCTGTTTGGAGGAGAAATTTAATATCTAAGGAGAGCAATGTTGAATAAAAGTGAGCTAAGAATTGTCCTTTCGTTATAATTCTTTGCACTGGTAATTGGTAGTCTTGTATTCTTTAAAAGATGGATAAAATGTAACATTCTAATCTGTTTGAGCAAGACAAAACTGGAAAGGAACAAGTTACATGAGACTGGCTCTGTAATGTAATATATTTAGAAGAATCCAGTTCTAAACTAAAATATTTTCCAATTTTGGAAACCATATGCTTTATGTTGCTTTATATGGATGATACAGATAATATATGGTTTAAAGAAAGGAAGGAGGAGGAGAAGAACAGTGGTGGGAGTGGCAAGGAGATGAGCTTGCAGTGGAGCAGAGGGGAGATCGGGGCTGGAGCCCAGGGCAGAGGAGATTGCAAAGGGATGGTGGTAGGGCGGGAGGTGTGGAGGCGTTGCAGCAGGGGAGATGGGGTAAAAGTTTACACGGCCTGCTTTGCGTGCCACAGGAGGCAGCAGGTAACCTTGGTCCGAGATGGAATGTAGGCTTGGGCCTGGCCTGGGCTTGATTATTTATTTATTTATTTTTCACATTTTTATACCACCCTTCCTCCAAGGAGCTCAGAGTGGTGTACATATTTCTTCCCCTCCTTTTGTCCTCACAACAACCCTGTGAGGTAGGTGGGGCTTAGAGATGGTGACTGGCCCAAGGTCACCCAGGAAGCTTCGTGGCTGAGCGGGGATTTGAACCTGGATCTTCCAGGTCTAAGTCTGACTCCCAAACCACTACACCATCCATGCCATTGACACACAGTTTTGTCTCTTGTTTCCATCATCTAACCCTGCGAAAGCAACAGAGCCTCTAAAGTAGCATCTTGGGTCAGTACTGGGATGGATGAGGGGAAAGAAACAGAAAGAAACGACAAAACTATATTGATTGAGGGTCCAAATAACATGGGACAAAGAGTCCAACCTGTTGTTGATGGGGTTACGCTCCCCCTTAGGCTTCAGGTCCACAGTTTGGGAGTACTCCTGAATTCACTCCTCATTCTGGATGCCCAGGTGATCATGGTGGTCAGGTGTAATTTCTACAAACTTCATCTATATGCCAACTGTGCCCTTTTCTGGAGAAATCAGGTCTGGCCTAGTCACTTCTAGGTTTGAACACAGTAACATTCTTTGCATAGGGCTGCCTGGAAGACAGTCCAGAAGTTTCAGCTGGCCCAGAACACAGCTTCCAGAGTTTTATCTGGTTCCTTTGGATCAATCCTTTACCAGCTCAGTTCAAGGTACTGGTTTTAACTTATAAATCCTTGAATTGAGGATCCATTTTGCCCATCATGTGGCAAAGGGGAAAACATCCTGTGTATCGTGCCGCTTCCCAGGCACTCTGTTTCCTCACAGGAAAGAACGAAATGTGACTGCAATCTGCCCTGGCTGTCATTACTGTGTCCCAGCCTGACTCCAGGGAGGGGGGGGGAGTAGATTTACTGTCATCAGAGAGACAGGCAGGCAGACATTTTAAGCTCCGTCTTAAGTCTGTCTTCCGCATTGTGGGTAGCCCATTAACCTAGGTTTCCCTTGGCACTGAAGCTGGTTGCTAGAGAAGAGAAAGTGGTGCCAACTGATTCAGCAGCCCTTTGTATTTTTGCCCATACAGATGTGTGCACATGCTCACACACACACTTACTCCAAGTCCTTGTAGAGGCTGGACCATGAATTCAAGTGGATTAATATAACCGTTGGGCAAGTATGACCAGGCCAGGACAGCATAGTTTCTAGTGGGGGTGGGGAAGCAGACATGAATTCCTTATGTTCTAATAAATACCCTCAGGAAAGTAAATAGTTTCCTGGTGACTTTGTGTGCTTCGCACTTAGGAGTGTTATGCTTATCTTCCTCCCCTTTGTTTTCTGACTTAATCTTGTAATCAAGATGTGAGCAAATTAAAGAACGATTACTCATTAATGTGGAGGGGGAAAATATACTGTGATTGGGTCACCTTCAAGGGCAATATGAAGTCATTACGATGTTCTTGGTTTATTTCTTCATTATTATTATTATTATTATAGCAAGCTTGTGGAAGCAGGGAAAGGCTGGGTACAGTGAGACAAGACAAGACGAATAAAGATGAGTATTTACCCAAGTGGTAAACTTACCATACATTGTGCATGCAACTCCTTGGTAAGCTAGTCGTCTCTCCTGCTGAATAGTGAAGAGAATCGCACCACCTCTCCCAGAGTTCTGATCAGGTGTAAATAGTGTGGTAAGATTGTCTTGCCAAATGGTGAGGAGAATTCAGACAAGAAGCTAAAACGAACTGGTTATATGCACACACTGGTAGGTTACCCATTTGGTAAATGTATTCACCTACAGTCACAGCCTCACGGTAGGTAGATCTGTGCCAAGGAAGAGGAACAGAAGCAGCAAAGTCTCCTCGTGCCGACAAAAGAACAAACCTGACTTGGATAATTTTATGCAGCTTAGGTCTTAAGCACATGATGTAAAGTGGGTCTGTTGCTGTCCAAGAGTCTTTGCCAGTCTGGCTTCTTGCGCTGTAGTTCCCACCCTTGGGCACAGCTTGATTAACACAGAGACAAAATTGCAACCTGACATTCCTTAAGTGCACAATCCACTGCAGGCTCTAGTCCCAATAATGCTGAATGCTATATGGCCAGATTTTTTTTTTCTCTCTTGACTACGTGTTTCCACTATTGTCTGTGTAGTTATAGCATATTCTTGTATTCTGAGTTCCTTGAGGAATGCTTTCTTAGTGACCTTTTGAGGTCTCGGTATGAGATGAATGTTAAAAAAAAAAAAAGATGACTAAAAACAAAACTAATAGAAATATTTGGATTTTAATTTTTATAAATAAATGTTTAAAATAAAACAGCCTCTTTAATGTTGGGCAACAGCATCGTCTCAGATGTTTTGTTCTGAAATAATATAAGCAATGTAAAAAAGTTATTCATAACTCTGTATTTAAAAAAAATGGTTTATGGTTACCTACAAATCATAGGGTATGTTCTGTGAGCCCTCTCCTACTCAGCTGAGATCTTGTTTTGTCTTGCTAGCTTTGAATATTTTTATTACAATATTAATATATTTTGTCTTGTCATTATTTTTACTGTGTGCACTCACTGCAAAGAATACGGGAAATTAGGTTTTTTCTGTACAGTGTTTGAAACTTTAAAGAAGATTCTTCTATACAAAGAGTTCTTAACTTCCAAATAGTTTTTGGCAAATAGAGGAAGCTTGAGAATAATTGTACTTGTGGATGCAGTAAGCTTCTTAGCAAGCAGACCTAAATCTCTAGCATGGCTGAAGCTTCTGGAATTCACACAAAGCAAGCAGTAATTACAGGAGATTTTAGAGATTATTAGCCGATCAAGTCAAGTCTAAATGCAAACGATCCAATTGCAGCTTTGTATTTGTTTTAAAATAATACTTCACATTTTAGTATATACAGGTAGAAACCTGCAGTAATGTTGTACGGTAAGGAAGGACGGGACAGAGGGAGGGCACTCGCCTTCTACCCCTTTGCTCTCACTTTCAACCATTTACTTGGGTTCTATATCGGTCTAGATCAGACTGCAACAGAATGAGGTGAAAAAGTTCTGAAGTGGTACGATGGACTTGTATCAGATGGGGAATCCCTCTCTGGAGTCAATGACACTAAAGCCTGTAACATACCGGGCATGTGTCGTGTCCGGTGCGTCCTGAGCGTTGCCTGAGTGGCCATTAGGAACCCCAGGCCCACCAGCAAAAGCCGCACGGAGAAAGGGAAAATGTTCTGCCCCGCCCCCTCACTTTTTAGCCAATCAGAATCTAGTCTCTTCAGACTCTATTTTGATTGGCTACCACATTTGCTCCGCATCTCGCCCCCAGGTTTAAAAAAAGGGCTCCGATTGGCTGAATGAGAACGTGACGCGACAAATGCAGGAAAACCTTGGCATCGGGCAAGTGAGGCGTGACCTAGAACATCCCTCCCGGCGGCTCCTGGCGGGCAGCCGGAGGAACGTCACACCGCAAGAAAGCGGCCACCGCCAGACACATGCGGGACGTGCCTGGTGTGTCTCGGCCTTAAGTTTATCTCAGCATCACTGGCTGCTCATTTGCTTCTGAGCCCATTCAAAGTGTTGCCTACCTTCTAAAGCCCTAAACTGCCTGGATCTGAGATCTGACTATCTTAAGCTGCAATTCTGTGCATACCTGGGAGTAAGTCCCTCCCATTCAATTCATTGGGGCCCTACTTCTGAGCAGACGTGCTGTTTCAAACTCTAGACTGCCTTAAGCCTCAACCTGAAACAACAGAGCCTATTTTAACAGATCTTATTGCCTTTTATGTTTATATTTTAGATGTGCCTTCTGTTGCAGTTGGTATATTTCTTGTCTAAGAGAATTCAGTCTTGCTGATGGCAAAACTGTATATTTGGCAAAAAAAAAAAAAAGATGGCAAAACTGTATATTTTTGTCTGCATAGGTACCTAAGAAAAGAAGAATAAAAAACTTGTTTAATTTGTGCAGAAATGTAGTCTCAAAATACCTGTGATGACTTCTTTTGCAGAGTGCTCATTTGGCTATGATTGACACTTTGATGATGGCCTATACCGTAGAAATGATTAGTGTGGAGAAGGTGATTGCATGTGTACAGCAGTATTCATCCTTCTTCCAAGCCACAGACTTGCCCTATGACATAGAAGATGCCGTTATGTTTTGGATCAACAAGGTAAGACCTACTACAAAAACGCTCTTCATCTAACGTAAAATGTTTGTTTCCTAAGCTGGTTACAGTAATCGGCTACCACAGCACTTCACTGAAATCACTTTGCTTGACTGCAGACTTAGAGCCCAATCCTGTGCCAGCCTCCGCTGACGGAACTGGGCTCCGCGCTGTTGCAGATGTGCCGTAAAGCGCGTTTTGACAGCGCAGAGGCCTGTCTTGCCAGCATTGAGGCCAGCACTGGCAGGCCTCTGCCGGCTAAGGAGCTGTGCCCACCGGCGGCAGGTGAGCTCCACAGCAGGGAGGAGGCGTTTCGGAGCAGGGAGGAGAAGAGATCAGGCCCGTCCTGGATCGGAGCCTATTCTCCGTCCCTGGCTTGAAAGCCAACGTGGGGCTGCTCGGAGCTGCGCCGGCCATTTTACTGGCGTCTCTCCAAGTAGCCCCATAGGGGCTGCTGGGGCTCGCCACGGGAAAAGGGGAAAATTGTTCCCTTCCCTCAAGGAGACTTCCAGCCCTGCACTGGATGCAGCGGAGCCTGCCCAGCACCGCTGCATCCGGACGCGGGGCTTTGAATAGGATTGGGCTGTGTGTGCCTCAGTTTAGACAAGAAACAAGCTATGCACTTTTATACTACTTCACTTACAGTTCCTTGCATTGGAAACTATGATTAGTGCTTTTTTTTCCAGCCAGAAATGAAAGTACAAGTTGAAATGTGTTTCCAGTTCTGGTTTGGAAGGCAAAGTCTGGCCCTAGTTTGCTAATTCAGATGTCATGGCTAACTATGGTTAGTTTTAACCTGAAAGCAAAGCCACACAGAAAAGTGGAAGTGAACGTGTTGAACCCAAAGGCTTGCTTGAAGACTTCCAAACCAGAGTTTGGAAAATCATCTGAACTGAGTACAGGTATGCACTGCCTAACAACCTTTTGGACAACAACGGACCACATATGCGACGGTGATCCCATAAGGGATCCGGGATGAATGGCAGACAGGAGGTGCCTCAGGCAGAGCAGAGCAGCTTTCCCCGCTTGCGCTCATCCCATCACTGGAGATCTTCAAACACAACACAGCATGTGCACACACCGCCGGCAGGCAGCGCTGCTAAGCATCCTGAGAGCTGTAGTTTTCCCTCCCAGCTCCTCCATGGGCCACCCTGAGGAAGAAAACTACAGCTCTTAGCAGCCTTCCCTGCCTACCGGAGACAAAGCATACCATTTCCTTCTCCTCCTCAGCCCAGCAGCATGACTTCCAGCATTTATCCAATGCGAGGAGAGAAGCACTTCACATTCCATCAAAATGGGATGAGGGAAAGCAGCAATTGTACAAACTGTCTATGATGTTCACACAACAATGACATCGCCTAATGACGCGTTTCTCGTTAAGCAAGGCATGCCTGTGTATTTGTATTGTACAAAGATAAGGAGGAATATAAACCTTTTAAAATAAATAAAAATATAAGGAATGATTTCATTTCTAAGGCATGCTAGGTTCAAAACATTGGGGCTTGGTAGATCAAGTTCATTTATCCTCTAAGATTCTTAAGGCTGAAGCTTAGTGCATTGTAATTATAAACACTGCAGTACACTGGAAACATGCATGATATGCTGCATAATCGTTCTAATGTCTCCATAAAATGTATAGCTGTGTATAGCTTGTTTGGTAGGTGTTGCTTTAAGCTGAGGAAGAATTCCAAATGTATTTAATAGTGCTTTTTTGTCATTATAGGTAAATGAGCACTTAAAAGATATCATGGAGCAGGAGCAAAAACTAAAAGAGCATCATGGTGTAGAAACTCCAGGAGGTCAAAAGGTATGGAAATATGATCGCCTTGCAGAGAACATTTAGTGTAGCTGTAACTAAGGCCTTCCCTTCCTGCAATACGTTGACCTACATTGTGAAATTATTCTTCAATACTGCTGCATTTCCTCCCAGCCCACAGGTGTACACATTTAACTCACGTTGCATGTATACACCCTTGGGTAAAATGGTTTTTAAGTATTGTGGCCTCTTTTTGGGTGTCCAGGCCATGTTTTAGTGGTATTTCTTAAAAAATATTTCTGTACTGCCCTCCATTTTAAAATGTCACAGCAGTTTCCACAGGAAAAGCAAGCAATGGGTATAAATGCAATGCAAAACAATTGAAGTGAAATTAAAGTATTGGGTGAGATTCTAGAAGAGTTTTCTTGTTCTTTTGGTAAAAGATACCCATGAACGTTACTCATGCTCATTCTGCTGAAAGCTGCGGAGGGTTGACCAGGCTTTCCCCTTTTGCTTTGTGTGCAATAAGTATTCAGCTCAGAATGTCTTTCTACTGAGAGCAAAATGTAATATACTGAGTGACCAAGACATGCCTGCAACAAAATGTTGTGTCCCCCCAACCCCTAATGCCCAGCTAGCTCAAGCAAGTCAGTTCTCTCTCTTTACACCTACCCCTGTGTTCTGCTGTTGTTGTTTTTCCCCAACTTTGACACCTAAATATTCCAGGACTCCTGGGGGCCACTGAGCATGCCTAATCTGCATCAAGCTATTTTTTTCTTTGTCTCTTAACTTCAAATACTTCTACTTCTGCCTACTTAGTAAGTCCTCAAAGTTTTGTCTTGTCGATGAATGGCCCCATTTTGCATACAAACGTGTTTATATTCAACCACCTGAGTTTGCTATTTATATATAAAATATGGGTGAGTTACATGGTCCTGTCAGTACAAAGATGTTTCTAGAAAAAAAAACCTTGTCTACAACAAGTTCTAGGCAATGCAGAATGTACTGAAGGGTAATGTCATCAGCTTTTGGCACATCACCACAGCCACACATAATTGGACAGTTTGTAGTATGCTGTGTAAACCAATGAGCTTAGAGGTCATTGCATGCTAACAGTGGTCATAAACATATATGCACCCTGATGGGGTTTGAACTTGGTGCTGGCTGAGTGACTTCTAGCAGCTGCAGTACACTGATGGGATCATGTGATTTGGCCCCATAGGCAGCTTGTATTTTTAAATTATTGTAGTCTATTGCACTTCTTTAGCTCTGGGAATGAACTTTATTATTTCAGCGCAGTGACATATTTTAGTTCTTGGGGTGCTGGTGGACAGGTCGATGAAAGTGTCAACCCAGTGTGCGGCGGCTGTGAAGAAGGCCAATTCCATGCTTGGGATCATTAAAAAAGGGATTGAGAACAAAACGGCCAATATCATTATGCCTTTGTACAAATAGATGGTAAGGCCACATCTGAAGTATTGTGTTCAGTTCTGGTCACCACACCTCAAAAAGGATATAGTTGAATTGGAAAAGGTGCAGAAAAGAGCGACCAGAATGATTCGTGGGCTGGAGCACCTCCCTGATGAGGAAAGGCTACAGCGTCTGGGGCTTTTCAGTCTAGAAAAAAGGCGCCTGAGGGGGGACATGATTGAGACGTGTAAAATTATTATGCATGGGATGGAGAGAGTGGACAGAGGGAAATTCTTCTCCCTCTCGCACAACACCAGAACCAGGAGACATATGCTAAAATTGAGTGGAGGGAGAGTTAGAATGGACAAAAGAAAACATTTCTTTACCCAGCGTGTAATTCATCTGTGGAACTCCTTGCCACAGGATGTGGTGATGGCACCTGGCCTAGATGCCTTTAAAAGGGGTTTGGACAGATTCATGGAGGAAAAGACCATCACAGGTTACAAGCCATAAGCAACCTCCTGGTTTTAGAAGTAGATTTTCTCTGTGCCAGGTGCAGGGGAGTTGCAGCAGGAAACAGGTTATCTTGTTGGCTGTATGCTCCCTGAGGCATCTGGTGGGGCCACTGTGTGATACAGGAAGCGGGACTAGACGGGCCTTTGGCCTGATCCAGCAGGGCTGTTCTTATGTTCTTATGACAATGTGGGAAGAGATCTGTGGGAAGTGACAGCTCCATTAAAAAAAGTTAGTCCCAAAATAGTGAATGAAGGAACATAAGAACATAAGAACAGCCCTGCTGGATCAGGCCAAAAGCCCATCTAGTCCAGCTTCCTGTATCACACAGTGGCCCCACCAGATGCACCAGAAACATGATTCTGAAAAGGTGAGTGTGTCATGCCAAGACTGCAACCCTGAGCGCACTTACCTGGTCATATGTTCCATTAAACACAGAAGGGATTTCATTCTGAGTAAACATGCCTAAGATTAGACTAAGAATATTTTTTACAAAATATTCATAAAGTACACTGTGGTCATCCTCGTATTGGTCCCAGAAATACAAAATATCGCACAAGGTTTGAGTAGGCCTGAGCCTGTCTGTGTTTATTGGCTGCTTATTAACATCCAGTGACCTAATTGCTTCACAGGATGAACACAATCAATTGAAATTATCTGCATTCAGGATGTATTATTTGTCTTTTTATCTTGCCCTGTAAAACAGCCTTTCCCTCATGCCTATGTATGTAAACATTTCATGTGTCTGTTTAAGGAGTGTTTTGAATCTGGTTTATACAAGCTTATGCCACAATAAAATTATTTTAGCAAAAATATTGTAATGTTAATGAATTTAAAAAAAAAATTAATGAAAGCTGGAGTGTATAGTGACTTAGGCTGCAATCCAATGCACTGGAGTGCTGCCTGGAGGCGGTTGGGGTCTGGATGAGGGCAAATAGGTTGAGATTGAATCCAGAAAAGACAGAGGTCCTACTGGTCAGGAAAGCTTTGATGCAGGTACTGAGTCACCTGCCCGTTCTGAATGGGGTTGCACTCCCCCTGCAGGAACGGGTGCGCAGCTTGGGAGTACTTCTGGATTCACAGCTCTCCCTGGAAAGTCAGGTGGCGGCTGTGGCCAGGGGTGCGTTTGCCCAGCTTCGGCTGGTGCGCCAGCTGCGGCCGTACTTGAGTCGATCGGACCTGACCACGGTGGTCCACGCCTTAGTGACTTCAAGACTGGATTACTGTAACGCGCTCTACGTGGGGCTGCCCTTGAAGACGGTTCGGAAGCTGCAATTAGTGCAGAATGCGGCGGCCCGGGTGGTCGCTGGAGCTAGGCGGTTTGACTCTGCTGAGCCGCTGCTTCAGCGGCTGCACTGGCTGCCCATTCATTTCCGAGCCCAATTCAAGGTGCTGGTAATGACCTTTAAAGCCCTTCACGGTTTGGGTCCAGGATATCTGAGGGACCGCCTTCTCCCATACATTCCGGCCCGCTCTCTTAGGTCATCTGAGGGGGCTCTCCTGCGTGTACCACCTCTATCGCAAGTTAGGGGAGTGGCAACACGTGGGCGAGCCTTCTCTGCTGTGGCACCACAACTGTGGAACTCCCTGCCAGGGGATCTGAGAACCACCCCCTCCCTCATGACTTTTCGGCGAGGGCTCAAAACGTTTTTGTTTCATCTAGCGTTTGGGTGATGGGTTGTAGCCTGCCTCCTGTGTCTCAAGATGCTCTGCTTTTGTGCTCCATATTGTCCCCCCCCCCCGTGGATTTTATTGTTTTTAAATTAAGTGTGTATAAACTTATTTTCTGTATTTTAAACTGTTTTTTAATTTTTGTTGTAAGCCGCCTTGGGCATTTGCCTCGGCATAGGATAAGGCGGGATATAAATTTTTTAAATAAATAAATTTACCTGAGAGTAAGTCCCATTTAAACTCAATAGACATTTGACATAAACTCAAATTTGACAATAGACAAACTCAATATTGACATTATCAATGTCACCAATGTATCCTCACACAAGTCTTTTTTCAAATATGAGAAAAGTGGGGAGGAAGGTTGTAGTTGTAGTACAAGAGGTTGTATTGTAGTAGGTTGTGGTACAAGCGGAGCTAGAGGGAACTGGATGCAATCAGTGCTCATTGGCTTTCTCTGGGCCCTCTAGCTAAATCTGTTACCTACGAGAGCTATTGTTGGTTACAAAAATTATCAAAGAGCCGCGTGATTTCACTTTTAAAAGAGAATTGGGACTGGGAGAACTACTAGCTATTGAATAATTTATTTGAATAGATGACATCAGATAAATGATGCAACACTTATTCAACCAGAACTAAATTACCAAGTAACCTAAATGAGTAGTTTTTCTTTTTCCTTTTCTGCTGCTTAGGGCAACACTACACCTTGGATAGCAAACTTTATTGCTGCCTGTTATGATGACATTTCCTATAACAGAGATGTAAGATCAGAATATGTGCATCTTAAACACCTTGGTGCATGTGCTGGGGCAGCTCTGATTGGGTCTGGGCTCCCCAACATATACTTACCTGGGTATTTGAAGATGGGTGTGAGACATCCATACTTCATACATTTATTATTGGAAACAGTGTACACTTCATGTGACGTTGACCTCAGCCATTGGAAATGCCCATGTTACTCCTACATCTCACAGGATCTTGTCACTTACTTTGACAATAACCTACCTTATCTTGATTCCTCTCACCGTTATTTAAATAGTATTCTGTTTGTACTAGAACACACTCTTTGAAGCATCACCTTTTTATTAATCAGATCCCTGGTCTTCAAATGAGTATGCTGTTACTGGAATCCAGAAAATGCTGTCTTGGAAAGAATCTTTATTGCGCTCCCTCTCTCTCTCTCTCTCTCTCTCTTTTTTTTGCAGTTGATGGCTAATAACCTGCCATGTTCTCTGCTTTCTTGCTATACCTCTAAACTGTGCCACTTGCAACTGTGCTGCCATCACAATTATGTTCTTGTACCAGTTTCCTAAACCTGCTGACATATGTACATAATTGCAGCTGTCATTGATGATGACTTTGGTCTCCTTTTTTGCCCTGACCTCCCCCATCCCACCCCACCCCCACCCCAGTTTTTTTTTTTTCATTCTGTAAATGGGAACTAAATTATTTGCTTCATTGGAGACTATAATTAACTGATTCAGAAATGGGTCAAATTATGGAACCCCACTGCACTGATGCTGTGATTGGAGGACCATGTTGTGATTTTTTTTTTTAACCTTCACTTGCAGATACAACTTTTCCTTTCTCCACCCAGAGGAGAAGCAATTGTGTTCTGCAGCAGTTGAAAGCCTCCATCCATCAAAGTATTATTCCAATTATGTATAGCACCTTAAGCTGTGCCAGTGTTGTTGATGATCTCTGGAGAAAATTCCGGAGTAGCAATGTGCTGTTTTGTATCTCTTGGATGACTGGCAGAGGCAATACTCGCTGCCTTTTCTTTATTTCTACCACATTGTCATACCATGCCCCATATCTCAACAGCATTTCCCCCTAAGCTCCTTTTCTCCCTGTTTCAGAATCTTCAGGGGAAAGAGGAAGATGTTAATGATTCCTGTCTTTGAGGGTAAAGCTTCCCAGGCTACAGCCAGTGTTGTGATCCTGTACCTATTTTCTCATCTCCCTTGTAGAACTGCTTGTCAGGAAACTCCCAGGCATGTGGGAACTTGCTGGCAATTTTCCCTATACCATCTCCTTGCTCAAGGAACCACTGAACTGGTCGGTGGTTCAGTGAACTGCATTGTATATGCCATGAATCTGCATTCACGTGCTGCATTTGAAACTAAATTTGGAGTCCTGCTATTAGGACCTGAAGCTTGTATATGCCAACAAACACGTTTTGTTGATGTAGTATCTCACTTCAGCACTAGTGTGCTGTTAGGATATTCAGTGCCCCTATTCAGCGGGTGGCGCAGCGGGTTAAACCGCTGAACCATTAGCTGTCGATCGAAAGGTCGGCATTTCGAATCCGCGACGGTGAGCTCTTGTTGCTTGGCCAGCTCCTGCCAACCTCGCAGTTCCAAAGCATGTTAATGCGAGTAGATAAATAGGTACCGCTTGCCGGAAGGTAAACAGCGCTCGTGTTCCAGCTGCATGCTACGCGCTGTGGCAAGGAGAGTCATGCTGGCCACATGACCATGGAGGCGTCTTCGGACAACGCTGGCTCTTCGGCTTTGAAATAGGGATGAGCACCACACCCTAGAGTCGGACACAACTGGACTTAACTCACCTTTACCTTTATTCAGAGTTTCATGCTTCATTTGTGACCAGCGTTTTCAACAATAACTGATAACTGGGCAATCCAATATTAGTACAGCATAT
Source organism: Plestiodon gilberti rubricaudatus (assembly GCA_026170595.1). Taxonomy (NCBI): domain Eukaryota; kingdom Metazoa; phylum Chordata; class Lepidosauria; order Squamata; family Scincidae; genus Plestiodon; species Plestiodon gilberti. The sequence goes on from JANXHW010000004.1 coordinate 122,027,012, forward strand.
CCGAACAATAAATAGTCAAGGAGGGTATGGAGAGTACCAGGATTTAATCTGTTCTCCTAATTCAAAATAGTTAACTATATAGCATACAATATTTATAAAATGCAGTCTTTCATACCTGTTTTCTCATTATAGAGGTAAGAGGCAGCCACTCCCAGCTTGTGCAGCAATAAGGAAAATAACCGGTCCCATGGAGAGTAACTAAAGTATATGGATAAAACAGAAACAAAACAGCTAATATAGATATGAACATGGAAATCATTTATATAGCCCATCCATGTCTATGACATTTTACATAGAGTGAAAAAAACAGGTCCCTGCCTCAAAGGCCAACAGTCTGCAAGAGGACAACGGAGAACGGAGAAGGGGCCAGTGGAGGGAAGGGAAACCAGGGAAAGAATATACAGTACAGTACAATCAAATTAGATGCAGCTACTAGAGAGAGTTTAAGTGTGAACACAGTCTAATTTAGAGGCTGTACATTTACCAAATTGTATTTCTGGTTTTCTCGTTTGTATCGGTGACACGTCACTTGACCCTCTTTGCTTAATGAAACCTTAGCCTCAGTTCTTACATTATTACAATTACCGGTAGTATATGGACCTTCACTGAATCAAGTGGGTGTTTCCACTATACTGTATGTGTTCTTCCAATCATCCTCTCCAGATTGGAATTCTGCTGTAATGTAGATTTATTTCTGGCACATCTGCCTTGCTCAGAAGTTAAACATCCCTTATTCTACAATGCATACTTCATCATCAAATATCTGGGATACAGTTTGAGAAGCCAGTCCATCCATTTTAAATGCTGAGCACTCTGGCTTCCCAGACCTTTTAAAGCGACATGCTTTAAACTTAGGAAGGAGAAAGGGGGGGGGGGGACACCATGGAGTTAGAAGATATCTGTTTGCAGGGAGAAGGTGATTCAAGATCCAAGCTAGCATGGGAGGCAAAACACATTCAGGGCTACTGAAGATCTGTTTTCAATCATGTTTTGTTGCATTTGGCATAGCAGCTCTACCTGCATTTCTAACATGGGCACACCAGTTAGAAATGTGAAGTTGGCTGTTCTGTTTCCTAATGTTTTCTAACTTTATTTTGGCTGAAGATCAGGAGAACACAACAGCATGATTTTGTGCCTGCCTGGCGTACCAGATCATCTTGTTTTAATCTCCAATTTCTGTACATTTTTTTACCAGTTCACCTCCCAGAACATTCACTTGATGGTCATTCATTTTATTCAGCTACAGTATCATAGTGACTGAAAGTCTGATCTTTAAACCAACATTCCCTGCTTCAAAACTTGCCTCTGCTATTATTTACCAGGGGCTTCAAACCCCACCATGTCTCAGGCCTGTATCTGTAATATGGGGAAAATAATACTGACTTGCCTTACAAGGTTGCCATAATAGTTCCCAGGGATGTGGATCAAGTCTCTGACTCCAAGTCTCAAGTCAAGTCCCAAGTCTTTGCCCCCAAGTCTTTGGTTGCGAGTTGCGAGTCCCTATCTGTTTCATGGGGGGAACAGGTTTAAACCTGTTACGACAAAATGGACTTATCGTACAAGGCTCCAAGTCTCGAGTCGAGTCTTTCGAGTCTTTTACAATCGCCGAGTCAAGTCTGAGTCAAGTCATTGATGCAACTTGAGTCCGAGTCAGTAGACTCAAGTCTACATCACTGATAGTTCCAACAAAATAGTGTGTTTGAAGCACTTCAAATGCATTTTAATTTCTCCATACTTGAGGGTCTTTTCACACAACCATCTGGTGTTGGTTCCCAGCCTGTAGCAATCCAAATCCAGCATCAGGGCTGGGAAATGGGAGGTCAGGACTTTAAAGCCTGTCTACCAAGAAAACAGCAACGCTGTTGGCTGCCACCCTGCATACCAAAGGACAGAGGATGGTAGACCAAGGCCTCATGACTTCCTGGATAGTGGAAGACTACCAGTATGTCCAAATGTTGTTATAGTCCTTTTGCTCTTCATTCACCTTGCTTGCCTCTGTACTGAGACAGCTGGTACTGCTTAGGGGAGAGGGGGAGAAGGAGATTTGGCTCTGAGTTTAGACTTCTTCATTTCTGGCCCCTAATCTAGATGACATGGAGTCTATGTCAGTGGTTCCCAACCTGGGGGTCAGGACCCCCAAGGGGGTCATGAAGCGGTTTCTGGGGGGTTGCGGGATGTTGGCTAGATGGCCACACCCAAGATGACTGCTCAGTCCTCCCCCTTCCCACTGCAGAGAAAAGTGTCTGATGCTCTCTTGGGGCTTGTTTGCTCACTTTTTGTGTTACTTTCTGCTTACCTTTTTGCATCTTTTTGCTCACTCCTTCCCCCCCCCATGGGGCTGCTTAGGAGTACAACTTTAAAAATGTGATTTATTTTTAAAAGTGTGATTTATTAAACAGTGTAACTTGTTAAAAACAATGACATCACTTCCTGCTTATACTGTAGTGACAACACTTCCAGTCCTAGGTCTTAGGGGGGGTTCCGACAGATTGTCATTCTACAAAAGGGGGTCCCAGTGCTAAAAAGGTTGGGAACCACTGGTCTATGTCATAAACAGATCATGATCAATTTAGCAGGTTTTTTCAAGTTCGTATAAATTGTGTTTGGAAAATATCCTGACTACAAAGCGGCTTCCCCTGTGCTTGTTCTTTTTTCCATATTATTGAAGAGATGATTACGTTTAAAATTATGTAGCATATTGAGGCGTTTGATTTGTCGCTATTAGCTGGAGGCCAGCGGGTGGCGCAGCGGGTTAAACCGCTGAACCATAAGCTGTTGATCGAAAGGTCGGCAGTTCGATTCCCGCGACGGGGTGAGCGCTCGTTGCTTGGCCAGCTCCTGCCAAGCTAGCAGTTCCAAAGCATGTCAATGTGAGTAGATAAATAGGTACCGCTTGCGGGAAGGTAAACAGCGCTCCGTGTTCCAGCTGCATGCTACGCGCTGCGGCAAGGAGAGTCATGCCGGCCACATGACCACGGAGGCGTCTTCGGACAACGCTGGCTCTTTGGCTTTGAAATGGAGATGAGCACCACACCCTAGAGTCGGACACCACTGGACTTAATTGTCAGGGGATACCTTTACCTTTTATTAGCTGCTGGATCGATGGTTTGCCAAAATACCGATATGAGAGTTGCAAAAATATTTATTAATATATCTGTATGTTTCTGACTTTCAAGTAGCTTTCTTACTGCAGTGTGTGAATCCCAGTGTGGTATCAAAGAAGCTTAAATAGTTTTGTCATCTTAAAATCAATTTCACAGTAGAGCTATGTTAAATGAGCTTAGGATTGGCAAAGCAGGAAGATGAGCCAAATTAAATCTTGTGGAAACCTGGTTTTATAATTTCATTTGGTTCCCTTAGAGCCTGCGGGGGTGGGGACTGGACCCCTCAGGGTGTGTGTGTGTGTGTGTGTGTGTGTGTGTGTGTGTGTGTGTGTGTGTGTGTGTGTGTGTGACACCACTAGTGGCCACAATTGTGAAAACTTTGTATTCATGAATAATATTACCATGTTATATATCATTTGATGTGTACATTCATGAAGAATGCAATGAAATACACCATTTTGTATTCTGTCAAAAGATATGGCCAAATAACCGGAAAAATGAAATACAGCTGCCTTGTGTATCAAAAAGTAGATTTCCTTAACTCAAAACAGACCAATGAGACTGACTGTTCTGAGAGACGATTTGGTTGCTGATTTGTTGGGTGACCTGTACTGTTATATATTAAAATAAATAAGTTAATAGGGGTGACACCATGAGATACCGGACCGGGTGACACCAACCCTAATGACACCACTGACCAGGAGTAATCTGTAGAAATACATATTCCTGCCTGATGAGCATCTTTTGTAGAACCCAGCTCAGCCCAACCTTGTTTCTCTCTATTCATCTCTGGGGTCCATCATGGGGGCGACGCACTGAGATCTCGCACCGGGTGACGCAAAACCTAGCGACGCCTCTGCTTGGAGCCACCCTACCCCATATGTAAAAGGCCACATAAAAAAACCTAAATACAATCAAGTTAATATATTTTAAAAATTAATTTCTAATAGTTAATTTCCTACTGTCTCCAGCAGCTTACAAATAGAATAAAATGTAAAAACAGGAAGCAGATTCAGATCCAAGCAATCAATAAGTCAGCTCAAACTGAACAGCTGAAAGGACTTGCTACATTTAAAAAAGAAAAAAATACAGCCTATCTAATGGATAAAGGGAGTTGGCCAAATGGGCTCCCTGGGTAGAGAGGCAGTGAGAAGGTCCTCACTGAGGTTGGCTCTTGCCTCTCTTCGGATTCTAACCAAATCCTCCCTGGACTGTGTTAAGGCAGGGGACATGGAAAAGGCGCTCCAAATGCACACTATGTACGATTTTAAAGGCCAAAACCAACAGTTTGAATTAAAAATGAATTGATTAAAGGCTGCATTTAAAAAAAAAAAACCTGGCTGGAGCATTATAACAAAGGTATAAAGCTGCAGGAAAGAAATAGCATGCACTTCTTAGATATGAAGTCCCCAAGCTGCTTTTTGAAACTGGTGACTTTACAAAAGCTGCAGGTCCAATAGTGGCAAATTGTCAGAACTTCAAAATGAGATTGACAGGTCAGATGCATTTAAAAACCTGAGATTTCTCTGGCAGAGTCTGGTGATGTCATAAGACTGCAAGCCCTTGAAAAATGGGGGAGGGAGAAAATTTGGTACTGTGGCAGTGCCTAGTAGAAAAGGGGTAGAGTCAAGCTGTGTGCCAAAAATGGCCTTAGATTAACCTTTGCCATAAAAAAACAACCCACTGTAAAAACAGCCAGCTCCTCTGCTTCAAACACGAGCACCAACACTGGGTAGGCATTCTTCTGGATTATAACCTTTTCCATTTTTGGTTTATGACTAATCCTAACTGCAAGTTCTGGATTTACTAAACAACATTTCACTCTGTCCAGTTGCCACCACTTTTTACTATTTTGCTTATGTTAAATATTTAGCACTATCCTCTGCATTTCATAGCATTGCCCAGAATGCGTTTTATTATTATTGTCATTACCAAAATAGTCATGAATAATAAGTCCAGTAAGAACCTCCTTATTCGTTTTAGGATTCTTTTATATATTCTGGATTGCGTCCTAAATTCTTCTTTTGTTCATGCAAGGGAAATGGGGCAATTATTGCTGATCTTCCCTTCCCTGAATATTTGCTCCTGAAGGTCAGGGGGCTACAGAGGGAAAATCAGTGAAATTTGCCCCTTTCCCTTACACAGTGAAACTTCTTCCACAAATGAAAGAAGACCTTAGGATCAAATCCTCAGTCTTTTTATGCAATGGAGATTAAACATTGCATATTTCTTGTAATCGGTCCCTGCTATACAGAGCTTTATAGAATTTCTACTACATCGTTTATTGGTTTCTATGTTGCCTCTTTTTTCCATTACTTCACTTTGATGTTCTAATGTCACGAAGTCAAAGAGTGAATTAATTATTCAGCTAGAAAAATGGATTAAAAACAATGGTGCTGCTATTCTAGTGATATTAAACCAGATTGATTTATGTAAATCTTTATCTCATAATGAATGGTAATAATGTTGGAATATTATGAAGGGCACAGCAAGTAAATCATTTTTTTTCAAGAGTCTTCTAAGTACTTTTATAATGAAAGTGCTAACTGGGTTCACACCGTACAATTCTCTGTTACAATTCACCATACAAATCTCTGTTACTAAAAAACTGAGAACATATAAGGAAAAAGTCATTTAATTGTAAAGTCTGGTCCAAATTTTCACTTTCTTTGCTTCTTGCTTTTTTCCCTGCTGCTTCCTCTGAAGTCTCCTTCCAAATGGTTTTGGAAACTGGTTCCTGTAAGTTTGCCCAACTGCTTCACTTTGATATGCTGATTTAATTTTTATGAATGGCTCTGTTCATATCATGCTGGTCTAACCATTCACTTCACTTGTGCCTGTCAGAGACCTTTAAGTAGTTTTCAGTCCAAAGGCGCAGCATAGAGGTAGAATTCCATGGTTTTCTGGGAACACCCAAAGAATGAGTTATGTTTAAGATGTAATTAAATTGTCGTGAGTAACTTTTGCTAATCTACAGTGATGCACACTTGTGTATAATAGACCCATAACAATAGGTTCATATGCAAACTCTTGTTGAGTATAGAAGAGAATAGCTTGTGCATGTTACTCAAATAGGTCTGCACACTGCTCTTTGTAGCTGACTTTGTCATCTTTACGGAGCTTTGGTCCTTTGGAGTAGCAGAAGTCTCAAACAAACCATTCTAAATGCACTATTAATTGGAATTATACTGCTTTTGCACACTCGGATTAACTTTTATGTTCTGTGAATTACTTCGCTATTAAGTTATCTATATTATACGTAGATTCTATAATGTTCTTATCAGCATCAAGACTAAATGCTTTAATTGTAAACATCTTCAAGTTAACAGATTGGGCAGTGTCCAGTCTGTCTTAAATACGGTATATGCTTGCTTATTGCACATAACTTTTGTACTCCAAAGAAATTCCTTTGTTCTACTTACAACCCACATATTGTGCATACTACTAATTAGGAAATGAGTGTCACACATTATTATGGGCTTTGCCGTGAGGCCCTCATCTGTTTGCTTTGCTCCTCATTTATTCATTAGCAGAGCAGTACATATTTGGTGCATCTAAATGGAATTTGTGAAACATAGAATATGGGGCCTGACCCAGGTTTTGGGTTCCCAACTGTTTTTTTTTCTCCAAGAAAGTTAATGGAGTTCTTGCAAAATATTCTTCTTTTAGCCTATATCGGTTTTATAGAAGAATGTTATTGATCAACTTTTATTATATTTACGTATTGTGCAGATGTCTCAGTGCCCAGCGTTCTAACTGGTATAGCTGCATTTGTTGCTTCAGACAAGCATATTGGGAGGCAGGGCTTTGACAGCATGTCAACATGAGCACATCGGCATGGGGGTGGGGCTCCCCAACATGCTCTCACTGCCCCCCCAATCCCCTACATGCTGCAGGCAACATCGTCACAGGACTTTAGTGAAGCAGCAATACTGAGTGCGTGAATATTAATTCTGAACATGTTAGATTTTTTTTAGTAGTCCAGCTTTTCCAGGTAATGTTACCATTGTTCTTCCCTTCTATAAAGTTTTGCTGAAACAGATCAGTTGAACAGTCTGTTGTTGTTTTTCTGTTCACCTGTTACATAGTTCTGTTGATCTATTGGTCTTCAGTTTGTCTGCTAAATGCTCTCTGAATGTTGGTCCCAGGTTCATTAAAAACCGTATGCATGCAACTGATTAAAAAGGGACGTAGCTCTGAACACTGGCGTCGCTGGAGGTGGGGTGGAAAGCTAAGTTCTGCTATTCTAGGCAAGTAGAACAAGACTAAGTCCTAGAGAGGCTCTGCAAGGTTAACAGAAACCTTGCAGAGCCTCTCTAGGACTTAGTCTCATTCTACTTGCCTGCAATGGAGGCTGCTTCTCTGTTTGTTTTAAGGAAGAAACAAAGCTTGCTGAAGAGAGTCCCTGCGCGTTGCTTTCTCTCCACTGACGGGCTCCTATGACGAGGGGGCGGGGCACCTTGTACTGGAGAGTAACGGTGGGGCGGAAAGCTGCAGAACTTAGCTTTCTGCCCCACCTCCAGCGACGCCAGTGGCTCTGAATGAATGGGCACTGTTTTTTTTTTCTTCTAAAATAAAATGATATTTTACTTACAAATCTGTATAAAGTATGATTATGTCTGCTTTGGAAACAGTTGTCTTTGTACTTACAGATTAAAGAATCTGCAGTACAAATCTGTTTTCACATATGTTTCTGGGCGTGTGTCTGTGTTAATTTCGTTTTCTGTCTTTATGTGACAGGCTCGTTACAGGAAGGAGCAAACCCTGCTTAAGCAGCTGCCTTGCATTCCATTGGTGGAAAATCTGTTGAAGGATGGTACAGATGGCTGTGCTTTAGCTGCCCTGATCCATTTCTACTGCCCAGATATCGTCAGATTGGAGGGTGAGACTGATAATTGTGGTTAATGATGATCGCTCTGCTAATCAGAGAATAGTATAACATTAGTATCCATTGTGTATGTTGAGTGCTTTAGATTGTTAGACAAAGAGGGAAGTTCAAATACAGGTGTCAGAGCCATGTGAAAAGGTTAAAAAATATTTTAAAAGCCTTTATCGTTTTTTTAAAAAAAACTTTGCTAAATATGCTAAATGTTGGAGGCTAGATGGTATCAGGACCTCTGAGGGGGGGGGGTTAAGGGGGTAATTTTTCCCCCGGCCCAGGGCAAAAAGTGGGTCAAAAAGGGGGCCCTGGAACAAGAAAGGGGGGCCCAGGAACCAAATTCATATGTAGGGAAGGGGCCCAAAAGAAACTTTGTAACCCCTGATAGAATTCCTCTGAATGGCCCTGGATGGTATACAAAGTATTTATGAGTGGGAAAATACATTAATTCCTACGTTTCGCTTTTCCTATTCCCGCCCCTCCTCCAGGCTCTTAAAAATTACTGTAGAATCCGTGGTGAGAGTTGGGTCAGAGTTGTAAAATTCATTAAAAAAAATTCTTCATTTTGTAGATATCTGTTTGAAGGAGACCATGTCACTGGCTGACAGCTTGTATAATCTACAACTGATACAGGAATTTTGTCAGGAGTACTTGAACCGATGCTGCCATTTTGCACTTGAGGATATGCTCTATGCCGCTGCTTCAGTAAAGGTAAAAAAAGAAAAGGCTACAATGAGTTTGAGTGATTCTCCACAGTAAGCCATGTACTGTATATCATGCCTTTTGTAGTGTCATCATGGTTCCATGTGTACTCGAGCTATTTATACTGTAGATGGGCTTTTAGGTATTCCCAGGGGCATATTTTGTCCTGAATGTTTTGCTTATACTTCCTACCAGAACTCTTGGAAGTTTCAGATTTAGGTGCAATTAAAAAAAAAAAAAAGATTTTGCCCTATAGTAAATGAGTACAGGTGGGTCCCCATATCCACGGACTCGCTATCCACGGTTTCAGTTATCCACGGATTGTGGGGACCCCCCCCCAGGCTTTTACTTTTTTCCCAGTAAGCTTCATTTCTTCCTTAAACAAACAGGAGAAGCAGCCAGAGGCTGCTTATTGTAGGCAAGTAGAACAAGACTAAGTCCTAGAGAGGCTCTGCAAGGTTAACAGAAACCTTGCAGAGCCTCTCTAGGACTTAGTCTCATTCTACTTGCCTGCAATGGAGGCTGCTTCTCTGTTTGTTTTAAGGAAGAAACAAAGCTTGCTGAAAGAAAAATAAGATCTGGGGGGGCGTGCACGCCTGCCCGCAGGGGAGGCAGGGCGGGGGGCCCTCAGGAAACCATGGAGGGGGTGTTCGCTCTTATCCACGGTTTCAAATATCCACGGAGAGGCCTGGAACATATCCCCAGCAGATATGGGGGGAGTACTGTACTGTATTTTGCCTGAACGAACACGCATGCATTTGCTTTTTACATTCTTAAGGACTTTGTTATTTCTCTCTCCCTCACTTGCTAGCTTCATTTTCTAGTTTTGTGTTTTAGTTCTCATGCTTTTTACAGCTGAGGCACACTAGTTTTCTGAATAAATGCTGGAGGCATATTTCACTTTTGGATCCCCAAAAGGTTTACTTGTTAAGAGTAAATCATGCTGCAAATTTTAATGAATAATTTAATTATTGAATTGATTTTAACCAAAATGCAAATGAAAAATCTTTGCCTTTTCCCACACAATTGTACATCTGTTGCAAACTTGCAGCCTGATCTTCTCCCTGTTTACTTAGAAGCAAGTCCCATTGATTTGTGGCATTTCCCCCCAGCATTTTTTCCTAAGTAACTGTGCTTAGATCTACTGCCCTTACCAAAAGAGAAACACACACATACACCCAACGTTTTCCCATTTTAATTGATGCTTTACATGCATACATTTCCACGAGACTTTTAAAGTTTTTTGCAGCACACTGTCACTCAAGTCACAAATTCCTGTGTGCCCCAGGAATGATGGATTTATATAATCAAAATATTTAATGTAAAAAGGTGGTCTCTATTGAATCCTGATGGCTTGTTAACTCCAAACCATGGTTTGGTGCTATGCCTGAACCAATTCTCAAGTGTGAGCAAAATGCATGAAGGACTATGAGGAAAGGCTGTCATTTTCCTCCTTCTACATGCTCCAACAATGCTATTTTTAGCTGTTCTTGGGCCTACCTCTTACATAATTCATTGGAAAAGGATGTTGTATCTGTTATAGCATAGTGCTTACATTATAACATATAAAATGCACAGTTCAGCTGCATAAGTTATCATTTCCTAGTGATGTTATATTGGCCTCTTAATTTGAAATATATCTGCCCACATTTTTTTAACATAACGTTTGTGAAAAAAATCTGTGTCACTTTCTAGTTTGCAGTAGAAAGATTATAGAGAAATTGTATGGAAATATGTCTGGAAATCTGAACTTTTTGTACTCTAGCCTGGAAAGAACATTCACAGTTAAGAGTGAAAAGCACCCTGAATTCAATGCTAACAAAAGCTGATTTTTTTCAAACGGTATATGTTTTTAGCATGAATATGTATTCAGCTTTCTTGTATGTCTGAATGCTTTTTCCTTGAATTTATAAAGATGAATAAATGTAAGGCAGGATTTCCATCCTTTCCTAAGAACACTGAAATGGACAGCAAGTCCTAATGTTGCCAGCACATATTCCATTTCTCCAGGAGTTCCAGGGTGGCTCAGTCTTGGTATCTGGAAAGCCCCTCCCTTCTGGGCAGGCAGGGTCAGATGATCGGAGTTTGCAAACTGCTTAAGAGGGGAGCCATGGTGCTAACTATTGCTGGTATTAGTTCAGATATACCACTCTAGAGGCCAACAAGGGGAGGAAGGAATTCATGCCAGAGAAGCAGGAGGGAGTGTGTGTTCCTGAGGCTGTTTCCTGGTTTGCAGGAATCAAGCAGTCCATCTGCACCAGGCCTGTCCAGTATTGCCCATTTTAATGGAAATACTAAGAGGGGGCCATAACCCAAAGGTAAAGTTTGCATGTATAAAACTACAGTTTTATATGGTTTGGAACTAGAGTATCTGAAGGACTGCTTTTTCCCAAATAGACTGGCTTGTTCCGTGTGATCTTCAGAGGGGGGCCTTCTTTGTGTACCTATTGACTAAAGCAAGGGTAGGCAGCAGTGAGATGAAGAGTCTTCTCGGTGGTAGCTCCCTGAATGTGAAGTTCCAGTTGAATTACAATCAGCCCCTTGCCTGGACACTTTCCGGTGGGACTTGTAAACTCAGCTTTTGGTGGTGGGTAGGATCGGGGGGCGGGGGCTCTGACGGTTGAGGATATTGCCTGCTGGACTTTTTGTCTGACTTTTTATCCATTTGCCTGATGGTTTTATATTTTAGTTTGCTGTTTCCCAAGAGAGGTGGCGTAGAAGAAAATGCTTCCTTAAATGTCGGTTTTTGTTTTTCTAAAGTTCTTCCGTCGTATATCTTTGCCTTCAAGGGAGCATCATTTTCATGATGTCAACATATTCTTTGGATGTAGGGTGTAACCAGCGTCCAAAATAATCATTTTACCACTGCTGCTGTGCTCCTTCTCTGGCAATATCTTTAAGATCAGTCAGAGACATTGAATCCTTTCAGTAGTGATTCTTGTCTCTTGAACAGACAAGGTCAAATTCTAAAGCAGCTTTTCATCAGGGCGACATTCCAAAGAATTATATATAAATACTGTTGTTGTTAATGATGATGACGACGACGATGATGATGAATATTCTGTACACATTCAGTAGTGCACTTAAAAAAAGGTGATAATCTTCTCCTTTTCTCCTTCAAATGCTGCCTGTTATGTTTCTCCAAGTTTTAAAAGTGCTTTACCCTGCATTAAAGAGGATTATTGTGTTCAGAGGAGAGAAAGGAAAGCTCAGCTTGTGCACACAAGTGGGCCCAGTAAGGCTTGCAGGTATCACTTTCTTCTCCCAACCCACAAACATTCTGATGGAGCTCAATTTGAGCTGGGTTTTTTTTTTTGCTCAAATGCTCAAAGTGGGGTTTTGATATTGTACTAATATTTGCAGATAGTGCTGCCACCTTTTTATAGGGATATACAAGAATATGTAGACACACTTGCACCTGACTAGTTAAGCTGCAGTGTCTTCTCCAAAGGGCATTTGGGAATACTGTGGTGGTTTGTTTATCTTTGTAGTGCACTTTTCGTTATGAAGATCATAAAGTGTGTTTTGGGTTCTTTTAAATATATGTAAATATTTGAGTTTAAGGGATTCCCTTTTTTACATTAATATTTGATCTCATGGGATTCCTACTTTGTCATGTTTCTCATTGATGAGATTAATTACTTAATTGAGCTGTATAGAAAGGGGCACATGGACATTTGAAATGAAGTCATGGGGTTGCCTTTGATCAAGGTGGAGGTTTTTTTTGTTGTCTTTAGGAAGTTATTTGTTCTATTTCTTGCATATTTTAGAGGTGCCTAAAGCCACTCTGGACTAACTGTACTCAAATACTGTATTGCAGTGGCTCCCAAACTAAGGTCCCCAAATGAGGGCGACACAGGTGTTCTTGAGGGTCGCGAGAAGATCTTTTTTATCATTATTAGTAACATATACCACCTCCTTGGGTCATCAGACTGAGCGAAAAACTGTATTTAGGGTCACGGTCAAAAAAATTTGGGAGACGGCTGTATTGGAATACCCTTGCCAAGCTCTCTCCCGTTGCTTTCCCTTAAATACATTACTGTACCTCACTTCACAGTACCCCAGTGCATAACTCCTCACACAGCTCAGAGCACCAGCTAAGTGTTTCCTTGCCAAAATTTTGGAAGCAAACTTGACAGTCCTTTCAGTGCAACGTTTATGTGTTAAAATAAGTATCTGTGTCACAAAAAGCTTGTGAAACCACAACCACAATACAGTTTTCTCCTAATAAAGTGTTCCAAACTATCCATAAATCTGCTTCAAAAAATATACTCAAGAAGTGAGCTCCCAACTCTGTATATTCAAGTACATTTGTCAAAATCTATTCACATTTATATCCTAACATGCAGTAACAGTAGTTGAGGAAAATCCATCACCACAGCATACTGTTCAAATTAAATCTAATCTGTTCCATTTTCCTACAAGCATTAATTGTAGTGTGCTGGTATCACAGAACGTATTAATTTGCTGAAGTGATGAGCAAAGGAAAAGGTGATGAGAAAAGTGATGAGCAAATGAAAAGGACAGAGGAAAGGGTATTTTCCACTGGCTACAATAACAGAGGCTTGTCTTTCTGGTTTTGAAATATAAGTGTGGTTGGGCATTTTTTTTTTCCAGAAGAGTCCAGCCTCAGCAGCATTAAAAACCTGAAAAGGAAGATAGCCCTTTTCTTCTATTTTCTTTAATTGTTCAGGGTAGGCTTTTGCTGCCTCTTCATTAGCAGATGCGGCTTCACCAATAGTCTGCACATTTTTGAGGCTGAAGCAGTTTCTAATAAAACCGGTAAGCCAGCCTTGGCTGGTTTTGTATTTCTTTTCATCTGAAGACTGTCCTCCTTCAGCAGGAGGTTTGAACATTGCATAGAGGCTAAGAGCCTTTTTTTCGCAACATGTTCCCATCAATAGGCACATGTTAACTGTCCATGTCTCCCAGCCATAAGTTTAATGCCTTTTCAGTCTTCACGAAAGTCTTATCACGCACTTTACTCATCACTTCAGTTATTGGAGCACTTGATGCCATGACTTGACAAATTTCTCTCTCTTGAATTTCGATGGCACACATGCCAGATTCGTTGCTGCCATATGTACACGCATGTATACATGTAGGAGACCAACATACTATCTTTCAATAAGTCCAACACAGGCAGTTCGTTTCCTCCAGCATTGGAACAGATCGCTGTTTCTTCAGTTGAGCACCAGATGAAGTACAGTAGTTGGCTTGCATTTAAGGGCCATGTTGTACAAAAAATACATATCTTTAAACACTAGAATCACACTCATTATGATAAGATGCTCACACTAGGAGAGGTACGTGGGAACAGACTGACTTTGGGAACAGCATATTCACTTCTCCCATCTTATGCTCACTCCAGGGCAAATGCTCATTAAGTGGAATGGTGGGTGTAATCTTCCACACTATTGAAACTGTTATTTTTCTCTTTTCTTTTTGCTGAGCACGTATACAGGTTGTTGAATTCATGCAAGTTGAATGATGCAACTCCATTGTACAGCAAAACCCAAGGGCACATTAATTCAGGATCCAAGGGCACATCAGCAGTGGTTTCACATTTTGTATCTGGGGTTTGCATGGCTTTGCAATAGAACTCATGGGGGTTTGGAGGGTTTTGCCAGCACAGCATACTCTTTTATGGATCATGCCCTGTATTTAATTTTGTTTTACCCGTAGTACAGTACAAGATTTTGCAGTATCTCAAATGAGTGAATTTGCATAGTAAGTGGTAATATACAGTATTTTTATTTTAATCCGTATTCTGCTAATTTGAGATGCTGGTGCCATAAAAGAACCGGGCTTGTCTTTAGAGGGGACATCTTAAGAGAGAAAAACTCTGCCCAGTTGCAATGCTTGGAGGCATCCAGCATTGCAAGGAAGCAACAGCATCACCACCTTCTCACCTTGTAGACAACTTGGAACATGTTGTTCGGTGAAGACTCTCGGAGCCATGCCAGGTTTCACCTTGTATTCTTGACATCCTTCAGTGCACCGGGTTAAACAGTGATGCTAGAGGTCTTCAGGACAACCTCAGGCCAGGCTAAATATCTTGTATGTTCTGAAGTTGTATGTTCTAAAGCTTCTGGCACGCCAAAGGAATGGTCACATTGCTGCCCCTTGTTCAAGCCAGAAGCTATATTAGGCCACTCTGCATGTCTGATGTGGAATTCATTCCTCCACTGACCACTTCACTCTCCACCAAAATCAAATGATTCTGTTCCTAGTTGTCAATTTTGACTGATAGTCACGTAGTTTCTATAAACAAGATATTCAATGTGCTTTACTGTAGTGTCTTTGTGGTTCAGTTCTTCAGTTGCTGTTTAAAATGTGAACAAGAATACTTGGGAAATGCTTTCTTAACTATCCCATTTAGGTGGTTCTTCTCCTATAGCCATGAATAGATTAAAGACATAATACTAGTGCACTAGTAGATTAAAGACATAATACTAATGCAATAGAATAGGGGGCACATTGCCAGGTGCAAGGGAGTGACAACAGGAAACAGGTTATCTTGTTGTCTTGTGTGCTCCCTGAGGCATCTGGTGGGGCCACTGTGTGATACAGGAAGCTGGACTAGATGGGCTTTTGGCCTGATCCAGCGGGGCTCTTCTTATGTTCTTATGTTATTAAAGACATAATATTAATAGCATTAGTATAAATGGAAAGATGTACGGAGGAACGGGACCAAAAATTCCCTTAAAAGCAGCTAGAAAATTTAAATAATCTTGGGACGCTGTTCTAAATATGTGGAGGGAAGATTAAAGACACATATTTGGAGGGAGGGAGCAACCAAGACATGTGACACAGCAAAAGCCTGCTGACTCAGGACTTAGCAAAAGGGACCTCCACCTGAAAACAGCAAGTAGTTTCTGAGTATGGTCTTTTCCTGGAGGAGATTTTGAGAAAAATCTGGGCGCTAGCAAAAAATTGGTGCATCATTTTATTGTAGAATTTCTTTTTCTTTTTTGTTTGCAGATGCTTCTGATGCTCTGGACGTTTAAATAGTAATTGGGAGCCTGGGGGGGGACATGCTTATTAGCTGTTTCTTGCAGCTTGTATATCAAAGGGTTGATAAACCTCCGTTTTACCTGCATGCTTGGGACTGCAAAAACGGAGGTTATTGGTTACCTGGCAAGCCATAATTACTTGGCTAGTGACTGCATTTTGATTGGTAGGTTGCAAGTTGTGCATACCTGCTTGAGAGGGGACAAAGGTGGAATTTAATCTAAAAATCCTGATCTCCTTGCAGCTTTCCTTTATGCATTGTGAACTAGGTCATGTTTAGTCACTGCAAGTTAATTGCTTTCAAAGGGAATCGAGAAAGAGAGGAAGAAAGTGGATCATTTTCCAATTCTTTCTGACACATGTCCTACTTTAGACTGTTCTAGGAGTTCTCTGATAAATTCACTGCTGGCTAAAGGAACATCGGTGTTCAGCTGGGCCTTGTATAATAGTCTGATTTCCTTATCTGCTATGCATCGGCTACTTGCGAAATATTAATGTTGAAAGAGCTCCAGTCTAAAACCTACTTTTCTCAAAAGTCGGTCAGCCGGAATTGAGATGCATCAGGTCTAACGCATGCTTCGCTTACAGTGAGACAAGACAGTTCACTGGTACTGCATACTTTTAACTCAATGGTTTATGCGTAGAAAATAGCTAGTGCTTCCACACTAGGGGATGTGTCAGTGAAAGAGTGTTGCTTGTTGTTGTTGTTTTTTTTAACAAAACTACTAATTTACTACTATAGGTTGAATGTGCTCTCCTAAACTAAGTTCTATCTTGGTGTAATCCATACCACAATCTTTTAGGTCAATATTATCCTCATATTGTGAATAGGAGGCTGAGGCTAACAGTAGCTTTGCCTTACAGCACAATCCTATGTGGAACTGCGCCGGGGGAACGCACGCTCCCCCGGTGCAGGGTGTCGTGAAAGTGTGCCATAAAACAATTTCACGGCATCCAGCACGTAAGGGCTGCTGGCGCAGAGGCTGATGGCCCTTACCCGGCATTCCTGTCGTCCCCGCGCCTGCCAGAACAGGTAAGGCCTACCTACGCCAACCAGGGCGGGGGGGGCGGCCATTGGCCACTCCGTGCCTGGAGAGGGCGGGAATATTGGCAGCGAGATACACCAATATCCAAAGCCCTCTCCAGGCCTGGCGTGGCCTTGCACAGAGGGTGCAAATGTACAGGAGCTATGGAGCTCACGTACATTCGAGGAGGCCCATGGGCCTCCAGCTGCTTACATTCGGGGAATGGTACAATCGTCCCCTTTCCTCGAGGTGCACTTGGGCTGGTCCAGGGCAGCCTGGGGTCTGGATAGGATACGGCGGCCGGTCCTTTAGGCCGGCCACCATATACTACACAGGATTGGGCTATAGGTCATTTAACCACAGAGGTGAGAACAGAGTTGGGAATTTCTCTGTTTATAACTTAGTCTCTTAGCTACTGTGCTACACTTCATTATGCTTAGCATCTTGTACAAAGGATGAGAATTCCTCTGATAGCTGTCAATACTGTAATGCAATATACTCCTTTTTATTATGGTGCATTGTGACCTCATTTTTTGTGATGTTGGCAATTAATCTAACAAAGTAAATCTGAAAGTCTCAAGCCTGCCATCTAGTGTTAAATGAAGAACTGTTTGGACTAGGTAAAAATATGTTGCTGTGTAGATAACGTTAGCTAGAAATCGGCAGACATCAGTAATAAAAACCATTATGGCCTGGGTTACAAAAACTGAAAAACTAGTTCCATGGCCCTTTACATTTACATTAGACTTTACATTTGTTGACCTCTTCCTTCTCTGCTTCCTCCCCCACACACCATATTGCCATGTGGCAATTGATTTTAAAACTTGAGAGAAATTACAAAAGTAGTTGACTATGTGCCATGGGGATCCGCTGTTCAAAGAAAAAAAGTCAAATATTCCATGGGGCTAGTACAAGCCCCTTTGAATGAGCTGAAGCAGATCCTGGCCTGTGATGCATGAAATACTTAGCTCAGCATAATGTATCTTTAGCTAGGGGAGGGGATCTGAACTGATTTTTGTTTCTCTCCCCCCCCCCCTTGAATGGAAAACATTTCAGTATGTTTCCATTCATTTTAATTATTATTGCGCTGAATAGAAAAGGCAGTATTTTTGCTGCCAGGACTATTTGTAGCATGTACATATTGGATAACTATGGCAACAAGGAGCTTGTTCTCTGCTATGGGCATACAATGACTTTCACAGTGTTGAGGAGGCTTGTATGCAGTCTTCCATTAGTTTGTTCAGAAGTATACATGGGAAATGGGCCTATGGACAGTATGTGCATGTGCATGCTTCTAACTGTCAGAGAGTATATGTTTTTTATTAAGTTTTTTTTTCCTAATTTTTTTTCATCCTAACTTTTGCATTTTGGGGAAGCCTATTCTAGGTTTATAACAAATTCTGCAGTGTTAACTGTAGCAATAATCTTGCACTGTAACTGGAAGGGGAATTCTCTTAATTTTCAGATGGGCACAATTGTAGTTTCATAGGCTTTGGAAAATATTTGTATATTTCTGGCTAAACAAAGGAATACTTGACCTTTGACCCTAATCGGACATTCTCCCCCATTTCTTTTTGGTTCCTCATAGTTCCTCCATGACTTGTATTTATTTTTGGTTTGGCAGCCTGCTGTTTCTCCATGAACCCCGCCAGCCCGGTGTGGGGTTTCTGAATGATACAAGCAGGCTTAGCTCAGAGGGTTTTCCTTGGGAAGGCATGGGCAGCTGAAAATCTGCATGATATATTTCCCTCTTTATTTCCAAAAGCAGCTCCTTGTCAGAGTCGCTGAACATTGGTGCCAATGGAGGGGAAAGGCAAGGGGGCTTGTGCACATTAAAGAAAGTGTGCACATGGGACAGTATGTTTAAGTATGTTGCGCACCCTTGGTAGAAATGTTGAGGAGCTGGTTTTACAGTGACACTCCATAGTAATTGACATTATTAAACAGCTCTGTTCTGTATTCAAGTGTAGGAGTAAGTAGTTGCCCTACCTTGACAGTTTTTTATGTGACACATGAAAAATAATGCTTTCCCTATATTGCCATCTTGTGGCCAGGTAGGGAAAATTGTTCTTATCTGTTAATTAGTGAACATACCAGAAGCTATTTTGTAGTCTGACCAGAATTCTGAAATTATTATTCAGACTTCAAAAAGACTATGTAAGCCCCTCCTTCTGGAATGGAGACTTCCAAATGCTGATTAACTTTAACCACCTTGGCAGGTTTAAAATGGCAAATAGAAAGCAAATTATTTGAATCTGAATGCTGTTGGAGAGCAAAAATCATAGCAATGTCCAACCTTTTTAAGACTACCATGGCATCTAGTTTGCCATGCCCAGGACCCTATTTCCAAATGGTTCAGTAGTTCCTTCCTCCCCAAGCATAAGTCTATGCTGCTTGTGGACTCCCCATTTTTAGCAACCAGGCTCTGAATTTCAGTCCACTCAGACTTAATGACATTGCCCTCTCTTCCTTACTATTGCTGCATCCACCATTGGGACCCGGGCAGCCCAATCCGACGTAAATCCCTGTGCGGCAATGCAGCAGCGCCAGCGCGGGCTACGCTGCATTCCGCGGGGAATTTTTGGCTGCTGGAGGTCTCCTCAGGGTAAGGAGACATTTGTCCCCTTCCCCCCGGGGTAAGCTGCAACAGGTCAATTCATACCTGCACCAGCGATATCACTGGCACAAGTACACATTGATCCATGCAGGTGGGATCAGGCCTGGGAAGGGCCTTGGGATTTGGTGCGTGCGCTGGCAACGCCAATCCCACTCCCTTCCGGGCCCAATCCACCCAGCCCCCGCCCCATATCTCCATCCTGCCCTCTCCTGCCCCTTTCAGTCCCCTTCCCACCCCTGCGCTGGATTTACCTGCTCCAGCAGGTCTCTGTCGCTCCTCCAGTGCCAGCAGGAAGGCTCTGACCTTCCCCCTGGCACACCTGGGCCTTGCGCTGCTGCAAAGCACTTTATGGTGCTTTTGCGGCAGCAGAACACACGTTCCGCCTGCATAGGCTCTCAATAGGATTGGGCCATAAATCAGCCAATTAGTTTGACTGGGACTTGGACATCAGGAGGAGGTATCTGGGCAGCTGTACTTTAAGTACAAGGTAGGTAAGAATGTGAAGGAATTATATTAAGGTAGCTGCATTACTGCTATCCTTTCATATGTGTACAAGTAACAACTGGTTTCACCATTACATTATTGAACTTATTTTTTCCCCCTGTTGTAGGTGGTATGTGTTTTTTATTTTAATAGTTTGGTTTAAAGCATCCTTTGAGAACTATCAGCTATGTTTCACTCTTTAGTAATGGTCTCCTAGTTTAATACAAAACTAATGTGGCACTGGTAAAACTGAATATAATACTACTGTCTGTCCTCAATTCTGGGTTGGCAAGGTTCTTTAGGATTTGGTTTAATTAGTAATAACTCTCTCATCTCTTCTTGCAGAGTAATTATTTGGTGTTCATGGCGGAACTGTTTTGGTGGTTTGAAGTAGTGAAGCCATCATTTGTCCAGCCCCGGGTTGTAGTTCACCCTCAAGGTATTTTTTAAAGTTGCTTCTTGTTAAATTGAACTCTGTATTCCGTGGATGTCAGATTTAAAACAGTGTTAACCTGACACTGTTTTTAGATGTAAAATTGTGAATATAAGATGACTTTGTAACCATTGCTTTTTAGTAAGGATTTATTTTGATGAGGTGAGAGGACTAGAGGTCTCTTGCTATTTGCCTGTTAGCGAATACAGTCAGTGATTTCTTAAATCTCTCCTCACCAGAGTGGATAGCAATAAAAGCGTTGTCAGAGTTCTCCCTTTATGTAATGTAGCTGCTTTACTCCCCTTTGCTTTGGCCTTGGCTCACACATGAGAGTAAGCAACTGATGTGTACAGGGAAGAATTCTGCCAGTGTTCCTGTTGCTACTGGGGAGGAGTGAGTCAAAGAATCCTTACCCGTGTCTCAGCTTTGCTTAAATGCCTGGTTAGTGTTGGGGTGATTTTTAAGGTCTATGCTGTAGGCCAGACAGGAAGCCCTTGGACTGCTTTAGATCCCCGGGCCACCAGTTGTCTCTGCTGCCTAATATAAGTACTTTGGAGGGGCAGCCTACAGAGCTGAAAATGTAACCCTATTTATGTGCCTGAAAAATCTAGAAGAGTCACTACAAAGTGGGGAGCAGCAGGATTACATTTGCCCACCTCCGAATCCACTGTGCCCATACATGTGAGCGTAATGTGTAAGTGATGTGCATATGCATAGGCCCAATATTGTTCCTTAACTGGTCGATTTCAGGGTGTTGAGGGAGTTGCATGTTTATCAGACCTATATGTATTGCATTTTAAAGTTATGCATTAAGTTGAGAAGGGCTCCAGGGCATGCAGACATGATTCTGTGCCCTTGCATTGATTCTGCATGCTTTTCCTGTCACATGAACATGTGCAGCCTGTACCAAGAATGTGAGGCATTAGTAAGGCAGAATTTTTAATTTGAGCACTTGGTAGTTGGGGGAGGATAACTGCTTATCGGAATAGGAATTTCCTTATCCGCAATGTATTGTGCTCATGGAAGTTGCACCTGCGTTGTCTATAAATGCTCTTAGACAAGTAGACCACTCACATGACCACTTTGAGTGGCAGGTTGGGGTGCTTGGAAACTGGCAGGGGGTGCTCACAGCCTGCACCATGCACCCATCTCATCCTCCACTCCACCTGCCTGTTGTTGCTCCAGGATGGTGGGGAGCTTACCACCCCCATCTCTGTTGGTGCTGCATGATCCTATTTCCAAGCACCCTCCTGAGCACTTGAGGGAAAGGCCATTGCCTTTTTCCCCTGTCACTTCTTGTAAAGTGGATGGGTGGGAAGGGTGCTAGAAGGTGTTTTGCTTCCAGGGTCCTCCCAGCACTTTATAAAAAGCTGAGGAGGACGTGGTGGAGGAGATCGACAACACGAATGGTGCCGTATGTGCACGTACTCTTTGCTGTTTTGGGCAATGGATAGGCTTGGACCACTTCTGAGTAAACTGGCCGATATAGTGAAACTCTTGCATATAGTGAAATGAAAGTGATTTCATTTTTTTTATTGGCTTCTACAATAATATATAAATGTTTATCTTTGCTTTAGCTGAATCTTCAAAAGAAGCATCCTCTGTTTCTGCCACAAATGCCAATAGAAGAAGTTATCCAGACGTTTCACATGATTCTGACCTAATAGCTAGGTAATTTCTAAAACTCTCTTGTATTTATTTTTCAAGTTTTAATTCAGCCAAGTGTATGTGATGCTCTTTTTTTTAAAACCACGCCGGAAGCTTCAGTGCCAAATATAGTGTGACTGACAGCCCAGTCCTAACTAAATTCACACAGCCACAGCCACACCAATGAAGTTCTTTGACTGACACAACTCTGAGTGGACCCGGGGAAGTGTATTAAAGCCAGGAAGGGGAATAGGATATCAGTGGAACCGCTGCCGCTAATAACAGCCCTTAACACACACCCAGCCCTGCCCTGCCCTGTCCTTCCCCCTTCCCGCCCCATTCTGCCTACCGCTTGCCAACCGCCCACCTCCCATGCCAACTTATCAGTGCTGGGGCATCTTCTCAGGCCGCTGGTGCGTGGCTGCCTGCCACTACTCACCATTTCCTGGTTGTACACAACAGCGCGTCACATTTTGTGACTCCAGAAGGGCTGCTGCGCCGCCAGAACATGAGTTACGATGGCACAGCAGCCTGTTAGGATTGGACCCTGAGTTTTTGAATGCTACCAATCTTCCAAGTGTTAGGGGACAAGGCCCTTGGAGCAGCACAGGAAAAAGGGCTCCTGTACCCTGAAAACTGCAGATGGCAGAAGATAGTGTAGGATAAGTAGCATCAGCCTCATGTGTGCTTAACATATTTATACATTTAACATTTTATAATATACTCTTGATAGGTGTTGCGTGAACAGTCTTGCTTTATAAATAATCCAGTGATGGCTTGAAATATAGTGTGGCAACATAGGTGACACTGTGAGGATCTTTGATGTTGGCTCCATTAAAATACCACGGACAAATCATTGTGTCCACTGAAGGCATGAGTACAAATTGTTACACCAGGCATTACTGAATGCCTTCTTGTAAGATACAGCTCCCATTACAATTCCACACTTTAAAACTGGGAAAGTAATTTTAATTGTACGAATTTATCAATTAATGTTTTGAAGGCCAAACTAGATAGGATTTAGGAGCTCTGTGTTTGGAACTCCTGATGTGTTTTTCTTTTCTGAAAAGTAGCTGCAGGGTCCCTGAGCCAAGTCAGAGTCATGGTATAGTAAGAGAGGGAGGTTAACCTTTTTTCCACCACACCCTGAAAAGCTGCTGTTTGCCCCAAGTGTGTGTGTGTGTGTGTGTGTGTGTGTGTGTGTGTAAAATATGTTTTTTCCAAAGGGGGACTGAGATGTGGGAAAATTATATGAAGGGGGAAGGAGTTAAAGGAAAAAGACACACCCCTCCACATATCATACTATGGATCACGGGCCAGGTGACAGCATTTTTTTTCTTTTTTTAATTGTAAAGGAAAAAGACCTTGTGAGTTCCAGACATAGATTATATCTGGTTTGGCCCTCAGTCCCAAATTCAGGCACAAGATTGCTTAAAGAGTTCAAGACTGCATGATTGGGACACAATTTTAAAATGTAACTAACAAGATCTTATATGTGTGTTACTTTTCAGTGTGGAGGGTTCAACTTTTGCACCTTCTCATCAGATTCTACCTGCTAGCCTCACTCACCATCAGCCTTATTCGTCTGCTCCAGGTAATAGCACAGAATTGATAGACCAGGCTTTTTGTCTGTTTACATCACCTTGTTTTGTTTTAAATCCTAAACTCTCCTCATACAGTGTTGCATGTGTGGTCTGGAATGTGGAGGGTGATGGTGTCACCCCTCTTATTCTGAAGAGTGATATATACATAATCATAAAAACGAATTTCATCACAAAAATGAATACATTACAAAGAATAAAACAGAACAATAAAAGCATTTCATTCATTAAAAACTTGTGTCAGTGAACATTGCCCCCAGAAAATCAATTTAGATAACACTGCCACTATATTACGCTATCTCTTCATTATTAAAATCAAATAGGTGAGATAGGGGAGAGGAGAACAAGTTAATGATACTTTGCATTAGATGGAATGTTCATATTTGGAGAATATGATGCATGGACAAACAATAATAGACTATTGTATCTTTGAAAATTATCAATTCTTCATAATAATGATCTGTAACAATCTCTGGTTACAGCTCATTATTTTTCCTGAACAGTGATTTAAAAAAAAAAAAAAGTAGAAAGAATTGTCTGCATCTCAACTTAACTAAATTCTAATTGACAGGTTTTTTGGTTTTTTTGTTGTTGTTTTTTGCTTAACAAGGTTTTACCTGAATAATACAGTACAAAGGGTATAGAATTGCATTCTTTGTTACCTTTGCTGCAAAATATGTGTTCAGTATGTAATTAATGTATGTGGTCTCTTTTTAATTCACATCAATCGTAGAGTTACCTTTCTGATTCTTCAGGTTTAAATTGTTAACTAAAGTTTTGATTTGTTTTATTTGTTTGTTTTAAGCTTCATAAGAATTGACATTTATGTTGCATTTTGTCTTAAATTCCTTTAGGCAGTATTAGAAGATCTACATCTATGTCTTATATGGATGGATACGTAGGGACATGGCCCAAAGAGAAAAGGTAAGCCGTTAGTGAAGGTTATATTGACTTAATACATACTCTGGTTTCTCTTCAGAGCATATAAATCTTTGATTGATTAACTTATGGCGCAATCCTGCGTAACTGTAGGCTGGCGGGCCTAGCGCTCCGCCAGCCTAGGGTGTTGTAAACATGCCATAAGACACGTTTTCGACACCTGGAGAGTAAGCAGCACCGGCACAGAGGCCAGCACTGCTCACTCCGCCGTGGAACTCACCCAGCTCTGGCCACCTCAGGTAAGTCCCACATCGGTCGGCGGGAGGGCAGGACGGGGCCGACTCGGGCTGGGAGGGGGTGTGGATATCAGTGGCGATATCCTAAGCCCCTTCCCAGCCCGCGTCGGCATTACACTGCCTCCCTGAATGTATGTCAGGTCTGGACCTGGTGTGCATTTGAGAGAGGCCCCGGGCTCGCTTACACCCAGGGAAGGGGACAAACGTCCCCTTCTCCCGAGGTGCAGCCTAGCAGCCCTGGAGCAGCCTGCAATGGGCTTAGGATACAGCGGCCAGCCCTTTAGACTGGCCGCATATACTTACACAGGATTGCGATGCCCATGTAGTGGCGTGTCACTTAATATTGCTTTGTGATGCAAGAATATCATGAATATCCAATTTTGCTTTTGACTGCTGGCTCTGAGAAATCATTTACATGCAGCCAAAATATTAATTTAATACACATGGGAAAGTGTGATAACAAGGTTGGAGTTCATATCTTCTCTCCCACTACCCCACACAGTAAACTTCTGTAATCTAATCATTGCATATATGTGTATAAAACAGGAGTTGGAACGTGAACGTTATTATGGATTTTTATTAGGGCTAAGTCAAATGAGATGGGGCCATTTTTTGCAAACACTTTTATAAGCAGCAAAAAGCACTCTTTCTTGCAGTTATTTTTCAGGGACTGTAACTAAAGGAGGGTGAAAGTATTCACTCATTCAAAGTAAGGGTAATCCTGTTGACTGGGATCACCAGCCAACAGAAAGCACAGCCCTCGCTCTGTCAGCTTCATTTTCCTTCAGTGTCGTCATCATCAGGTAGCTGTATCATAAAGCTATGTAGTCCTGTCGTGGCATCAAATTCACCTCATGATCCCTGATTGGCTGTGATCATGTGGCGAAGCACGAAGAAGCCCTAGCTAAGGGGAGAAGGGCAGCAAAGCAACAACATATCTCAGAAACAAACCGATGCAAAAAAGAAGCTTTTTTGTAGGGAGTTTTGGGGAGGGGGTAATTTTTGTGAGGAGGCAGAAGCACTGCTTGTGTTGCACAACCTAAAATAGTGAAACACTTGCTAAGTGACTTGATAATGCTGATAAAACACTGATGATGCAAACTTTCTCAGCATTTTGCTACTAATGTTTTGAAGTTAGCATTCATGTTATAAAGGAGGCTACAATTCAATTCTAATACCAAAACTGTTGGAATACTTTTAATCTTAAATATGGGTTTGTTTGTTTTTAAGGCTTTCTCAATTTAATCCCTCTTTAGATCTTCAGTCCATGGAGTTTCATTTGACATTTCTTTTGATAAAGAGGATAGCATCCATATGACGACTCCCAGCAAAGGAATTACTAGATCTCTTAGTAATGAAGGTCTTGTGCAAAATACTAACCGCATACCCAGAAATATTAGAAAAAACCTATCCTTCAAGCCTGTGAATGGAGAAGAGGAAAGTGAAGATATTGAAGAAGAGAAGGATGTAGAATTTCATAGTGATCTAGAGCACAACAGCAATCAAAGGAATGCCAACCAAGTCAGCCCATACAGCCTCCCAAATGGAGCTCTGCAAAACCGTTTGGCGACCGATGAATTCGGCAATCAAATTGAGACGCCGAGCATTGAGCAGGCGTTGCAGATTATTCATGATACTGAGAAATCTCCGAGCGTTACTCAGCTGGAACAAATTACAAATGGGTTTTTCCTTCACAACAAGGAGATGAGCATCCTGAATTCAAACATTAAACCTGATCAGAGTAGTCCTGATATTATCGCAGACACAAAAGGTGCCATCAGCCCTGTGACTGATAACACAGAAGTGGATACTGGCATACATGTCCCATCAGACATTCCAGAGACTCTGGATGAGGATTCTACGTTGAGAGATTATACTGTCAGCCTGGACTCTGATATGGAAGAACCATCTCGATTTCTGCATGAATATGATAGCAGAGGCGTCAGTCAGAAGGAGCAGTTGAGTCCTTGCCCGAGCTCAATCAGTGCCAAATCGCAAGCAGGCAGTAGTGCTTCTTCAAGTTCAGGCGTTAAAATGACCAGCTTTGCAGAGCAGAAATTTAAGAAGCTGAATCACACTGATAGCAGAAGTAGTGGAAGCAGTTCTCAGAAAACAACCCCAGAAGGCTCTGAGCTGAACATTCCTCACATGGTTTCTTGGGCTCAAATCCCTGAGGAGCCTCCTCTCCCTCAGGGAAGAGACACTACACAGTTACTGGCCTCTGAAATGGTGCAACTGAAGATGAAGCTAGAAGAGAAAAGGCGAGCAATTGAAGCCCAGAAGAAGAAGGTTGAGGCTGCATTCACTAAGCAGAGGCAAAAAATGGGAAGAACAGCATTCCTTAATGTGGTAAAGAAGAAAAGTGATGGGATTTCACCACTTAGGGAAGAGGCAGCTGGAGCAGAGGATGAAAAAGTGTTCATTGATAGTAATAGGCTGAAAGAAAAAGAAACTCAAAAGCCAGGTGAGCAACTAAACAAAACTTCAGAGATAATCAAATCAAGCACTGAAAATCCCCAGGCCAAATGGCTGAGGTCACCAAACACCCCACTTGATACCGAAAAGACATGTAATTTGGTGAGTCCCTCTGAAGAGAACTTAAATGAAGGTGACCTTTTGGAATATACAAAATCTATTGAGAAGCTCAATTCATCCCTACATTTTCTGCAGCAAGAAATGCAACGCCTGTCACTTCAACAAGAGATGCTAATGCAGATGAGGGAGCAGCAGGCTTGGGTTATTTCACCACCTCAGCCTTCTCCTCAAAAGCAAATTCGGGAGCTTAAGTCTGCACTGAAGCCTACTGGCTCATCCTCTCCCATTGCCTCACTTTCATTGGAGTCTCCTCGTCCTTCCCACCAATCCCCACAATCATCTTCTAGGAAGAATTCCTCTCTCCCCAGCAAGATACAAAGGACTCCTAGGCCAAATGAACTGAAAATAACACCTTTAAATCGCACTTTGACAGCTCCACGATCTGTGGATAGTCTTCCTCGTTTGAGAAGATTTTCTCCAAGTCAGGTATCAATTCAGACTAGATCATTTGTTTGTTTTGGAGATGATGGTGAACCTCAACTGAGGGGAAACCTTTTGAAAGAGGTCAAAGATGGTACAGAGGAGCCTGACAAACAAGAAGCAAGTGAAAAAGAGAGAGAACAAAAAACAACTGAAGAAATAATTGAGGGAAAACCAGAGGAACAACAAATCGAACCTCTGAAATCTGTAGTGTCTGAAGTGCTATCGCAGCCCATTACTGAAACTGTCTGCCTTACTCCAAGTGAAGAGCTGCTGAATCCGCCAACATCACCACTGCCTCCACCTAAAACCGCTAACCTCATAGAAGTTCCCCTCTCGGATCTGAAACCATCAGAAAAGTTAGAAGAGCCTGTTGAAAAATCAGAGGGTGAGAGTGACAGAGAACTGTTGGAGGATGACCAAAAAGTGTGTTGTGGATTCTTTTTCAAGGTAAGTGAACAAATCCATTGTGCAATGTAACTTTACTAAAATAGGTGACATAAAAGTTATGATACTCTGAAGAGTTTTCAACAGCTTTGTTGAAAAAAAATTTTGGTCACTGCTAAACTCTTCGTTTTAAACAATTATTCAGGAAAATTAGTGCCCAAGCTCTTCTAGAAAAAAGAGACATGTGTAATACTTATTTAATAATCCGGGCCCCCAAAGCACTTAAAGTTCAAGCTGTCTGGCATCATGATAGAGCTCCTAATATGGACCCTTGTGCCTCTTTGAAAATACATTGCAGGTTATGACCACAGTCCCACACAGAGGCTGCATTTGTTTTTCAGCTTCTAGCACTAGGAGCGCTTGAGAGCCTTTTTTTTTTTCCTGCCTTGTAGCATGCTCGGGTTGCGTTTTTTTTTTTCTTCTTCCAGCCCGCTCACCATGCTAGAAGCTTCAACTCCCGACTCCAAGCTAGAAAAAATGGCAGCCTCCTGCACCAATAGGAAGGCTGCTTGGCTGCAAAGGAGCTTGGGAGATGTAGTATGAGGGACAAGGAAATAACGATGGCAGCCTCATGCACCAATAGGAAGGCTGCTTGGCTGCAAATGAGCTTGGGAGATGTAGTGGGAGGGACAAGGAGCAACAGCAGCCATTCTGATTTTGGTCATTTCCGTTCATTTTGGGAGCCCCCGGTAGCAGCGATATCAAGCATGCTAGGAATGCCACTTCCTGCTATTTCCAAGTTGAAAAACAAACATAGCCAGAGTTAGATGCACCTCCCCACAGTCAGTTTCCTGTCATCACTTTCCCTTCAGCTCGGCTCCAGTACCAGAAGTGAGCTTGGCTTATAGAAAAGCCCCGGGAGGAAGAGCTGTGGGACACTAGATGCCTTTAAAAGGGGGTTCCACAGATTTATGGAGGAAAAGTCCATCACAGGTTACAAGCCATGATGGGTATGTGCAGCTTCCTGGTTTTAGTAGTAGGCTGTCTCTGAATGCAGATGCAAGGGAGTGACAACAGGATACAGGTATCTTGTTGTCTTGTGTGTGCTCCCTGAGGCATCTGATGGGCCACTGTGGGATATAGGAAGCTGGACTAGATGGGCCTTTGCCCTGATCCAGCAGGGCTCTTCTTATGTTCTTACTAAGTGGCCGGTGGAGATTGGTTCTGCATTCTTTGCCCATGTACTCCCTGCCTCCTGCTTTGCATGTAGATAGGGTAGACCTGGGTTTACATATAAGGATTGACCACTGTTGTATGTCATTCGATGCCTCCTGTTTGAAGAATAGAGCCACTGACTCATTCCTAACCTTGTGGTGGTACTATAAGAAATGAGGGCAGGTTTTCAAGTAGGATTAGAGAAAAGAATATGGGAGCTTTGTGTTCGGTCGTAGTGTGGGGCCCAACACCTTTCTTACCATAGCCCAGTGGTACCCTAACTGGGGCGTCGCGACGCCCCAGCCGGGAAGAAAGGGTTGCTATGCCCTTAAGGGGCATGGCAACCCGCGGTTACGACAACGGTGCGCCTGGGATCGCGCCGCCGCCACCACCGCTGCGCCCGGGATCGCCATTTTTACCGTCATTGGTGGGCAGTGGGTGTCCCTCAGGGGTTGCGGGGAGCCTGCGGACCCCTCCGCAGGCCTCCCTAAGCGTCGGAGCAGCGCTCCAACGCGATCGCAACTGACTTCCGGTTTCGCTCCCCGCAACCCCCGAGGGACACCCACTGCCCACCAATGACGGTAAAAACGGCGATCCCGGGCGCAGCGGTGGTGGCGGCGGCGCGATCCCAGGCGTGTCATCGCTACTCCTGGGAAGGCCCCGCTGCTACTTAGAGCAGCGTAAGGCCTTCCCAGGAGTTAGGGAACCTCTGCCATAGCCAGTACTTAAGCACACATACATGGAAATAGCACACGACATTGTGTGGGATAGAAGTGCTTTTTGCCCGTAAAGGATTGCAATGTAGGATGCAGAACTGGCATACTCTGACTCCTGAGGGGTACTAAAACTATAGTGTAACCAACTCATTGGTTATCGTAACACTGTTAGCAATGGGTCATTTTTATACAAGTGAATTATTATATAACAAATCTTATATATAATCATTATATATTGTATATCATTGTATATCATTCTAATTTTTATGTTACACCTTTTAGTAATTATAAATTATAACAATGTAATTATATATAAATATATAACTTATGTTGTAATTGGGGATAATTGAGTGAGAGAGAGAGAGAGAGAGAGAGAGTGCATCACTAAACTTATCCCTTTAAATATTGCTATTAGGATGATCAAAAGGCTGAAGATGATATGGCAGTGAAACGGGCAGCACTATTGGAGAAGCGATTGAGAAGGGAAAGAGAAACCTTCCTTCGAAAGCAGCAGCTGGAGGCAGAGTTGGAACATAAGAAAGAGGAAACAAAGTAAGATTTCCTGCAGATGCTAGTCATGCTGAGATGCAGCTGAATCTAAACTAGCCTGTCAGAATTTCAGTGGCTGGGCTCTAGAAGTGATTCTTCTCATCAAACTATTTCCCATTCTAAGTTCCATACAGCATTTAAAACTTTCTACTAACATGATGAAAAGGTCAGTTTGGGTGTAAGAGCAATATTCCAACAATTCTGGAAGACCGTGTTTCTTGTACGTATAAATAGAATTGAGAAATATGTGTACACACATGCACTCTTGAGAATTCAGTCATATGACTAGATCAGAACTACAATATTTATGCTCTTAACAAAAAGTGCATTCTGAAAAAACCTAAGAAGCACTTGATATAGGATCAGTTAAAAAAAATGCCTATCACCTTATGCAGCTTTTTCACTCCTATTTATTTAATTCATTTCACATGTTCCAGTCTTCCTTTGAATCTATTTACCTATGAATTTAACTGCAAACCTCAATACTTCAAAATATTTTTTAAAGGAAGGCATTGCACTTTTTTTCTAAGATTCTACTAAGAAACCCAATAAATCATTGATTGTCACAGACACACAATACTAATGTTTTCTTGGCTGATACATTGTGATATCAGCTAGTGGAACTGGTGCTGATGTGCTAAGCAGGCAGATATATGAATTTTGAATCCTGTAGAACTATACCAGTCTTTTGCTAATTGTCCCACAGGCCTTAACTTAAGCATGCCAAACTAAATCCAGTTTATTATGCTAATATTTGAAAACTGAGTAAGCTTTGGGAGTATGACAAGTACTTTGCAAACAAATAACTATAACTTCAGGTAAGTACATGCTTTTCTTGGCAAGAGGCAAGTTTTTACTAATAATGACTTGAATTCCCAAGGAGGAAGTCTGAAGAAGAACGTCAGAAGAAGGAAGATGAAAGAGCACGACGAGAGTTCATTAAGCAAGAATATATGAGGCGAAAGCAGCTGAAACTCATGGAAGAAATGGATATTATCATAAAGCCGCGCTCCCATTCAACCAAGCAAAAAAAGCCACGCCCAAAATCCATTCATAGAGATCATGTTGAGTCACCAAAAACTCCAATCAAAGGTCCTCCAGGTAACAAATACAGGGAGGAGTCTGTTTATGCTAAAACTCTAACTTTGGCTTGCAGTAAAAAGGTAAAGGTATCCCCTGACAATTAAATCCAGTCGTGTCCGACTCTAGGGTGTGGTGCTCATCTCCATTTCAAAGCCGAAGAGCCAGCATTGTCCGAAGACGCCTCCGTGGTCATGTGGCCGGCATGACTCTCCTTGCCGCAGCACGTAGCAAGTACTAAGTACTTGCAGTACTAAGTAACAAATGTGAGGTGCAGCTTTTTACTCTTCTAGGATCCGTTGTCCTGGAAACTTAATGTGCAGTAAGCCCCCTCTTGTACTTATTCTCCCTTCTTGCTTTTTGTTTTAAATTGCTGGCTTCTAGACTGAGGACGAGCTTTGAGATGAACTATACATTGGTCTGTTCTATGTCTTAATTATGCTAGGAAAAGTACAAGCCGTTATCATAGTACGCACATACACTCCGCAATCAAACTTTGAACCAGCTAGAACGAGACCAATAGCACACCATCACCTCTACTTTTAGATCCATGGTTCCTTGCTGATGCTTAGGTTTAGAAGAATCGTCTGCTTATGTGATTTTTCTATATTGATCCTTATGAGGGTGTAAAATATAGATAATACTATATATGCATGGATTACATTTCCTAGAACCTGTAAAGAGATGAAACTTTAACTTTTACTAGTATTGCAGATACTGTTTTCTGTATCTGCTATCTTTTAAAGTTGAACTTTGTGTTTATTTAGATTCACAACTCCATTGTGTTTTTCCCCCCCCTAGTATCCAGTCTGTCTTTGGCATCGCTAAACACAGGAGACAATGATAGTGTGCAGTCAGGCAAGAGAACACCAAGGTAAACTTTCGGATATAATTCCCATTTGATTAAAGATATTCGGTTGGATCCTAAGAATGATTTGAGTGAACAGAAGACGTTCTTTAAAAAGGATCGGAAGCTTTCATGGGCAGCAATTATTTATAACGATTTAAAATTAATGGGATTAAAAGCCATGTCAGAAAAATGTTCTAATGTTTTAAAGACAATGTTAAAAAACACTGCTTAAAACAACAATAAAAAATAACACCACGTTTCATCCACATCCGCGGACCTCCTCAGGTGTTAAAGCAACAGTAAGCTGCCATTTTCCATTTTGGCAGTTAACATCTTGGCAGCTTACTGTTGCTCTAACACCTGAGGAGGTCCACGGATGTGGATGAAACATAGTGTTGTTTTTTATTGTTTTAAGCAGTGTTTTTTAACGTTGTCTTTAAAACATTAACAGCGCAATCCTAGCACTGTGATGGGCAGTGGAACGAGCGTTCTGCCGCCCAGGCCGGCCTCCCCTGCTCAGCCACCAGAGCGCCCAAAGGACTGCCAGCGGGCCCAGATAAGGATCCAGCCGGTGGGGAGGCGGTCTGGCGGTAGTGGGAGGGCGGACATAGGCCCAGTTGGTCGGGGAGGTTGACGGCTTCGGCCAAATCCTGCCCTCCACCGATCGGCTGAGCCGTTACACGGCCTCCTCCAACTTCCTCCAGCGATTTCGCCGGCGGAATTCTGAGGAGACCGATCGACCCCAGGGCCAGTTACACTTGGGGAAGGGAACGAGCGTCCACTTCCCCGAGGAGACTTTCCGCCGAGTGGGCGCCTGCCCGCAGCGGAGCACGGGATCTGGCGGGTGGTCTCAGCCGCCCGGCAGATCCTTAAGTAGGATTGGGCCGTAAAACATTTTTCTGACATGGCTTTTAATCCCGTTAATTTTAAATCATTATACATAGAAGACGTTCTGTTGCACAAAAAGAGAAGGGACGATTTTTTCCAATTCTCTCCTCAGCCCTCTGCCTATCTTCTTGTAAGAGTTGAATTCTTAGTTGTCATATGACGTTCATCTTAGGAGCTTTCAGCATAAAACATTACCCATTTTAACATAGAAAAGTGTTATTGTTAATATCATTATTGATATTGCACCATCTGTGTACATAGTACTTTATGCAAGAGATTGTCAAGTTGTTTTTAAAACTTCTTTTAGGTCCGAGTCAGTGGAGGGATTCTTGTCTCCAAGTCGTGGTAGCCGTAACGGAGAAAAGGATTGGGAAAATGCATCTACCACCTCTTCAGTGGCTTCTGCGACAGAATACACCGGTTGGTATTACAACTGTTGTTTGAAGGAATTGGCTGGGAAATCCTTAAATCTTCATGCTTAAAAATAATCCAGTGTTCAGTCTCTTCCTGTGTACACAGGTTTGGGATCTCAGCAGGCAATCAGGGAACACTCTTTTTTTCCAAAGTTTTTCTTAACACTCTTTTCCTTTTCACCATCTGCTCTCAGCCTGGTGTGAATCATTTTTGAAACATCTCACAATGTGCCTAGCCCTAACGTCTACTGCCAGAGCTATCCGTGCTTTCTTTATGTAAATCCAGCAGCCCTGCACACCCACAGTGCTACTGACAGTGTTACTAAAGTACTGACGTACTTAACCTGTCTGCCCCCAAGTAACTACGTAAGATTTTATTTGTATGACTTTTTTCCCTTCCCTTTAATGCATATTCTGGGACTGCCACCCATTTGTACCTCTTTCTTTCTTGCACGTTCATACTGGGGATGACCATCTTTGACTTTTATTCAGGCCATTAGGCATCTGAATTCCAACAGTCAAGGTACCCAACACCTAGGGTACTTTCAGGAGCTTTAGTTAGAGCAAGAAATTGGGGAGTTTTGATTTGAGCATGTGCAGAAGACTCTTTGGGTTCAAGTTTAAGGATTACAATCCTAAGAATCATTGCTAAGAAACAAGTCCCATTGAACTAAGTGGCACTTACTTCCAAGTAACCATGTTCCAGGATCATAGTGTCAGTGCACATAGAAAAGTAGTGGGCTTCTGTATTTTTCCACTTAGGCCAAATTATTTTGTTAACGTTTCTAAGGCTGCAAACCTATGCACACTGACCTGGGAGTAGGTCCCACCGAACACAGTGGGACTTCTGAGAAGACACACATAGGATTGTGCTTAAGAGCTTACTTCCTCCTTGCATATTTGATCCTATGAGAATACACTGGCAGCCCAATCCTAACCAACTTGCCAGTGCTGATGCAGCCAGAATGCAGACCCGATGTAAGAGAACAAACATTCCCTTACCTTGGGAAAGCTTCTGTGACTGCCCACCACCACCACAGGATGCAGTGCTCTGGCATGGCTGCATCGGCGCTGGAATGTTAGTTAGGATTGGGCTCTGAATGAACTAAAATACATGCAAAGCAAAGAAGCCAGAACAGTCCTCTTGAAATGATGCTCTGAATTGCTTTATTATGTAGTATCATTTGCAGGTTGATGGTTTTTCTGAATCGCATTGTCATGGCTTGATGTTTTTGTTTTCTGTAGGACCAAAGCTGTACAAGGAACCCAGTGCAAAATCCAACAAGCACATAATCCAGAATGCTCTGGCTCATTGTTGCTTGGCTGGAAAAGTAAATGAAGGTCAGAAGAACAGAATATTGGAGGTAAGACAAACTTTTATTATAAAAATAAAGGAAAAAGGGAGGAAATGTGCATCTAAATTTGAAGCTAGGAAATTTGATGTGGAACAGTGGCTAGGTAGGTTCTGATATATTTCACCCGTGTCCAGTGGAAGGCCTGCCTTAACATGGATAGATGGGATAGCTGTCCCAGGCCCAGTGCTCTGGATGATGCCCAGAGAGAGTTACCAGCAAGAACCTGCTGAGCTGATTGGGATGGGGGATGCAGGACACATGCCCTCTGGGTTGGGAAGGGTACTGCCTTGGTTAGAGGCACATTGCAAGTGTCATGCTGTTTTTCGCCTGCCAGTGCTCCTTCTCAGGAGAATGATGCACCAGGTCCGAAGTAATGTGTGAGGTGTTGCACATCTCCTGCAGATGTAAATAGAGAGGATGACCCTGAGGGATCTCTAGGCCGGAGTCATTTCCACATTGAAACAGTGATGCTTGTTCATGCCGTCTGATGAAGATCTTATATAGCAAAATTATGCAGATTGTCAGTGTCATCTAGTATGAAAATGAAGGGCAAATATCACATTTGCAGGGTAGCATGTTTCACAAGATCAGGCCCTGGAAGCACTGACAAATTTCAGGGGGGTGACTTGTGTTTAAAACACCTTACAATTTGGTTTTAAGTACATTGTAGCCTGCTCTGAATAAGCAAAGTTTATCTCCAAGGAGGATAAACATTCCTGAGTATAATTACAGCAGAACTGTTCAAACTGAAGGTTTAGTTCAGGTCTTCTGAGACTAATTCACTAACTATACAAGGGACGTGGTCCAGCAGACAAGTAGTGCACTTCCCAGTTTTCTGGCTTGTGAGCATTGACTTACCAGGACCTACTGCTGAAGAAGCACAGACCTGGTCATGATAGGAAAAGCTTCCATTAAACCAGTGGTTCTCAAAAAAAATTCCCCGCGCCCCCCCGTCACCCGATTTTGGGGGGTGGCGCCCCCCCTTCGCGTCGCCCTTCGCGTCGCCCTCCGCATGCTCCGAGGCCGGCCCGGGAGCCGGCCTCGGAGCGTCCGGAACGGCCGGCGCTCCAGGGCCTTCTGAAGGCCCAAGCGTCAATCCGGGTATTTTTGATGTTTTCGCTCATGCGCAGACCCGTTTTCGTCTCTGCGCATGAGCGAAAACATCAAAAATACCCGGATTGACGCTTGGGCCTTCAGAAGGCCCTGGAGCGCCGGCCGTTCCGGACGCTCCGAGGCCGGCTCCTGGGCCGGCCTCGGAGCGTGCGGAGGGCGACTGTGGTGGTCGAGCCCCCCTTTGTGGGGCCTCGCGCCCCCCCTGGGGGGCGCGCCCCACTATTTGAGAACCGCTGCATTAAACCCACTGTAGATTGAAGGCAGGCATAACATTTTAATATCCGTCACAGCGGGGTGTTCTAGCTGGAAGGCTTCATCTAAATTTTGGAGGCGTAGAAACTCCATTTTATTTTAAGGAGTAAACCGGTCTCCATTCAGATTTGGAGCATTACACTCCATGGGTCAGTTAAGAAAGGGGAGGGGGGAGTTGATTAAATGGTTCAGTGAAAAGTGTGGCCTGTAGGAATCAGAGGCCTCTTGTCATTGATCCTGCAAATATACACGTTACTGGTTTGGCGCTTTACTCTCCAGGCAGGTATGTAGCAACAAGTACATGTGTTTAGATGTGTGTCTCTGGCATGCCTTGAATTAAATAGAATTAACAGAAATAAAATATTGGCCATGCAACAGAACCCACAAGCTGAAGGTTACAAAGCAGGATATGCAATCAGGATTTGGTTTCTATTTGTACATCGCAATTAAACCGCAGCTCCCAACTTCAGATGACTTGCAGAGCTGTGGTTTACCAAGTCAGGATTCCTTTGTGCACAAGATGAAACGTGTGGACTCGGCATTCCTTCAGTTCACATTTCCAGTCCAACAAACCAGTATTAGTTGGATTGTCTGAAGCAGACCACTGACCCAACGCATTCAAGATGTTTCTGTTTTTTACATTTTCCTGGGCACCCTGTAGGGTTTGTGCAAACATGCATGTACGTTACTCTATGATTTGAGTGTTCAAAAATCGATGACAACTAAATGTATGAACAAATGCTCTTGAAAAGCAATTCATTGGGGAGAATAAGAAAGCTGTGTGGTAGATCTTTGATGGCCTGTTCACCCATGCAAGGCATTGCAGACATCAAATTATGACCATGAATATGTTAAACCAGCCCATGGTTTTACTACGTTCTCAAGAACATAAGAGTTTTGTGTCATTACAGTTTAGTAAAAGCCTAGCATTTCTCCTTAAAGGGTCCAGAAATTGCACTGTAACTCTTGCATGCCATGACGCGAATTCTCTCTTCTTTCCCCCCCCCCCCCTTTTTGAAGGAAATGGAGAAATCAGATGCCAACAACTTTCTAATCCTCTTCAGGGACTCAGGCTGCCAATTCCGTTCTTTATATACATACTGCCCTGAAACGGAAGAAATCAGCAAATTGACTGGGATAGGCCCCAAGTCCATCAGCAAGAAAATGATTGAGGGTCTCTATAAGTACAATTCTGACAGGAAGCAATTCAGCCACATACCTGCTAAAACGCTTTCTGCCAGTGTCGACGCCATTACTATTCATAGCCATTTGTGGCAGAGCAAGAGACCAGTAACACCGAAAAAACTCTTACCAGCAAAGGCATAATAACGTGGGAAGGATACCTTGCTGCAGAGAAACTTGCACTTCATATTATGCTGCCTGTTAGAAAATAGATTCCTATTTGCCAACAAGGCTTCTTTGAACTCTGAAGACCAAGCTCTGTTGACATGCACAACTGGAATGTAAACACAGTATTGAAGACTTACTGAAAACTGACACAAGGGATTTATGCATTCATGTGCTCATGAAAGATTGAGTCACGAGTGGAGATGGGTATGTGC
Organism: Plestiodon gilberti rubricaudatus; assembly: GCA_026170595.1. NCBI lineage: Eukaryota > Metazoa > Chordata > Lepidosauria > Squamata > Scincidae > Plestiodon > Plestiodon gilberti. The sequence goes on from JANXHW010000004.1 coordinate 122,065,087, forward strand.
TATACACAAATGGGGTTTGTTTCCTCTCTATTTTAAAAACACTGAATGTTTCAAATCTGTAGTGACTGAAATTAAATTTTTTTACATTTATTGCCTTATACATTGGTGTGTTAAGCTTATCCTGGAATTTGCTTTTGCTCTTTATATCTTTACTGAAGAAATGTTTAGTCTTGATTTACCGCACTATTAAATTTTTAGCATCCTGCAGGTAACAAGGAACACAAGCCTCTTTGCAATGAAATGGAGTTATCCATTCATTTGGCTTTCATTCATTCAGAGGATAGGAAACGTTCTTGGCAGAGAATGCATAGGATCAAGTGACTCTAATGTGTCTTAAATTTCGGCAAGGAAATGTGATGTCTGTTGTCCATGTTACGCAAATAAGCTAATTTTCTATGATTATAAATATTATATTTCAAAACCCACCATGGCCCTGATCCAGAGATCTGTGTATGCAGGTGTTTTTTCACCTTTTCCTACCCCCTTCTTCTCCTGAACAGGAGTCTACTTGCAGCTCATCCCAAACCATTGTTGAAACACCAGCTTGGGATTCAGCACAGGAGTGTTATTTGGTCCTGGGGGTGGGAGGAAGCAAGTAAACCAACATCACTAAACATGTGCAAGCCCAATCACCTGTATGTAAGGTGACTCCTGGGATCAGGGCCCACGTGCTGCTTTCATTTTGAAATCAGCAAAACAGTATTATTACTACTAGACATTTGGACAAGTCCTTTTTGAGAACAAAAAAGACATGTCTATAGATATCCACAATATAAAACCTATTCTGATGGGTCACCAGAATACTACGCAGGACGGACCAAAATTTTCTTCCAATTCATAGAAGATATGGATTTAGTCTTGTTTAATATAATTGTATTGGTTAGGATACATAACATCTCGAGTGTATTCAAATCAAGAATGGCAAAGTTCCACAAACTTATAGCAACATAGCATAGGACGCAATTTTCAGTATTTACAAAGGGCTGCATGTCTGATTACATTAGAAAGATGTTTCTGCTTTGTTTTATAACGAATCCCGTTCAATATAGCAAGCACTGTTCCAGTCGATGAAAAAGTTCAAACTTGAAACATACCTTTGTGTTTGTGATTTCTTCTTTGACATACACCAGAGGACTTTGTTTGGGGGTGGGAGGGGAGCCAGGTGGAACCTCATTCTCAGGAAAAGACTTGAATTATTGCTAAATCTGTTCTGTTTCAGTATTGTGACAAGTGTTGGAACGTAAAGACAGTATTGAATTACCTGTCTGAAGTATGTACTTTTTATTATGTGTCCTAAGGAGTATTTAAAATTCCGCACATTTCTCCTATAGAACTACTTGATTTGGAGAAAGAATACTTCACTACAATCTACTTGTGTTCTTTATATAGAAGATGTACAGGAATGAGGAGTCCTTAAATAATTTAGAGAACAGTACTTTTTTAAATTATTAAAAGGCCTTAGGCGTCAATGCATCTGGGTGGTTTATCAACACTTTCTCAGAAATGCAGTGAATATTTTACTGTAACATGTTCTTTATGTATATTTGTTAAAATTGTAAAAAAAAAAAACAAGCACCTTCCTGTTTAATAGGTTTGTGGCTCAAATCTATTCATGGTTAGCTGTTTCCTATTGTTTGCATGTATATGAACCAGGATATCTAACCCATCTTCTATTTCAAGTGTAAACATACTGTGTATATATTATATATAATATTGAAATAGGAGATAGAAGGTCTGTACATTCTACCTGCTAGACCCCCCCGCCCACAAAAAAAAATGGCATAGGGAAAATCTGTTACATACCCATGTAAATGTACATCTAAATTAAAACTAGTTCAAATGCATCGTAGTTTGGGAGAGAGCTGCTAGGAATACAACATTTTAAAGAGGAGATGACATGGAAGGATTTTTAACTAAACTATTCTTGCTAAAAGAGAGATGTAGCTTAAAAGATACGCACTATCTACTGATTCATGCACACCTATCTAAACAGGATAATTTCTAAAATGCGACAATTTATGTCATTTTAAATTATTGAATGTATAATTAAACTTGTCTACAGTTCAGAAATAAGTCTGAATAAATAAATTGTGAGGAACTTGGGAATAAAATTTTACTAAATACTAGGAAAGTAAGGACAAGTTTTTTTTTCTTTTTAAGCTTGCAGATTTTCTAATGACAGTGTATATTCATTTGGGATCATGTTTCGTAAAAGAAAAGCTTTTCATGAAGTCCAGTATTCATCAGTGACCTCAGAACTCACTGGTGCTTTCAGTATGTGTGTGGGGGGGGGTGTTTTTATTGTTTATATGACAAAAATTGCCAAATCCTAATTTCGAGGCCAGGTGTTCAAACTCTGACAGTCATGATGGCTACTGAAATCATTTTTGGATGGCTGTTGGTGTTGTTTTTAATTCCTTGGCTGTTTAAAGCCAACATTTTGTTGTTTATAATTTAATGGGCACGGTCCGTTGAGAAATGTACAGTGTATTGTGTGCTTACCTGTCCACCTTTGTGGAGCGTTGCTACCCCCTTTTTTTTTCTTTCAAATGCTGTGCTGTAAGATATTGTCATATTACTCCTTACCTAAGACAGTGTAGTTCTTCCCTTCCATCTAAATAAAAAGCATGGCACCAAACAACATTGTGGTTTGCGGTACATTTGTTCATTCAACCTCTGCAATATTCATATATACGGTACATACCTCTGTTAGCAACTAGTTCACTGTAGCGCCACTTTGGCCCACCACCAGCTCTCCCCTTACAAAGGCCTACTTCACCCTCTTGTTTCCAGTTTAGCAACTGCAGGGCCAGATGCTATATCCTTCAGGGGAGCAGATTTGGCCCTTCATGACTGCTATTCTGCTTTTTAAAACCTGTGGAAGATGCAATCAGCACAGAACTTTGCCCCGAGGCCCTCCCAACAACCTGATGCCAGCACTGGTCTGATGTACTGTATAATTAACAGCATTTCTGACATGGAAGCTATCTTCTACTAATAGCTTCCCATGCAACAATACAGGGATTACTTCATCAGTGTGCGTATATTACCACCACAAATAAATGGCATCTGCAGTGCGCTCCTGCTAACCAACATGTGCTATGTCTAGGGCTGAACATGTTCTGAGCAAACACGCTTCCAGTCCGCTGCTCAAACTAAATTGTGCGATGTGAGTATTTACGGGCAATTGGGTTTTCTAATGAGTTATTGTGCCTCCAGTGTCAGCTCATACTTTGGTGACAGTCGTGTAAGTTCAGGAAATGGAGATCAGGGGGAAAAAATCAACTAATTTTAAAGCGGTTTGAGAGAGGCATCACTTTCCATGGTATATGCACATATTTTTGTCTCACAGTTGCCTGTGCTTAAACAGATTGTGCAGGTTAAAAAATACAAAACATGCAAAGGCTGTTTATCTGAGGCAAAAATCAGAGGAACATGCAGTCTGCAAGACGTATTCAAGGCATCATTTGCCTCCAGTCATAAATGGCTATATCTTTGGGAATATGGAGTCAAAACTGAAGATGAACACCCCACTTTCCGTAAATGTATCATGGCTGTTGAACTAGTTTTCCTGAGTCTCTTTTCCAATGTTTTTTTTTTAATTAAGAATCTAATGTAAGAATTATTGCAGGTATTGTACCTTTTTATTTCTTCCCTATTCCCTTTCTTAGCTGCTGCCTACTATCTTCCAAATTAAGCAAGCTGTGGCCACAGAGCGACCTTGAGAACCATCATTCTCCTTTCTGCCAAATGACTTTAGCTGGTTAAGCTGCTCAAAGAAGACGATGCCAAGTAGGCTTAGTTCCAGACAAGAATTTCAAAGTGAACTTTTCAGAATTACAACCTTCCTTAAATAATTACAGGTTTAAATGTTACCAGACTCCTGAAATGTCTACCTCTATCCTGGATGTTGTGGTTCACTTACCCAAGTGCCCAACCCTATCCTTCCACCCCCACTGGTGCAGCCACACCAAAAATGGGTGTGCTGTATCCAGTGGGGGGTCAGATCGGGAGGCTTTAGGCGAAAGGGGATTTAAATCCCCTTACACCTCTGTAAGCCTCCCGCTCCGCAATGGGTCTCATCGGACCTGTGCTAGCGATTTTGCTAGCGCAAGTCTGAGGAGAGGGGAGAAGAGGAAAGGCTGCAGGACAGGGAGATAGGATCCAGCAGGCCATCACCGCCAGATCCACCCCTTCCCACAGACTCCCCACTCAGTTTTGCCCCCTTTCTGCCCCCATTTCACCCTCCCCCCCCACCTCTCCCACGAACTTACCTGCTCCAGCAAGTGGTGGGAGAACTGACGGTGGCCAGTGGCCACTCCAGTGGGTGGTGGGAGAACCGAGAGTGCTCCGGCCTTCCCGCCACTGTCCCTGGCAGCGTGCTGCCAGAGCACCTTTTACAACTGGTTCTGACTGCTTTATAGCAGCAGAAGAGGTCCTCGAATAGGATTGGGCTATAAGTCCAGTTGCTTATATAGAAAACCTTACTGGTTGACCTGATGGGACCCCCACCAGTTAAACTATTTTTCAACAAATATTAATATCGTGACAGGACCCTCACTGCCATTGGCTGAGCTAGTCCTACTCTGACGGTTGATGGTTAACTGGGCTGTTCTTACCCTAGGGGTGAACTGCCCTAATCCTTGAAGAGGGAAGTAGTTATTGGTAGAAGAACCAGGAAAAGAAAATTAGAATAAGGTGGAGGAATTGAAGTGACGAGGCCAGATAGATGCATTTGAGAGGGGTAGAAAAACTGGAAAAGAAAAAGCAAAAAGAAATGCACATAGCTGGGAGCTGCTGAAATGGGAGTGGCAATAGTTCACAGATTGATCTGAAATAACCAAATCTTTGCCAACTCTAATAAGGCACTAATTCTACAATGGCCTAAATGGGTGTTTGTAGATTATACATGTGCATATGTTCTGAGTGTCCCATTAAGGTCAGAAGAACTACACAACGTATGCACACCACAAGGACGTCACCAAAACCTGTGTTCCCCTCCTTCCCAGATCATATAATGAAAATCACGCAAATGACACAACTATCATTTTGTGTTTTCCCTGACCCCAATCCATGTAATTACCTAATGAAGAAACGCGCAACATGATGTCACATCATGGGGTGTTTCTTAGAATTTGGAAGCATGAAGTATTCCTCTTTATAGTGTTAATAACATGTTTCAAATCGGCAATGTTTAAGATTAATTGCCTAAGATTTGTGTAATGCTGCTAATCTGTTGGCAGACTGTTTGTTTCTAGTAGGGCTAACAAACTCTGTATCAAGCAGTAGTTTCATCACCTATCCAGTATATCAAAGAGCTTTATCCTGGATAACAAGTTCTGGCAAGGTTCTCCGAGTGTAAGCACACTTATGAAAATATTATCGTCCCCTTAAATCAATATTGCTTATTGTTTTGACATGCCTTGAAACTGGAAGTACAAGAATCTGAAGAATGCCAGACTTGTATGAGTGCCACGAAAGGCTTTGTAAGCAATTTCAGTTTTGAACTGTGCACAACAGTCATCCTTGGAGAGTGTTATTCAGAAGAGCTTTTCCACTGATGGGACAAGTTGAGTGAAGGTCTTCAGAACAACATTTTGATGCTTATCAATTTAAACCAATATGGCAATTATAAATCAGGTCTGCACAAGTTGTAAACCACCAAGCTTAAATACATCTCATCAGCTATGTATTTTGTCCTGCCAGATTAAGGCCTGCCTCAGCCCTTATTTATGCAGACCAGGTGGGTGAACAACAAGACTTGTCTAGTCTCTGAGTCCCTGTGTTCAGTTTGGTGGGCCATACAAAGTTCTCTTGGTCTGGTTTATAATTTGGATATGTATTGACTCTCTAGGTAGATTATGAATTGCTCTTAATTCAGGATACTAGTGCCATTATTACACTGCCATTTTTTACTCCTGGATATAGCTATTTTGTAATATTTGTGACTGTTCATACTGTATTTCAGGAGTTCTGTCCATAATAGATAACCTACTTACTATAGGCTTTAAAATGTGCTGATAACCCTATCAGTCAGTCTTGCCATCAGTTTTCAAAACTGTGTTTCAGAGGAAAATGTGGCTTCTGGAAGCAGCATACAGATGACAGGCTGCTTTAAAGGAAAATAATGCATTATCTTTGTCATACTCTTTATGAAAGCTAAAATAGCTGTGTAGGAAAATAACTTTCCACATTTAATTAAGGTAATTAAAACAGTTATATTGGTACTGAGAATTCAAGTTCAACCTCTTAACACCAGCCCTGCCCCCCAAATATAGTACTGCCATCCTCACTATCAGTTTACAGTTTGATTGGTCTGTAGTTCATTCATTATAAAGTTGTTATTGGATTTATTGGATACTTTTGTAACGCCTAGGATTTGATAGGCCTCATTAATTTTGTGTATAATGCTGTTATAGGAACCATGATGGATACTTCCATATGGTACTTTTTATGATGATTTTTCTAGGAATTTTATATGTAACAATTCTATCCACTTCATTCACTTTTGGTTTGTCTATTTTATATGAAAATAAAATATAAACAAGTTAAAAATACTACTCAAATTTTCAAGTATTTCCTGTTGCTTCCACCACAGAGAAGTTGGGCAAAAGGTCACTTCTAAAAATATTCTACTTAAGATTTTTCTACACTGTGGACATTTAACAATTTTAATTAATTTAAAGCAATTGATTCATTTCATGAATAACAGAACCCATCCATTTTAGTTTACAGATAAGCAGAAAGGGCTTTATATAGTCCAAGTCACTATTTAAGGCAAAAACATATTTCTCCAAAATGTATCGGATATACGGGCAAAGACGCCATGTCAAAAATAAAAAACTCTTTGAAGTTCAACGAACCTGCAAAAACCGGGCACGGGTTTCCTATACAGGCAGCCGTGCGCGGGCTGAAACATTAAAATCGAAAGAAAAAAGTAGCACCCCAACGTTTCGTTCCGTTGTACACTCGGAACCTATTCATGGGAGATCATACAGATGAAGATGGTATAGCTGAGTCCATGCTGTCTAAGCTTTATTTTAAATGGTAAAAGCACGGGAAACCAGTCTTTCTTAATGGGCGGAAGTAACCTACTGACCTAGATCTGTCAACAGAGTAGTCCCGCTTCCTCCCGTTTTTCTTTCATCCTGCTGAAACTTACAGATGATAGGGAGCCAAATCTTGTTGGTGAATACCAGGTCCTGTTTGGCTCCCTATCATCCGTAAGTTTCAGCAGGATGAAAGAAAAACGGGAGGAAGCGGGACTACTCTGTTGACAGATCTAGGTCAGTAGGTTACTTCCGCCCGTTAAGAAAGACTGGTTTCCCGTGCTTTTACCATTTAAAATAAAGCTTAGACAGCATGGACTCAGCTATACCATCTTCATCTGTATGATCTCCCATGAATAGGTTCCGAGTGTACAACGGAACGAAACATTGGGGTGCTACTTTTTTCTTTCGATTTTAATGTTTCAGCCCGCGCACGGCTGCCTGTATAGGAAACCCGTGCCCGGTTTTTGCAGGTTCGTTGAACTTCAAAGAGTTTTTTATTTTTGACATGGCGTCTTTGCCCGTATATCCAATACATTTTGGAGTAACTGCTGGCCATGAAACATTTCGCAAAAAACATATATGCTTTAGCAGTGGAAAATGTGAGGAAAGACAAGGACAGATTGGAATCAAAAAGGCCCTCAGATGGTAATTATGTGTATTGGCTACAAGCCAAAGCCTTCCACTGCAAAAGCAGAGGAAAATGTGGATTTGACAACAGACTGTGGTGCTGGACCCAGCATTGACAAGATAGCCACGTCCAAACCTGACCCAGTCAGAGCATGAGGGGGGGAAAGGGGAGGAGGAAGCACACAGGCAAAACCAGCAGAGAAAATAAAGGCTGAAAGACAAAATTGGACAAATATGATTTGTCATCAAAATAATAAACCCTCACTAAACTGCAATCAATGTTTTCCCTTCCCTCTACCCAGGTTTGGGTGTGGAGTATATGTAAGATAATGAGGAGATACTTGCATACAGTTCTTTAAACTGCATGGATGCTGCTGTTGTTGTTGCTCTCAAGCAATGATGAAAAATAATTACATATGATGCTGGAATTCCCATTGTTTTTTTTCAGTGTTCTGGAGGCAGGTTTACTTATTCCTGTAAAAGCAGCAGGAATATGTATATCTTCCTGTGATTATATGACATAGGTGGGCAGAACTCGCATACGTCTGTGTGTCTTGGTCCTTCCCTCAAAAATATATATATACAGGTGGGCCCCCATATCCACTGGGGATATGTTCCAGGCCCCTCCATGGATACTTGAAACCGTGGATAAGAGCGAACACCCCCTCCATGGTTTCCTGAGGGCCCCCCCCACCCTGCCTCCCCTGCGGGCAGGCATACTTGCCCCCCAGCTCTTATTTTTCTTTCAGCAAGCTTTGTTTCTTCCTTAAAACAAACAGAGAAGCAGCCTCCATTGCAGGCAAGTAGAACGATAGGTTTCTGTTAACCTTGCAGAGCCTCTCTAGTACTTAGTCTCGTTCTACTTGCCTGTAATAAGCAGCCAGAGGCTGCTTCTCCTGTTTCTTTAAGGAAGAAACGAAGCTTACTGGGGAAAAAGTAAAAGCCTGGGGGGGTCCCCACGATCCATGGATAACTGAAACGGTGGATAGCAAATCAGTGGATATGGGGGCACACCTGTATATCTACTGCTAATCATATTTGATTAGGTTGTCCCACCTTTCCTTCAAATGACTCTATTATTATTAATATTAATATTAATATTTATTAACAGTATTTATATACTGCTTTTCAACAAAGTTCACAAAGCAGTTTACAGACAAAATCAAATGATTAAATGGCTCCCTGTCCCAAAAGGGCTCACAATCTATAAAAAAAAAAGATGCAGAACATCACCAGCAGCAGCCACCCGAAAGACAATGTGCTGGGGTGAAAGGGGGGCAGTTGCTCTCCCCCTGGAGCACCAATTGAAAAAGTGCCTCTTGCCCAGTTAGCAACACATCTGGAGTCAGCCCCAGCCAAAGTTGAAGTGGTGCCCTTAGTTTTCCAACCCCATTTTTTCTTCCCCCTCATGTATGCACCCTCCTTGCACATCTGGCCATTTAAAGCAGGCTGGGCAAGGGGGGTGCAGTGCCAGGGTAGCTTCCTCAGGTGGGCAAGAAGGAGATGGAGTTAGTGATCCTGTTTTGATGGCCCTCCTAGAAGGGAATGATTAGAACAGAATTGCTCTGCCACCTCTTTTTTCCAGCACTGCTGCCAGGAGTGCTTGTGACAGTGGAGCTGCTGCAGGCAGAAGTTGGTTGCTGTTACCCATCTTCTTTTTGCGTGCGTGCGTGTGTGTGCGTGCGTGCGTGCGTGCGTGCGTGCATGTATGCATGCATTCTCTCTCTCTCTCTGAGAAAAGGATTAGAGCATATGGTGAAGTGGTGGTGGAGAGGGTGGCCCAAGGGTGGTGGTGGTGGTGGTGGAGAGACGCAGGGGGCAGGGCACCTCTTGTCAGTTCACCATCTTCTCCAGCCTGCGCATGAAATGAATGCTTCAGTCTGTCTCATGGCTGGGCCGGCCCTGTGTGGAACTTTGAAAATAGATAAAGCTGCCTTCTACTGGGTCAGGTCATCGGTCTATCTAGGGCAGTATTGTCTACTGGCAGAAGTTCTCCACGGTTCTTTCTTTCCCAGCCTTACCTGGAGAGGTCAGGAGTTGAACCTGGGAGACCTGCATGCAAATCATGTGCTCTGCCTTGGAACTTAAGACCCCATACTCTCATATCTTCACAAAACCCTTTGAAGTAGGTTAGGCTGAAATGCACTTACTGTAGCATTTTATCTTTGCCACATTTCTTCCAAAGTAAATCTCCCCCACAAAACCCAGGCAATACTTATCAGACCATACCCTGCTCTTCAAATCCAAGATGTAATCCCAATTAGATTCAGAGTAAATGTGTGGTTTTTTTAAGATGCCTATACTTGGCTGCTGTGCATTTTTTTAATGTACTGACATTCTGATTTTGCAGTGCTTTGTCCCAAACAAGCAGAATAAAGGTATCTGCATTTATCCTAAGTGATTATTATTTTCTCAGTAATTTGTGAGAGATGAGGAGGTCAGTGTTGGTAACATTAGGAGGCGGAAAATAGATGTCTCAAGTTGTGTTCTGGGTAACATATTCATAACAAGAATTAGAATATGTATCGATAATTTTATCTGTATCAGGAAATGGGGAAAAGCATTCACAATAACACTTAAGGCATTACTAGATTAATTTATATATTTAAAATTGTTTATGCCATTTGCAAAAAAACAAAAACAAAAAACCTGAACTGATTTCTCTTATCATTGTTGATATTATTTGTGGAACTGGTACTCAAACCACCGGTATTACTGCATCAGCTCACATTAGTACACACCTATAAACTTAATAGCTGTCATAATTGCGAAGCTATCCAATTCTTATGCTGTAACCTTATAGTTATAAATTGTGTTCATTGTTATAATACCAGTCTGTTCTGTTCTGTGTCCTAGAATCATTTATGAAAACAAGCCTGTAGTTTGTAATTTAAAAATAGGACATTGGTATATCCTGTTACCTCCTTAGTCTCTCTCATCGACAGGTTTTTATTCCTGGTGGCTAGTCCCAGTTGACTTATTTTGAAGACATTCCATAATGCACTCACCTGTCAGTTTTATTATCAAAACATCAATAAAATACCCATGGAAATGCAAGTAAGTATGAATAAAAGGTCTGGGGCGGGAACATATCCTTTTAATGGTGAAATCCACCGTAGGTTTCTGACGCTGGAGCGAGCGCGCCGGCACTGGAAGTTGTCACAAACATGCCGACTCGGGAGTAAGGGAGGCCGGCACAAGGCCGGCCTCCCTCACTCTGTCGCCGGACCAAGGATGCGGCCACTGGAGGCAGGTGAGTTTCCTGCCGGCGGCCGCATGGGCAGTCTAGCCGGCAAGGGAGGGGGGCCATTGGCTAAGCTGGCCCGGGAGGGGGCAGGGATGGCGTCGGCCATATCCCTGTCCCCACCAGGCCGGCTCAGCCGTTACACGGCCTCCTCTGACTCCCGCCAGGTATTTAGCTGGCAAAAAACCAAGGAGGCAGCAGATTCTTACACAGGATTTGGCTGTAAATAAGCTCTCATTAGTATTCTTTCATCTCAAACCTTTTAGCATTTTGTGTTGAGAGAAAGTGTGTACAGTAAGTCTTCACTTAAAGTAGTTTCATTTAAAGTACAGTGTTTTGTTTTAAAGTTGATGGGAAAATACCATAGGAATGCTTACATTAATCAATTAGCCTATGGTAAAATTGGTTTCATTATAAGTCATTTTGCTTAAAGTCGCAGTTTCCAAGAAGAACCTATCAACAACTTTAAGTGAGGACTTGCTGTATATGTGTAGCTAAGAACTTGTTAACATAAGCATGCTTATTGTTATTAGACTATACATAGTATGATAGTGTTAAGTACCACAATCAATTTTGCTCAGGAAATGATCAATCAGTTTCAAGTGGTCTAAGTATAATAATGGGGGGGGGGTTTCAACCATAGGTTGATATATTGGGTCATTAAGAAGAAAAAAATAGAAAAGCCACAATCCTACGACCAACCCCAAAAACAAGAATTAGAAGAATTAGGCAGACTCATGTTGATTTGTCTTGCTAGTTGCTAGACAGGGTCTTGGTTTACACCCTCAGCTTCTTAGATGGAGGGACACTAATTGCTGTTCCCCCACTTTTAGAATATAAAGCTGAAGCACACTAGTCCCTTGTCAGGCAGATAACAGAAATAAGATAAACCTGGTAGTCTTTAAGTTAACAAAGGTGGAGAGTAATTTAAGGTGATGCCAGGGGTGGCCCATCCATGAGGTGAGGTGATGCAGGTTGCATCAGCGGCAGATTGCAGGTGGATGAGAAGGCGGTGGATTAGAGGTGCCCTTCACACCAAGTCTTCTATTTCCATTCTCCAGCCTGCTGCAGATTCAACCCGCATTGATCCTCTTTTCGCCTGCTAAAAGCAAGCGGAAAGTGGATCACATGTCTCCTTACCGTGCTCCTCATGCAGTTTCTTCAAACATGGGAGTGCAGCACTTTTGGTTTGATTTACAGGCACTGCATGAATGGAGCTCCTTCATTTGTGCAGTCCCTTTAAATCAAACTTGGAAGTCCTGCACTTCCGCAGTCAAAGAAACCACACTAGGAACATGGTAAGTGGTTGCCACTTTTTTTTTTAACTTTGTAGCGGTGGAAGACCTGAGGAGGCATCAGGCATTGTTCTTGGCCGCATTGCTGCTGGATATAGTGCACTAGATAGAAAGGCAATAGAAGCCAGATTGATAGTGTTGGAGGGAGGAATAATTACCTCCAAGTAGTAAAATCTGATCTTCCAGAAGTAGACAAAGAATTTTTCTCCAGTTTCAAAATCCCTCTGCTAAATATTAGAGCAATTAACAATGGAGGGCAGACCAGATCCAGCGCCTAAAGACTGGTGACTAGCCCCTGCATCTTTGTTCCTGCTTCACCGTTAAACAGGAATAACTGGGAAAGGTAGATGGTTGCCACCACCCCAGATTGGGAAGCCAGACAGAAAAAGGTTGCCTGAGGAAACAGTAACCTCCCAGGAAGACAAAGAACTCCAAAAGCCAGGGGTTCCCTTAAAACCAAATAGTAGTGGAATGTGATGGCCTGAGAGATGTGGCAATCCATTCCCTCCTGAGTGAACGGAGAGCAGGCAGGTGAAACTGTAGAAAGGCAAGAATTTTGTTTAAAAGGCAATACAGGACAATGAAAGGGAAACTGCAAGGGTAAAACAAAACATGGGTTTGCTTTCAAAAAGAGACCAAAAAAATGCTAAAACACGTGTGGAAAATTAAACAAACCCTGATGCATTTACTAGGTGCATCCCTACCCTACTTATTTATGCTGTACCAGATCCTAGCCCTGGCATCCACACTTGCAGTGATGTGAGTGGGTGGGTCCCCTATAAAGCATCAGGGTCTTCCAATGTCAGACCTAAGCAAATGTGCGAAGGAAGTTATATGACCCCATGTTTTATAACCTGTGTCAACCAGGTTTCAACCATCTATGGGATTGGGCACTGGGGGAATGTCACCTGAGTCATCGATTTTTCGGCTCCTGGAAATCAGGGGGACTTCACAGTCCAATGAGCTGTCTGAAAGTCAGGTTTTTTGTTTGCTGATCAGTTGGGGAAGATGATCATACAAGAAACAACATGATAGGGCAAATATGGCATCATTTTCACTACAATAAGGAAAACAAAGTAAAAAAAAAAGGCAGCTCAGCTAGTGGCACTGTGAGGGGTGCTGTGATCGGGAATGCCGCCTGATGCCATCTCAGTCTGCCGCCTCTGAGCCTCTCTGCTAAAAATGTTCCTAAATGTTTACCATGTCCTCCGCGCACTGTTGTCAAACTCAGAAGCGTAGGATGTCCGGTTTCATTTACAGGGCGGGCAGTGCAACCTCTCGTACTGTGCTGTGGTTTGCATTTGTGGCAAATAGGAGGGAGAGGGTGGTGGCAAATGGGGTGAAAAACACCCAGAACCAGCTGCCCCCTTGGACCCCTTCTCAATCTGCCATTGATGCATTCCACATTAGGTGGCCACATGGACGGGTCGGTAGTAGGCACCGCTGTTTCACTGGATGACCTCAAATAACCTAACTCTTGTAACCAACTGTTCACATGGGTGGTCTAGTCCCAAGAATGGTATGTTTCAAGAGGTGATAATTGCAGACTATCACAAGATGCATTTTTAGTCACAGAAGTAGCTATTACAATCCCTGTATGTCCTCATTTCAGACATTATTAATTTATACAAGGAAAAGCAACCAGAACATCTTTCCAAAACATAACAGTACTGAAGGTTGCCACCTGTCTGTTTTTCACCTAGGTAGTATGTGAATCTACTTGATTGGTAGATCAAGCCAATACGAGCCCTGTGTGAGTGAACTGACAGAAGAGGAAGGAAGCGTAGAGAGGACAATACTGCTTTTTGTCCCGGTCATATCTGGCATTTCTCTAAGATACACTGCCTTTGGAGTTGGAGGTTCTGTTTAGCTATCATAAATAATAGCTATTGATAGACTTATCTGCAATAAAGCAGTCTAACCCTTTCTTAAAGCCAGATCTCGGTGATTAGTGCCCACAAGGCCAAATACCTGATGGCCAAATACTTCTATTTGGAAAAATTGCCTTCAGGAGGAAGAGGTAGTGTATTTTTGGGGGGGAGGGGGAAGGTGTTTACCACTTTCTCTGTTTGCTACTTTTCCACTGCGACCCTCCCTTTTTTCTTGTTCGACTGTCAAAGAAAACCTGGGTCCAAAGGCGACGCCCCTAATGTCTGCACCGGTTCTAGAGATGCCTAGGATTGCAGTTCTTAATATCACAACTGAACTGAAAGGCCTTTATAGACGGCTCACTCTCTGTGTCCCTCGGGGGGCGTGAAGAAAAGAAACCGGTCCTCCGATCGGCGTGATGAACAAACTCAAAGTAATCACACCCTGGAGCTGGGAGGGGAAGCAAGGCGCAACCCTTTCGCTTTGCTGACTCCCTATTGGACCACGCCTACCCAGCCCCATCCTCCTCCTCCCTCGCGCTCCATCCCCTATTCTTAATTATGGGCGCGCTACTAGCCAGCCAGCCAGTCACAGTCAACCATCCTCCCTCAGGAACGTCGCTCCTCGCAGCCTCTCTATGCAGCCACCGCCCCTTTCGTCGCTTTCCCATTCAGGCGGCTGCGCTGTCACCCCGCCCAAGCGCCGCCGGGCCCTGAGGAGCAGCTTTGCTGGGCAGTGATTGGCGAAGGCGCTTGACAACCGCAGTCAGGGCCGGGCGCCGCCGCCGCCGCTTCTGCTGTCTTGGAGAACAGAAAGAGCGAGGAAGGTGCTGGGCCGCGCTGGCTGCTGCTGACAGAACCCGCAGCCGGGCTCTTTCTCCTTTCCTTCCCCACCCCCGGTGTGAGGCGCTTGCCGCCATTTTGTGCTTGTGTGCCCCCCACCCGTCTCCCCTCGGAAGCCGCCCGTGCTTTGGGGCGGACCCGCTTTTAGGTGAGTCTCTTCTGCTTCGTTGAGGTCTGAGGGAAGCCGATCGAGAGAGGGGGCGAGCAAGGAGGGAGGAGACAGCCGGTCTTGTCTGGTCCCTCTTGTTCGCCTGGCAAGGATGTGAAGCTGACAGACTGAAAAAGTGGGGAGGAGGGGGTGCGTTTAAAGGGACGCCCGAGGCCTGAGAGAAGAAGCCCGAGTGTCCTTTTTTGCGGGCGGAGGTCGGTGCTGTGCCAGCAGCGACAGCCCTTGGATGAGCTGGCAGGACAAGGGATTGACGCTGCTGCTGGAGGAAGCTGCTTGCTTGGCAGGCGTAGAGGGAGGGAGACGACAACAGCCTCCTTCTGCTGCTTTGATGCTGACTTGGCACGAGGACCGTTTTTCCCCTTGCGTGATCGCACCTGCGGGTCACTGCCTTCCTTGCCCCCCTCTCCAGCCTTATAGGTGCAAAGACTGTCTAGTCTGTGTGTAACCGAACTTGTTTGTTGTTGAAGGTGCTGCGTTCCTCTAACCTACATTCCTACTCTCTGTTGAATGTCTCCTCTTGTTCCTTTGTTACTGCAGCATTGACAGGGCAGAGCTCCCAGAATGTTTAAGCACCTGCTGCCAGCCTTGCTTCCCTTAAGCAGCCTATACTTATGCTGGCAGCATAAAAGACGCTCTCCCTCTGTTGTGCTTTCATGTTTGACAGATGACTCCTGAAACAGGTTTGCAGTGTCACGGGGGAATAAAACCACCAGACTTAGCGTGAAACTTACCTGCTCTCGGGGGTATTGAATTTTAAGAAAAGATTGTAGTAATTGCAGCCTTAGTATATTTATTAGTTTTTCATTCTGAAAGCCATTGCGAACTAATCATTTGGTTGCAAAGAATGACCCTACTGTGTCAACTCAGGGTAGCTCTTCCAATATGTTTTAGAAGAACACAGAATCACTTAATAGAGATTCAAGTATCCAGTTCCGTAAATACACTGTAACAGTCCTTTGTTCGCACAACTGAGCTGCAGTGAAAGAAGTGTGCATGTGCACGCATGCTTTCAAAGTGTGTTTAGTGGCAATTTTGTGAAGATGCAAACAAGGACTGACAGTTGTTATAGAATAAAAAGGTGATCTGAATAAAAAGGTGATCTTGACAGCATATTAACAGCAGGTAGTTGCAGATGTTGTAGTGACTGTACAATAGCTTGCGACAATAATAGAATGCTCTGTTCTTTGTTCAGTCCAGTGTGTTGACAGCCTTAGTTTGAAGAATGCCATCAACATAAGGGTTCATGCCCTGATGTTTCTGGTGTACAATGTCAATGGTGTATTCAGGTTTGTGGACCTTAATAGCAGTAGATCACATGTGAGAGAAGCTAAATAAACAAAACATGCTGATTTGAGTGTTGTGTCAATGACATGCTAGTTTTTTGATGGTAATCTTTTGAGAGGAGTTTCTATTTCATCTCCACCCAAATTAATAGTGTGGATTATTATTAAGTAATCACCCTGCAATGGTTTCCACCATGTTCACCTGTTCTGGTTTGCTCATCTAAACAAATAATTGTAATAGAAGCTAGTGAGAGGAGAGTCTGTAAGCCCACGTGAGCATGAACCATGTTGGCATTAGAAGGACTACCTATAATAGGGATGAATGGGATACACATTAGTGGTAACCTGGCTGTCCATAGGGATCCAAATATTCTAGCTCTCCAGTGCCCCTATTAGTCACATATAATTGACTAAATTGGCTGATGTTTGTTCTTCCTGTTTAGGGGTGTGAGGAATCCAGATTTTCCAAGAACCAATTTGAAAGGAGGGAGAAACAGAACAGAGTGTACCACTAGAGAGGAAAGGTTTTGTGTCTTCTCCACCATCCCCATCCAAGACAGAGTTTAACTGAAAGGTGCTAGGCCTCAAGCCTGACCAGAAATCATATCCTCTGACTTCTACCAGTCTATGGATGTGGTGGCTGTGGTGGTCTCTCACACAGCAGCAGTCCTCAGAGGAGGAGAAAACCCAAGACCAGTTTTTAAGGAGTCAGTGGTAATTGGGCGTCTGGATTTTTACACCTCTTTTCCTGACTGTAGACTCGCTGCACTTATCTATATTGCTAAGGCAGATCAGTTAAAGCAGGGGTGTCAAACTCATTTCATACAGCTGGCCAAATAGGATTCATGGTGCCTGCTGCAGGCCAGTTTTGTACATCATATTTGTGTAACAGCAGAATCGATTACTAGCAGAGTGGCCAGCTCTCTACAGAAAGTATTTGCCTTTACCAATGGTGGGTTTTTGTTTGTTTGTTTTTGCATTGCTTGGCCTTTGTTTAATTCTCTCTCATTTGATGACATGGTGTAGTAACCCACCCACTCCTTAGTGAGTAGGCATATACACCATGAAGAGAGAATACGAGAATTCTGGCACCTGTAGGTCTTTGTGGTGCAACTTGTCTCTTGGTTTTTGCGGCAGGCAACTTACACAGTCACCTCTGTGGAATAGAACCGGAGGAGACCTAATTCTGAATGCATAGGCAGAAGCGCTGGAGCTGCCATGTGTCTCTAGTCTAAGCCACACTTACTTGTGAGCCAATCCCATTGGACTCGGGGGAACTTCTTAATAAACAATGTGCACAGTAGAGTATTAGCCTGCACAAGAGCCAGCCAGGGCACATGGCTAGCAGCAGTGGGCAACGAGAGAGAGAAGGAAGCAGGTCCGCAGAGGTTGTGGGAGCAGAGGGTAGAACTGGTTCTTTGTCTTTTTTCCTTCACACACTAACATGCTTTCAGTAGCCCCGCTTCTGCCAAGATGTCAAGATGTCACTTAGCAAGAATCCTATTTTATCTCTGGTATAAAGAGTATAGTAGTAATTTTGTACTACCCTACTACCCCAAAAGAGATTGTAATCCTAAAGGTTGCATATCTACTTTCCTGGCGTCCTTTTAGTCCTCCTAATTGAGTACAGCCATAGACCAGGAGGCAGCAACAGTACATATGAGGCATTTGTTCTATAGCGGGGGTTCTCAACCCCTTCCCGGCCAAGTACCACCTCCGGTATCACTCTCCTGCTGCGTACCACCAGGAGTGACTGATGATGACATCATCGCCAGTTACTTCCAGGTTTTCAGGTTTTCGGAGGCCAGAAAACGCAGGTAGGAGGCTCTGGGCAGGTGGGAGGGCCATTCTCAGCGTTCCCGAGAGGTTCAGCCAAAGGCAGGAGCCTCTCGGGAGCGAAAATGCACCACCAAAAGCGCTACGTCGGAGCAATGTTCCGGTGGTTCGAGTACCACCAGCCAACGGCGAAGTACCACTGGTGGTACTAGTACTACTGGCTGAGAACCCTTGCTCTGTAGCTGTTGACTAGTGGTGGATAACAGAGGAGGTTTTGAGTGTTGGAATAAGATGGGATTTTGTTCCGTTACCCAAACTATAAGATTGAAAGTGACAATGCAATCCTGTCCCTGTCTATTGGAATGTAAGTCCCACTGAGTTCAATTGAACTTATTCCCAGGTAAGTATGCATAGGATCGCCTATTGTGAGTGCTCTATTGTGATCTGACTGCCATAATTTTCTTATGGCATGATTTAGTTAAGCAAAACATTTTTTGCTTCCTCTTGAATTCGTGGGCATATGTGCAACTGTCTTTCATAAATTCATAGGATGTAGAATTGATTAAATTTGACTGGTTTCTGAATAGAATAAGCATAGTGAAGCAGCAGATCTTCCCCTAATCTTTCAGTACATATTTATGTGTCGAATGATTATTCAAAATATGCATACAGTATAATGGGGGAATAAAGGACACAGCTATTTGTTATAAATGGAAGAAAGTTTTTTAATAAATCATAGCACAGTGGTTGCTTGGGAGAGGCTTATGGAGGCCTATGGAGGGATTTGCAGGCCGGTGCAATGAGGAATGGGCCTCCGGGGGGGGGGCAGTGAATAATGGAGACATCAAGTGCTGGACTCCAGCACCTCGTTATTCACAAACTGCATCTACAGATATTGAGATCCACAGATGCCAAACCTGCAAATAACGAGGGCCCACCTGCTATTAAAGGAGCTTACATATTGAGCTTCAGAAACACTCCTATCTCTTAATAATAAGGAATACATCTACATCATGTAAACGTACAGTGGGCCCGCCTTATCTATCTTATCTGACGCTCAGCGCGTCGCCCCCATGATGGACCCCAGAGGAGAATAGGGAGTTTTGACTAACCACAGATGGCCATCCATGGAGGAGGAATCCCACTGGGGGCAGGGGACAGCTCCATAGTACCTTAATTAACAGCTGCGTGGACCTGCAGCCGGCTTCTTGTCTGTCGCGCCACATTTTTATCTTGTAAAAAGGAAAAACCCACAACCGGAAGGGATTTCCAATCGCGTTTTCCCCCTTTTTACAGGCGTTTTACAAGATAAAGAAGCGGTGTGAGAGACAAGAAGTGCGACTGTTAATTAAGGTCATGTGGCGGCAGCGCCACCTCCCCATCACGAACTTTAGCATCCGCAAGTTTCCGTATCCGTAGGGGTTCTGGGAACGGAACCCCTGCGGATACAAAGAGCCCACTGTATCTATATATTTTGCTTTTAAAAGCAAAATACTACCTTAATATCCATTTTGCCACCCTTAACATAAGAAGAGCCCTGCTGGATCAGGCCAAAAGCCCATCTAGTCCAGCTTCCTGTATCACACAGTGGCCCCACCAGATGCCTCGGGGAGCACAAGACAACAAGATAACCTGTTTCCCGTTGACACTCCCTTGCACCTGGCACAGAGAAAACCCACTTCTAAAACCAGGAGGTTGCTTATGGCTTGTAACCTGTGATGGTCTTTTCCTCCATGAATCTATCCAAACCTCTTTTAAAGGCATCTAGGCCAGGTGCCATCACCACATCTTGTGGCAAGGAGTTCCACAGATGAATTACACGCTGGGTAAATAAATATTTTCTTTTGTCTGTTCTAACTCTCCCTCCACTCAATTTTAGTGCATGTCCCCTGGTTCTGGTGTTGTGCGAGAGGGAGAAGAATTTCCCTCTATCCACTCTCTCCATCCCATGCATAATTTTATAAGTCTCAATCATGTCCCCCCTCAGGCGCCTTTTTTCTAGGCTGAAAAGCCCCAGACGCTTTAGCCTTTCCTCATAAGAGAGGTGCTCCAGCCCATGAATCATTCTGGTCGCTCTTTTCTGCACCTTTTCCAATTCAACTATATCCTTTTTGAGGTGTGGTGACCAGAACTGGACACAATACTCCAGATGTGGCCTTGGTACCCCTGGTACAAGCTCCTTTGATTAATAGGCTGTTAGGTTAGATGAAGAGAAGCTGAAGAAGGAATAATAAAACAGTGACCAAGTTCCAAGTTGCCAGTCAGCAGTGATGTAGACTTGAGTCTATCGACTCGGACTGAAGTCGCATCAGTGACTTGACTCGGACTTGACTCGGCAATTGTAAAAGACTCAAGACTTGGAGCCTTTTACGACATGTCGAATTTTATATAGGTTTAAACCATTTTCCTCATTAAATAGATAGGGACTCGCAACCAAAGACTTGGGACTTGGTGGCAAAGACTTGGGACTTGACTCAAGACTTGGAGTCAGAGACTTGATCCACATCCCTGCCAGTCAGCATTTGGGTATTGCAGAAATGTGCACTGTCAGGATATGGTTTAATGAAGAATAGAATACTGTACTATAGTTACTGAATAGTAAAAGTATTTGCATGTTATCTTTTAGTTTGCCGATTTCAATGTATATTGAACTTCTGTTTACAAATGCTTCTATAGGCATCTATATTATTTGGGAAGATAAATAATTAAAAGAGAGTAATTGTTTTTACCAGTCCAGAATTAAGTGTTAATCTTGGATCAGTTTAATGACATTGTGTGCCATATGGGATGGCAGTTCATGGTATGCTGAAAACTTATGCTGTTTATCTCAATGTGATGAAATGTTTCTTTTATATGCCTCGTCCTGCTCCATATAAGAAACATTGACAAACCAATTTTGTGCATTACGATTAGAAAGTGACATAATTCTATCTGCATATGTCTATTCCTTTCTGTAGCACTTTTTTCAAATTGTACAGAATACTTCCTGATTTTAAGCATTTTTCTTGTTGATGGATTCTTTGGTAGAATTTCAGCTTTTTATCTTATTGCTTTGTTGTAACAAAACCATACGTTTCTTTGAAGCAGCATAAAAATGCAGACAAAAGCATTGTTTACAAATGCAGAGATGAACACCCCAATCTAACTGTAGACTGTCAAAATGTTGGTACCAGGTTATTGGGGGCCCTTAGGATGCTACCTCCCAACCAGTACTCAGATCAGCCCAACCAGGTGAGTGATAGCTGTGGATTGGTGACCAGAGTGGTCTGTTCCTAATGCTGCCACCCCTGTTTAAACATATGTACTCTAGACATGTGTATATGATTGGGATGCTTCTCTTAGTGCATATCTCATTGAGAATAATGCAGTACAGATAGATGGCATCTGCATTTGAATGGATATTTAAATGTAATTTCATTATCCAAAGTGTTAAAAAAAGGTAAAGGTGACCCCTGACAATTAAGTCCAGTCGTGTCCGACTCTAGGGTGTGGTGCTCATCCCCATTTCAAAGCCAAAGAGCCAGCATTGTCCGAAGACGCCTCCGTGGTCATGTGGCCGGCATGACTCTCCTTGCTGCAGCGCGTAGCATGCGGCTGGAACAAAGTGATGTGTTCCATCAAATTGTAAATCTTGCCACTGGTGGTGGAGTCTTAAACAAAAGTTATTTTTTATATATTGTATTTTTAATGTGAGCTGCTAATTCAAGGAATGAAAGTCATGGTAAATAAAAGTGAATGGGTTTCTCCTTAATAGCAGACTTGCCCATTATTATATTTTCATACTTTAGCAAACTATGAGTGAATTGTTCTCTCTGGGGCAAAAAAAAAAATACTGTTGTATGTTTAAGGCCAGTTCACACTTCATTTTTCAATCAGATGCAGATATTAGGGTACAAAATACATGTATGGCATGATTGAAAGAATGGTTGTGAATGGCGTATGCATATTTAAGTGCTTGTGTTTCTTCATAATATATTTGGAAGCAGTCACCAAATATTTAAAAGTCTGACAGAATGCTAATTCTCCATTGCTTATATAGCGCAAGGACATTTTTAAATTGGAGAGAGACAGCAGAGTAGCAGCACCTTGCTTCTGAAAACCAGGCAAAACTGGAAGGAGCTTACTTATTGTAGGAACTTCTACAATATGCACTGCCTTATCTCGGCTTTCAAGGGCCACAGGAAAGAGGCAAAAACAGCTGCAGTATTGTTGCAGTTCTCTTTGCATCCTAGGCTACCTCTTCTGCTGTTTTTAACCTGAACAAGACAAACAGTTAAATCCAAAATTTGTACAACTATGAAAGGGGAAACTCTATTAGGATTAATCTCTGTTCAATGACTATGAATGCACCATTGAACAAAAGTAGGTAGAACTATGGCTCTGAAAACCAATGTTCATCTTTTTCTGTGCAGAGCTCCTAAAAGCTGTGCTGTGTCATTCCAAGTGAATGCTGTCGTGAAAGCTCTAAATAAAGACATGGGGGGGGGCACAATCTGTGGGAAGCCATTTGTTTGCAGCATATAGTCAAATCATGGATGAGCTGAATTTTGCCATATGTGTGCTATCCTTTGTGTAAAAAGTATCCCACCATTCCTTACCTAATAGGAAAGCTCAAGTAGCTTGGTTGAGAACAATAAATAAACCAATACAAAACCAATAACGCACATCAAATCAGAGCAATAAAACTCCCAAGAAGTCAACAAATTATGACAGTCCAAATGAATAGAGATGACAAAACAGAGCAGCCAACATAATAATCAGGACCCACCCAATTAAAAAACACACAGAGCAGAAAACAACCTGACTGCAATCCTGTGTGCACTTACCTGAGAGTAAATCTCATTGAACACAGTGGGACTTGCTTCTGAGTAAGCCTGCATAGGAATGCACTGAGAGTCAATTAAAGACTTGGTGAAACAAAGTTTTAACACACCTTTGAAATGTCAGCAAGGAGGAGGCAGCCCTGATCTCAATTGGAAGAGATTCCACAGGCTGGCTGCCACAACAGAGAAAACCCTGTCATGAGTTCCCACCAAGTGTTTCTCCAATGGTGACGGCACCCACAACAGAGCCTTCCTAAATGACTTAATGGTGCAGGCAGATTCAGAGAGAGTCAGTCCTTCAAGTATTAGGTAATCACTAGCACTTTTTGAATTGTGCCCAGAAACATATAAGCAGTCAATGAAGATACCAGTACAACAGGAGTGTGGCATGGTTACAACCCCTGGCACCTTTCAGTAATCTGGTAGCTGCATTCTGTACCAATTGCAGTTTGTGAACCATCTTTGAGACCAGCCCCATATAGAACATGTTATCATAGTCCAATTTTAATGTCACCAATGTACGGGTAACATAGCCAGGTCTGACCGATCCAAGGAAGGATGCAGTTAGTGTACCAGTTTAAGATGGCTAAAGCACGCCAGGCCACAACCATCACCTGGGCATCTGTGTCCAGGAGCATCCCCCTACTGTGAACCTGATCCTTCCAGAGAGGAATGTAATCCCATTCAGAATAGGTTGACAATCCAATTCCTCAGTCACGTATCTCCTAACTAATAGCACTTCTATCTTTTTCTGGATTCAATTTTAGTCTTTATCCAGACTACTACTGACTCCAGACAATGGTTGAGAACCTTCACGGTCTCCCTAGCTGAAGTTGAAAATGAGAGAGCGAGAGCGCTGTGTCAGTTGCATATTGGTGACAGTTGCAAAACCTTGGTTGAGTTCCCTCAGCTGTTTCATGTGGATGTTAAAAAGCATAGGAGATGTTTGTGTTATGGGAATGTGGTAAACTCATCCATGTGGCTGGATGCTATTGGCAACTAGTTCTCACTCCACATCAATTGTGTATTACAGGTAGTCATTATATTGTAAATATGTATCTCTACATATTCTCTTTTCCTATAACTAGGAAGTTTTGGAACCGATGGTGGTTGTTGTTATTAATAGTATTTATATACCGCTTTTCACAAAGCGGTTTACAGACAAAAATCATACCTTCTCTGTGGAGACACGGGGTAATGGGGAACTACCCTAGACTAGGGTTGCCACTGAGTTTATCTTATAAAATTCTTACTCCAGATGACCAGATGCGAAAGAGAACAGGGATCCTGTACTTTGTTGTGTAGAAGGAGCAATTCCAGCAAGTAACGCATCATGCAAGAGTGAGAGAGACTACATTTCCCTCTTAGGGAAACTATAGCAGCTTTGTCCCTTAGTAGATCTGCAGAGACATTCTGTTGACATTGCCATTTACGCTATTGCTTAGTGTAATATATTCCTAGGCAGCATATTGTGTATCGTGTTGATTTCTGCATCAACAGCATATATAAATATTAAAATTACTAATGTCTTGGAAGGCTTGTTCCCTGCACTTCTTTAACTTCTAATATTAAAGCTTGGGACTATTTTTTGTATAGCCTAGAGCTGTCGTATCATAATTCTAAAAAACTTAGAAGGCATATGTGACATGAACATAAAAAGTTATTTCTATAAAGGATTTGTTTTTACTTTAATATAATACTTAGAAAAAAAATCTGGGTTTTAGTGGGACTGAAGGAGGGGAGAGATTTAAGAGGCTGCTTAGATTACAGTATATACCTTTTGTGTTTAGGACTGTCAATCAGTTTAGTCCCTGTGAGATTCCCATTCTGTTTAGGGAATATCTCCAAAGATCAAATGTCTGTCCCAACTGCTTAATGGGAATTGAAACCATTATGATGAAATGTGAGCAGCTGTCTTTAACAAGGAAGGATATCTCACTTGCCTAGCATCTTCCCCTAGTGGTTTCCCCTTCATAATACTCAGTGCTATATAACTGTTGTGTATTTTTTGACTAACATCTTCTGGGGGCCAGCTGCCTCTTCTTTTCCCTTATTGTATTTGTCAGCCAAGAGCGCAGACCATATTGTGATCGCAGAGGACTGTGATCCACTAGAATATGTAAAGATTCTCATTCTATCCTTCTGTCATGAATCTGAATTGGAGCTAGTCCCACTCAACGAGTGTTTTCCTAGCAAAGATGAGAGCACCCTAGAGGGTTTGAACCACAACAGAGCCTTTATTTATTTCTTCTATTTCTGTAGCTCCTCTTCTTCCCCTTCCTACATCTTTCTTGTTCCTCATTCCTTGGACTTCTTAGGAAGTCTAGTCCTGAGGGTCACACTACAGAAACTTTAAAAGGACAAACTGCAAAATGTAAATAAAAGAATAAAATGAAAGTACCTAGCATACCACCAATTGCATTAACCAACACATTGAAATCTCTGTGCTTTCCAAAGGAACTGAATCCTAATCCCTGAAACACACACAAATTACTCTAATTGATCTCAGTTGCACTTCTGCATATGTGTTTTGACTAGAATTCCCTGCTCTTGATGGATCTTAGATGTTCTGTAAACTATACAGCTAACATTGAAATACAGCAAATATTGGATGTAAATGTCCTAAACAATCTCACATGGAAGTCATCAGCATCACATCCGTCATGAGCATTACCAGAAGTCATCAGCATTATAACACATTGTCTGCAATTCAGAACTAAGAATAGTACCTATACAGGACTGTATATTTCCCCCCACAGATCAAACAGTAGCTATGGGGGGATTTATATTTAGGGAAAACGTTGGGGAGGGTCACACCCTCCCTCTCTGTGCCATAACCCCAGTTGGGCCTCTGTAATGGCTTTTAACGGGGGGACTGGAGAATCCTATCAGTGGTGTTGCTCTAGGTGGGGCAGAACGCTAAGTTCCACTCTGCTCTGAACCCTTCCTTACTCCCTGGCATGAGGAGGCCCCGCCCTCTCACTGTCGGAGCCATTCAATGGGGCGAAGGCAACGCGCAGGGTGTCTCCTGCGCGTTGCCTTTACCCCACTGAATGGCCCCGATGGCGAGGGGGGCAGGATCTCCTCATGCCGGGGAGTAAGGAAGGTTTCAGAGCGGGGCGGAACTTAGCGTTCTGCCCCACCTAGAGCGGCACCACTGAATCCTATAGATTCCTTGCTGTTGTACCCAATTTGACCCTTTCACAATAATCTTGGGTTCTGTCTCCTAGAGTGGAGAGGAAGGGGGAAAGGAAGGCAGAGGATGTCTGCTGTAATTTAAAAGAAGTGTCTATTTCAGCTCATGATGATGGCCTGGGCCCATGAGAGGGGAGTATAGGGGGTAAATTGTACCTGTGCCCAGGATCAAAAAGGGAGCCCAGGAGCCAAGTGGGCACAGAAATTTCCTGGGATCTCAGCTGACCTCATGGAGAGTGAAAGACGGTGGCCGGGCCAGGTCTAACTGGTGGGTAGACCTGGGCACTGCATCGGGAAACCTGGTAGACCTGGGCTCCAAAGACTTTTCCAGCTATTGTTGCCCTCCCCCATCCTTTTTTTTTTTTTGCCTCTTCTCCCTTTGAGAAGGGACCCAAAGGAAACTTTGTACCCTCTGATAAATTCCTCTCAGAGGCTCTGACGATGGCTTTCGTATATTGAAGTGGTCTTGTGAATGCTTCAATATATCACCAGATTATAATCCTGTGCATTTTGAAAAATAAATGAGTTGGACCAAGTGTTATGGTGAGTTGAAAATGACACATGTCTAGATCACAAGATCAGTTCAAGATGCTAAAAGCAGTGATAAAATTAAGAGGCATTGACTTTAACATGTACATAGAGTATATGGGCATTAGCCCTCATACTTTATAGTTCATCAATCTAATCAGACCTTTACTGTTTTTCTCTCTGTCCTCTGTTCATGCTCCCTACTTTTCTAGAAGAGTTGTTTGTTTCCTCAGTTTTGTTTCATTGTGGTTCTTTTGAAACTAGGTCCCTTTAGCACTAATGAGGCATTGCTCTTCCATAGTGAGCTGCAAGAGGAATTAAAAATGTGGTTTTATAATTAAATATAGTGTTGTATTTTCCATATCAATCCCACATTGCCTGACCCCACTGGCAAGAAGAATGTTGACTCAGAAGGAAACTCCATATCATTTTAGGCAGTATAGATAGGATTGCAGCAAAATTCTTCATGTTTGGTGTGGTTTAAAATGGCTGCTAGTTCTCAAGGCATTATTTGAAATTGGCCCTTGAATTAATCATTCCTGTTTTCTCTAGGTAAATTGGCCTTTCTAGTAGTTCGGGGTGGGGGTGGGGGTTGTGTGGGTTTTTTTTATTTTTGCAGTCTCAGCAATGTCACCAATTGCTCTTTTTCAGTTCATTTTTATTAGCATAATTTACATCATTATGGGAAATTTAGATAGCATAATAAAAAGCAGAGACATCACCATGCCAACAAAAGTTCGTATAGTCAGGGCGATGGTGTTCCCAGTAGCAATGTATGGTTGCGAGAGTTGGACCATAAGGAAGGCTGAGCGCCAAAGAATAGATGCTTTTGAACTGTGGTGCTGGAGAAGACTCCTGAGAGTCCCTTGGACTGCTAGGAGATCAAATCAGTCAATCCTCAATGAAATCAACCCTGACTGTTCCCTGGAAGGACAGGTACTGAGGCTGAAGCTCAAATATTTTGGCCACCTAATGTGAAGAGAGGACTCTCTGGAGAAGACTCTGATGCTGGGAAAGATTGAAGGCAAAAGGAGAAGGGGAAGGCAAAGGATGAGATGGTTAGACAGCATCACCGATGCAACGAACATGAAAATGAGCGAACTCAGGAAGATAGTGGAGGACAGGAAGGCCTGGCGGGATATGGTTCATGGGATCACGAAGGGTCAGACACGACTTAACGACTGAACAACAACATCGATTAAATTTAAAAATATTTGTTAGATCCCCTGCTAACTGGGCAAGAGGCACTTTTTTCAATTGGTGCTCCTCTTATATTTAGTAGGGGGAGAGTAACTTCCCCCTTTCACCCCAGCACAGTGTCTTTTCTGGTGGCTGTTTGCTGGTGTTCTTCTGCATCTTTTTTAGATTGTGAGCCCTCTTGGGACAGGGAGCCATTTAATCGTTGATTTGTCTGTAAACCGCTTTGAACGTCTTGTTGAAAAGGGGTATATAAATACTGTTAATAATAATAAAAGGAAAAAGGAAAAGCTGTGGCTATTGCATAGATGGACATGTAATAGCAACACAATTGGGAGATGCAAGGTGAGCAGTGAAAAACATCAGGTTTTCATCCACCTTGTTGCCATCTGCCTCGTAGCCACTTTTCAAACCAGGTACCTCAATATCATGTTGGCAGTCCTCATGCTGCGGTTTGAAGTCTGAAACAGTGCCATAAACAAAACCTTTCAAAAATTGGGAGGATAATTTTGAAAATACAAGAATGCAGCAACATCGTCTGGATTTTCTGTAATAAACGAGGGAGCAAATGATGTCAATTTCCGATCAAATGACTAGGGTAGAAGCATCCGATGTGTCTCTTCATATGTGGGGCTGGTTGCTCCAAATTGTTTGTCCTTACTCATAGCTATATTTTTATGCCTTCTAGTTTGTTTGCAGTGAAGGATGTTTATAAAAATAGCATTGAGTTTATCCATAGGTGTTGAGCAGGCAATCTCCAATTACAATACAGTAAATGAGCTATTATTCTTAACCCTGAGTTTGCAAAGTGCATAGCACAGTTAAATTTAACTAACTCCAAATTGATTTAAAGCTGGCTAATATCCTGCAGAATTGATCCACTGATCTGCAGAATGTCCGGATCATACGTGAAGTCTATGGGGAGAGGATTGACTCCCCCAGAAGGAAATTTTAGTAATGCTGTGCAGTGTTTGGCTTCAGGATTCATTTCAAACATGACTTAATAGAAATTTGTGATTACAATTTGTGATAACAATACTCTGTATTGTTAGGTACGTGTTACTAGAGTACGTTTGCTGTGCTAAGCATGCCATTTTAAATGAGGAAACCTCACAACCATGGGGAAAATAAACAGAGAAGTGAAATAGTTGTATGAATGCCAAAAATGGAATTGCCGTGCCTAGCATACCACACAAGTATTAGCTCTTAATATCAGTTTACAGACATTTATTCTGTAGGTAGAGGTGTTTGAAAATGGTAAATACGAAATAAAAACGAAATAAAAACAGAACACCACTTTCTGCTAAAAAATCTGCAAAAAATAAAACCATGTAATTTTGCATCATTCTTCATCTGCTGACATTGTACAACCTATACCACCTATCTAGTACACTTTTAAAGCATTTACAAATGATAAAAATGGGGAAAATGGAATAAACACAACACCACTTTCTACTATTTCATTTTGGTTAAACACTGAAATCTGAAAAAAAAAAACCATTTTCAAGCACCTCTATCTAGGGTGATGCTTCCATATGGACTACCTCTACAGCTGTAATAATAATATTACCTTGTTACAAACATGCTTGGGTCTCAACACAAAACACGTTTCCTGCACAGATATAACTTCTATGTAGGAAATCCTAACAATGGAAAAATGCATGTGCCTATTTTTCTGTGTGTATGTGTAGTGGGAACTGGCTGTGCCAGTTGTCTTTGGTATGCAAAGGGGGTCCTTATGACGGCAAAAAGAAGCAGAAAGAAACCTATATGAACGTTTTACAGAAAAAGTTTTGAGACTGTCAGTAGCAGAACTTTCCACATTTATTCCCAGTTTTCTATAAACTTTCAATAACTTTATAGTTATTTGAAAGCTTATTCTTAGGACTCCAATAGGTATATTATATTTATAACATTTCAAATATGGATTTAATGCTGGTGGATAAAGATTTACCAAGTTGTAAATTGCCATGGTAATAATCATCATGGTACTACTGTATCTGTTGCTTAGTGTGCTTATTTTCTGCATCATCCTGTCACATACTAAAGAGAGGCGTGGCAAAATGATTATCTAGCTATCCATTGCCAGTATTCAGTTTGGATCCCACCTAGAGGCAAGTAACAAAATATGTGAACAGTATCGACATGTTTAAATACTGTATTTGAAAGACAGGCCATATCATAATTACAGCACTATTCCCTCCTCCAAAGTTCTTGAAACATGTTGGAGTGCATGCCAAAGGTTTACACACAGCTTATGGGAAGATGTGCACTCTGGTGAAACTCTTCAGCTGGGGAAAGCAAGTATTTATTATAAAAGTGCATCAGATGCTGAAAATGCCCTTTCTAATTCTCTTGTTTGCACCTGGTGGTGTACTTGCTTGATCTTTGGGATTGCAGTAGAACATAAGGGAGCAGGAAATGCCAAAATTCATGAACTCTGTGTTGAGTAATATTTATGCCTGTAACACCAATTTATAAACTGAAGGCTTTGCTAGGACAAAAGTAGGCATAAATGGTTATAGTATGTAGAAAGCAGCTTGCAAGGTTGGAATCTTTTTCAGTCATGGTGATCATCCATGATGATAAACAATTTTTGCTAAATACTGTAATTCTAAAAAATATAATCATGTGAGAATTTTTTGTAGGATGACAGGCAAACTTTCACTTTCTGGACAGCCAGATGTTGCTCTGATTTAAGGTGGATTGAATTTTCTTCTAAAAATGCTGTTTAAATATTGTTTATGCTACTAAAGTCTTGTTGACTGAAACATAGCTAAGTGAAACATTCTTCTTGATGTTGACGCTTTCGGCGGAGGCCAAGAGCCAGCTGCGGATATAGTTGCACAATTGGGTAAACTATTTGTGATGCCCTATTAAGCTGTTTGAACTTTAAGCCTGCCAACAAACTCTAGCATACTACTGTTCCCAATATGTTTAATATGTCAGTGTTTATTATTTTAAGACCAGTCATTGTGCACAGTTTATTAAAATGCTATTATTCGCTTTCTAGTGTACCACAATGACGGCGGAAGAGACGGTGAATGTAAAAGAAGCTGAAATAGTCAAACTAATACTGGATTTCTTGCATGCAAGAAAACTTCATATCAGCATGCTGGCTCTGGAGAAAGAAAGTGGAGTAATTAATGGACTGTTCTCAGATGATATGCTTTTCTTAAGGTAGAAATAATTAACAATACTGTAAGATAATCTGAACAATTGTTGATCAGTATTTTAGCCTTGGGTCTATATCTTTGACTGCTTTGATCTGTCTTGGGCATGATTATATCTTGACTCTTTTCACATCTATGCGTGCATTAAATAAGTGTTTAATAAGGCAGTGGATAAAGATTATTCAATAAGTGTTGGCTATGAGAAATGGCAAAGAAATGATTTATTTATCTTTTACTATGGGTTGTATCCAAAGAAAGTTTGCCATGATTAAGCACAATTAAAACCAACAAGACAAGATAATTATGACTTTCTGAAGTTTCATTAATTTCAGTGGAACTTAGTAATTATTAACTTCCTTTTGGATAATACAATTCTATGCCCATAAAACAGTAGTAATGGAACCTTTTTTCCCCTGCCCTGATAAATACCATGCGCTGTGAAATGGGGAGAGAAATCCAGATCAGGACTGCTGTGGAGGATAGAGTTAATGCCGTCCTATACCATCCCCTCCAGTTGCATTCCTGGTTTAGGGTGGCTCCCAATCCAGTTGCTGTTCACCAAGGAAAACATGTTGGGGCCAGTGACACATTCAATGTCATGTGCAATTTATCCCAATATATGTGCATAGGATTGCGGCTGTAGCTGCTACAGTGACTTGGCACAAGTTTTACTTTGAGTCGAAGGTCTTTTTTTCAGCAAAAGGTCTAAATTTTCATGAGGGCCATCTCCATCTTTCTCTGAATATCTAAATCATCTAGTTATGGATTTCTCAACCTTTGTCCCCTGATATACCACTTCTCGTAGTCTAATTATTTTGAGTACCACCGGAAGTAACTGGTGATGATGTTGGAAGGTCAGACGCTACAAACAGCGGTAAGAGGCTCAGGGCAAGCAGGTGGGCTTTTTCAAGTGCGTGAAAACCACGTGCTGAAGATCTGCCTGCCGAGCTGAACCTCCTACCGCTGTTTGTAGCATTGCATTGCAGTCTCAGTGCCGGACTGGGGGCTCCCCTGGAAGCTGCGTGTACCACTAGGCAACAGCTCAAGTACCACCGGTGGTACGCGTGCCACCGGTTGAGAAACGCTGATCTAGTTGAAGAAGTGTCTTAACTTCATCTTGCTTCTAGTTCTAGAACAGAAGCGACTGATTCTTTACTAGCGTTTTATGCCTATCCTGTAAGAAGCAGGATGAGATTTTTTTTCTGAAAAAAAATCTTGGTGTATAGATAGTCCCTATTAATTTCAGCATGGAAATCAAATACCTGTGTACAAATTTGCTGCTTCCATTACAATGAATACAACATCTTATTGGAAGCATTGGAGTTTCTGCACCTGGAACACATAACTGGAATGAGTTGCTAGTGCTCAGATTCAGTATTTAATGAATGCATTCGCTCTTGTTCATGTGAGCCTAGAAGGGTGAACTAACAAAAAAAAAGCACAAGTTGTATGCATGGAACATACAGGAATTACTTTTACTAACATTAAAAACTTCATTTTTGAATATATTTGGTGAGAGTGTATCTGTACATGTGCTAGCAATATGTAATTACATGCAATTTACAGTTGAAGCCGTTCATGACTGGAATGATGTTACTTAATCGAAAAGGCTTCACGACTCTTGCCCTTCAGTCATTATTACTTTAAGAGATTGCCAGTTCTACCAGTTGTGCTCTTTTTACCAATACAACATTGTAATTTCTGCATGTTTTGTGCAATAAGGTGCATTATTGTGAGCTGGTATGGAGCTGCACAACTGAAAAGTTGTTAAGGTTAAGATAACCTTGTAGAGGGTCTTATCTTGATCATTCCTCAAATATGCACATTTTGCTGCTGCTGTTTTCACATTGTAAATAATGTGCCCTACAAAAGCACATTATTTACAAGGATTTAGGTTTTAATTTATCTATTTAAATGAGAAGTTGATCTCATTAACTGCTTTCCAGAGCATTAACTTTGTAAAGCTGAATGGTCAGCTGCTGTTCTAAGCATGATTTGGTTGGTTAAACCTTGTTTTAAACATAATTCAATAGATTTCTTTGATTTTTTTTAAGACAGTTGATCCTTGATGGTCAGTGGGATGAGGTTCTTCAGTTCATTCAGCCTCTTGAGTGTATGGACAAATTTGACAAGAAAAGGTAAGCTAATAATGGTGTTTCAGTACAATTGCATGTTGATGTTAGAAAAAATTGATTTCAACCCTCTTTCTCCTGTAACAGGAATTTAAATTTATTAAATCCTGTAATTCAGCTTGCACCCATAGCCTTCATACAATTTTAAAACTAATTTTAGAGGTGTTTCATTGTATCCAACTGTACCACCTTCTCTCTTTTCAGTTGAACCCCATAAGAATAACCAGGGATGTATCTAAGTAACTAGGTCGCGAGTGCAAGTGCGAGTATGCTTTTTTACT
This sequence comes from Plestiodon gilberti rubricaudatus, assembly GCA_026170595.1. Classification (NCBI taxonomy): domain Eukaryota; kingdom Metazoa; phylum Chordata; class Lepidosauria; order Squamata; family Scincidae; genus Plestiodon; species Plestiodon gilberti. The sequence goes on from JANXHW010000004.1 coordinate 122,098,573, forward strand.
TTTTGCACAAGTATGAGTCCAAGTACGAGTCAATGTCAAACATTTTGGGCGAGTACGAGTCAAGTATGGATCCTTTTGTGCATGAGTACGAGTCAAGTGCGCATCATTTCCCCCCCACCCCGAGTACGAGTCGAGTGCAAGTAAGGCCAAAAACCACGAGTCACAAGTCGAGTCACTTTGGAGCAAATGGCTTTCCCCCCCTGAAAATGGGGTGGGTGGGTGTCTGTGTGGGGTGTGTGTCTGTGTGCCTCTGAGGCTTTTAAAGCACCCACTTGGCTTCCCCTATGCCCTTCCTCTCACCTCTCAGTCTTGTCACCACCCATCTGGTTTGGGAAAAACAAGCGTGTCTACATTCAAACCATTTATTATTCCCTCCCTGCCCCCTCCCCTTGCTGAGCTGAGCATCCCTTGGGCTCGGAATTTTGGCCAAGGAGGAGGAACCACTGCAGCAGCTTCGCCCTCCCTCACTCCTCCCCACCCCTCACGCTCGGAGTTGTGGCCAATGGCGACCAGACGGCAAAAAAAGGGAAAAACTCCAAGCCAGGCTTGTTTTCCCACCCCCTTGAAAACCCTCCCTCTCTGCTGCCCTCCTCCTCCGAGGTCTTCACTGCGCCTGCCTGCCCGTCTGTGTTGATGCCAGCCATTAAAGGAAAATGACTTGGAAATGACAAGTCGTTACCCCCCACGAGTGCAAGTCAAGTACGAGTCCCGTGGGTCACGAGTGCGAGTGCGAGTCAGTGGGTCACGAGTACAAGTACAAGTCAGGGAAAAAGTGGCTAAGTCACACTTGCGAGTCGAGTCATTTGACTCGAGTCCCCATCACTGAGAATAAGTGAATAACACATTGAATAGCAGCTCACAGTGAGATTTTATGGCATAAATAAAAGTAAAACAGTGCTGTCACTGTTAATAAGAAGGGAATCGTGAGGGTGCCGTTGGTAGAGAACCAGTTAAGGCATGATCTTTCAAAATTCCAGGAAAAGAGATCCCTGTTAGCTACACATTGTTTTTCCTTCTTCATCTGTGTGTTTTATTTTCCTTGTATGTAGGTTTCGCTATATCATACTGCAGCAGAAGTTCTTAGAAGCCTTATGTGTAAACAATGCAATGTCGGCAGAAGATGAGCCTCAGCATGTAAGGCACTACCTCTATGCACGTCTATCTAGCTGAACTTGAATATAGAAATGTCTTTTAAAAGGAAACAGCAAATCAAATCAGAGGGCTGAAAAGAACGTGGCACTTAGTTCTTTGAACTCTATGATAAATGTCACGTTCTTTTCAGCCCTTTGCCTTGCATCCTGTGAGTACTTGAGACCCAGGAACAGCAACAGGAAGGCTTTACTCACAAGCAGATAAGTCATTTGTGCGATTGAGGGGGGGGAAATGAGTGGATTTTGTGATCTGTGGATACGGGGGGATGCCTGTATTGGTCAAATATGTTGAAGTTGACCTCATATGAGTTGAAATGCCCAAAAAATGAAGTTTCAAAACACAGTTTCTCTGCTATTCATCTATCTGACCATGCCTTTATGATGCTATGTATGATTGTGATGAGATTTAGCATTAAAATAAACAGGGATGTGATTTTTTTTCTGTTGCAGTTGGAATTTACAATGCAAGAAGCTGTGCAGTGCCTACATGCCCTGGAGGAATATTGTCCTTCTAAAGAAGACTACAGCAAACTGTGTTTACTTCTCACATTGCCTCGTCTGACCAACCATGCAGAATTCAAAGACTGGAACCCCAGCACTGCACGAGTTCACTGTTTTGAAGAGGCTTGTGTCATGGTGGCAGAGTTCATTCCTGCTGATAGAAAACTAAGTGAGGCTGGCTTTAAAGCAAGCAACAATCGTTTATTTCAGCTCGTAATGAAGGGGCTGTTGTATGAATGTTGCGTGGAGTTCTGTCAGAGTAAAGCAACAGGAGAAGAAATTACAGAGAGTGAAGTGTTGCTTGGCATTGACCTTTTATGTGGTAATGGATGTGATGACTTGGACCTTAGTTTATTATCATGGCTTCAGAATCTGCCGTCTACTGTGTTTTCTTGTGCGTTTGAACAAAAGATGCTAAATATTCATGTTGATAAACTTCTAAAACCTACAAAAGCCGCCTATGCTGACCTTTTGACACCCCTTATCAGCAAACTTTCTCCTTACCCGTCATCTCCCATGAGGAGGCCTCAATCAGCTGATGCTTACATGACCCGTTCCTTAAACCCTGCCTTGGATGGACTCTCCTGTGGATTAACAAATCATGATAAGCGCATCACAGACCTTGGAACAAAAACATCTCCCATGTCCCACTCTTTTGCTAACTTCCATTATCCAGGAGTACAGAACCTTACTCGAAGTCTAATGCTGGAGAATACAGACTGCCACAGCATCTATGAAGAGTCACCCGAGCGGTGAGTTGCTTGCTTTAATTAATTAATTAATTAATTTATACTCCGCCTTCCTCTCGGTAAGGGCAATTAAGGCGGCTTCCAGTTAAAACATGGTAAAATACATAATAAAATACAATAAAAATAATTAAAACAGGTAATTAAAAACAATTAAAACAAACAAACCCCAGTGGGTCACCTTAACACTTATTAAAAAGCCAGCCCACCATGTGGACCACCGAAAGCCAACCTGAATAAAAACATCTTGAGGCCCTGCTGAAATGTCTTTAAAGAGGGAGCTGTTCTTAATTCCAAGGGAAGGAAATTCCACAGTTGCGGCGCCACCACCAAGAAGGCCTTATTCCTCGCCGCCATCCCCCTCACCTCCGTCAATGGCGGCACGGTTAACAGGGCCAGATTATACAGGGCACGGTTAACGGGTCAGATTATAAGGAAGGAGGCAGTCCCTCAAGTACCCTGGGTCTTGAGCCATAAAGGGCTTTAAAAGTCAAAACTAGCACTTTGAATTGTGCCTGGAAATGAACCGGCAGCCAGTGCAGCCGCCAAAGCAACGACCTGACTGAGTTGAGCCGACAAGCCATAATCACACATACTGTACTTTTATAAAGAAACTTTATTTCTTGAAACTGCTTTGCAATATAACTTCAAGATATTTTTCCTTATTCTACTGTTTGTGTTCTGTTCCCATTACTAAAAGAAGTTAATGATAAATTAGCTAACTAGTACTATTGGTGCTTTCTGGTCTAACAAAGAAAGACAAGTCCCTGCCCTAAGCAGCATATGACATGATGTAGGTTCCTGTAAGGAGACTCCTGTATTAAGGACAACAAGGGAGACGGGGTGGAGCAGGAGATCTTGGTACACGTGAGGATGATGGAGGACTGAATGTTATGGGCAGGGATATATTTAGAGATGACATCATAGAATAGATGGAAGATAAAATCCATGGTGGTCTTTGAAGGTAAGGATGAAGAGTTATGCCAGATTCAGAAGTGAACAGATTGCCAGGATAAGGATGTAATGAGGGAGCCTGCCCCCTTTGTCACCTTTCTGGGGCTGAGGCTTTTCCTGCAGGCTGACCTGCAGTGGTGGGGCAACTCCAAAGGGGAGCTTCTCTTTGGGTTGTCTCTTCGGGGAGTTATGAGGGCACGAGCCCTCCCCTTTTGTTGTTTTTCTGTCCTGGACCCTGGTGTGGAATTGGGGGTGTGTGAGAGAGAGTGAGGTGAAACCTGAACTCCAGTGAGAAGGTTGTGAGGGTAAGGGTGTGTGGAGCCTGACCCTCTGTGAGACGAGGGTGAAGGTGGGGTTATGTGGAGCTTGAACTCCTGTGAGGGGGAAGTGAGGGTGTGTGAAGCACAGTGAGGGGGGAGTGAGGGTAGGTGTGGTTGACTTTGGGTCGGAATATTGATTCCTTCATTCTGTTATGTGCCTTCATTCTATGCAGGAGCATAAGTTGCATGGCAAACTGCAAATTCTTCTGCCATTTTCAGACACACATTTTTGTCAATAGTTGTCTTGAGAGCTAGCAAATCCCCAGTCCTTGTCTCCCCCTTTTATGTTGTCTTTCCAGACTCCAAACTTTAAGGCATCTTAAGTGTAGTATTCAGAACCTTTATTGGCATAATACCTTAATTGTATCGCTTTCCCTCTGACCTGCTGCACTCTGCGGTCAGCTTGGAAAATACCTTGTGGAGATAGTTGTGCTAATGTTTTTCTACATCAAACTTGTTTGGATTTTTGTTACGCATGTGTTCAAACCCTAATTAACTGTACATATAAGATGTATTTTTGATGCTTAATTGTAAAAACTCAAAGCCCTTTTTTGGTCCCCATATCTGTGAAAGCTGCGACACTCCTGTAGATTCCCAGCACTCCTCTGGCAATGAGAACATGTGCCAGAACTCCATTCCAGAGAAAGAGCCAGCAAATGGAACACAGAATCAAGGACCAGCCAAGCAAGAAAAAAATGAGGTAAGGCTTCCAAGTAATGAGGGCTTTTGAAATTTCTTGGATAAATTGGTGCAACAAAGTGCCTTCTATAATATGAATTCCTGTGTTACATGATGATCTTTGAAGCTTATTTTTCTGTAGCAAGTGTGCTTGCTTTGAAGGGTGCTTTCTAAAAGCAAAATCTACACTTGTAATTTTTGCATAAAACTATGGATGAATGTGATCCTCCAGCTCACTAAGGACCCAATTCTATCCAACTTTCCAGAGCTGCTGCAGCCTCACCAACGGGGTGTACGCTGTTTGCTTTTGGGGGGGCGGCAGTCACAGAGGCCTCCTCAAGGTAAGGAAACATCCCTTACCTTGGAGCTGCACTGTGGCTGCATCAGTGCTGGAAGGTTGGATAGGATTGGGCCTTGATGATATACACAGATATAAGAAAGGACTTATGACGCCCAAAATATATTTTCTGCAATTTAACTTCATAGCATATAATCCCACTATTTAGATCAGCGTTTCTCAAAGTTCTCCCTGTGAGTAGGGGAGAACTTTGAGTGCTTGCAGGGGAGGGGCAATGGTGGCGGCAGTGATCCCGGGAGCGATCCCTTAAGGAAGTAGCGACCCATTGTTCCCGGACCCAGTTTGGGAACCACTGGGATAGCAAATAAGACTGCCAACATTATATTGTTCCTGTACAAGTCAGTGGTGTGGCCAAATTTGAAATACCGTGTACCGTGGCTGGGCCCTCCTGACGCCAGAGGTTGCATGCCAAATGCTGCCCCCCCTTACCCAGTCATGTGCCAGCCTCTGCTTCTCTCATTCTCCAATGTTCTAGCTCAGCACTCTCCACCCTTCCACATTTCCTCTTCCTTTTCCAATCTAGGGAGTGGAAGATGGAGAAGAAGCAGTGAAGACAAGTAGGTGGACAGGGATGGGTGTTCCCCACCAATCGGCAACCTGAGGCAACCGCTTCAGTTGGCCTCATGGATGGGCCAGCTCTGCTGGCCACCGCACATCAAAAAGGATATTGTAGAGCCAGAAAAGGTGCAAAAGAGGTCAATCAAAATGATAAGAGCGCTAGAGCACCTTCCTTTTGAGAAAAGGCAGCAGTGTTTGGGGCTTTTTAGCATTGCAGGGGTAGAACGTATTTTTTGCGGAAACCGTACTGATTCTTCTTCAGTAAGGTTCATCTTTCTAGACTGATGTTTAATTATTTTAACCTTTAATTACGCATTCCTCCAGTTTACATAGGACAGACATTAAGTTGACTGGCCTGTGATTTTTCCAACTCCTTCCTAGATCCCTTTTTAAAAGTGATGCATTGGCTACCTTCCAGTTCTCTGGCATGAAAGGCGATTTAGAAGTTTAACCTTTTGTTTTAGACTGATATCTAATAGATTTCTACAGCCCAATCCTGTGTAAACTTTAGACTGGCGGAGCGCTGCTCTGCCAGTCTCAGGTGTCGCAAATGTGCCGTAAGGCACGTTTGCGGCACTCAGCAAGGAGGCCGTGCCGGTGAAGAGGCCGGTGCTGCTCTTCCCCCCACCCAGATTTATCAGAGTGCCCACTGGTGAAGGTAGGTTCCCCACCGGGTGGTGGAGGGGCGGGGGGAGGGCAGAACGGGGCATTCCGGGGGAGTGGGATTGGTCAGCCGGACCCAGGAAGGGGGAGGGATTGGCAGTGGGTACGCTGAAATCCTATCCTCTTTCCCGGGCCTGGCCGCTGTTACATGGACCTCTCGGACTTGCGGCAGCAAAATAACTGGTGCATATCCGAGTAGCTCCATTGGGGCAACTGGGATTTTACCTGGGGGAGTGGAACAAATGTTCCCTTCCCCCAAGGTGACCTCTCAGGCAGCCTTTTTGTGCCCTGGATGCAGCACAGGCTGCACCGGCCTCTCTGCATCGCAAGGCACAAAGTTGGATAGGATTACACTGTTAGTAACTCAAAATTACAGACAGAAAATCCTGCCTTTTTGCAGGGTCTGAAGTTTAGCACAGCATTTGTGGAAGGTGAGCTATAGTGATAAATTGGAAGGACAGCTTCTTCTCCAACCTGTTGTTAAAAGCCAGCCAACCAGTGTAGTATGGGGATTGGAACACATAGGGGCAAGACTAGACAAATAATGGAGAGAGATCTGCTGCCAGGTCTGGACAAGTTTTAAAACAAGGAGCATTCATATAGCATTAAGCCCTTGTGCCTCTTCCCAGAATGGCATGAGAGGGAAATTGTAATCAGTAAGGCATATAATTGATCCTGCCATGCCCCTGGGAGAGGGGATAGAGCATTTATTCCTGGTATGTCCAGTGATATTCCTCTGTTCTTGCAGGGTTGGTCTACCAGCAGCTGAAGGGGTTGGAGTGAAGTGTTGTCCTCATTCCCCCTGGCTCTTCTCTTCCCCCTGGCTCTTCTCTTCCCACTAACAGTGGCACTCTCTATTCACCACTAATACTTCCTCCCCTGGGGTGCATGCTGCCCTCCCCTTTGTGCAGTAGCAGTTGGTGCACTGTTCGGTAGCAGCACTAGACAGAGGTTGGATGGAGGCAGGCAGGGGGAGAGACTAAAGAGGAGTGGGCAAGAGAAGGAGGTACACCTGGGCTTGGGATGAAGAGAGAAGAAGTGACAAGTAGGTAGGTGACATGGCACCTGCAGCAGGAGGCATAATGACCTTTGCTGCCTCACTGTAGCTGGCACCTGGAATGACTACTTGATCTCATCTTATGAAAGGGCCACCTCTGCATTCTTGTTCAAAACTGCAAGTGTTGGGCATGCTACCTTCCACTCTATACATAGTAGTATCTACTTGTAGCCAAAAGACTAGATCTTACTATATACGTGTATGACTATTACCTTGACCTAAATTAGTGTGTGTGTTTTGAACTTGGATGTAAATGTATTACACATTTTAATTTTTAAAGTCAAAATATGTGTTTTGGTCTGCTGATGAGATGAATTGCCTGCCTTCACGCCTTCAGGAGATGTGTAAAAATTAGCTGTTTTTTCCATTCTGTTTTTAAAGAGGTGTAATGTTGAGCAGTGGGAGGTGGTGATAGTGGTGGTTGGGTGATATTGTTCCATCTTTCTGTGTGGATTTTAGTATATCTGTTTGTTTTTTAATATGTTTAAAGTGTGTTAATGCTTTTTATGAATTTTCTGTTTTTATTTTCGTAAGCCACCTTAGGTTGTCACTGGTAAGAAAGGCAGGCTGAAAGTGTTTTTATTTATTTTAAATTAGAAATGTCCTTTAAAACCATATATTGTATCCTGGAATCCTAGTTGAGAGTTTCCTAGGTTTTTATATCAAGCAATAATATTTATATATTGCGTTACTGGTGTTAGGGCAGCAGATAGAGAATTGTAATGTGAACTTTAATAGCTAAGACCCTCACTATATGTTCAATTTTGTTTAGCTTCGTGATTCCACAGAGCAGTTTCAGGAATATTACAGACAGCGGTTACGATACCAGCAGCACTTAGAGCAGAAGGAGCAACAGCGACAACTATATCAGCAAATGCTATTAGAAGGAGGGGTAAACCAGGAAGATGGCTCAGACCAGCAACAGAATCTTACAGAGCAGTTTCTTAACAGGTTAGCTTGAGGTTATAAGCCTCTTTTGTTAAATAACAAAGGCTACGATACAGCCTAACTGTGATTTGAATAGAATTGATTTAGGAATAAATGGTGTCAAAAGAAACCCTTTAATCTGATTATGATATTCTTCAATATAATTTAGTTAAAACGATTTAAGATTTTCTGGACATCCTGGACATTCAAAAATAATTTAGTTATTCTAAATATGAAATTTGACATTCACAGGGCAAAATTACCTAATATTTTCTAGGCCTTATATATTGCATTCACTGGTAGCACATAGTGATATTTTGTTCTGTCTTCTGTGTGAATAGAGATGTGTATCTAAATTGTTGTTTCCTTCCTGAATAAAGAAATACAGTCTTGGTGACTACATGGCCATGATTGCACATAGTGTACTTGGTGATGGTTTTTAATATTTTTATCCTTCAGGTCGATCCAGAAATTGGGGGAACTAAACATGGGTATGGACAGTTTGGGAAATGATGTGCAGACACTAAGCCAGCATTGCAATGGGAACAAAGGAAATGGTTCTATTCCTCTAGATGCTAGTCAAAGAACAGCAAGTGATGGTTCAAATATTAATACAAGCACGCCACAGAAACTTGGCTCCACTAATCAAATACCCTCGCTTGAAGAATCACCTGTCCATGGAAATCCAGTGTAAGTATTTGGTTATCTTCATTTCTGTTGGTGCTTGTTCAATTCAATTCAATAACCTTTATTAGGCATAACCATAAACATGTACAATATCGTCCAATGATGTGTCCAATGAAAACAACCAAAACGATCAGTTAAAAAAGAGGGTGGAAATGTTCCAACAAATAACCAACCCCAGTTAAAAAAGAACACTACACGCTCACTTAAAAAAATGTCGCTAAAATTACCAGAGATTACAATTTTACGTCTCATAAGAATGGCATAAAAATATTTTGCTTCAGGAGAGGACAAAAGAAAATGCAAAATTACCTCGACGCAAAGTCCATGATGTTGAATCAATAATGGGTTTAGTAAGGCAGTACGTAAGTCTTTGTACCAAAAGCAATGGAATACCATGTGGATCAAAGACCCCTGTGTTGAAGCCACAAATTCTGTTGGCCTTGGAGCTGCGGCTAAATCTGCCCGACAGCTCTTTAGATGGAAACGCATTACATCGAGCCAATGTAAAGACAGGTGGATTTGGGGGTCTTCTATCATATAGAGGTATTTAGGTCTATGGCCAAAATTAGTTGGTAACTGCAAATAAAGAGGCGAGCATACCTTGGCCACTGCTGTGTGTATTTTCTAGCATTCAATATCCCAAGGTCTAAGTAAAAGACAACGGGAGGAATAGTTCATAGATCCAGCTCCCAACAGATCGCCCGATAGTCCAATGGAACAATTTTTAGGGGGCCTGCTGCCGCCTCTGCAGGCCTCCCCAAGGCTCTAAACAGTGGTGATGGCATCAAAACGCATCTGGAGTATTGTGTCCAGTTCTGGTCACCACACCTCAAAAAGGATATAGTTGATTTGGAAAAGGTGCAGAAAAGAGCGACCAAACTGATTTGTGGGCTGGAGCACCTCCCTTATGAGGAAAGGCTACAGCGTTTGGGGCTTTTCAGTCTGGAAAAAAGGCGCTTGAGGGGGCCATGATTGAGACGTATAAAATTATGCATGGGATGGAGAGAGTGGACAGAGGGAAATTCTTCTCCCTCTCGAACAACACCAGAACCAGGGGACATGCACTAAAATTGACTGGAGGGAGAGTTAGAACGGACAAAAGAAAATATTTCTTCACCCAGCATGTAATTCATCTGTGGAACTCCTTGCCACGGGATGTGGTGATGGCACCTGGCCTAGATTCCTTTAAAAGGGGTTTGGATAGATTCATGGTGGAAAAGACCATCACATTGTACAAGCCATAAGCAACCTCCTGGTTTTAGAAGTAGGTTTTCTCTGTGCTAGGTGCAAGGGAGTGACAGCAGGAAACAGGTTATCTTGTTGACTGTGTGCTCTCGGAAGCATCTGGTGGGGCCACTGTGAGATACAGGAAGCTGGACTAGATGGGCCTTTGGCCTGATCCAGCAAGGCTGTTCTTATGTTCTTATGTTAAAAGCCCATTTCCGTTTTTCAGTTTTTCGACACGATCACTGCTGTTTAGAGCCTTGGAGAGACACACGCGCGCACACATCGGGGAGCTAGCAAGACAACCAGATATGCTTAAAGTGTGTTTGGGTTGGGGCGGGCGCGATCCTGGAGCACCACCGCCGACATTGCCCTGCCCCTGCAAAGACTTACAGGGGAGTAAACACCCCTGTAGGACTTTCAGAAATGCTGGTTTATGGTGAATCATACTCATATTTATACAGGTGTGTAACATACTTGCTTTTATTGTGCTAAATTTTATGTTTATCAAAGCAGAATACCAGAGCGTGCTACCATTCAGGCACAACAGGATGATTCTCCAGGGAATGTAACAAGAACTGATGAGGTAGGACTTCATAGCACATTCTGTTACAGTGAACTAGGGCTCTGTCTTGATCTTTTAGATATGGAAAGGATCTCTTTAGAAATGTATCAAATACTGGAATTGTCCTTGGCATAAGAGCAAAGCTTGAGAGAGAGAATACAATGTGATTGTCTTTATGATTAGCTTTGTGTTTGTTTTCATGGCCAGCGATTATTCTCACAGAAGCAACAACGGGATTAAAAGCCATGACGTAAAAATTGTTAAAACCACGAGCTAAAAACTCAGTTAAAAACCCAAACACAATTTTAAATTCATAAAGTTCTAAACAGAGTTTTTAATTGTGTTTTTAGCTCGTGATTTTAACAATTTTTACGTCATGGCTTTTAATCCCATTGTTGCTTCTGTGAGTCTTTATGATTATTCCAAATGTTTAGGTTATATGCTCATTGCCCTTGCGTGTTATTTCCATAGTTTTTTTGAGGAAATTTTTCTATTGCCTAAATAAAGCAGTATTTAAAGTATTTTGTAAAGTGTGTCTAGTTATCATTTCCAAAATTTCATGTACAGCAGCAACTTTAAAAAGCAGCTGTCCCTCCCAGTTTTTGGCTGCATTGCTCACATAGTATGTTAGACTACAACAATATCTCCCGTGGACCTGGGACATTAAACTTGCCTTTGCAAGCACGATCCAACCTTTGTGTCTGTTTTATATTACATGTTGACATCCAAAATGCAGACAGGGAGAGGACTCAAAAAACTGAAGTCAATGTTGAAGGATATGCTTCCACAATCCTATGTGCTATTGGCATTTGTTTCCATTAACAATGGTCCACATGGAGTTTTGCTCATTTGTAATAAAATCTATGGAAGTAACAACTTCTACTACAGCTTGAAGGGTTGTATTGTGGGAAAAGTTCTCAAATGGTTTCTCTCCCTTGGTAACTTCTTGGTGATCTTTCTTCAGTCTCACAAAATGGACTGTGTAGATACAAAGAATCACTCAGCAGAGCTAACTCCTCTTGCACATTAGTATTCTATGAGCTAAAGAACCTTTAACTTTATTTTCTTTTCAAGGATATGGGCTTTTCTTCTTTAGCATGGAAGTATACACCTCTTGCTGTTGTGCATGTATATTTTGAAAATACCAATAGGCATTTTGTTCTCCCTATTCTCCCCCTTTCCCTGTGTTTATATAGTTGGCATACTACTACTGTGGAACCAGGGCTAATGCAAGTACAGTATTCATGAAAAGCATGTTTCATTTTTAAATCTTAAAATACCTGTGATATTTCTTCTATTATCACTTGGTGCGTGCTATAGTGACACCTAGTGGCATCAGTGAATATTGTCCAAACATTACACAACCCAACACACATTTTGGTGCCTTAAAAGTTAGACCTATTCTTAGGTATATTTAGGGCACTGATTCCAAAAATGGCATCGGTTTTGCCCTATCAGCTCTAGTTTTTTAGATACAGCATGGCCACCTTATATGCTGATTCAAGCAGCTCCCTCGTGAGGAAGCCGATGCCATGGCTTCCTCATGAGGAAGCTACTTGAATCGGCATATAAGGTGGCCTTGCTGTATCTAAAAAACTAGAGCTGATAGGGCAAAAACGATGCCATTTTTGGAATCAGCACCCCAAATATACCCAAGAATAGGTCTAACGTCTGACGCACCAGAAAAAAATCATTTTTGTTGGGCTGTGTTACTATTACTGTATCAAGAATATTTACATACCACTTTTTAACAAAAAAGTTCATAAAGTGGTTCACATACCCAATGAAATAATTAAAATGACTTCAATGTTCATTTATCAAAAAAAAATTAAAACATAGAAGCGTTCTTATCCAGAATGGATTTAATTTTAAAATAGAACTGAGTCCTCCTTCCAAACCTTGGTAACCTGTCCTAATAGTCGTAGTCATTGGTTTAGGATCCAGCCCTGAACTTGTGTGAGCAGAAAGGCATCATCTTAGATGAGGTTGATCTGATTTCCCAACTTTTCAGTGTAGCCCCCACATCCCATGCTATTCTGGAAGGACGTTCAAGCATCTTCTGCAGTGGGAGGGGGGGGAAGTCCCATTGCACAAATGGAGTTTGTGATTTGGCATCAAAACCATGAACTTACTCTTGTCATGGACGTACTCGTTGTTGTTTTTTCTGTCTTTTTTCCCCCCTCCTCCACCCCAGCAAATATCAAAATTGTTATGGGGTGATACTGTATCATATACTGTGTAGAAGACCTGGGAAGGGGGTTGGAAAATAGTAGATGATGTATGTTTTGTGCCCCTAGTTTTCCAGTATGCTTATAACACATAGTGTGACAGGGATTTTTTTTAAAAAAAACTCCTTAAAATGAGCACACTTACAGCCAGATCCTATGCATGTCTACTCAGAAAAGGCCCATTGAGTTCAATGGGACTTACTCCCAGGTAAGTGTGTATAGGATTGTGGCCTTAATGTGCATCATAAATATTCATTCTGGGTAAAAAGTGAAAAATGTTTGCATTCTTCTCTAGATATTCTGTGGGTTTTCATATTTATTATATTCAAAGCGGATACAACTTTGTATTAACAGGAATGGAATATTTATGGCATTCTTGGAAATGTGTAAAACTGTGGAAAAATAATCTCTTGTATTTTAATGTTTCACACAACAGGATGACAAATCAAAAAAGCAATTTATCTGTATCAATACCTTAGAAGATACACAAGCTGTTAGAGCTGTGGCTTTTCATCCTAGTGGCACTCTGTATGCAGTCGGTTCTAATTCGAAAACCTTGAGAGTGTGTGCCTATCCCGAACTCCAGGACTCAAGGTAAGAGTAATCCTTGTTAATGCACTGTATCTGTGCTCTCATCAGATGGTGTCTTGACATTTGTATCCATTTCTGCTCCATGCTTTTGTCACCATTTTTACACTTTTTTTAAATGCTCAGAAGTATTGCAGAATTTTAGCTCTTGAGCACCACAAAAATATTAGCCAAAATATTGTGTGAATAGGGCTACTCTGAACACAGTAATTCTATCCACAATTGTCATATTAAAAAAGTAACTGGCATAGCATTTCCCTATGGTTGCAATCGGAAACACTGGCATTCCAAAAGAGATAAGAAAAGCAATCAGTATGAATATTTCCTCATTCTTCCCTTTGCATTTTTATTAACATGATGATTAAAAGTTTTAGGACAGGCAGTACATTTACACAAATATCAATTATTTTAATGATGGTACAAAATTTTGTTTCAATATTATATTACCACCTTTTAGAAGAATCTACCATAGGTTTTGCTGTTTGATATTAGAGGAAAAGCTTAATATAGAATAAAGTTATCCTAGCCCTCCACCTTTATGTGTCTGTAATAAAGAGTTTGGCCTAGTCCTGTGTAACAAATGCTGATGTGATGTAAGCCTAATGTTGACGTATTGAAATTCTTACCTCCTGGATAGCTACATTAAAATAACCTTCTGGACTTCCCAACTACTTTAAGATGACCCTCTGGATGCCCAACTAATATTAATTATGATTTAATAATAATCCAAATGTTATTTATTACATCTTTATCCTGACTTTCTTCCTTCATGGAACTCAAAGAAGCTTCCATGAGGTTTTCTGATAGTCGCCTATCTAGGCACTGACCTGACCTATATCTGCTTTGCATTAGCAAGGTGGCAGTACCATGTGCCCTCAGGCCATGCCCTTAGGAATAGTACTTCCCTTAAATTAATTCTCCAAACAATCCTGTGAGGTATGTCAATATCTTTTCTTACAGACAGTGATTTATCTAAGGTTACACATCAAATTCAGGCCTAACAGAATGTTGGAACTTAGTCTCCAATGTCAAAATTCAGCACTATTAAACCGTCTCTTGTAAAGATGTATGCTATGACTGTCTTTCTCTGTGTGTGTGGTCCATAGTTCAGTCTTCCCAATAGTAATTCAAGAGCTAGGTTCCCCCCCCCCCCACTGCTCTTTGTCCAGTCTGAGATCCTCCATACTCCTTCTGTCATCTGCAATACCCTGGCCCCAGCATGCTCTCATGGATCTCCCTGTTTTGGCTTTAAAACTGGAAAACAGAAAGGAGGTCAGGATGAGCTTGGATGTTCTCTGTTTCTGGTGGGGGTTGCATGGGAGGAGGGAGATAAACCAAGAGAGACACAGACTGCAGAAGCAGATGCTATAGTTCATCATTCTGTTGAAATGCAGAATAATGCCATGGCTATTGCATCTGCATTCTCTGTCTCAGTGATGAGGCTATGGCTAGTTATTTGAAGGCATTTTGTACCTGCGGCTGGAGTGCCTAACTACTATGCATAATTGACAATTAGCAAATTCTAACATTAGTGACCCTGGCAAATTTCTCTCATGCTGTTCCATTGATGTCGGTGAGATTACTTTGCAAGTCATTTCAGAATTATACTACTTTCATTTTTAGTTGGAAATCGGAGTAAAACGAGAAACTAAAAAATAGTTTCAACTTCTCCATACCTCATGCTGAGCTTTCTCACCACTGTGATCTTGTGTGGCTGCAAGCATGGAGACACCTGAACAAATGTCATTTGTGGCAAATGCTGTGGCAGGATGGGGTCCATATGGCACATGGCTTGCTGCTTGTTCAGTGACTTGGTAGTTTGCTTTATAACTGTTGCCCAAGTGTAGTGTCATTTTAATGTGACCCATCACAAGCCAACCTTCACCTCTTGAAATTTAAAAAGCCATTAATATGTTGCTCACACTGGATATTTTGTGAATTGTGTGTTTAGTCTCTTTATAACTGTTTGCTTATATGCTGTTTAGCTTCTCCGCTGTTCCTCGAAAACTGGTATTTGACTTAGGCAGATCTTCGATCTCTTCCTCTGTAAAGATCACAACAAAGTAACTAGTAATTTTATTTCCTCTTACAAACACTTTGGAGTTGCCAGTTGTTTTTTGTTCAGCTTTTAATTCTGTGTCTGTTGCAAACAATTTGAAAATACCACCTTCTCCATATTTTGTACTCACCTACCCCCACTACTCATATATTATTATTCCAGCCGCACTTTCCAGCTTCTGCAGCATGACTTTTTAAAATAAACTATTGGTAAAAGCTTCTTGATTATATTAATTTTCTGTTGCCTTCTTAGCATCTTGCTTTTTTTTTTTTAACTGTGCCATGGCCAAATAGTAACATTATTTCACGGCTTTTATCCTCTTGATTTACTTCTGTATATTAGTATCAATTGTAAATTGGCTATTTTCTTGCATTGTGAATTAGTCATGGTTAAATTAAAATGGAGAAGAAAAATAATGCCAGACAGATTTCAATGTCCTTTTTTTCAAAGGTAAGAATTGTAGATCACTTTGTACATTGACTACTGTGGTGGAAATGGCAGGGGATGCAATACAGGAATCTATAGCTTTTATCTTCAGTTTTGTAAATCTGGTTTATTTTCTTGTAGATTACTGTACTTATTCAGCACTTCATTTCTTTTGCCTTTCTACACTGTTTAAACTTAAAGTATTATAGTAGAAGTGACTGGTTGGTGTTGGGAAAGAGGGAATGGTAGTCTATCTTCCCACTTTAGCTGTAGAATCTGCAAACAGGGTTTTGGGTACCCCGGTCCTATGGTTTAGCTTCAGATGCAGTAGTGCTAGTAGTAATCTCTGCTGTTGCAGTTAAATTTGGATCTTTATAAGTTTCTAGCCCCTATTACTTTCACTTCTGGCTGAGAAGATACTAGAGGATGCTAGAATGGGAGGGCAGTTGCAGAAGGACTCTGTTAAAACTAAATGACTGATCTTGTAGTTCTTGTGCCATAGCAAGGATAGCTGCCACAGCAACCCTACTGGTGAGATTAGGGGTGGTGCTGGGACAGGATCTGTGGCTTTTATCTGGTACTGAGGTTCTGATCCTGTAGGCTATGTAAGTGGACCAGGTCATTCACGCTGTTTTCCAAGGAAACACTGTTTCCACTGAGAACATTGGAAAAGGGGGAACAAGACCACGGATCCACCATTACTGATCTTTCCCATAGCTTGCATGTGTGCTGGATATGTTCTAAAGAAGGGGTTCTCAACAAGAACCGGAACCCTGCTCTGACATGACACTTTTGGAGGCTCATTATCGCTCATGAGAGTCTCCTGCCTTTGGCCGAGCCTTTCGGGAACGCTGAGAAGGGCCCTTCTACCTGCATTTTCTGGCCTCTGAAAACCCAGAAGTAACTGGCGATGACATCATCGCCAGTCACGTCGCAGCAGGAGAGTAGCGCTAGAGGTGGTACTCGGCCGGGAAGGGGTTGAGAACCTGTGTTCTAGGGTGTACTTAGTTTATACAGGATGGAGGTTTCACTGGACCCATAAGCCTAACTGGAACCTAGAGGAAGCGGAGAGCACATTTAGAGGGTGCACTGAAATAATTTGTAACATGCAGAACCTTTGAGGCAGATGCCTCAGTGTGAAAAACGATTTTCCTGAGTTAAGTTTAAACTCCTCTGCATTAGTCTAAAGTGCCAAATGAGATGAGACACAGGAGGTCGGGGGGGGGGGGAACCCACATTAGATCGAGCCCATGATGCTGGGACAGTGGGGTAAACCCCTTTTCCTCCCACACCAGTTTCCTAATTGAAATTTTCTTTCCCCAGCTGATGCTTGCCTATCTAATGAAAACATATGGTTACCCTATGTTTTTCCCAGTGAGGTCAATAGCCAAATACAAGGATGATTTATATTGGAGGGTGGAGGGATAGAAAACCTACGTGTAATGTAGGCAACCAGTTGCAAATGAAATACTGTATTTCAAGTTCTACCCAAATCCATTGACTTCAGAAGAATTACTTGCTGGATAGAATTGTCTCTCTTTAGCCACTGTATATCTCTTACGGCACAATCTTAACCAACAATTCTGCTGGTGCAGCAGCTGCTGTACTGGCCTAGGGTGTTGCAAACGTGCTGTAAAGCACGTTCGCAACACCTGGTGAGTAAGCAGCATTAGCAAGAAAGCCTGCGCCATCCCACCAGCGCTGAATCCAGGAGTCTGTGTGCCGGAGCAGATAAAGACTGCTCCAAGCGGTGCAGGACAAGTGTGTAATGGGGCGGGGTAGTGGATTGGGCCCAGGAGGGGGTGGAATTGGCGGCGCTAGTGCATGCTGAATCCTAACCCCCTTCCTAGGCTTGTTCGTGCTACACGGTCCTCCCGGACTTGCGCCAGCTAAATAGCTGGCGTGAATCCAAGAAGACCCATAGTGCTGGCTGGGGCTTTACCCAGGATAAGGAGACATATGTCCCCTTACCCAAAGGAGACAATCTGCCCTTCCCCTTCTGCCGCTGGATATCACATGCACCGTTAGGCCCCTCTGCACTGGCACGGAATAGGATTGTGCTGTTCAACAATTAACACAAACCTTTAAAAATATGGTAGCCTTTATTTGCAAGATCTAAGAAAAGACTTGAACTCTGTTAGTTGTAACTTTATTTTTCAGTATATGGTTCCCTTTCTGTATTTCATGTTTCTAATACAAAATATTATTCCATTTTAAAATGACTCTTGGTGGAAAAAAATTACACTTTTCCAATGTTCTTAACACTTAAACTTTAAGATGTGACATTAATCTTCGTTGTACACACCATATCTATGTGTGCATGCTGAAGTATGCAATCACCTTACCACCTTCTAAAATGTTCTAAAATGTTTTTCTAGTGGTAGTAACACTCCTAAACAGCCAGTGGTTCGTTTCAAAAGGAACAAACATCACAAAGGATCAATTTACTGTGTTGCATGGAGCCCCTGTGGACAGCTGCTGGCTACTGGTTCCAATGACAAATATGTTAAAGTACTACCTTTCAATGCAGACAGTTGTAATGCAACAGGTAAGTGAAAGCTGCTGTATTTGGGTGGATTTGACTTTCAAAAACTTAATTTAGTTTGGATATGTTATGTCTTACATGGTGCAAAGTATTAGAGGGCTTGTTTATAGAAAAGACAGCTTTAAATATTTCACAGAGCATAGTGGCTAAAAGATTGATGGCTCAATTTTACCCGAAGCTTCCTGGGTGACCTTGGGCCAGTCACTATCTCTCAACTCCACCTACCTCACAGGGTTGTTGTGAGGACAAAAAGGAGGGGAGGAAATATGTACACCACTCTGAGCTCCTTGGAGGAAGGGTGGTATATAAATAATAAATAAATAGGCTTACCAGATCGTCGACCGGGACGGAGCTATCTCCCCTTAAGGGGGCGAAGCGCGGGGGGGGGGGAGAACACATTGCGTTCTGTACTTTACTTTAACATTTACTTTAACAATGTACTTTAACATTTCATAAATAACGTATAATAATTTTTTACTTACCTCCTCCACTGTCATGGTCTTCAATGGGTCTACTTGGATCTGTGCCAGCTCTTTGGCTGGCGCAAGTCTGAGTGGATCCAAGGGGGTGTGGTGAGGCTGGGCAGGGGGCATAGGGTACGGTGGCACCATTGCTGCCAGTAACTGTCCCCTGCCCTCCCCAGTACACCCCAGGCACTCTGATCCTCCCCTTCCCAGCCCACTGCCCACCCATGACACCAATTTACATATTCCGGTGGTGGTAGGGTGCTCTTGTGGCGCACGCACAGTCACCAACCATTTGCACTAGCTGCCCCATTGCCCATGTTATCACTTTGTCTGAAGTGCTGACAGAAAGGACCTTCCGTCAATGGAAACCTAGTTCCATCAGTGGAAGGCACCCATAGGATTGGGCTTTGAGTTGCAATTCAGAACCTCTCCAGTTCAAAACTCACCTCTGCCAGGAGCTTAATTAGGTTACTTTAGACACACTACAACCTCTCAGTCACAGCTTCCAAGCTCCAATTTGGGGATAATATTACTTACCCTACACAGTTGTTGTAAGGTTTACATCAAGATGTATAGTGGTATTGAATGTGCAAAGCATTTCATAAATGGTTGTGTTCCAATTATAATGCTGTTGATTTGAATTATAGGGTGATAAAAGCAAAAACAGAGCTTATAATGTGAATTTAACGGGGAGGTGAAAAAATAAGGATGCCATGGCACTGGGAAACTCTTTTTGAATCTTCCCTCTGGAAATCTGATAAAACGGTGTTTCAAATGTTCAAAAAAGTACTTTTTGTACTTACTGGGGGTCCCGGCAGGTCTCTGGAGGGTGCGGGAAGGCCCGCGGGCCTCTCTGCAGGCCTCCCTGAGCTGTAGGTCACCATTCCACGGCAATTACAACTACTTCTGGTTTTTTGGACGAAAACCGGAAGTGGTTGTAATTACCATTCCACGGCGATCTACAGCTCGTAGAATGGCATTTTTAAAAACATTTTCCCCCAGCAAAGGCAGCAGTCGCCACCCCCATGCTGTCCCCACCCCTTAAGGTGGTAGGGGACAGCATCCAGTTCTCCTGGTGGGTCATGACCCACCAGTTTGAGAACCACTGTGATAAAATACAGTATATCATTTTAGCCATACCAACAATAACCCACATTCTGTGTGGTGACTACAGTTTTTTCCAATATCTACCTATAGTCATTCAAGCTGAAACAATTTCAGAACAATTTCTGTTTCTATCTTGTTGATATATCAACAGAAAATGGTGTTTCTAGAATTGTATAGTTTAAGATCTCTTCCATGCTAGCAACTTGACTAGTCGAGATCTAGTCATCCTTGGATGTTAAGCTTATAACTGTAAGATGTACCGGTAGCTAACCATCTTTGGCAAGATAAGGAAATAGAAATGTGTGCCATCTAGAAGGTAACTGCTATGATTGTCATCTTCCTCCTATATTCATTCAAATAAGAAAGTGAAATGTGGAAAAAGACTGCTGGAAAAATATTTGTATAACCCATCTGTTAGCTCCTAACATCCTAGCTCCTTTTGTCATGATTTGGATTTTGGGGAGGGAGAGAGATGCTGCTCATATATGTGACATGCCAGAAATTTTTGGCAGATAAACGTTAGAGAACAGAATGCAACTGGCATCAAAGCTATCCTGTACAGTACATTCTTGTGTTTCTGTGTGGTGGTGGTTTGAGATGACGGACAGGGCAGAAGAAAAAGCAATTTTTGCTAATAGTCTGGTCAGAGATGTAACTGTAGATGTTGGGTTTTATCCTTGGAAATAGTGCAGGTTAATAACTTATAATATTCCTACGTAATGCTGGGATCTGACCTTTGAATACAAACGTGTGTGTAAACAGATTATTCCTTTCATATTAACAGACTTTCATTTATATGTACCGTATGTATTTGTATAGTAGCTTAAAACAACAAATGACTAGCACAGTTCCTGTCTGATCAGAATATTGAAAACAACTGTTGCTTGTGTATTGCTGACCATCTGAAATTTCTCCCCAGATGTTTGGCATATGTAACGGTAAACTAGAAATAGTTGAGTTTTATCTTGGTATGAAAGTTCTCATGGCTAGCTATTACTTGTAAAGAAATTGGAAGTATGGGTTTCTCAGCCATGTAATTAGTTGAAGAATAAAGTTTTAATACTAAAACATTAGTCCTGCTGACGTTTCACCCTGCACTTAGGGTTTCTTCAGAGCAAAGAACCTGGCACTAGCCAGTAGATGTTAACTGCCAGTAGAATGCCTGGAACGTTTAAAAAAAGCCTTGGTTCTATTTAGGAAAGGAAACCAAATTTTGTTGACATAAACTAGTTTTTGCTGACTATTTAAAGGATTAAAGGCTCTTCTTTGAGTAATTGCAATAGCCTCCAGATTTCTTCTCTGCCTGTCGTGCATTTCATTAAACAGTGAGCGAGTTTCTTTGAAGGCGATTGTGTGTCCCGTTTGAGCTGCGTGTGCAGCCACTGCAGATTTGTCCTCCTGCAACAGTCTGGTGGCTCTCGAGTGCTCCTGTAGACGGACCCTTATCGGTCTTTTGGCCTCCCCTGTCAAATCCCGGAGTTTATGAGATTCCTTGTGGCAAGTGTACAAGAACATATGTGGGTAACACCAAAAGACCGATAAGGGTCCGTCTACAGGAGCACTCGAGAGCCACCAGACTGTGAGTGAGAGTGAGCGAGCGAGCGAGCGAGCGGTGGGTGGGTGGGTGTTAGCTGAGCGAACGAGAGTGAGCAGTGGGTGGGAGGGAGCTTAGCGAGTGAGAACGAGCGGTGGGTGAGCAGTGGGTGGGTGCTGTAAATTCGCAGGGGGTCAAATTTGCGGTAGGGGGCCCCCAAAATTTCGGCCGGCCTTACGGCCAGCCCGCGGCCAATTTTCCCCATGGGAAAATGGCCCCCCACCCCAAAAAGGTTCCCCACCCCTGCTCTATTACAACTGCACTGTATTGCATTGTATTATGTAGGCTATATATGCTATATCTAAATCGACCACTAGATGGTGGTGAAGACTCGCTTAAGACGGATTCACTTTACAATGGAGCTTCAAGAACCCAGGGACGCCTGTACTGTCACCAAAACTGCTTAAACTGTTACAGTATACTATACTCTGTATTCAGCACACAGTTGTTCACTGCTCTCAACTTGTTTTAGGACCAGATTTGGAATTTAGCATGCACGATGGAACCATTAGAGATCTGGCTTTCATGGAAGGTCCTGAAAGTGGCGGTGCCATTTTAATAAGCGCTGGAGCTGGGGACTGTAATATTTATACAACAGATTGCCAGCGAGGACAAGGTCTTCATGCTTTGAGTGGTCATACTGGTACGTTGGTAGCTCAGCTTTTGTAGTTTTTATCTAAATAATGAGATTTTAAAGCTACTACAAAATTGTGTTGCTGAACAGATTGTTTTTAAAATATTAAAGTGTAATAGATGTAAATATTAGTGTAAAAGATGTCATTTTTCCCTTAGCAGAGGATATCTTTTTAAAACATAAGACTAAAAGTAGTTCAGTGGGCCCTCCTCACCCGCAGGTTAGCCATCCGTGAATGACTCAATGCGGATGGCTACCCCGAAAGTAGAGTCCCACTGGAGGCAGAGGGTGTCATCACAGGACCTTATTGTTCAGCTACACCGGGCCCGCCACCCGCTTCTCAACTCCTGCACACCTTCTAAGTAGTCCAAACTGCTGCAAACAGTTTTTTTAAAGTGACTTCCGGTCATGATACAAAACCAGAAGTCACTTTTGATCTTGGTTTTTTTACTGTTTGCAGCAGTTTGGATTACTTAGAAGGCGCAGGGGAATTGATAAGTGGCGGCAGGCCCAGCACAGCTGAAAAATAAGGTACTGTGGCGGCAGTGCCACCCCCACCGCAGATTTGATTTAACGTGGTTTTGGGAATCCACAGGGGTTCCAGGAACAGAACTCCTGCTGATACTGAGGGTCCAATGTAATAGAATTTTACAGTTTTATCCAGTATTATTCTTTTAAAAGCACAAATATAAAACTTACCCTTCTCCTTAACCGTATGCTGCTAACAAAAGTGCATTTCTGACTATAATGTGAAGAATTTTGTAGTAGCTTTTGTAAAACATAATGTTTTAAGTCACAATTTCTTATGTGTAGGTCACATTTTAGCACTTTATACATGGAGTGGATGGATGATAGCATCTGGATCCCAAGACAAGACTGTGCGATTCTGGGATCTTAGAGTACCCAGTTGTGTTCGGGTGGTTGGAACAACGTTTCATGGAACTGGTAAGGTTACTGATGTTACCTTGCAACTAAGAAAAAGTTTTCACCATAGCTGGCAACATAATTGCTGCTCAGAAAACAGGGCAGGGGTCCTCACATAAAATGTGGGGTCATTAGGCTTCATCTTCATAAGATGTAGGCAAGTGCAAAGATTAGCCATCCTTCATTATCTACCAATTTTTACCAGAGAACAGACAGTGATTCCCAAATTCATGAGAAAAGGCCTTTTAATTTTTAACTTTGTATGTTACTGGGCAAAGGTCAAGCCCATTTCATCTCTTATAAGTGGGTTTAAAAAAACATGCAAAAGAACTTGTATGAAACATTACTCGGTATTTGCTGTTGGTAAGTTTAGAAGGCTCAAGATAGAAGTACAGTTAAGTACATACAAGTACAGAGCCTTGTCTGATCCACAAGGTATAGAACAATCATATTTGAAATCTTCTTATAACTTTCAAATATTATATGTGCATTGCCTGAAAACTTCTCTACTTTTGTTCTTCTATATTTTATGACTTCTAAAAATAGTCATTCAAATGCAGAGATACAATATGCAGAGAATTGTATTAATTGAACAGGGGTTTCTCTTATTTCAGGTAGCGCTGTGGCATCGGTAGCTGTAGATCCAAGTGGTCGTCTTCTAGCTACGGGCCAGGAGGATTCCAGTTGTATGCTTTATGATATTCGTGGAGGGCGGATGGTGCAAAGTTACCATCCTCATTCCAGTGATGTTCGTTCTGTTCGCTTCTCCCCTGGGGCTCATTATCTGCTCACAGGATCTTATGATATGAAAATAAAGGTGACAGACCTGCAAGGTAATTTACCTGCTAAATTAGCAGTTTATGTAAGTACTTTCCTTCCCTCCTTGAGGCAGTTTATAGATTACCAGGAACAAAGGAAAGAAATTGCATGGGTGACCGGTGCTTCTAATTCTGCTTCTTCTATAAAGTGGGATTTGTGGATGAGATGGCGTTTGGAGTGGATACCACTGCTAGTGAGATCTGAATCCCACACCTTATTATGTTGATGGTAGAAATGGAGAAAGTACCGCCCACTTGGGCTACTTCTTTTCCTGCTTCTCAGCAACATACAAGCTGACCCCCATCCTCCCAAGAATTGCCTTAGGTGGGGTAAAGCAGTCAAATCTACATGAATAAGTAAAATGAATGGTAGTACTGTGTAAGCTCTGTCACCAATAATGATTCTGCTCTTTTCTCTTAGGTGACCTTACCAAGCAGCTTCCAATTATGGTGGTAGGAGAACATAAGGACAAAGTGATTCAGTGCAGATGGCATACACAAGATCTTTCCTTCTTGTCATCTTCTGCAGACAGAACTGTAAAACTTTGGACCTATAATGGCTAAAGGATAGTTTTGAAGGCAACTTATGCAGATAAAGCACAGACACAAAAGACTACTAGAACATTTGATTAGGCACTTAAAAAAGCAGCATTTGACCAGGAAAGCATCTCATGGAGAAGAGATGCTTGCCACAGTTACTTGATTGCTTGGAGGTGTTGGTGTGTTATAGTATTATTTTGCAGTGCTTTCCATGTGATCTCCTGCTGCTATGACCTATTGTAGTCTTGTTGCCTAAATCTGCTGAAAGAGATCTTGCATTGTCAGTGTGCACTCAAAAAGTAAGACTAATTATGTGTTTACAGTTTAGTGTTAACTGCATTCCCTGGTCTTTGTCTCAATGACAGTTTATCTAGAGAAGCTAAAATTGAATCACAATTCAATCAAGTTCACATGCAATACCATGAGATTCACACACACTATAGTTTTGTTTTGTTTTAATGAGTTATGTTATCCATACTTGCATACGTCACATTGTAAGTAGTGGTCAAATTTCTTTTTGTATCAAAATTTCCTCTTTTGATTTTAGTACCTATACATACTATGAAGGTAGCTGGCTCTTGATCAGGATATATTACAACAAGAATGTGTTTTCAGTTTGAAAGTTTCAGCTGGGAGTGGCTTTTATTAGATTGTCAACATTTGGTGGAAAACAGCTGATTTGCTGAAAAGATATTTAACACATTTGAATGCAACAAAATACCTCTATGTGTAATGTTCTTTAGGAAAGCAAGCAGCTGGGTATAGTGATAGTGATTTTAATGGTAATGTACATGTTCCCACAAAACTTCACACACAGGAAGAGAGTGCATGGAACTGGGGATTTCTCTGATGTTTCTACCAGACACGGTTGCACTACTGAAGATTTTAATACTTTTTAGTTGAAAAGAAACACCTCTTTATCAGTGTAAATGACCGTGGCAGAAACTTCAAGGAAATATCTGGTAGTGCATGCTATTCTCCCCTATGTGTGCGTATAGAGTATCATAAGAATATTAAAGGCAACAGCATGGCTTAAAATGCTATGTCTGCATGATGATGTAAAACTAAACTAAAAAAATTCCCAGTTCAGAAGCTTATTTGGATTTTTATTCCTTGCACTGTCTATATAACAGAGTTACAATTTTATTTCAAAATATCTTTAGAGTCTTATGTTTATGTATTGTTTATATTTTCATATTGTACAGTTATATTGCTTTTAAATTAAATTCTTAAATATTTAGTTTATTTATTTGAAGTACAATTAAGGTTTGGTTCTAATTCTGTGCACTGTAGCAGGACCTTTTTAACTATCGTAAAAAAAAGTTGAGGTTACTATAGAAGTGTATATGTGCTTTAAACTTAATAAAGACTTTGACACCTGAAAGTAAAAAAAACACAATTATTTGGCATATCTATACTCATATCATATGCTAATTATATACTGTACTGACTCAAATGAAGCATGCTGTTTTTATTATTAGATTTCTACCGCATCTTTCTACATGGTATTCAAGCAATAGCAGTAATAAGATGACATCACAGTGATAAATTGTAAATAAAAAATTATAGCCACATCTTTAAAAACTAAACTTAAATGTTTGTGATGTCAGCAATCACAATGTTTGTGGCAGCAATCAAATCCTAGTTATCAATAATCTGAACAAGTCCACTAGAATAGGTTTTATTGTCTAAAAGTAAGTTGCAGTGGATCTAGGCATACCACTATAGGGGGTCTATTCCAGATTTTGGGCTCCAAAACCAAAAGAGGCCCATCTTGAGTACCCACCAGCTGTACACCCATATAAAAGACCTAAATTGTAAGGAATGGGGCCATGAAACAGGACATACTGTGACAATTCTGTATAAAGCTTAAATGTATACAAGATAAGCACAGTGACAGTCGCACTTTAAAATTGAACTTTTTGTTATCTTGTTCAACTCTTAGCACTTAAGATCTAACTTCATTTTGGTGCCAAGACACATTTTAATTCCTGAAAATTCTATCACTTTCTTCCATCCCACACAAGAAATATTTCTTTATTTCTGTATTTATATACCACCTTTCTTATCCTCGGATTGCTCTTCAGATGTTATTCAAGGCGGTTTACATAGGCAGGCTTATCTAGATCCGATAAGGATCTTTACAATATTGTTCTGTATAGAACCCTACAATTCCAGCTGGTTTCCATCTTCACTAGCTGCTGAACACAAGCCTGGAGCTCTCTGCAGGACGCCACAGATCATGCTGAACAGGGAAATGGAAATGTTCTTCCATGTGTCCTCTTTCTAATTAATATTTGTATAATTTCACAGTTGGAATAAATGTGTTATTTTGCACTTTACTGTATAAATTACATTGTTCTTGTTGAAAATAATCAAGAGTACTCTTTTACATGGTTATATTCACTCAAACATTACAATTTGGAGTAGAATGATAAATTAGTTAATCACACGGCACATTGGCTGTGGACTCTTGTTCATGTTTTAAAAGAAATCCAGCTCAATTGATGAGGTAACAGCCTTCAAGTCTGACAGTGAGTTTGCCAGAACAGCAGTTGTATCACAAACTGGCCCATTGTTAGCATTCTTGCTTGGTTATCTATGTCTGCAGGAAATAATCCCTTTAACTTAGAAAAACTGTGGGATGATATAGAAGAATGGGGAAACTTGCAATAAACTTTACCTTGCATGTTTGTTGTTGAGATCCATATGTTGAGATCCATATGACATAAGTGCTGAAATACAGTGAATGTGCTCATACTGTACATACTAGTCTAGGACACAGGATAGTTAGTAGTAGGATAGTGCTTGCATTATTCATCAGTACACTAGACTTGTTCTAATAAAGGACTGGTGAACAGTAGCCCTTTGTTACTGATGGCCACAAATAAAAAATAAAAAAGAATGAGTTAACTATCTTCCACATTTGTTGAGTTAGGGAAAGTAGGGTGACTGAATAGGCAAAACAAATATATCTAACTCTGCCAAAAGTATATATGGATTACTATGATGCTATACCATGACCACTTATTAGTTTTTAGATGGCCAGACAAAGTAAACATTAATAGGCACTTTCATGTAAAATCTGTTAAAGAGAGAACTATCTCTTATAGCTAGGGACAGTAGAAAATGTTGAATGTGAAATATCACAAAATAACACAATATTTCCTACAAAATGCGAAAAGAGCAGCTTTTAACAAAATAATACCATTTACCTTCATTTTCGGCAGCTTTCTGATTTTTTTTAACTTTAATCTTGCTTCACAATCATTTTTTGTTTGGTGGTTCCTAAATGCTGTTGTTCCTGGCCACTGTAGCGACCTATATAAAGGGTTTCCGATATCTTCCAGTGGTTCCCAAACTGAGAGGCATGGTTCCCAGAGGAGCCACGGAGTGTCACGGAATCCTCCTGGAAAACAGTGCAGTGCCAATTGGCAGGCATCAACATAATTAATGGGGAGCTGTGGCCAATGGTCAAGGGAGTCGCAGATCAAAAACGTTTGGGAAACTCTACTTTAGTACTTTATCTCCAATTTCTTTATCTCCAATCTCTTTGCTATACATTGTATACAACACTCCACCACTAGGTGGCAGAGCATCTCTGGTAAGCTGTGCTGTGAGTACAAAGGCAGCTCAGCAAAAGCAGAGCTTCAGGGTCAGGTGAGGAGGTAAGCTGTTTATGTTTCAAGCAAGCCCTGTCAGTAAAGCAAATTGTTCCAATGTTCATTGCTTTCTCAAGATGTTTAGAAGCAAGCTTTGTAACGTGTTGTGGAATTTTCAAGGCTTTTTCAAGCATGTAATACAAGCAAGCTGAGTTGTGGTTTTAAAAAAAAATTGATACTGCTAGCAAGTCCTGGTCTCAGCCTGCAAGTAAGTCTTTTTATTTGCAATTGCAAGGGTTGGTGGCTTGTTAAGCCTTTGCTTTGAATAGTTGGGGGGGGGGGAGCCTTTGCATTTTACATGTATTTTACATTTTAAAAAACGTAATTTGATCAGCAGGGCTGTTTTAAAAAGTTAAGTATTGTATAGATATTCCCATCTTTATCAATTCTAACTGCTTTAAAAGTGTACTAGATAGGTGATATAGCCAATATCACCATCTATCTAGTATACTTTTAAAGCAGTTAGAATTGATAAAAATGGGAATTTGGAATAAAAACCTAACACCGCTGTTTGCTATTTTCATTTTGAATAAACACCACTATCGGGGGGGGGGGGGAACCATTTTCTCCCACCTCTACTTATAGCCTATTGTAGCAGCCATCCTAATGAAACTAAACTATTACTTGCACTGGCAAGAATGATCCTATGTTGTCATTCTGGCAGCAATCCACCAGCCCACTTCTGTAACATTAATAGAACAGTGTACTGTACCATCTCACCAGCGGATGGTTGGAATTGTGTACAGTGGACCCCTGCTATCCGCGAATTTGTTTCAATGCAGATACTGGGGTCTGCTGTAAAACTTGTAAAAAAAGAAAAACCAGTAAAGCGCAATTTAAGCTTGTTTAAGCAAGAACACCCAGTGGTTCTGATCTAAAAGGTAAGAAACCACTTTCCTCCCCTTTTTTTACAGTTTGCCCCAGTATCCGCAGATATCAGTATCCGCGATGGTTCTGGGAACGAAACCCCTGTGGATACTGAGGGCAAACTGTATAATGCAGCAACATTGCAACTGCACGGCAATCAACATTTAACCTACTTCCCCTTCCTACTATTGCTGCCTATGTAGAAGTCACAGGAGCAGAAGTCGTCCCCCTCTGTAGTGTTATAGCTCATTGCATAGGAATGCTACATTAGGACTTGGGAGATGAAGGACAATGTTCCCCTCTGGAGCAATGACCAGGTGTGAGCTAGGTTTCAGTCAAGGCTACTGTTCTCTTATGATACCAGGCAGTCATTGGACTCCAGTTTACATTTGAAAGAGAGAGGCTGTATGTGACAAGTGACCTCAAGCTCTGGTCAGAACAGAGAGTATGACAAGCTACTACTTCCTAGGTCAGCCTCAGTGTACACAGAGAACTGTCTTTTTTGGGGGGGGGGAAGCAGTTTTCTCAGGAGAGGGGCTCATGACAAGGATAGTACAGTAATGTTTTATAATAGTGTGGAGATAAAGCAACATCTGAGCAGTGTAAATGTTATGTAGGTGTAATATAGTTTTGCGTTAGTGATGTGAGCTGGACTTTGACTACCTGCATTGCTGTAGCACAAGTGAACCAAACTGATCCTCTGCAGCAGTGCAGGCATATCTAAATCCATGGACATCACTGGGCTTAAGTGTGTTGAACTCTGCACAGGGTTGCATCCTTAACTCCAGTTCTGACTTGATCATGTAGTGTTTGTCAAGGAAAGGATTGTGTTGTATTAATCTGCATTCTTGACTACACTTATGAAACCAAAACTGATAACAGGATGGGTATTGCACAATTTACTGCCTGTTTGTAGGCTCTGTGAGCAGGCTAAGGGAAGTGGACATGTCTGGCAGTATTATGGCCGGTCTCTAGATTTATTAATGACTTTTGTTCAAAAATATTTTTATATATTTATATTTACACCCTATCATGTTGGAACACCCTTATATTTACACCCTATTGTGTTGGAACATTTGCTTTATCCAAACAAGGTATTACTACATAGTTTCATAGTGAATGTACAAAGACACCTAGCACAATACTATCTACCGTGTTCTAATGGCCAGCAGGTTTCCAAGGCCTCTTTTGTAACCCTGATACCTGGAGTTCCTTTTAATTGCATGTACTTTAAAGACTGAATCTAGAAAATGCAAAACAGAAGCTTTAGCACTGAGCTATGGATCCTCACAGTACTTCTATGAGATATTCTGTCCTATCAATCATTAAATACAATATAAAAGCACAGTATAAACAATAGTGGCTAAACTAACAGGCTTAACAGAGCAGAGCATAAAAGCAAGAGATTGGATATTTTATCATTAGAACACAAAACTGTTAAGCTGATCAACAAGCAGGACAGACTTTGCCTGGTGCTTAAACTATCTTTCTAGGAAAGAAGTTCCATAGCTGGGGTACAACCACAGAAAAGATCCTCCCTAAACCGTCACCCACCTACTCTGCAGATGAAGATCATCTGAGGTACTGAGCAGGTTCTATGTGGGAGTAACAGCTCATGAATGTACACATGTGCCTGTTTAAAGTAAGCCAGTAAGTATTCAGAGTTTAAAATGTATCACACACAAATACGAAAGAGATCCAGTCCACAGCAGCTCAGTTCAGATTGAAAGAAGGGTTTAGTAACTGGGGTGGTCTACCTCACAGTGGGCAGGATTATAAATTTCCACTTTATCCCCAGTGTTTAACAGCTACATGAAGCCACTGGGAGTTCAAAGTAGCAAGACCTATTTGTTGTTGTTGTTCAGTCATTAAGTTGTGTCTGACCCTTCGTGATCCCATGAACCACATCCTGCCAGGCCTTCCTGTCCTCCACTATCTTCCTGAGTTCACTCATTTTCATGTTCGTTGCATCAGTGATGCTGTCTAACCATCTCATCCTTTGCCTTCCCCTTCTCCTTTTGCCTTCAATCTTTCCCAGCATCAGAGTCTTCTCCAGAGACTCCTCTCTTCGCATTAGGTGGCCAAAATATTTGAGCTTCAGCCTCAGTACCTGTCCTTCCAGGGAACAGTTAGGGTTGATTTCATTGAGGATTGACTGATTTGATCTCCTAGCAGTCCAAGGGACTCTCAGGAGTCTTCTCCAGCACCACAGTTCAAAAGCATCTATCTGTGCTTGTATTCTTCTGTGCTCAGCCTTCCTTATGGTCCAACTCTCGCAACCATACATTGCTACTGGGAACACCATGGCCCTGACTATACGAACTTTTGTTGGCATGGTGATATCTCTGCTTTTTATTATGCTGTCTAAGTTTGCCATAGCTTTCCTTCCAAGGAGTAAGCGTCTTTTAATTTCATGGCTGCTGTCTCCGTCTGCAGTGATCTTGGAGCCCAAAAAAGTAAAATCTGTTACTGCTTCCATTTCTGCCCCTTCTATTTGCCAGGAATTGATAGGAGCAGATGCCATGATCTTAGTTTTATTAATGTTGAGTGAGTTTCAAGCCAACTTTTGTTTTGTACTCTCCTCTTTCACCCTCATCAAGAGGCTCTTTAGTTCTTCTGAGGGTTAGCTGTGTAACTCTAGTAGCGAATACAACAAAGACAAGAGGCTTTGTGGGACCGTAACGACTAACATGTTTATTATTTTAGCAACAGTTTTTGTAATGGGAAAAAAGCAAGGTCTGCCTTGCTTGCACACTGGTGTACAATTAACTTTTTGCAGCTCTTTTTTGGGAATGAAGTGCCTTGGCAGGGCTGGCTTAACAAAAAGACGTACTGTACTTCAGTTGCTGAGACTCATAGTAACCCACCCACCACCACCAAACCAAAACAGCAGGCACAAAGCGTAATAATAGAGAAATCTGCGGACGCGCACATCCTATTCTGTAACGGCCCGTTTTATAACCCACTACTATAAAAAACCTAATACGAATTACATTTAAAAGCCACAAGAGTTTAAAGGAGGCGTGGTGGATGTGATGGCAGAAGAAAGTTTTTTTTTTAAAAAAAAAATCATCTTGCAAGCAGTGGGTACTTCTAAATTCATGTTAAAACAACGTAAAATGTAGAATAAAAATCATTTCAAAATGAACGGCCTCATGTCATATTTTCAATTTGTCTAGAAGAGTTGTGTTTACTTTTACCACTCGCACCCTTCTCTTTTCAGTCTCTCGGTCTCACATTCTCGGCACGCCCACTTTGGTTTTCAAAGCGCAAGTGGTTTTCGGCATAGTAGAGAGACAACGGTCGCCACCCTCTCGCTCCACCTTCGTCAAAGCAGCTTACGGCTGATTGGGCGCGTCGAAAGGCAAGGCGGAGACTTCTAACTTCTACGCAGCCTGAGGTGGATGACTGAGCTCATGGATTAGGAGCGGGTTGCTCTGCACCCCTGGGCTAAGCTGGCTGAATGCGCGACGGGTGAGTCTCTCTGGCTGCGGTTAGAAAAGCGAATCCTGCAGTGCGCGCGCACGTGGAGAACTGCGGATTTGAGGTGAAGGAGAATGACAGCGCGCGTGGGGAGGGTGGTGTCAACAGCTCTCCTTTGTCTGCGCTTCTTACTAACTGGGTTCCTCCCCTCTCCGTTGTGGCCTGCCTGGTGTTCTGCGCCTCCTCTCAGAAAGACGACCGTCGTTAACTGGGAGGGGCAAGTCATGGGGAACTGACCTTGCTGGCGGGCGCTCTTAAGCAGCTTCAGTGGTCCGGGCCAGTTTCTGAGCACAATTCAAAATGTCGTCGATTCCCTTTAAAGCCCTAGGGCTTGGGGAGGGTATCTGTGTACCCTACCCGAAGGCGCCTCTGGTGCTCCCTCAACCCGCCGGTGCGCTGTAGTCCTTCTTCAGAGATGCCCCTGCTGACTGAGTCACGCAGGGACGGGTGGGTGGCGATGGGGGAGAGAGGCTGAGGGGTTTTATGGTTGCGGGGCCTGCCTTTGGACTGTCTCGTCCTGCGTCGTCGTCCCCCCCTTCGTTTTATTTGAGTCTACTTAATTTTAATTTTTAATTTTTGCTGTTTTCTTTTTATTTAACATCTTTTTCCTGTAAAGCCTTTGGCCCAACCTTCTAGTTCCTATACGACACTGTTGTTACTAAGCCTAAGTAAGTAAGTGTACAACATGATAAATATACAGTAATCACATATTCTTCCTCAGACTTTCCCTGTGTCCACTTCCCTTGCTTTCTTCCATTGATTGTTTTCTTTGTCCCTTTTAACAGTGCAATACGACTTAACTTTTGTGCTGGTTTAACCAGCGGCACAGCGAGAACGGGAGGCCCCGGAACGGAAAAGGGATTCAAATCCCCTCCAAAAGAGGAATTCAAAGGGGATTTGAATCCCTTTTCTGTTCTGGGGCCTCCCGTTCTCGCTGCGCCGCTGGTTAAACCGGCACAAAAGTTAAGTTGGATTGCGCTGTTAGATTGTGAGGTTTCAGGACAGAGCCCTGCCTTCATTCTGTGTAAAGTGCTGTTTACATGGATAGAAAACATTTGAAGTTTGTTTTGTTTAAAAGGTTTATATACTGCTTTTCTGGTACTCGAAGTGGTGTACAACATAGAACTAAAGCATACTGAAGATAAAACATCTGAATTAAAAATAGAATAAAACCATTACAACAATATTTTTTTAAAAACTATACAAGAGACGATT
Organism: Plestiodon gilberti rubricaudatus; assembly: GCA_026170595.1. NCBI lineage: Eukaryota > Metazoa > Chordata > Lepidosauria > Squamata > Scincidae > Plestiodon > Plestiodon gilberti. The sequence goes on from JANXHW010000004.1 coordinate 122,132,119, forward strand.
AAAATTAAAAAAACAGCTATAACATAACATAAAAGAGGTAATAGGAATTAAAAAAGGGTCCCTAGGAGGTTCCTTCCTCCTCAAAAGCCAAGTGAAACAAATAAGTCTTTAAACCCCACCAGAAACCATGTAACGAGGGGGCTGTCCTCGAGTAACGGATTCCAGAGATGTGGTGCCACAACAGAAAAGGCCCAGCACCTTGCTGCCATCTTTGGCTTCAGATGATAGTATAAGCAGGGCCCTATCTGATTAACATAGGGGACATGCAGGACTATATGGGAGAAGGTGGTCCTTGAGGTGTCCTGGTCTCATGCTGTATAGGGCTTTAAAGATCATCACCAACACCTTGAATTGAGCTCGGAAAGGAATGGGCAAACAGTGTAGCTGTTGGAGCAATGGCATGGCAGACTCAGCACGCCGAGCCCCAGTGACCAACCAAGCCGTCACATGCAGCACAAACCAGCTTCTGAACCATTTTTAAAGGTAGCCCCATGTAGAGTGCATTACGGTAGTCTACGCGAGATGTCACTAGAGGGCATAGACCAGCGTTGCCAGATCCACTGATTCAGGTACAGCCTCAGCCGACGCACCAGCCAAAGCTGGGCAAAGCCCCCCTGACCACAGATGCCACCTGAGCATCCAGGGACAGCTATGGATCCAGGAGAACTCCCAGGCTGTGAACCTGCTCTTTCAGAGGGAGTACTACACCATCCAGAGCAAGTCAATATGTAAGTCCAAAGTAGTCAGACAAACAAGTGTCATAAAGATGAGTAATCCTTACCTAAACTATGATTGCAAAATGTCATTACTGGATATGCCACTCTAAGTAGTTTGGATGAAGGGCAGGATGCAAATTTTGACAAGTAAATAATGAATAGTATACAGGTGTCCCCCGCTTAACGACATTCCGCCTAACGACCCTCGAATATACGACAGGGGTCGTTAGGCAGAACCTCGTTGGTCGCTTTCCCTATCTTTAGAAGTTTGAGGCCTCTTTGGAGGCCTGTTCCTGGTTGTGGGCCTCTCTGGAGACCTGCAGAGGCCAGGAACAGGACTCTGGAGAGGCCCATGACCAGGAACAGGCTTCTGGAGAGGCCTCAAACTCCAAAAGGTAGAAAAAGCGTCACTTAACAACCATCCCACTTAATGATGGGGTTCAGGGAACGCATCCCTGCCATTAAGTGGGGGGGGGCACCTGCACTCTATTTTGATTAGAGAAACTAAATAACGTGGTCAAACAAAGCAATAAGTGTGAAAACTTGAGTACCTGTACTACATTTTTCAGTTTGACTCAGAGGCTGTGCATTTCACTAAACATCATTTTTTCTGTTATGCTTTTGATAGAGGATGCTGTTTTCTTCGGTACTATGTGCTGTCCTTCTGATAGGGAGGTGTGAAATTCAGAACGATGAATGGATTGATCCAACAGACATGCTGAATTATGATGCAGCTTCAGGAACAATGAGAAAGCCAGATAAGGTAAACATTAAGTTATTTTTTTACCCTTTGAATCTGGGTGCTGTTCAATAAGACAATATTCATTTACAGGTACAAGCAACATAATCAACAGTGTAACCCTAACCATGTCTACTCACAACAAAGTCCCATTGTGTTCACTCATTAGTAAGTGTATTTAGGATTATAACCCGAGTCAGTTAACTTACATTGGCTTGGCCATATACCGTATTTCTTCGAGTCTAAGGCGCCATCGATTCTAAGGCGCATCTTAATTTCAGGAACACCAGCAGAAAAAAAACAAAAACCATCGATTGCAAGATGCACCTCCTTCCTTCAATTTGTCTGCTCTTTCCCCAGCTTGCCTGCCGCTCCATTTCGCCGATCCGATTTTTACCACGCCATTTTGCTCCCTCTGCTCAGTGGCGCTGCAGCTGATGATCCTCACGCTCGAGCAGAGTCTGAGGGAAAGACACGCAGGTCCTGCGTGTCTTTCCCTCAGACTCTGCTCGAACGTGAGGATCATCAACTGCAGCGCCACTGAGCAGAGGGGCGAAAGTGGCACGGTAAACTTGGATCCTCGTTGGCACATCCACTTGGCAAGCGCCTTCATTCATCAGCTGGGGTGCGGGGCAGGCAGACAACTCTCCTCAGTACGCCCCGCACACCTTTGCTGATAAGTACTTAAGGACTGGAGGCTGCAAAGGCTGGCGAGAGCTGGCAGCAGCTGGTGGAAGGCGGAGGGGGGGGACTGGGGGCACGCACACTCGCGGGGTGGAGAGCCAGGGCACTTTCCAGGCTCGGCGCAAGTCAGTTGGAGCGGTGGCGGCAGCAGAAGTAGCATCCCTCCCCCTTTAGGAAGAGGTTCCTAGTCCTAGGGAGAGTTCGTCGCTGAAGCGCCTGCCTCGCATTCCAGCTGACGATCGGAAAGGCATTGCAGGCTTTGATCATCTTTGCAGGAAAGGCATGCAGGCTTTAATCGTCAATAGGAGCGCGGAGCAAACACTTCAAGCAGAGGAACTCTCCCCAGCACGCCCTGCCAGCCCTCGCTGACGAGTGTGATCTTCTCTGATTCGTCAGCTGCAGCAGGGGGCATGCTGGGGCTGGGGCGAGCTCTCAAGTTCAGAAAGAGAGCGGATTGGGCTAGCAGCCATGGGAGAGTGCCGCTGAACAGAGGGGTCAAAATGGCGAGGTAAAATGCAGAGAAAAAACCCACAAAAAAGGAGGCCATCGATTCTAAGACGCACCCCATTTTTAGAGATGCTTATCTGGGAAAAAAGGTGCATCTTAGAATAGAAGAAATACGGTAATTTACTATTCATCTCTTTAGCTGCAGTCAGGAGCAAAGATTGTTGATTTCTTATATTCAATTATTTTACCTATAAATATGTCAAGTAAAGCAATGTTTAGTTATCTTATGTTTTTAATATTCTAGTTCGTTACATTGATTTGTATCCTAAGTTGCTATATGAATGGAAACATTTTCATTTGCATAAGGCGAGGAATGTTTTTTTGCCAATTTCTTGCTCCCTTCCTGCTGTACTCCCCTGTGTCACATGCCATTGTGTTTTGGAGGGTCCCCCAACCTTCAGGATCAGGCTTTGGAGGGCACAGGTGGCTACAGAGAGAAGGGTGTGTGTGTAAAAAATGCCCTTGTCTGCCTTGTGTGAACAGATGTTCTTTTGTTCATGGGACAATGATTACAATTACTACAGGTGAACCAGGATAATTCTGAAAGTAAGAGAGTACCAAAAGAAGTTGCAGCAGCAGAAAGTATTGAAGAGCTTTCCAGATGCCAAAAGAAACTAGATGCTGTCATTCAGAAGGTTTGTTTGCATGTATATTGTTTTATAATAATGTTTACTGCTTTATCAAAATACCTTCTATCTGTAATATGAATAATTTCAAATCTTGTTGGAATATCCTTCACCATTTGTGGAAGTGAGGATTAACCCTTATAACTGTTTGGACTGCATTCCTGCTCTATTAAAATTAATGGGAATTTTTGCTATTGAGATAATCAGGAGCAGGATTGTACTCTTGACAAGTGCTGATAAGTCAGTCTTAATTAGTTTCATAATATGATAATTTGTTTACAGTGTTGTGAAGTCCGGGATATTTTTCTTTCCAGATATTTCAAAGATCTGACATATAGCTAGAAGGTTGCATGCATGTTTTGAAAGTGTCATATTGAAAACCAGCAAAAGAAACCACATACATACTCATCTAGATTTAAAGCAGTCTCCTCTGAATATGGTTAACATTTTTGCGCAAATATCTAGCAGCTTCTAAAGTGGCACTGAGGTGTCGTTTTTCACTGTCACATATGTTTTATATTGTTGGAAAAAGAAAAAAGCACCAGTCAAGAGAACCAGAAGAGCGAAAGTTCTTGCAGATTTCCCGTTGCAGAGCAGATGATAGACAGAAGGGTGTTCTTGCACTGGATTCTCTTTTCCAGCAGGAAAGAAAGAAGCAAGGGGGAGGGTTCACAAGTGCAGCAGGGGTGTGTGCAGCCTATCGCTGTGCTTATGAGTTTGGATTGGGGCTCTTATTAGGCACTCAAGTGGAGCTACTATGGTGGATTTCACAGCAGCCCTGCACGTGGGACAGTTGAGATCAGTGTGCAGAAACATATGCCCATATGTAGACTGCTCCTTGGGAAATTGACCTTGCTGTTCTTGGCTGGTGAGTGGCATTTGACTTCCTGGGTGACACATTTTATTTCTAATATTGTGCCTGTCCCCTCCACATCAGGAGGTGCCCAAGACAGCTTCCAGTATTTGTTTTGTTTTCTTCATTTTCATTTTAGTAGAAAATATCTGTCCCAAAGGGGCACATAATCTTTTCTCTTCATCCTCACAGAGCCATTGGTGTTAATAGGGCCACTGTGAGGGGAGGGGCAGAGTCTGTTTAGCAGCTCTGGTTTATAAAATAGGCTTCAATGCTTGTTAGGAGTCAATTCACTTGAAGCTGAAGGAATCTTTAGCTTCTGGTTTTTTTGAGATTTCATTGCTAAAGTATATTAAAGTCCAATGTGTTTATGATCTCAGACCTGACCAAATGTAAACAGCAGCTTACTCAGTTTCAGTCTAACAAATATACAAACCATAATGAATGATTGCAGGGCTGTAGTTGTGCCTTTTTATTATCTGTTATAGTACGCATTTTAGGTACTGAATGAATTAAAGAACTGTTAATTGGAAGATGGAATACTCTATTTTTCAGCTTGAAGAATGGGAAAAGAAAGATACAACCAAATTATATGAGAACAATAGCATCCATGTTTTTAAGAGATACTTGAACAAGATTTTAATTGAAGCTGGAAAAATTGGTCTAGTGAGTACCTGCATAGCTAATTAAAATTCTGACCTTTTAAATTGTTTTATATATTTTCTCATTTAAAATTAAAGACCATTCCTAAAACATCCCATACAAGTAGTTTTGTCAGCCCAGTGGCGTCGCTCCGGTAGGGGCAGGGCCGTAAGTATTGCTCCGTCGTAATTTTATTTATTTATTTTTCACATTTTTATACCGCCCTTCCTCCAAGGAGCTCAGAGTGGTGTACATATTTCCTCCCCTCCTTTTTTTGTCCTCACAACAACCCTGTGAGGTAGGTGGGGCTGAGAGATAGTGACCGGCCCAAGGTCACCCAGGAAGCTTCGTGGCTGAGCGGGGATTTGAACCAGGATCTTCCAGGTCTAAGTCCGGCTCCCAAACCACTACACCATCCTGGCTCAGGATCCCTTTACCGAGCGAGCAGGAGGCGGCCCCGCCCCCTCACTGTCGGAGCCTTTCCCCTGCGGAGAAAGCAGCAGGCAGGGTCTCTTGCCTGCTGCTTTCTCCGCAGGGGAATGGCTCCGACAGTGAGGGGGCGGGGCTGTCTCCAGCTCGCTCGGTAAAGGGACTACGACGGAGCGATACTTACGGCCCCGCCCCTACCGGAGCGACGCCACTGTGTCAGCCCACATCTTATGTAAAGGTAACGTTCCAGAGTTAGCACACAGAGCTTAAATTGTGTATGCTCAAAATCACCTTGAAAATCCCTTGCATCTGAAAAATACATACTGTGTCTTTTAAAATCTACAAGAGGTATGCTGGAACTGAGACCAACTGAGGGAAACAGCAGCTTCATGCTCTGATCTTAAGCCCGGGATACACTGTACCCGTTCATGTTCCATGTGCGTCTGATGTCCCGCCCCCAGGTCAAACAATGGGCTCTGATTGGCCGAATGTAGCGCGAATGCAGCAAAAGTCGAGCCAGCTCGACTTTTGCTGCGTTCGCACTACGTTCGGCCAATCAGAGCCATTGATTGACCTGGGGGCAGGACACCAGACGCACACAGAACGCGAATGCAATGCAAACGGGTACAGTGTAGCTCTGGCTTCAGGCTCACTCTGTGGCATATATTTAGTAGATGGAATGGTGGGCAGAATCACCTGCACTATTTAAGTTGTTTTTCTCTTGTTTGTTTGCTGCGCAGGTGTAATTGTATTCACGCAAGTAAACTGCACATAAGGTGTAGGCCAACTGAACATTTGCTGTTAGGATGGGTTATGCCTGCTATACCACAGTGCCCAATCATTTAATTATTTTCACTTTTCTTTCATGTAGTTCAGGATGCCTAAGATCAAGTGACAGATACCAGTCAAATTTTTTTTTAAAAATCTATAAAATGATTAAACAGCCTGTCTATGTTGATAGAACGGACGGGGGCTCTCAGTGGCACCCATGTACTTATCTGTACTGCAGTCTGGAACATAACTGAGGAGGGACAGAACTTGTGCTAGATACCGGGGTTGTGTCCTTTATAATGACGCTCTGGGCATAGGCCTTCTAGAGCTGCTGTACTAAATAGTTTTGACACATTATCATTACCATAATCCATTATGTCATTTGGCATTGAGGCTGTAAAAACCTCTGCTACTCTACCTGTAATTCTGGTTAATGGTGTCTTTAGAGATTATATTTAGTAGATTTATGTTTTGTTTGGTGTTGAAGAATTTTAAAAGAAAATGTAAACTGTAACCACAAGTGTAATTGTGTCCTGGTGCTGTAGAATGGTCTATGCATGAGAACTTATTGCAAGAATTTTGCTGGAACAAAAGCACCCTCTGTCGTTAATTCTTAAGCTGCTAATTGGTCTGTTACCAGTTCAAAAGTTAACTGTTGTTTTTGTGTTGCTTTTTTCAGCCTGATGATAACACTGGGGATATGCATTATGATGCTGAGATCATCCTTACTAAACAGATGTTTAATGAAATCAACAGGTTTCTTAATGAAGAGGGCTGGAAATCAGCTGCTTTGGATGATGCACTTAGTGATATTTTGATTAATTTTAGGCATCATGATTATGAAGCTTGGAAATGGAAGTTTGAAGACACGTTTGGGGTTGATCCATACGATGTCTTCATGGTGAGAAAAAATTCCTTGTGATAAGATTTTCTTCTATGTACAGTATAGTCACTACTATATCATTCATACTAGGAGTAAAAGAATAGAACAGCTGTACAGTGTTTTTTCTTTCAGCGGCTAAGCACATCAGAGTTTATCTGCATTCCTTCAGATGTCAGTAAGTTAGACCTGCATAACACATGACCCTAGTACATCCCACCAGTTATGAATGGTTTTCTATCAGGGATTCAGTAGAGTTCATGCTCATGTTGCCTGCCTGAGAATACAGAAATAGAGGGCTGTCAAGCACCTGGCAGACCACAATGTGTAACTGGTGGACTTTGCTCAGCTTCATGTTGTACAAGTCTGTAATGTTTCATGCCTGTTTAAAGTGAACTTGCATCATACTCATTAAAAGTATAGTTTTCGCTGTTAGAACATACAATTAATAAATGGTCCCACCTACTTCATAAATTTTACATTATTTTAATTCTAATTCAAGAACACAAAATGAAGCAAGAACAGCTTCACTAGTATTGCATGATACTGATTTGGCTGCCTCAAACAGAAATTGAATAGAAGAGATGCAGTTGGCCCTCGCTATCTGCAGGGGGTCCGTTTTGGACCCCCCACAGATAACGGGATCCGCATAAAGCAAAATCACTTTAGCGCGGATCTGGGTCACTATAAAACTTGGGGGGGGGGAGGTTTAAAATAGTGTTTTCTTACCTTTTGGCTGCCAAACCGCTGCGTTTTCAGGGCTGTAGAGAGTGAAATTGCGCTCCTCTAGCTTCTTCCTGGTTGCTCAACTTCCCCCCTCCCTTCCCCAGGTTTCCCCAGTGCATTCTGGGGTGACCTTGGGGAAGGGAGGAGGGAAGTTGAGCAACCAGGAAGAGGCTGGAGGGGCGTGATTTTGCTCTCTAAAGCCCTGAAAACGCAGTGGTTTGGCTTTTTAAAAGGTAAAATGGGGCTTTGGGGCTTTTTTTCCCTTCTTTTTTTTAGCGTTTACATTTGCAGGTCCAGGACCTGTGGTGTAACAAATCTGCAGGTCCCAAACCCGAACATAAAAAGGGTCCACTGTATGTTTTTTTCATTGGTAAAAAGGAGGAGGATTGAACCTTGGGTATTAGAATTTTTCAAGAGTTTTGCAACTCACTGTTTTTTTGGTCTTTCTTCCAAAGGTGGTGTTGTGCTTGCTGTGCATTGCAGTAATTGTTGCTACAGAACTATGGACACGCATTGGTTGGTTTACACAACTAAAACGTCTTTTATTCATAAGTTTTCTCATCAGTTTTGGGTGGAATTGGATATACCTATATAAGGTAAATTATATTAAGAAGGGATGGGGAAGTGGATATTTATCTGTTCTGAAAATACAGTCTGCATACATTAGGTATGTTGCATTAGGTAACTCTTCATCTTAAATCCTGGCAAGACTCAATATAAACTAACAGCATAATCCTATGCATGTCTACTCAGAAATAAGCCCCATTGAGTCCTAGGAGACGGGCAGCCCAATCCTAAACCGGCACCATGCAGTGGGATCATGCAGCCCATGCTCCATCCTAAGCCTGCCTACAGCAGGCCAGAGGTCTCCTTGGAGTAAGGGGACATTCGTCCCCTTACCCCGGGTAAAGCCCCAGCAGCTGCAATGGGGCTACTCAGATCTACACGAGCTCTCAAGCTGGTGCAGAACCGAGAAGCCCTGTGTCAGCGAGAATAGCCTGGGAGGGGGATAGGATACGGCATTCTCCTGCCCCACCCAGGCCCAATTCGGCCACGTCTCCACCTGCCCCGTTACACCCCCTCCCCCAGCCACTGCACCACTTGGAGCTAAACTTACCGGCTTTGCTGCACTGTCCCGGGGTTCCAGCACCAGCAGGGCAGTGCAGGCCTTCCTGCCGGCACTGCCTACTTGCCAGGTGTTGCAACGTGCTTTACAGCAGGTTTGCAATACCCATGGCACAATCCTGCGTAAGGATCTGGCGGGTGGCCCAGGCCGCCTGCTGGATCCTGTGCTCCGTTGCGGGCAGGCTCCCGCTCGGGCAGAGATATACTCAGGTAAGGGGATGCTCGTTCCTTTCCCCGAGTATAAATGGCGCTCTGGCCGATCGGCCTCCTCGGATTTCCGCCAGCGAAATTGCTGGCGGAAATAAGAGGAGGCTGTGTAAAGGCCCAGCCGAGTGGCGGGGGTCAGGATATGGCTGAGGCCGTCCCCCTCCCGGGACAGCTGGGCCTATGCCCCCCCCCCCGCCTGCTGGATTCTTACCTAGGTCTGGCGGCAGCCGGGCAAGGGCTCAGTTGGCGGAGCAGGGGAGGCCGGCCTTGCGTCGGCCTTCCTTGCTCTCGAATCGTCCCAAACGTGCCTCACGGCACGTTCGCAACGGCTTAGGGCGGTGGAACGCTTGTTCTGCTGCCCGAGCTTCCGGCAGGATTGCCCTGCCAATGCCAGCACTGAGGCTGCAGCACCGCCACTGCAGGAGAGCAGGATTGCACTGTTACTCTAAGTAAGTGTGCATACGATTGCAGCCTTGGGCATCCATGCTCATGATTATTAAAACAGAAAACATTTTCTGTTATTGCCCTGTCCATTTGAGCCTTATCCAAAAATAAGCACATATGGCAGTGGCCTTTTTTGTGCACTTCATTGCAACTAATTCAAGACTTGGCTGGTCTCTCTCTGTGTTAGAATTTAGTATGTTGACACATTATTTCATTCTACCTGATTTCAGTAACAGAGTAGATTTTTCCCATTCTCTATGTTGGTCTTGCACCACAAAGTGCTCCTTAGTGTAACGGGCTGTTGTTGTTTTTAGCCTAAACAAGAGTTCTTCGTCTCCATTAAGTGCAACTCACCAAACCTCAGGTTATTCATGGATTTGAGGGAAGCAGCCAGTGCAGCTCCCCTCCCCCTATTAACTAAGGAGCAACTCCAGATTTGCAGCAGCAGTTTGCCATCTTTAAAATCTGTATTTAGTAATTATACATTTTAAAGTGAACTTGCAGAGGTTTGCTGCTGCATATAAAGGAGGTGGTTACTACCTTTTAAAAATGTAGTTAATGGAATTTCTTAGTGATTAGTCTAAATTGAAAATTCTGCACTTTAAGGATTTCCATATTAAACTATTTTTAAAAAAAGATTTCAAAAATGAAACTGCCATCATGATTTTGCGTTAATGTTTTGTTTTTGTTTTCAATGTGGTCTTTGTTAGGTAGCCTTTGCACAGCATCAAGCTGAAGTGACAAAAATGGGCAATTTTGATGATGTATGTGCTGAGAAGATTCACTGGAGTGATAGTGTTGTTGGTGAGATGCATATTAAACATTTCTGACACTACAAATTGATTACACAGCCCAACACACATTTTGGTGCCTTAAGTTAAACCTATTCTTGGGTATATTTGGGGTGCTGATTCCAAAAATGGCATCAGTTTTGCCCTATCATCCCTTGGAGATACAGCATAGCCATCTTTTATATGCTGATTCAAGCGATTTTAAAATCAAGTCTTTAAAACAGACCTAAAAGTAATTAAATAATACTAGCCATTTGGCAGCTGATCCAGGTCCTGGAACTTGGTTCACTGTTGAACAGCTTTAAAATGGCTGGGATGAAGGTGTGACTTGCTGCAGGGTGCTTAGCCCTGCAGCTGTATTTTTCTCATCAACCTACTTACCCACAACATAGAAAGCACATGTCCAGAACTCTGACCAGGGAGTTGCTTCTCCAAAGCAAACTGTTTTCCACCGTAATTTTCCAGCAGTCCTTCCGCAGTCTCAGTTCTCAACAATATGTCTGCCACCAGAGTTGAGTTTGACTCTCACCAAGTTCCAAGCTTTGCCATCAAAGTCTAGTTTCATGCTTGGAATGTTCAGAACCTAGCAAATATGCTTTAAAATCCTTTTTTGGCACACATATTTCCCACCAGATATTGTTTCACTTCTTCAGACAAGGGAAATATGTAGGAACATTTATTTCTTCCTTCCATGTCTATTTTATTTCGTATTTGGATATTGGGAATGTCTTTATTAGATTTCACTTTCTGGTGTAAAATCAAATCTCTAAAATAAGCCTGAAAGCAGTTAAATATCAGTTGCTCTTATAGTAGTGAATTAATCCTTACAACTGAAATACAGTACAGATTGAGTATCCCTTATCCGACTGCTTGGGACAGGAAGTTGTCTGATTTTTGGATTTGTCTGGATTTCAGAATATTTGCATAAATATAATGGGATATCTTGGGACCCAAGTCTAAACATGAAATTCATGTATGTCTCATATACACTTTATACACATAGCCTGAAGGTAATTTTATACAATATTTTTAATAATTTTGTATCCCACCATGCCTTGTGCTATGCCAGCCAGGTGCTGGAAAAAGTTGTTGTTTTTTTTAAGTCACAGCCCCCAAAATGTCTGGATTTCGGATTAGTCTGGATTTCAGATGTCCGGATAAGTGGTAATCAACCTGTAGAAACTTTTGTGTAAAGTCTGGATTTCAGATGTCCGGATAAGTGGTAATCAACCTGTAGAAACTTTTGTGTAAAGTCTGATTTCTTGCTATTTCACAATAGAATGGCTTAGAAGTTCATGGACATTCCAAGATGACCCTTGCCAAAAGTATTATGAGACCATATTAGTAAATCCTATTTGGCTCGTTCCTCCAACAAAGGTATTCCCCATTTTAAGAAAGCCATTTGTATTTTTATTTTCTAATGAATCCATAAAAATCATTCTAATTTTTGTTGCTTTCCATTTGATCTAGGCTTTGGCTGTTACATTGACCAATTTTGTAACAGAGCCATTGAAGCACATAGGACAAGGAATTGGTGAATTTATTAAAGCACTCATGAAAGAGATCCCAATGTTGCTACAGATTCCAGTGCTGATCATTATAACAGTGGCAGTTTTGGTATGTATATGCCCACTTTTACTTGGGATTAAAAAAAACTAACAGCCGGTACAACAATGTCATTTAGACAACAGTTTGACATCAGTGAGGCTATCTTTCTACCCAGGCCAGAGGGCCTGCTAACCCCTTTAACTGGCCCATCAGAAAGGTATGTGGGGAAATGTCATCCTTATTGCTTGAGTCCTCCCAACTGACCATAGTTTAGGAGAAGCCCTGGTGTTAGGGTAATTCTCTCAACTCAGACTAATTAGCGAGGGAGACTGAAACCCAATCCCCAAGTATACCTTAAAAAGGCAAGGATAGTTTGAAGGAATAGAATGCAGTTGTTCTGGAGAGAAGAGTTGACTGCCTCAAGATGATCTCTCCCATCTCCCTATGTAAGTGGATTTCTTAGTGTACAGAATGTGTAGTAAGAAGCTGATTTTGATTTTTTATATTGCTTCTGACCACAAGTGTCTTATTTCTCCTGTCTTGTATTTTGCCTATTTTTCTTTTACTCAGTCCTTTTTATTTATTTATTTTTCACATTTTTATACCGCCCTTCCTCCAAGGAGCTCAGAGTGGTGTACATATTTCCTCCCCTCCTTTTTGTCCTCACAACAACCCTGTGAGGTAGGTGGGGCTGAGAGATAGTGACTGGCCCAAGTTCACCCAGGAAACTTCGTGGCTGAGCGGGGATTTGAACCTGGATCTTCCAGGTCTAAGTCCGACTCCCAAACCACGACTACACCATCCTGGCTCTCTATTTTAAAAGAACACTACTTGTCTGGTTAAGACAAGAACTAAAGAACAACTTGCCTACATGATCTCCGCTTGAGCCAATGCTGTGAGTGCTCTGGGAGAGTGTGTGTGTGTGAAAAGTAGCTGGGTCAGCTGACATCTCCCTTCTGTCCTCCTGTATTGTATTGTGCTCCAGAGCTGAGGGATGCCTAAATGACAGTACTAGTTAATCCCAAACTGGAGGAAAGACTTGAGGTGGAGCCGTCAATTCCATCTCTGGTGGCAATGAATTTTCCCACCCCAGGATTGGGGTGTAGTAACAACAGTTGGTCTGGTCGCTCTGGTGTGCCTCAGTCTTCCCTGGAGGAACCCAAGAATGAATGAGAAACATATTGCAGGGGGAGCGCACCTCTCTACACATCACAACACTAGGCGAATCCTTAGTAACATGGCTTAGAAAAATTACCTATATTTTAAGCTTTTTGAAACAGCAACATTGATTTATTATTTAAATGAATACATTGTAGCATTATAAGGCCCTAAAAAGTGGTACATAATTTGGCGTCTGTCACTGGATGGCCTGACCTAAAAACAATGGTTTATACTGAATTATGAATCCATATTCTAATCAACTGATGAATATCAACTGATGAATATAAATGTGGCTGATGTAGAAAAAGCTTGAGAAAATCTTGTCATGAAATGTCCTAAATGAAGCGTAAAATATTTAAATCATACGAGTAAAGATTGAGCATTCTGTTTTCAAAACAAAATGTTGAAACACCTCATTAACATTAGCAGTCAGTGCAGGTACTTAAAGAGATTGGAAGTGGGCTGTCTGTAATCGACAGACAGTTGCTTGTTTTGCTGTTAGCAATCCTTTGAAGATGTTGATAGTAAAGACCAACGAAATGTCAGGAGAAGATGCGTCTTTTTTGCTTTTAACAACTGGCCATTTTACCCGGAGAATGTTGTTTTTAACTCTGTAAAATGTTGAAAGTTGATGTTGCTTACAAGATTCTCTTTCTGATAGGGTTTCTGCTATGGAGCTGGAAGATCAGTTACTACGTTAAGGCAGTTAACTTACCAAGACAGGCAGCAACCTCCTTCTGTTTTCCCAAGCGACAGACTACATCAAGAACAAATGTATCTGCGTGATGATGGTGCAGGTGATAGTGGTGTCTATCTTGTGCGGAAGCCTGGCTTCCTCCAGAGAGGACCTTATGACAGAGGAGATGCTTCAACAGAAAGAGATAAGCCTGCAATATCTCAAGATGTCAACAAAAGCAACATTGAGATTTTGCGAGCTGATAATATGCTTGATGCATCAACAAAAGAGCATCCCAAGTTGGCAACCAAGGTAAGTAGGGAACATGGAAGTTTTTATGCAAGTGAACTATTTATAGTAGTAATTCTCATTTGAGTGAGCGATTGAGTTAGTAAAGATAGCACATTGGCTTCTGTTGTGTTCATGTTCACATTTCTGTAATAAAGTTTCCAAACCAAAGCTCACAGGAAAGAAAATCCCCATATAAGAAATCTTTCATGTCATCTGTATTCTTAACCTTTCATTTTACTATTCTGGTGTGATTTGTGGATATGAATGTACTATTTGAGGATTGTAATGTACTAAGCTTCTAGAAAAAAATATCTTAGAGATTGCATATTGAACAAAATTTATTTCATTACCTTGATGTTTCGTACATTCCAGAGCAATCTGTCTTCAGAAGAGGATAATTCACAAAAAGAAATGGAAAAAACGAACAGTGGCGATCATCTAGTAAGTTGAAGGAGAAGTATAGGATTTGCTTATGGAAAAAAAAAAGTGTGTACTGTATTACCTAAAATCAGTATAACTGCAATGCTTTAAGAAAAACGTTATTCCCAGTATTTTGGAGTGTTGTTTAGATCAGGGGATCTCAACCTCTGGAGGCCTGGGTACCCCATATCATGATTTTGAAGTACTAATTTTTGAAGTACCCCCTACTAATTGCTAATTAATTAGATCAATCAATTAATTAGCTAATTAATCGTTAAATAAAATACTAAACAATTTTAAATGTGAAAAAGTCTTACTTTGTGTGTGTGTGAGACACACACACACACACACACACAGATGGGATTGCATTTAAGTTCTAATTAACAAGTAACTACAGATTGATGCTGATAAGGGGCAGGCTCTGGCGTACCCCCTGCCATTGGTCCGTGTACCCCTAGGGGTACTCATACCACAGATTGAGAACCCCTGGTTTAGATTAACAACTTGAATTACAGGTTGATTACCCCTTATCCGGACATCCAAAATCCAGACGTTTTGGGGGCTATGACTCTTTTTTTAAAAAAACGTTTTCCCAGCACCTGGCTGGCATAGCGCAAGGCATGCTGGGACACAAAATTACTAAAAATATTATATAAAATTACCCCCAGGCTATTTGGTGAATAAGAGACAAACGAATTTTGTGTTTAGACTTGGGTCCCATTCCCAAGATACCGCATTTTATTTATGCAAATATTCCAAAATCCAGACGAATCCAAAATCCAGACAATTTCCCATCCCAAGCAGTCCGGATAAGGGATACTCGACCTGTATTGTGTGTATTTGCAATATGATTACTGTTTAACCTCTTCACTGTTTTAGGCTGCAATCCTATACCCACTTACGTGGGAGTAAGTCTCATTAAACTTGGTGGGACCTTCTTCTGAGCAGACATGCATAGGATTGTGCTCTTAGACTAGCATGCTCTTAGCTCGTGCTCTGGAGATACTCCATGTACAATGCAATCCTGTTCATATTTACTTACACTAAGTCTGTAAATTACATCCTGGTTCCATTCCAGAGGATTGTCTGCAAGTTGGAACAGTCTGCTCTTGCTAGTTCAGCGTTGTCACACCTGCACAAAAGCACCGACATGGCTGTCTGTAATTTGGACATCCATAACTTGGGGACCCAGTGTACATTCCACTGATTTTAATAAGACTTATTCTCAAGTTAGGGGGATCCCCTGCAATCCTGTGCAGAGGATTTGTGTTTTTGCTTAATATTTTGCTGGTGTTAGGTGTCGTACGGCGCAATCCAGTGTACAATTGCACTGGGGGAGCACCTGCTCCCCTGGCACTAAGTGTTGCAAAAGTGCCGTAAAGCACTTTCGTGGCACCTGGAGAGTAAGGACTGCTGACGGAGAGGCCGGCGGCCCTCCCCGGCGGACCGTCCCTGCCAAGCAAGGTAAGTCCTGCACCGGCCGGTGCAGGGGCGGGAGGAGGGCTGACCGGGCAGTGAGGGAGGGCAACCATTGGCCACACCGGGTGGGGGGAGAGCGGGGATATCGGTGGCGAGAGCCCTCTCCTGGTCCGGTGTGGCCTTGCACGGAGGGCTCGAATGTACGCCAGCTCCAGAGCTTGCATACAATCGAGTAGGCCCATTGGACCTCAAGCCACTTACACTCGGGGAACCGTACCTCAAGGTGCACCCGGGCTGCCCCGGGGCAGTCCGGGACCCGGATAGGATACAGAGGTTGGCCCTTTAGGCCAGTCGCCGTATCTTACACAGGATTGGGCTGCCCATATTGTTCAATAAATGATTCAGTAATAACTTTTTACAGAGTGAACTGTCTGCTAAACCAAGTAATCAGACTGCTGATAAAATAGAGAAAAACAGCAGAGGTCAAACCCTGTTTGACGTGAACCCCACAGAACCGGACAAACCTGGCCACATACGAGAACCTGTAAAGGGTAATGGAGATGAAGCAAAATGTAACTCTGAAGAGGATAGAACAGGCCAAGATTCACTCAAGACAACAAGATTTGAAAAGAGGAAAGAGAGCAGCTCATGTGGTTTAACAGAATTCGCAGAGACTACAGAAACTTTAAGCTACATTGTAAGTTAAGTCCATCTCTGTTCTATACCATAGAAAGGGGAAATTTTCTCAGGGCGCAATCCGTTCCTACTTATGCCGCCGTTGTAACCAGCGGCACAGCAAAAACGGGAGGCCCCAGAATGGAAAGGGGATTCAAATCCCCTTTGAATTCCTCTTTTGGAAGGGATTTGAATCCCCTTTCTGTTCTTGGGCCCCCCGTTTTCACTGCACTGCTGGTTACAATGGTGGCATAAGTAGGATCGGATTGCACCCTCAGTGAGATAGCTGTTGTGTTGATTCATAAGATGTCTTTCCCTCTTGCCAACATCTCTAGAGCTTGCAAAGACCACCCAGCAGTGCCAACAAAGCAGGGGTTTGAAGTCTTATTCTGTATCTGATATTTGGGGGGAGGTGCAGACTACTTATGTTTGAGGTTGTGGGAAAAAAAGGAGGGGGGACCAAAACAAGTGGAGGAAATAAGAGAGAGGTGACAGCTCAAATAGGTGCATATGCTTATGGATTTGATGCATGGCCTTCCTCAAGAGCACAGAGAAGCTTGGGGAAAAACCTCCACAGAATGTGGAATGCAAAAAAGGGACGATCCAGCAGCAGAGTGAGGGCAGCCGGCCACCCTTACTCTAGAGTTATTGCAAACGTGCTTTACAGCGCAATCCTGTGTAAGGCAGGATCCACGGAGCGAATGCTTTGCTGTTTGAAGTCGTCGCAAACATGCTGTAAAGCACGTTTGCAATAACTCTAGAGTAAGGGTGGCCGGCTGCCCTTACTCTGCTGCTGGATCGTCCCTGCAGCTGCCGGAGAAGGTAAGGGATCCCCTGGGCGGCAAGGGAGGGGGGCCATTGGCCGAGCCAGCCTTGGGGGGCGGGAATGGTGGCCTTCATATCCCCATCCCCTTCCCAGGCCGGCGTGGACTTTACACGGCCTCCTTGGACTTGGGCCAGCTAAATAGCTGGCGGAAATCCGAGGAGGCCCATTGGGGCCTCCCTGCATTACACCAGGGGAAGGGGACGAACTTCCCCTGAGTAGACCTCTGGGCCTGGAACGCTTATAGGACCCGGCGGGCAGCCCTGGGCCACCCGCAGGAT
This sequence comes from Plestiodon gilberti rubricaudatus, assembly GCA_026170595.1. Taxonomy (NCBI): domain Eukaryota; kingdom Metazoa; phylum Chordata; class Lepidosauria; order Squamata; family Scincidae; genus Plestiodon; species Plestiodon gilberti. Next base: position 122,149,553 of record JANXHW010000004.1, read on the forward strand.
TGCGCTGACAATGACTGAACCACTTGCTAGAAGGTAGACATGGAAACTATTGTGGAATGGTTTGAAGATAACTGCCAGATGTTGGTTTATAAGTGGATTTAAGTTTTTATATACAATTTTCTCAAATTCAGTGACTTTTTTTTTACTTCTAGAGGGATGCACTACTGGAAAGGAAAACAGTTTAAGAGCTGTGCAGCCCAATCCTATCCATATTTACTTTGAAACAAGTCTTTCAGTAAGGGTTACTTCCAAGTAACTGCACATAGGATTACAGCCTTGGACTGGTAACAGTTGTAAACAGGTTGCGTATGTTATATGCAACTGTTCCCTGGTAGAGGCAGGGTGCATTCCTAACTATATGGGAAAGCCCTCGTGCCAGCTCGAGGTAGGGTCGACCGTTGATAATGCTTGTCCTGCGCGCGAGGCTGACCGTTCCCCAGTTCGGCCCTACCTCAGAAAGAGTAGGATGTTGACCGTTGGGGCTACGAGCCCAAACGCTTTGTTTTTAATCGGTTTTAAATTAGATTTACATTTCCTTCCCTTACCTTTAGTTAGAAACAAGGTGATAACAGCCTGGTGGTTAAAGGGGGAGGGACTGGAGGATTTCAGAGCAGCAGCGTTCACAGCAGGACTCCGAGCCAGTTCCGCTTTCGATTTCAGCCAGCAGCGTCTTTTGTCTGCAGCAGAGGGCAGAGAAACGCCTTGTGACAGCGCGTTGCTCTTGCCTGCGACTATTTCGGTTTGTTGGGAGTCTGCTGCGCCCGTTTGGGCTAGTCTACCCGCACCCTCTCGCAGCGGTAGCGGAAGACAAATTAAGAGGACGGGTGATTGCCCTTTTGAAACGGAGCGACCAGGGTTCTGGAGGCTATCTTGAGCGATCAGAGCTCTGTGAGCTTTCCGAAGAGCCGATGAGTGCTTGCTTCGGGCTGGTTTCTGGTGAGAGCTTCCGTTACACAGACCATAAGGGAAGCAGGAACTATGTCATCAATGGAAGATAAGGAGCAATTGATGGGCTGGATTAGAGCAGCCGTAAGAGAGATGATGGGAACAGGGGCATCAGAACAACACAATGTACCTGCGCTCTTAGAGAAGAATATGTATGAACACGGAAGGTGGCTAGATCATAGACAAGAAAGCGATCGAGACTTAGAAGCCCCTCACACTCCGCTGCGATTTCTGAGCTATTGTTGTCCCACCTCGTACCTCTTATGTGCTCGAGGGTGTGGTATTGGCTGCAGGAGGCTGGTTTTAAAGTTTGTGGCTGCAGAAGCCTTATTTAAAAGTTTGCTGTTAAAATTCAGCATGTCTTCCTACTGCTGGCTATCTTCAAAGCAGCTACAAAAGCTTAATTGAAGTGATTATCGCTGCCAAAGTCTTTGCAGTGACCACCCCAGGGCATAGCCCTGCTTCTCGGAGCTGAGAGGCTCACTGTTGTTTGTTTTTTACAGGTGATAATGGCAGAGTTGGGGGGAAGGGTCTTCCAGGCAAAATGAATAACTTTTACCTCAGCAAGGGGCTGTGGTTAAGGCTCTTTTGCTCCTGAGCTGTAAGCTCAGGTTCTAGCCTGCCTACCTGGCTAAGGTCCATTGTTAATGAGGCAGTTTAGGTTAAACCCTCTAAAGCGAGCCCCTCTCATGGCACAGAATGGCTCATGGCACAGAACTACTGCACTCAGGTCTTCAGAAATCCCCTCAGGATATGGAGTTGCCTCAAATCTCCTCAGTACAAGGGGTCACCTTTAAAAAAAAAAAAAAAAAACAGGGAGTCACCTCAGAAAGTTCCTGACAGAGGGTGCTCGCCATATAGAAAGCCGAAGGACAAACGCAAAAGGCTTTTGTCTAGATCAGTTTTCTTCCTCCCATTTTTTTTTTGGGGGGGGGGTTTCTCCTCTTCTATTCTGTCTCCTGTCCCCAAATGTGACAAAGGCAGACTGCGAGTGTTTCCAGCATCATGTGCCTACTAAGGCTGCAGCTCACAAGCTTAACAAAGGAGCTGGCGCACTCTCTGACAGAGTACAGATGTTAGCCCATCTTCAATGCCTAAGCAGGGCAGAAAGAAGGAAGTAGGTGAGGATGCTAACAATTCCAGGCCCAAGGCTCTAACCTCAGAGAGATATAGAACGGTTGTATGGTTTAAAAGGAGTGCACAGCATCTCACCTGTAGTATCCCCTCATCATATGTTGAGGGCTCAACAAGTTATTTCCCATAGAGGTCTGCCCAGAATTGCTGACGAAGGCTGTTGAGGACCTAGTCTTGGGGAAGGCTGTCTCAGAATCCACACACGCTGATAACCTGGCGCCCTCTCGGGCTAAGCCTCTTTCCCTGCAGCTCCCTCAAAACCATCAGAGGTGCACTTCCCAGGTATTTTTCAGAAGCTTCTGGTGGCAGAATGGCCGAATCAGAGTCATTGCACACCGACATTTGTGAGTAAAATGTATTCACTCCCTCAGGGCATTTTGATATTTTTAAGGTACCAACAGTTTTACCAAGTGATGTTCATCAAGTGGGGACCTTCTTAAATAAGTGCTTGTGGCTTCGTCCTACACTATTAGAGCGGCAGTGGCTGTTTCTGTAATATCTGGGCCTGCTGTGTTCTGGATCAATGCCTTTCCAGAAATGCCTTAACAAGTGCTAAGTACACTAAAGATATTCCTTGCATAGGCCTTTTTAGTCGATGTATATTTGTATTCCCTTCAGTTCACTCCCAGGGCAATATCCCATAAGGGACAGGTCAGGAGAGGAATCTGGATTAAAATTTGGGAAGTAGGCACAGGGTCCTAGACACGTGTGGTGGTCACTCCTTTCGCTGGATCCAAGTTGTGTGGATCGCAGTTAGAATCCTGGTGGGACTCACATGCTCACTCACACACAAAAGTGATGACCAGTTTTCGGCGAGGCAGATGGAAAGCTAAAATCAGTTCTTTCGAGGCTCCAGATTCTATTCAGGCCCTTCTTCAAAGCTAATGCTGCCTTCTTCAAAGCTAACACTATTTCAATCCGTCCCTGCCAAAGCCTCTGCTTGGGAGTTAAATCCCAAATCCATGCTGTATTTGGGCATGTTAGATCTAGTGGTTGGGGCCCATCCCCTAGATTTCACACATCAGTGGGGAATGATCACTGATGCATGAATCAGGGAGACAGTGTCCAAGGAAAATATCTTAGGGTTGTACAGTCCACCCAGAGATTGGGTCTGGCATGTTCCAGCATACAGAAACCCTTTCAGAAAATGCACTTATGTTAAGAGACCATTCACCATCTTTTGGCAGTTCCAAGTCGTAGAACCGATACCCTTCACTGCTATTTCTGACGCCAAAGAAGAATGGGGGTTCTGGGCAGTCCTCAACCTGAAGTGGCTGAACTAGTTTGTAGTGAGACACAGGTTCCGGATGGAAACTACCAAAACCATTTTGGCTGCACTGGAGGCTGGGGACTATCTAGCTCCGTTAGGCTGTGCTAAAGCATATTGGCAATGTGTGCAGTTGGCAGGACTAGCTCAAGAGCATGCCAAGCAGGTTTTAGACTGTCTCTTAGGCCTTCCCAGTATCTAGATTAGAACATCTTGGGGTACTTATATACACCAGGTTGTTCAAAGCTCACCTATCATTTTAGCAAAGGGAGAAGCTGTCCACTCTCTTGAGGTCAGTCATACGCTCACCGTAAGTGCAGCTCATGACATTGGCAAGATTAATGGGAATGCTGGTGTCCTGCCAGGACCTAGTCACCTGGTCCAGGTATCGCATGAAACAGCTGCGGAGATGGCTGATACTCTTCACCCGTCTGATAGAGAGAGAGGCCCTGCGGCTGGTACGTCTACCGCCAAGAGTGATTCAAGAGCGGCGTTGGTAGTTGGATCCGAACAGACTATCCAAAGTGATTAGTCTGGAAGACCCTCAGAGAGTAGTTGTCGCCACATACGTGTGCCTCACAGGCTGGGGGGCACAATCCTTGGGAAGGATGGCATGGGGGAGGTGGACGCTACAAGTCTCAGAGAGGTCCATAAATTATCTAGATTTCAATGTAATTCGCTTGGCACTTGTTAGCGTTCAAGACATTGGTCTGTGGCAGGCATGTTCTGGTCACAACAGGCAGCGTCTCTACGAGGGCATATGTCAACCACCAAGGAGGCACTAGGTCTCATGGGCTACACGAAGAAAAGGTGCTCTAACAGAAATGGGAGGCCTTAGTGCCAGAAGTATTAAGTTTTTTTTGACAAAGGGCTTAATGGTAGCACACTTCATAGACTACAGAGTTGGTTGGGGATTGCAAAGAATCTTCATTTGTCTTCATACCCACATGTAAAGCAGTTTCTGACAGGCATAGCATTGTTAGGACCACCTCCTATCCGCAGATTCCCCACATGGGATCTCAATGTAGTCCTGCGGGCTTTGGTGCTAGGTCTGAACTGTTGGTCACCATTCCGCTTAGGGTAATATAATTCCGCTTAATATAATTAATCACCATTCTGCTTAATATAATTAATCATTATATTAATGATTAATATCTTGAAGGCTATTTTCTTAGTGGCACTAACTTTGGCAAGGTGGGTGTCCTTTCATAGGGATAAAGTAGTGCTGCGGACAGATCCAGCTTTTATTCAAAGGTTAATACATTGTTTCATAGACAGCAGGAGTTGGTGCTACCAAATTTTTGCCCAAATCCAACTCACACTAGGAAAAAAGAGTGGCATAGGTTAGATGTGCGAAGAGCATTGTGATTTTATATTGATAGGAGAAAAGAGATACGCAAGACGGAAGCCCTCTTTGTAGCCATACAGGGCAAGAACGTGGGACTAAAGGTTTCAAAGCAGATGCTTTCTTCAGCGGCAGCAACAGCAGCTTTTGATGGTGTGGTTTCATTGCCAGAGATCTGCAGGGCAGCCACATGGTCATCTAGCCATTCATTTATAAAACATTACAGAGTTGATTTAGCAGCCTCAGCGGAGGCTAGATTTGGCAGAAGAGTGTTACGGCAGGTGCTCGGGCAGACATAGGCATGGACGCATCGCGATCCCGCCCTTCTGTTTGAGTAATACTGCTGTGATACATCCCATATAGTTAGGAATGCACCCTGCCTCTACCAGGGAAAAACAGAGTTTGCTTACCTGAGAACTCTTGTTCCTGGTAGAGGAAGGGTGCATTCGACCCACCACTCTCATCGCTCAGCGTCCTGCTTTTCAGAAAAGAAAGGGAGGAAACTGTAGGTGGATAGTGAGGGATGTCTGTACTAATATGTCTTTATCTAAGTTTAAAAAAAAAGGTAAAGAAGTAAGACAAAGGAGAGTATAATCCGATGATCCTAGTAGGCGGAAAAGAGGCGACTTTTCCAGCTATGGTACTTGAACTGGGGAACGGTCAGCCTCGCGCGCAGGACAGGAAAAGCATTATCAACGGTCGACCCTACCTCGAGCTGGCACGAGGGCTTTCCCATATAGTTAGGAATGCACCCTTCCTCTACCAGGAACAAGAGTTCTCAGGTAAGCAAACTCTGTTTTTTGCCAAGTATACCCAAAATTAACAGATATAGTGTAACTATCGGGGTAAACTACATGTTACACGCAAGGTTATAAAGCAAGGCCCAGACAACATTTGCCTTTAAAGGCCAGGGGTGTGATTGATTGGAAACACGGCAGTCTTTCCCTGGTGGTTATTTTTCTGCTTCAATTCTCACACCCACTAACCCCCAGGGTTTGAGATGTTGAGTTGTGAAAATAAATTCATATAGAACTCTTACTGGTGATAGGGAATTGGAACAGGAAAAGATTGACAATACAGGTGGCCCATCATATTCACAGTATGTTTTCCACAGTTCAGAAATCTCCAACCCCATCACGCTCCTGACTTGCCTCTCTTTGTTTGAACACCATTTGCAAATGGAAGCTTTTTGGAAAAGCAGGCTGCTGAGCAGACAGCTGAAGGCTAGACTTGTAGCTGCTAGAGGCGAATCAGTAATGTGACGGGAGAGGATTTAAGTAGGGTTCATTACTAACCATGGTTTCAGGTAACCGTGGCAGCAGCAGGATTGTATCCCCTGCAGATACGGGGAACGCCTATATTACAGCCACACGCGGCCCTTCTCTGTTCTAACAGCTTCAGAATAATGATGCTCTAGCCCAGTGATTTCCCAAACTTTGACCTGCAGCTCCCTTGACCATTGGTGACCATTGACCATGACTCCCCATTACATGATGTTGATGCCTCCCAATTGGCATTGTACTGTTTTCCGAGAGGATTCCGTGGCACTCTGCGGCTCCCCTGGCTGGTTTCTACAGCTCCCCCTGGGAGTCATGCCTCCCAGTTTGGGAACCACTGCTCTAGGCCATTCTTGAAGACTTCATAGATGTTTTTCTTTTTCTCTCTACCGCTGCAAAAATACCAGGGCATTGAATTTTTACTGTTTTTAATTACGAGCTATTGCAGTGATGTGTCACTGAATCAGAAACGATAGCTTGTGCACAATCTAAAAGACATTAGGACTTGCAAATACATCTGGCAATAGACCTCAACCTTTAAATCTTCTCATTACAGGAACAAAATCAGAGCAACTCTGCTTCCTGATATACCTCCGTTTTACCAGGAAAGTGACTTTTATGCTTCTGCTTATTTTTAAAACAAAGTAGCCATTCTTGGATCCAGAGAATGGTTTACTTAGTCACGAACACCCCAGTACCTTGGTTATTTTAGTTAGATCAAGGTGAACACATTTTTCTTGAAGACCTAAATTATCACGTTTGATTCCTTACAACAGCCTCAAAACACAGAAAAAACATCTTATTGAAGAATATTTTTTCAGACCTTGTCAAATACACACAACCTATTCTAAAACTGTATTGACTGCTTGCAGCAAAATAAAACGTTTCATAAATATGCAATGTGTTTCATCTTCAAGTATCCTATCAATTAGCTATAGCAGGAGATCCCCCCTCTTCCAATCATCCACTGATTTTTTTCACAGGTGCCATGTTTTTATCTTGACCTGGCTACTACCATAAAGACTACCCCAAGGACTTTTTAACCCTGTTCTCTCAGGATGACAGGCAACAGAAGCCTCCTGTTACACACCTTAAATTCCTGTGTGGAATCAAAGAAACAACCAAACTGGACAGTGCATTTCAAAGGCTGTTACTCAGTGGCAACCATGTGCCCCCATGGGGGGGGCACCGACGATACGCCACCCCCTTAGGTTTTGTTTTTAATTTTAGGTTTCGTTTCTAAAATACAGTTTTTTAAACTTTTTAAAAAAACTTTTAAGGTAGCTGGGGCATTCTCGAAGGGGCGTGGGGGCATGTGTGTGCTTTGCGGGTACTTAACTGGCATTTTCAGGGCACAGGCAGCATTTGATTCCAGCGTCCATCTTCAATTTGCGAGACTCTCTAGGACGAGTCTCACTGGTACATCGGTCCTCCAGGCCTCTCTAGGGCTCTGGAGAACCGACCAGCGAGACCGAGATGTTGGCCCTAGAGAGGGCGTGCGATCAACAATACCTGTCCTAGAGATGCTCGCAAATTCAAGATGGACGCTGGCATGAAAAATGCTGGCTGCGAAAATGCTGCCTGTGCCCCGAAAATGCCAGTTAAGTACCCGCAAAGCACAAACATGCCCCTGCGCCCCTCCGAGAATGCCCCAGCTGCCTTAAAAGTGCGGCAGCTGCCCACAAAATAGTAAAAAAAAATGGTTATAAAAAAGAAACCTAAAATGAAACCTAAGGGGGCCTACGCCCAGCCTCCAGCGCCCTACGCCCCCCACTTAGCGACGCCACTGTTGTTACTGTTCACCTGGGGCAAGAGGGTTTTAGGCCTATGCCTAGCCAAAATGTATGTGTAAGAAGTTTCTTTGGATTTGGAATGTATCGGAGTTAGAAGCCCACCATTACAACTTCCTAATCTAAATTAATCTAAGAATCCGTTTACCTGCTTTCCCTGTGCATAACTGTAATAATTTACTTATTACAAACAGATACAAGCAGTAGGTTTATAGCCAGTATTACAAGATTTATTTTTTATTTAATAAAAAAATACTGTTTAGGACCTTTTATGCTGTAAAAGTTAGAAAAAGCATTGAGGCTAAGTCTAGTTATTTAATCACATGATTTTAGCTGGAAGAAAATTCACAAACTTGTAACAAAAGGTACCTTAAGCACTACCATCAGTAAGAAATAAAAAATAGTATATTTACAGAGTGGGAGAGAGAGAGAACAGAAGCAGTGCACTATACAGCTGACTTCTCACAAACAGTTATTTATTCAATGGATCTGTATCACGCCTCCCACGCGTTTGCCTGATTTTCAAACAGTGGCAGCAAGGACCGTACCATGAGCTATTTAAGTTTACACAGTATTTTGAATATACCAGGTTTTCTACATTTTTCCCTTAAAGGCATTTCCTGCACGTTATAAACAAGATGTGTGTGAGTTACAGTACTACATGATCCCCTCCTGATGTGTGGTGTTCTTCAGTGTGCTTTCCAAGAAGTTCATTAGCTAGCAGTTGGCCTCTTTAAGCAGGAGGGTAGTAAGACTCTCTGTTCATCCATTCTGTTTCCCTGTGATCTCAAAATTAGGCTAAAGAAGTCTTCATCAGGTACAGTTGGTCCTTTTGTGATGTTTGGTGGTGGTGCACATCTCTGATCATCTAGTCTAGAGCCCTAAAAATGAAGGGAAGACTTAAAAACTGGACTTTGCCTTTGTATTATTCAACAGTTCAATTTCATTACTTTTTTCCAAATTAAATTTACCCAAAGCTATATCATTTGGGGATTCTAGCCTTTTTAGGTTCATTCAAAAATTCAAAATGCTTGCTAGGGTTTAACATTGGCTCTTTGGTATAACTAACTGAATTTGGTTAGCATCTGCCTTTATCAAAACAGCTGCATGTGAATGAGAATGTAGTAGAATACTAGAGAGGGTTGGATCCCAAAGATGTACAAGTGGGGGGGGGGGGGACGGACACCTAAATCCAGACTCTGCATTCACAGAATTCATAAATTGTAATAATTAAAAATTGTTCTTTTATGAGAAAATCATCATCTGGGGCATAAAAACTTTATTTTGCCATGCCGCTGTAGGGAATGCTGTTTTTCTTCAAAATGTACCAGGAAATGTCATGCATTCTGGAGGGGAAAAAAATGGTGACTAGCAGAAGCTTGCTACCAAGGAAACGATCACTGCAGTTCAGCCCTACTGACAGCTGAGTGACAGTGAAAAAAGACCACCATCACCACAAAAAACTTGCCACTTGCCCCAAACAACTCCATGGAATTCCACTTATAATAAAAGTACTACAGCTAGTGTAACTTTAGATACAACCCATAGTATGGATATCCTTACACTAGCAGTTTGACTACAATCCGACTCAAGATTGTGCATTCTTTAAAAGTGTGTTGATTTCAATGGGATTTAAAGAAGCAAAACTATGTATCTGATTATGACTTAGATGTCATAGTAACAAATATTCTTTAAAAAGCATGAACATAAATCTGGTAGTGTGTCTTCATAGTAGATCCATAGTGTGATGTTAAGAGTAAAAAACATTTTTGTCTGACTATTTTAAAACAGGATGTGTGGAAAATTGCTTTGCAGCATAGTGATTGGCCGTTGTCCAAATTCTCAGAGGCCTAACAAGCGAATGTGAGAACTCGTCATTGCAAATGGCGCTGGCCACGCCAACTGCGCATGACTGACTCAATCTGCCTGGGAACAAAGATTAGTCTGATGCCAATTAGCCAGAGACACCTGTGCATCTTCCTGTTGGGAGGGGGTGAGTACTGGGTTACGTAACCCCTTAGGAGGAACTAAGTGGATCCACCTTCTATGGGGTGACTGACCTGTCAATCATTGGGCATCTCAAAAAAAGTACTTGTGGACCGGTTAAGGGCCTGCTCTCTCACGTTCTGGATCATGAGCAGTTACCAGCATTGGGTTGGTAAGGCCCCAGACCCTCTGTGGGCTGGGTTAGACACTCTTGGTGAGAGTTAGGAAACGCTTAGGTTTTAGGAAGTTAGTTTTATTCCTGTTAGTCTGTCATATTCAAGTCAAGCCTTATGACAAAGATTGTCAGCACTTTATGCTAAATAATTTTAGAGGTATCACATTAAACATTCACAGTTCTTCCCAGAAGAATAACCCATATATTATTCCACCAAACATGTACTTTCTTGTGGCAGACTTGAAACTACACACAAAACATGCAACAATCACAAGACCTACCTGACACTTTATTAAGATATCAAAGAAGTCATCATCTGGTTCACTGTTGCTGCTCGCCATCAAGCGGCCAAGGACTGACTGACTATTATGCTGATTAAGACGAAGTCCTGGTAAATTGCTGGCATTGGCTCGCTGGTCGTCTAGTCGTCTGCTCTGAGAACTAGCAAGTAGATCAAGAAACTCATCTGTGTGAGGTGGGACCACAGAAGTAGAAAAGGCTGCAGCATGGAAAGGAAAAAAAACTAGCTTAGACATGCACGCAAAGCAGTGAATTAGTCAGAAGCTTCAGGTTTTATTCTAATCAGTCAGAAGGCAGACTTATGCACATTTAATTTTAAAAATCAAATTTTTTTACATTTTTTCATTGTCCTTGAGGAAGTGGAGGACGCAGCAGCTGTCAGTTTGTTCCTGTCTTGAAAACAGTACCGCTGATCATCCATTCTGTTGCTCTGAAATCGGCTTAACAAGTCAAAGAACCCTTCATCTCCAGGCACATCAGAGCTGTTTTTCTAAAAAGCCCAACAATCGGGACAAATCCAGGTTATGTTGATCATTTATGAAGAAAATATAAGAAGCTTTGTTCTAACCATGCAACTTTTCTGCCCCCCCCCCCCCAAAAAAAAGCATGGGAAGAAGAGCCAGCGAACAAGCAGCACTAGGGTAGCGAGCAAGCAAGGAAAACCAGCTTCCTACAACTATATCTTGACATAAAGTAGGGTCAATATTTCAGCAGTGGTGATGCAGGTTTTCATAGTCAAATGTTCAGTTAGAAAACCTATTTTTCATTCCCAATCCTAAATATGTTTGTTCATGAAAACATTTTCACCAATGGATATTGCTTTCTAATAAGGAAGCTTAGAATTGCAGACTTACTGTAGCTTTAATTGCCAAAGATATTGGCCAAGATAATGGTTTCTAATCAAGCTAAAGAATGAAAACCTAGGTATATTTTTACATGTTCGGAGGTTTTCGCGACCCGTACATATCTTTGAATTAATAAAAGCATTTTCCAGGTTGTTCTGGTTGTTTTATTAAGTTAACAAGAGAACAAGGGGTTGTCCTAACATTTCACTCTTAAACCATGAGGAGCATTATCAAAGTTGCAGCAACTTGCTGTCTGCTCTAGTTCTTCTTAGCACAAGTTGTTAACAGATGGAAGATTAACTGCTGCCTTTGCCAGGTTCCTTAAAGTCATACCACCATTTTTATAACAAAGCAATCGAAATAATAAAACATCCAACTGCAGTAAATAGGAAGGGGGAATCTGTAGAGATTAGTGATAGTTGGCTTCCAGTCATCAAAAGGTCTTGCACTTTGACAGATCACAGAACAGGAAACCGAAAGACTGCTTTAATATCGCAAATAATTTAGCACCTAAGTAGTTTTCACAGTGCGTGACTGACAAGCTCTCAACAGATCGGCTGCACGAGGGATGGCTGTTGCGCTTTGATGCCCCATTTTATATCTGGAAAATCTTTGTAGCTATGGAACTTTGTTATAAAAATGGTGGTATGACTTTAAAAGGAACCTCTTGTTCTCTTGTTAACTTAATAAAACAAGTTAACAAAAAATAAAACCAGAACAACCTGGAAAATGCTTCCTTTTATTAATTCAAAGCTATATTTTTGCCTCCAAAAAAAGCTGTCTCAACAGTAGTTTAAAATATAAACAAACATTTGAGACTCTAAAGTCATTAAAGGCTTCACCACAAATACCTTTTGAGAACTTAGAAGTCGATGGTCAATAGAATTACTAGCATCCTGAAGAATTTTGGAAGAAGTGATATTTTTGTATTTTTTGCCTTTTAATCGATTTACAAAGTGCAGTTTTGCTGAAGGTTTGGGAAGCAGTGGCTTCTGTTTGGCCAGGATTTCACTGTTCCAATCTTGTACCTACGAAACAAGGAACAAAGTGTATAAAGAAACTATCCCAAGACAGTTTCTCATGACTGTACAGGTTGAGTATCCCTTATCCGGAACACCTGGGACCAGAAGTGTTCCGGATTTTTCCAGATTTTGGAATATTTCCATATTAAATACAAATAGCGTGCATTAAATGCACCTGATTTGGGGATGGGGAAGCTGGGGGTGCGTGTCTTTGGAAGAGATTGCTAAGTCCAGGCATTTCACCTACCTCTCCTTAGAGTTGCTGCTCGCTTTTATTTATTTTTATTAAGCCCATCCTCCGGTCCTGCTTGCCCTCTCCCAGCTGATTCCCCCCTCCCCAAACTTTGTCCTTAACAGCGGTGGCTGCAATCTCAAGAGGATATCTCGCTTGCCGCCACCTCCTCCTCCAGAGTCTAGTCCACCTTTTAGTTCCAGCAAGCAGGAACACACCAGCAGGTTGCAAGCAGAGACGCTGCTTGCTGCCGAGTCGTGCGCAAAAAACGTTAACAAAAACAGTTGTGCCAGCTTCACCTGGTGAGTAGCAGCACTATTTTTTTTTTTTAAGTCATGGCTCCCAAAATGTCTGATTTTGGAATAGTCTGGATTTTGGATGTCCGGATAAGGGGTAATCAACCTGTACAAAATGTTGGCCAATTAAAATTTTTGCCCAACTTTTGCACTGAAGTGTCTGCTTTTATTCAGATGCGTGTTTTTAAACAAAGCCACAGCTTTGCCTGACAATGTAAGTCCCTCATACTGGAATCAGTTCTGATCACAACAGCAGAAAGTCTTGTGGAAAAGGGCACATCTGGGAAATGCAAGCAGAGAGCAAAGCAGGTACAATGACTAGCAGCTAGCAACAGCACTCCCACCCTTGCTCTCCCCCTTCCCACTGATTAGTCTGGGGGTATTTGGTAGGTCTCTTTTCACCATCAAGCTGGGAAGCTAGGCAGAGAGATGCCACCTTGGAAAAACTTCCTCCTTGATCTGTAAAGGGGCTCCCAAAATCTGGGGGATTTCCCCTTAACTGAAGAAGCCAAAATGGGGAGAAAAAAGTTGGTTACCCTGATAGCTTTACAAGCAGAAATCTCATACACTCTTCCTTCTTTATAAGTACTCCTGCTATACAGATTTTCACTTATACATACTGCACAGATTAAGACCATCCCTCTTTATGCATAGCATGATTTTCAATATAAGGTCCGGGAGCCACTTTGAATCCCCCCTATGGGGGGGAAAAGCGGGATATAAATTCAATAAATAATAACAGTGGGAGGAAAAAGGACGAAGTCTCTCACGGAGGCAAGGTCTACCTCCCATTTTACCCAATGGGTACACCTCCCCTCCGCTTTGAGCTTGAGACAGAGAAGGGGGTGAATTTACTTCACGTGCTCAGGAAGGCGTTCCAAGAGGTCGGATTGAACTTTTATTTCTCCCCCTGTACGTCAGAGGTCTAGAAGGGCCCCCTTTCTCGGGTGTGCTCCTGCAGCTTTAGGGGAAGCGTACATCAAGACCCTTGTAGGACCAAGCACAGCTAGGGAAGAGGCACCCTCCAAGTGAGATGCACTGCCTGATGGGTAGTGCACCCCCAATCTTTCAAGGCATGTGCATTACACGCTCCTTTTTACAGTATATGTTTTTGTGCTATGTTTTATTTACTGTGAATATGGGTTCAACAGAACAGAAGATGAAAAAAATCATGGGAAAAGTGGGAAAACAGCTGAAATGTGAGGAAGTTGCTGACATACTAAAACTTGAGGTGCAAAAACCTCATTATGTGATGCTAGAACTTCTGAAACATTTTCATTGTCAACTTTAACACTATTGATTATGTATAATGTTATTAAATGGTGTTTATTTTACTGTATCACACTTTTTATGGTATTAGGCATTTAGGGTGATTTTGTGGTACTTGGAATGGCTTTGGAACGCGTTGGGATTTTTCCCATTATGTACTCATCCAGATTTTCACTGTAAGGGCTGTTTTCAGGAACAGATTAGGTACATATAAAGAGGGAAAGGTGTATAAGCGAACAATATGCTCATACGGTTTACTGAATTTAGGAATTTGTACACCTTGTTACAGCAAAATCTCTAAGCAATTGTTTGTATAACAAGATAATTACTTTTATGTACATTAACTCAATTTTTGACAATACAAATATTTATATCTACCCATTTATTTTCCTTGTTTACGGTCTCTTGACTAATAAGACAATGGTATGAATGATTTGAATTAAGCTATAAAGAATTAGCTTGTACAATTTAATCTTTAATGCCCTTTTAAGAACTATGAACTAGCTTGACAAGACTATTTCCATATTTTCTTAAAATGCGCCAACCTTTTCTGGGGTGAGCTTCATAAGTTCCATGTTTTCCATACTGTGGCGACGTCCTACACGAGGTCTACTGCCTTTGAGATACAGACATTAAGTAATCGGTTATTTTGAAGGAAAGTTCGATACTTCAGAAATGTCTTGATTTTAAAGCAAGCAAGTTCACTGAGGGGCAACTCTCCAAGCCTATTACTGTCATTAAAGATTACCTCGGCACTGAATCCAATGCAGTTATATTTTGTTGATTATATTTTTGTAAGCCATTTTGTATGTTTGAAAAAGCAAGAGAAATATTTTAAATAAACACACACTTAAAACTCTTATAAGCAAAATAAAATGCATTGTAAAAGCATAGTAGGACATTAGGTTTTACTTTGATCACTAAGACTCTAGTGTAACCATGATCGGAAACTGCATTAATGTATGAAATTATTCTTATACCTCGTTATAGGAATCCATGACAAGCACACTTAGCAAAATACCTTCGTGCAAAAAGACAATGCTATGCCCCAAATCCAGGAGATGTTTTTCATTAAGAACAAAATTCTAAAAGTTTACTTAGAAAAATGCTTCACTCAGTTCAGTGGTACATACTCCCTAATACATATGCTTAACAGCGACTTGCATAACCTTTTCCCATGTTTTGATTTTAGACAAAAAAGTGACTTGTGCAAAGGGCATGAGGGCTTTCCCATGTAGTTAGGAATGCACCCCTCTTCTACCATGAAAAGTAAGACCTACCGTCATTTTTGTGTGATTTTTGCTGGCACTCATAAATATAAGACCTCCCCTGAAAATAAGACCTAGCTAGGGTCATTAGCCAGATGGAAGCGACCCCCCCCCCCGTCACTTACTTTGACCGATTTAAGCTTTATTCTTTCCCGAGGGTGCAAGGCTCTGGAAAGCCTGCACTTGAGTCCTCCACCATAGAGACGACGTGCTAGAGAGGCCAGGAAGGTCTGCAAGGAGGCTGCAACCTTGCAGAGTCTCTCTAGCATGTCGTCTCCTTGGTGGAGGACACCTTCCAGAGCCTTGCACCCTCGGGAAAGAATAAAGCTTAATCGGTCAAAGTAAGTGCTGGGGGGTTGCGGGGGTGCCGGGGGGGTCGTGCCACAGGTTGGGAAAATAAGACCACCCTGAAAATAAAACCTACTGAATTTTTTGGAGACAAAATTATTATAAGACACTGTCTTATTTTCGGGGAAACACAGTAAGAACTGGGTGTAACGGTCAGCCCCCACGCGAAGGAGACAATGTTCGTTCAACCGACGGTCAGCCCCCACGCGAAGGAGACAATGTTCGTTCAACCGACCCTACCTCGTGCTGGTGCAAGGGCATTCCCCACTCAGGGAAGAATTGCAACCAAACCAAAGACAGACAATAAACCAATTTTAAAAAGAACACAGAACAGCATGGAAAAGATAAACCAATCAGCCAGCACATCACTTAAAAGAAGGTCAAACAAAACAAAAATGCATCCTGGGACAAGGCTGGGAGGTGGGAAGAGCCTTTGTGTGACCCGGACGTGGGTTGTTAAGCTTACAGAAGCCCTGCGGAGGTTTGAAAATGGCGCGATTTCACCACGCAAAAGGTACAGAGCCCTGCGGAGGTTTGAAAATGGCGCGATTTCACCACGCAAAAGGTACAAACAGGGATTGGTGGGCTTTTTTCTTCCTTTACATTTTTTTTTAAGGTGGACCCCGCAGATCCGGGACCCGCGGTAAATCCACGGATCCCGAATCCGCAGATAGAAAGGATCCACTGTACTCTAATCTGCAGTCATGCACACTTGGGATTTCCCCCTCTAATCAGTTTATGTATGCTTGCTAAATGAACTGAAAATAAAAATTTCGGTTCTGAAGAAAAAATGAGATAATGCAAGGATCAACACAACGCTGAAGATTAACAGAAATCTTACTGTAGCTCTTAATGGAGGAAGAAATCTACTGTTCAATAATAATCACAGAAGCATGAATGCACTTACCATTCAAGCTATTATCTAGAACATGATTTTCTGCCATAATTGAGCTGTTTGTGCTAAAACTTAGACCAAGCACCATCTGAAGGTCTGAGAGGTTAAGTTTAGCTGTTAGTTCTCCAGTTTTATCTCCCACCTGCAACCAAAAACATTAGTTTAGTATGTTCTTATAGTCAGCCACTTTTTCATATACTATCCATAAGCATGTAAATCTCACAGCACAATCCTGCGCAACCCAAGGGCGGCGGAACGAGCGTTCCGCCGCCCTAAGCAGTCAATCAATCAACAAACCTTTATTGGCATAACATAACAAAACATAAAACATAAAGAGTAATAATAATAATACACAATAAACAAGCAAAACAAAAAACGAAAGCATGAGAAAAAGGGAGGCATAACTCATAAACAGTTAACAATCCTTTTACCTAGCCTTAAGCAGTCGCAAGCGTGCCATGAGGCACGTTTGCGTCTACTTTCAAGCACGGAAGGCCGGCGCAAGGCCGGCCTTCCCTGCTGGGCTGGCGGAGCTCCCCTGGGTCCGCCGGACCCAGATAAGACAGGATCTGGCGGACAGCGGGGATGTTCAGCGGGAGAGGGCGGCCATAGGCCCAGCCGGGGGCATGGCTCCCACCATATCCCAGCCCCCACCGGGCAGCTGAATTCCACCCGCAAAATAGCTGGTGGAAATCAGAGAAGGCCGATCAGCCGACCCCGGATTTACACTCGGGGAAGGGAACAATAGTCTCCTTCCCCCGAGGAGACCTCCGGCCGAGCGACACACACGCCGCGGCGGAGGATAGGATCTGGTGGGCAGCCTGGACCGCCCGGCGTATCCTTATGCAGGATTGCGCCGTCAATCTACTAAGACAGTTTTGTAAACTGAAATAATATGCAATAGATCCTAGAGAAAATAATATTTCTAAAGTTATACCTTGCTTTCTTTTCTTTCTTTCCCACTTTAATGCAGTATTTTCAACATTATTTGTGGCTAATTCATTTCAAAGATATGCATACTTTCTTTTCTCACTGGGATGGGGACCCATAGTAAAAACAAAAAGGCACAGTACAAAGAACCAAGAACTTAGAATATATGCACATACCTCTCTCGAAATGTCTAAATGTTTTTCTGCATAATGCATAGCTTGATCATGATTCCCCAGGGCTGTGTAGGCATTTCCTAAACTCCAGCATGCTCTTCCTTCACCAATTCTGAAACACAGTTCAATAGAGTACATTTATTCAAATGCTCCAGACTATCTAATTAACTATCTAAAGATCTAATGAACTTTTTAGTACTCTTTAGATAGGACTTGGCCTTACTTGATTGATAGCGCAATCTGATTTAACTTTTGTGCTAGTGTAACCAGCGGCGCAGTGAGAACGGGAGGCCCCAGAACGGAAAAGGGATTCAAATCCCCTCTGAATTCCTCTTTTGGAGGGGATTTGAATCCCTTTTCCGTTCTGGGGCCTCCCGTTCTCGCCGCGCCGCTGGTTACACCTGCACAAAAGTTAAAGTTGGATTGCACTGTGAGTTTCTTACTTATTTCTCCCAAGGGGCAGTGGCGTAGGAATGGGGGGGTCCATCCCTCGGTGGCACGCCAGGGGGGTGCACGGCCGCCGATGGGGGCGGCAAATCGGTGGTGCCGCTGCCGAGGCTTCCAGAGGGCAGGGGAGGTGTTGTCTGCCCTCCCTAGGTGACAATTTTGGCCAGTTACAGGTCACTGACGTCACCCGTGGGCGTGGTTTCTGGCCGACGTCACCACCGGGGGTCATCATTGTGGCCTGCGCCCCCCAGGCGAGGGCGACGTTGCAACGCCACTGCCAAGGGGACTCTGTGTTTCTTGATCAGCAGCCCCCATGCCACAGGGCAAACCACTTCTGGAATGAAAGGGACTTTCCAAAACAGTTTGTAATACAAATACCTGGTGTTCAAAGAGAAATAAGTAAGAAACTCAATCAAGTAAGGCCAAGTCCTATCTAGTAAAGGTAAAGGTATCCCCTGACAATTAAGTCCAGTCGTGTCCGACTCTAGGGTGTGGTGCTCATCTCCATTTCAAAGCCGAAGAGCCAGCGTTGTCCGAAGACGCCTCCGTGGTCATGTGGCCGGTATGACTCTCCTTGCCGCAGCGCGTAGCATGCAGCTGGAACATGGAGCGCTGTTTACCTTCCCGCAAGCGGTACCTATTTATCTATTCGCATTGACATGCTTTGGAACTGCTAGGTTGGCAGGAGCTAGCCAAGCAACGAGCGCTCACCCCGTCGCGGGAATCGAACTGCCGACCTTTCGATCGACAGCTTTATGGTTCAGCGGTTTAACCCGCTGCACCACCCGCTGGCCTAAGTCCTATCTAAAGAGTACTAAAAAGTTCATTAGATCCAAGTCTATATAAATAAATCTGACAATTCTACCTTAAATATACAGGTGGCCCGCATCTTATGCAAGAGTTACATACCAAGGTCAGCGCATGAAGCCAAAATCACATATAGTCGAAACACCCTTAAATCCAACAAATATGTACTGTCTCTTTAAGAACTAAAAGCACAGTATGAGAGATACGCAAAAACTGAGGGAACTGCAGCTTCATTCTCTCATTTCAGACTTGCTTCAGGGCATAAATAGTATAAGTTAAATGGCAGGCAGACTATTTAAAGTGCACTATTAAAGTGTCTGTCTTTGTGGGGGGTGAGCAAGTATACTTGAATTTGCACAAGTCTATCGCATGCAAGATGTGGGCTCACTGTATCTTTATATACAGAAAAAGATAATATATAGCAAGCGGTTGTTAAAAAAAAAACTTACCTATCATTCAGTTCTTCAGCAATCGCCAGATGCTTTAGATGGTAGTCTATGGCCTTTTCGTAATCTTGAAGTAAAGTATACGTGTTTCCAAGGCTGTAACAAGCTTGTGCTTCTACAGCCCTGTCTGTAAGCTGCCGAGCGAGCTGCAGCGTCTTCCTAAAAAGGCAATGAATTAAATGTAATGCCCACATACTACTGTATCATCACCAATATAGCTGCATGGTGTGTGTGTGTGTGTGGGGGGGGGGCTCTGCTTTTTCTACTGGAACCATCAATAATTAACATTCAATAGAAAGTTATTTTCCTTCCATTTCTGTTTTACCCTTCCAGAATGCTGCAAGTTTATTTTGCTTAGATTAGGAGTTGGCAACCTTCTTCCACATAGGGGCCACCAGGGGACGCGTGCACAGTGTAGACTCTGCCAGCCAGTGTGTGTTTCTTTTAAATTAAGTTTGCTTTCCCCCATTTTCCTCACAGGGTATCAATTCTGGAGCTTAAAAATGAGGTGGAGGGGGGGAGAAAGGCATGGATGTGCTCTAGCCAGAGGCTGCAGGGAACGTGAGTAACTGATATATATGCGTAGAGAGACCTACAACTCTTTTTACTATAGAAGAGGATCGGGCAAAGGGATGACGACAGCGGAGGGTGTTTTCTTGGAGCAGGGGAGAATTGGAGCCAACCTTGCAACCTCCCCCCGCCCATCATCATCTTGTCTTGCTTACTGGTTTACAAAAAACTCCGTCCTCTTTAACTGTCTCCCACCCTTGCAAACCGAGGGTACTCCCCCCCCCAAAAACAATGGTTCTCTTTTGACTAGCCCTCTAGGAGAAGTTGGGTGAATTGGGAGGTTAGGCCATTTGGGTGAGCTAGAAATGGTAATTGCTGACACGGGTCTTTGGTATTGGAGCTAGTTTTGTATTGTTCTTGTTTCTGTAAGTGTATTTATGCCAATAAAGGTTATGGTATGGTATGGAATAGCCCTCTGGAATGCATCAAGTGTGCAACACTGAGATACATATCTCGTGAGCAATGCTATCTTGCGGGATATAGTCTCCAAGCGTAGCAAAAGCTGGGGCAAGGGAGGAAAGAATCAAGGGGAGGTGGCTGTGACCAGCATTGGCAACCGAGTGAGTCCTCAGGTTCGCATCCATCCTTTAATGAAAGACATACAGTGGGGTTTGCAAGTGATTAAAGAGAAATAGAGGAGGGAAGCCCAAAGCGTCCATCTGCTTAGTGAGGGCTGCTTGAGAATTGATTTGACACCGCTTTGGACAAAGAACCCAGTGCAAAGGACTGGTGCGCCTGCACACACCTCCCCCTCCTCAACCCTGGCGTCCCAGTGCCCCAACTATGGGCCAGATTTGCTGGTGTCCCACAGTGCCCCAACTATGGGCCAGATAATTTTGGGTGGCGGGACGGATCCAGTCCGTGGGCCACAGGTTGCTTACTCCTGGCTTAGATGAATTAATCCTGGGTCCTTTCCAAACACATGAAAAAAACCAAGATTTGTCTTTAAAACAGCCTTGGGAGCAAACTACACAAATGTGTTAATGCTCGTTTCCAACTGTAAGTGCCTCCTTTTCCTTTTAAGCAACCGTGTGGGGAAGCAATCCTGGTTAGAGCTAGAATGCATGGGGAGGTTCATTCTCCCACCACATGCTATTTATTTCCCAAAAAATGAACCTGCTGAAGCATCGATTTAATTCCGAAGCCAATATTCATCTAGACTAGAGAATTTGGTATTGACAATTTCCTGCTTGTTATCTGTTCATATGGTTGGTTATCTGTTCAGGACTTATTATTTGTTCAGGACATTGTTGGCTTAAATTTCACATAGTACCTTGTATTTTACATATGAATAAAATTCATGTACCAATGTAATATGAATGCGGCGGCCCGGGTGGTTGCCGGGGCCTGTTGGTTCGACTCAGTCGGACTGTTGCTTCGGCGGCTACACTGGCTGCCGGTTCATTTCCGGGCACAATTCAAAGTGCTAGTTTTGACTTTTAAAGCCCTTAACGGCTCAGGTCCAGGGTATTTGAGGGACCGCCTCCTTACCTATAATCCGACCCGTACTCTGAGGTCATCAGGGGGGGCCCTGTTAACCGTGCCGCCACTGACGGAGGTGAGGGGGATGGTGGCGCGGAATAGGGCCTTCTCGGCAGTGGCACCCCAATTGTGGAATTCCCTCCCCCTGGAATTGAGAACGGCTCCCTCCTTGGAGACCTTTCGGCAGGGCCTTAAGACATTTTTATTTTGATCAGCATTTGATGTCTGACATGGTGGGCTGGCTTTTTAACAAATGTCTTTTAACAAATGTAAATGGATGACCCACTGGGGCTGTTTGTTTTAATTGTTTTAATTCTTGATTTTAAATGTATATATGTATTTTAATGTTTTTATTGTAAGCCGCCTTGGTTGCCCTTGTGGGAGAAAGGCGGGGTATAAAGTCTATAAATAAATAATAATGTGTCAATCCTAAAAAATGATAGCCCTCTGCTCCTTTCTCTAAACACAAAATGTTTTGATACTGAAATATTTTAACTAGTACAGGGGGGTTTTGCACACTCAACCACAATATGAAAGGTCAAGGAAGAGATCTTCCCCAAGCCATGCTAGATGTGGGTTGCCTTCTTCATGTTACAGCCATGAGTCCTATGGATTACTGCCACATCATCTGGATTTAACAACTAAACATCCTCCTGGCCCTACAGATGATAGGAGCATTGCTTTAGGCTGCAATCCTATACACACTTACCTGGGAATAAGTCCCATTGAACTCAATGGGTCTTACTTCTGAGTAGACATGCCTAGGATTGCACCGCAAATTATCATTCCTCTCTACTAACAGCATACCACAAACGTGGTTTGCTCAAAAGCTGTATCATTCTTCATGGGTTAACATATTCCACGCTGACTAGGAGTGGGAGATCCTGCCTCAGAGAAAGGATTCAGAGTGGATGGTTGAAGCTAACTTTTAAAGTTCATACATGTGAAATGCCTCAATAATTAAAAAAAAAGAGTATTCAGCATGTTTCAGAATTTTACTTTCTGTAATTACCGTATTTTTTCGCTCCATAAGACGCACCGGACCATAGGACGCATGCGTAATATGGAGCTAAAAATAGTGTTAAAAAAATCTTGCTTTTAACAGTTTTACTTACCTGGTTGTTGATCTTCAGCTCCAATTTTCGGGTGCCCCAGCCAGCTCCCAGTCGCGTTCGGCGCCTGGGCTAAGTTCCCAGGCGCTGCACGCGACCTGGGAACCCTGCGCAAACATCGCAGCAACTGCGATGTTTCCGCAAGGCTCCTGGTCACGTTCGGCGCCTGGGAACTTAGCCCAGGCGCTGGACGCGACCTGGGAGCCCTGTGCAAACATCGCAGCAACTGTATTTTTCACTTTATAAGACGCACACACCCCAAATAGGGGGAAATGTCTGTGCGTCTTATGGAGCGAATAGTGAAAAAAATGTCTTGCATTTAACAGTTTTACTTACCTGGTTGTTGATCTTCAGCTCCAATTTTCGGGTGCCCCAGCCAGCTACCAGTCGCGTTCGGCGCCTGGGCTAAGTTCCCAGGCGCTGGACGCGACCAGGGACCTCTGCGCAAACATCGCAGCAACTGCGATGTTTGTGCAGAGCCTGCAGTCGCGTTCAGCGCCTGCGCGAAGTGCCCTGACGCTAGACGCAACTTCAAGTTCCTCCGATGTTTCCGGAGGGCTTGCAGTCGCATTCAGCATCAGGCAACTTCGCCCAGGCGCCGAATGCGACTGGGAGCTGGCTGGGGCACCCGAAGATTAGAGCTGAAGATCAACAACCAAGTAAAACTGTTAAATGCAACACATTTTTTTCACTATTCGCTCCATAAGACGCACAGACATTTCCCCCTATTTGGGGGGGGGAGTGCGTCTTATAGAGCGAAAAATACGGTGACAAGGTTTCTCACCATTATCAATTGTATAATTCCTATTTTCTTGCATACTAAATTGGAGGCTAATCATGTCATAGAAAAATGATGATATAACTAAAAAGCAAAAACTGCAACAAAGGCATGCCCTTTTGAAACAATCTTACTAAAGTAATGAGAAAGAGAGGGAAGCAAATCAATCACAAGTACCTCAACAGCGCAACCCACCATAAGGATCTGGCCGGTGGCCCAGGGCCACCCACCAGATCCTGTGCACTGGCGACCAGGTTGCCGCCGAGTTGGAGGTCTACTCAGGGAAGGGGACACTCATCCCCTTCCCTGAGTGTAAATGCTGCCCGGGCCGATTGGCCTCCTTGGATTTCTGCCAGCAAAATTGCTGGTGGAAGTCGGAGGACGTCGTATAACGGCCCAGTCACCCGGCGGGGACTGGGATATGGCCGAGACAATCCCCCTCCCCCTCCCAGGCCAGCTGGACCAATGACCCCCCTCCCTCGCCCAGCGAAACGCCCCCGCACCCACTGGATCCCTGTTTACCTGGTCTGGCAGCCGCAGGGGTGCTCCGCCGCCGGAGCAAGAGAGGCCGGCCTCTGCGCCGGCCTTCCTTGCTCTCGAGTCATTGCGAACGTGCTTTACAGCATGTTCGCGACGTCTCCTGGCGACAGAACATTTGTTCTGTCGCCGGACGTGCGAAGATGATTGCGCTGTAAATCACTGCGCTGTAAATCACTGTAAATTACTGGAGGAAGGTTGGGATACAAGTGTAATAAATTAAAACTAAAAAGATTCAATGACCTGGTGAAGTCGTTTTGTTAGCCTTTCATGAAAATAGTGTTAAGCAATACATTGACTAACTTGTAATATTCAGCAGCGGTTTCAAATTCTCCAAGGAAAATATAGGCATTTCCAAGATTGCTGTATGCTCTTCTTTCTGCAGCTCTATCACCAAATTCTTTTGCAATTAAAAGGCGCTGAAAAATGAAATTATCTTGTCAAAGGTTGTACCAAGCGTTCTTCTGTACAATTCAAAATTATGCATACTTCTAACCCTTGAAGTAACACATGATAGAAGTATTTACTTTTTAATTCAACTGTTTTTTTAAAACACAACATTTGAGTTTACACTGGGAAGAATTCTAAATTCCCACTAATACAGCATATCATTATCTGGGTACGGTGGGACCTCGGTATCCGCGGGGGATGCATTCTAGACCCCCCCCACGGATACCGAGAATCTGCAGATACCAGGGTCTGAGCTAGGAAAGTTTTTTTAAAGTAGGGGGAAAGCCCCCAAATCACCATTTTTAGCTTTGCACGGGCAAACCGCGTTGTTTCCAAGCCTCTGTGGGGCTTTTGCAAGCTAAACGACCCACATCCAGGTGACACAAAGGCCCCTCTGTTTACCTATGCTCGCCCCAGAATGCATTGTGAGGCTTGGAAACAGAGCGGTTTGTCTGTGGCAAAGGTAAAAACAGAATTGGGCGCTTTTGTTCTACATTTAAAAACCTTCCTAACGTGGACCCTGAGGATCCGAGATCCGTGGTGAGACAAATTCACTGTTCAGGTAAGCAATCAATGTATTGTAAAAGAACTACATGCAATATATGGCACAGAACCTGGGAATACCAGGTTTCTGCTTTTTGTTTTAACACACCAATATACAACTTAGTGAAGAATTCAAATATTTTTTCCATCCCTTTTTCCTCCCAGACAGCCCTCCTCTGCTTGGTCTCTGTAGCTTGGGATGGTGGCAGCGGATATAAATTACCAAGGCTTTTCCCCCACTCAACTGCTGGTCCAGTAAAGGAAAAGTGGGAAGCAGGAAGGACTGTGGGCATGCTACCTGCTACTCTCCTTGGTCAGCCTGCCTTTTCCTGAGAATCCCTTTTTCTAACAGGGGTAGAGGGGATTCCTATCAAATTTGTAAATGAAACAAAGCTTGGGGGGGGGGGAATAGCTAATACCCTGGAATACCAAATTAGAATTCAAATGATCTTGACATCTCCACCAGTGAGTCGATATCAAGAAGATGAAATTCAACACAGACAAATGTAAAGTCCTGCATGCAGGAACAATCAGAGGCAGGATGGGGAAAACCTGGCTTGGCAACAGCATGCACTGGCATTGCTAGAGGTGGGGCGGAACAGTAACCGCTCCGTTCCATGGTGGCCCCACTCACTCGCTGTCGGAACCAATCCGAGCGGCAAAGGCAAACGCGCAGGGAGTCTCCTGCGTGTTGCCTTCGCCGCTCAACTGGTTCCAACAGAGGATAAGCAAGGCCACCATGGAACGGAGCGGTTACCGCTGTGCAAGACTTACCGTTCCCGCCCCACCTCTAGCAACGCCAGTGACAGCATGTAGATGCATGTGACAGCATTCTAGACACCATGTCTAGAAAAAAGGCGCCTGAGGGGGGACATGATTGAGACGTATAAAATTATGCATGGGATGGAGAGAGTGGATAGAGGGAAGTTATTTTCCCTCTCACACAACACTAGAACTAGGGGACATCCACTCGAATTGAGTGGAGGGAGTATTAAAACAGACAAAAGGAAATATTTCTTTACCCAGCGTGTAATTGGTTTGTGGAACTCCTTGCCACAGGGGGTGCTGATGGCACCTGGCCTGGATGCCTTTAAAAGGGAATTGGACAGATTTATGGAGGAAAAGTCCATCACAGCTTACAAGCCATGATGGGGATAAGCAACCTCCTGGTTGTAGGAGTAGGTTTTATCCGTGCCAGGTGCAAGGGAGTGGCGACAAGATACAAGTATCTTGTTGTCTTGTGTGCTCCCTGAGGCATCTGGTGGGGCCACTGTGTGATACAGGAAGCTAGTCTAGATGGGCCCTTGGCCTGATTCAGCATGGCTCTTCTTAAATTCTTATTAGGTTCTTATGTATGAAGAAGATCTAGGTGTCTTATTGGACCATGACCCAGCAGTACGATGCAGATGCAAAAAAAAGCACAAAAAGCAAATGCATTGCACTTGCAAAAACAGAGTCCAGATCACAAGTAGTAATGATTTCACTATGCTGCACTAATCAGACCTCACTTGGAATCCTGTGCCCAGTTTTGGGCACCACGTTTTAAGAAGGACGTTGATAAGCTGGAGTGGGTAAAGAGGTCAACTAAGATGGTGAGGGGTTTGGCAACCAACTCCTATAAGGAACAGTTAAAAAAGAGTTTTGTATGTTTAGCCTGAAGAAGAGAAGACTATATCAAGTATCTAAAGGGCTGTCACACTGAAGAAGAGGGCTTGCTTTCAATGGTTTCGGAGGGGAAGAGTAGAACCAATGGGTTGAAACTATAGGGAAGTAGATTTAAGATTTAGAATTTCCTAACTGTAAGAGCTGTCCAGCACTGGAACAACCTGCTTTGTGCAGTTGTAGGCTCTCTTGAAAACTTCCAATGGGGGAGGAAAGGGCTAGATGGCCTTCTGTCAGGGACACTGATGCCTGAGCTGAGCAGGGGTTGGACTGTCGACTTCCAAGTCCTTCCAACTCTACTATTCTATGATTTTAAACTGCAGGTATCCAATAGAGCACCCTGGGAAACATCAACATTCACACTCTTGTACCTGTTCATGAGCCATAACAGCACTCCTGAAGTTGCCCAGAAGATAATGGGTATTCCCCAGGTTTCCATAGGCACGTCCCTGGGCTGCTCTATCACCCAGCTCTGTCACTATTGTCAAGTTCTCTCTATTTAACAAGAACAGCAGCAGCAAAAGCAGTTATAAGGTTTATGTTGCAAACAAGTATACAACTAGCAGTCCCGACAGTCACTGACCTCTCTGTCACCGCAAGGAAAAGGTTTAGGTTTTACATTTACAGGTCTGGTTTAATGGCCACAAGAGTAAGCTTTCATAGAAGCCAAAGACAATAGGTGTTTTATGCTGCCATCTTCACAAGGGCCCTGATTCAAGCAGCCAAATGTAGCAAGCTCTCTAAGCAGAGATTCTGAACTTCGCCTTTTCAGAAGCAGTCGTATGAGCCATCCCTAAAACTTGAGAAAACTCTAAAAGTGGCCTGCACTGACAGAGAAAAAAATGGGGAGGGGAAGAAAAATGTGTGCACACAAATACTGTGCTGCCCCGTCCCCTGGATTGTGGCCAACGTAGAGTCACTTTGCAGAAGAGAAGAGTTTTGCTGAAATAGCATTCACTTAACATCTTAACATTCATGAAAGATGGGGGGGGGAGGGCAGAGAAGGGTCATCAATTCACAGTGTCTTTTCTGTGGCAAGAATGGTTGCATGAATCAGGCCTTAGTATTTAGCAAAAGGAAATAGCACATGTGCTAAACATTTTCAGAGGACGGAGTTTCAGATCTATTTAAATCTACTGCTGTAGAAATGTCCATTTTCACATTATAGCCTAGTTCAGTGTTTCCCAAACTTTTTCGACCTGCGGCTCCCTTGACCATTGGCGACCTTTGACTGCGGCTCCCCATTACATTATGTTGATGCCTGCCAATTGGCATTGCACTGTTTTCCAAGAGGATTCCGTGGCACTCCACGGCTCCCACGGGAACCGCACCTCCCACTTTGGGAACCACTGGCCTAGTTTATCCTCAGCTGATGGCAGAGTAGGCAGGCGTTTGCTCGAAGACTGCTGACTGGAGAAAGTTGCCATGAGCATATTACATCAGTGTTACATGAGTTTCTTGTTTGTTTCTGATCTCACTACAAAGTTCTGATTATTATCTTTAAAATCTATATGGTTTGGGGCCACGTCACATAGAAGACTGTTTGCACCCATATGTTCTTGCCTGGACCCAAAGGTTGCCATCTCAGGCCCTTGCTCTCTGGCTCACCACCAAATGAATTGCAGTTGGCGGGGATCATAGACAAGGTCTTCTCCGTAATATCACCATGACTATGGAATATATTGCCAGAGGATATCTGTCAAGTCCCCACATTGGTTGCTCTCTGAACTTGTTTCTAATTTGGCTTTGATAAGAGTCTTTGTTAAATTTTCTTCTCTTCCTTTCTTCATAAACATATAGTTGGAAATGGGATGCAGGTGACAAGATGGAAGCAGAATCCAGACAAAACTGATGGTCAGTAAATCTTGGGATTTCAGATTTTTTGAAAAAAGAATACCTACAATTATTGAGGTTCAGGGATCCAAGCCACAAAGTTATCTTGGATTGACTACAGAGCATAAACTCCAGGCAGCTGTGTGACCAAGAGGCTTTTCCCATCAGTTCTGTCTGAGAAGGCTACATCCCTTCCCCCTCCCCCAATTCAGAACTGGTGACAGCTGTCACTATTAATATATTTCTATGCCATTTTTCAATTGAGTGGCCCTTACAGTGGCTCACAGAATCTAAAAATATACGTACTATAAAGCTACCGGTAGTTTTCTGTAATACACTCAATGTGCAGCAGCCCTTGAACACTATTCAGAAGCAACACTCAATACAATAGCCTCATGCTTCTGATTCTGCACGATAAAAACAACATTTGGAGTAAGGGACAGAGATTTTTTTCTGCTGTAATAAAAAAGTATGCTTATTGTTTTAACATACCTCCACTGGCACTCCAGTACCATCCCAGACATCCTAAGGTTATGCGTGTAACGCATCAAACCCTAAAAAGCATGGGCCATATATACCATTGTGATTTCTATGATAAACCATAAGTGTGCCATTCACAATACTATGGCACTATGGCACAGTACTATGACCAATACTATCTATGCATTAAGCTCACATGGCAAAGACACATAGTGTTCATGGTGGCTGCTTCACAATTGCTGACATTTCTCTCCTTGGAAATTGTCCCAGAGGATTTATAGTGACCAATGTTAAGCTGGTATAAAGAGAGGAGAGACTTGAAATTTAATCTTAACGTTTTGTGTGAAATTTACTTCATTTTAGCTTTAACTAACTTTAACTATATTATAGATTAAGCTTTTCCTACAGAGAGGAAAAGAATCTAAATTCAGACCAGAAAAAAATAATTGTTTTCAAAGAAATATAATATTCTATTATTTTAAGCTACATCAAATTATCCTTGAAAAGATTGATCCTTTTTAAAAAGGGTGTTACTTACTCATAATAATCTGCGGCTTTCCGTAATGCAGCTTTAACATCATCTGGAAATTCCCCTGGATCATGGGTACCTGCACAGGCTACACTTTTACCCTTGGAGTGATACACATTTCCAAGGTTATAAAGTGCTCTTGCTTCTCCAACCTATAATACAAATTACAATACTTTGGAAATGAATGTCATACTGTGCCTTATGAACATTTACAGCCTGACAGATAAAGCAAGTTTCTCGGGTATTAAAAGAAAGGTGTCAACATTTTTACACAGTCAAGCCACTCTGATATGCCTGTTAACCACAGTATTGCAAAAGCTGACTCACTCCATTTGTAAATATAATTACCAAAGTAATCATAACTGTAAGAAACATTCTGAATAGCAGGGTGCTCATCCTATTAGCAATTTAACAAGCGGTCTTCCATTTCACACCATTCTGAAATTGATCACCCCAGCATTTTGACAAAGATTGAGGAAGAAAAATTCAGATTTAAAATACTGGAGTACTACAGGAATATAAAATGCAGGGAGAAGACAGCCACTGCAAAACAGACTAGTGAAACCAGCGCAAAATGATGTACAATAAAAGCTGCAAAATCCGACATATCAGAACCAAACCATAGCCTAATGTCTCCATTGCTATAGCTGTCAGTTTCACTTGGGAAGCCGACAGTGCTATCAGTTTCACTCTGAACATTCAGCTTCACTCAGTATGCTGCCAGAACTGTCAGTTTCACTCAGAACTTTGTCAGTTTTCCAGACATCAGCACAATTAGGCTGCAAACAGAAAGCTGGGGCTGGTGAGCTCGCTGAACTGGTTAATAGACCTCTCCTGATCATAAAGTGCCAGACATCACAACTTTTACTTTACCACTTCTGCTGATCACTGGAACCTCATACTGACTTTTAATTCATCATCACAAATGGCCCAGATGTGTGCTACCTATGTTTTTGAAGTTAACCACATGGCACAAAGCTTACTTTTTGGAGTATCAAAACTGAAATTTTCAGAAACTTGTAGGTGTTACCAAGTATTGTGTTAGAAACTATATTCTGTGGCTCACAGCCCAAACCTATCCAGCGTCGGTACAGCAGGGCCATGTGGCTGGATAGGAGCGGGCTAGAGGGGTAAGGGGATGTTTGTCTGTGTGGAGTTTGAACGTTCTCTCCATGTCTGCATGGGCTTTCTCTGGTCTGCAAAGCTCACATTTATTTCAATGTTTAATATTAGAAGTGTTTTGGGTCTTTATTTAGAAGTTTGGTGATGTTTTTGTGACCAGAAATATGCCGTAAACTCTTGTTTATGTATATCAGCCTACAGTAAAACTGGTTTCATTATAAGTCATTTTGCTTACAGTTGCAGTTTCCAAGAACCTATCAACAACTTTAAGTGAGGACTTGCTGTATAGTATGTTTGGGATTTTTCTACTACCTACAGCAAAGGCATCTTAAATTGTAGCACTGTTCAAGTATAGACATCCAATCCTTTTTTTCTGACAGTGCTGAGAATAGTAAGTGCTCTTACCTTGTCACTGAGCTCTCTGGAAATGTCGAGGTGCCTCTGACAGCAGACAATAGCTTCCTCATAATTTCCAAGCACCTTCAGAGTATTCCCCAAGTTACCACTTGCTTTGGCTTCTCCTAGCTGGTCTCCAATGGTCCTAAAAATTGAAATAACATAATAAAAATTGAAATAACTCATTCCTGCCACTTCTATAAATAATTGTGCTCAATCTACCATAAACAGCAGAAACATTTTCCCAGTAACAATCATCCATATTAGTAACCAAATATTTATCAAAGTTCAAACACACCTAGTTCCCAATCTTAAGCACATTTACTCTGTATTTCTGTTTTCTGGATAAGCCTCATTCATACAACAATTTCTGTTAATGACTTGGCAAACACTGCTTGGAAAACATTTAATATTGCTTGAACTTCTATATTTCTACATGCAGTACATTCTGGATATCAATTCATCCAATAGTTAAAACATAAAGAAAACACAGCAAAGCAAGATCAGTGTGGGGAAACACTTTCTGTAACACAGTATTTCCAATCAATATATTATATAATGCCTTTTAAGTTTGCCTGGCAACAACAGACAGAGAGGCAGGACAGCGACAGAGAAGCAGGACAGCGAACAATCACATATTCTTCCCCTGGTTTTGACTGCTTCTATTTTCCTCGTTGTTGTCTCCATTTGCCTCTTTTTAGTTTTAGATTGTCTGATCCGTCTGAGACAGGGAGCAACAGTATCTACATTCATCTTCTATGTAAAATCACTTCAAGAATATTGGTGAAAAGCAATAATAAATATTCTAAACATACAGAAACATTTTCAGGTATGTTTGGGGGTGTGTGTGAAGCAGAGATAGGCCCTATACATAACTAATTAAAACCCAAACCTATCATATTCCTGAAAGGGGAAGAACATGCCTAACTTGTATATTACCAGAGCAACCTGGTTGCTGTCACATCTGTGGCTACTCCCCATGCATTCTTGATAATCTTTACATCTTCTTCCCATGCATTTAAGATAAACTGCATTGTTAGACATCACCACAGCGGTGTCTGTACACACACCTAGATTTTTATATTGTCAGAACCAATAAGTGTCAGAACCCTCCATTATTTTTGGGTGCTGTGGTCAAACGTGTGGCGAACAAGGTTTGGTCAGGAAGAAATGAACACATTTGGGTGATCCTAAATTAACCATAATCTCAAATTACCTCGCAAGGGTTAAATCGTGGTGGTGATATTCCAAAGCCTTTGCATATTCATGCAAGTAGAAATAGGCATTGCCCAGCTGGCTATAAATTGCACTGAGTGTTTTTAAGTCTTCTGTTCCAACCTGAACTGCAGCTTCAAAAAAAGATACACCAGCTCGACAGTCTCCCGCTTTACACAACCGCTCCCCTTCCAAGGCAAGCTCCAGGCAAGAAGCTTCCATTCTGCAAACACGGAATGCAAAGAAATTGTGAGTTTCAATATACAGCTATCCCCTAAAGCAGCCATTTTTTAAAAAACAACAACAAACAGCTTTAATACTGCTTCAAGTATTAAATTTGTTTGAATCGAGTTTTATTTCAAGTATACACTGAATGGATTGCTTTCGCATCACAGGCTCAGCATTAAGTTCCAATTAGTTACATTACATCAGCTGATGCCTATTGAGCACAGATATTACGACACACAACAGAAAGGTGTGGTAGCAGGAAACCTAAGTATTAATTTACTAGGCCGTGAAAGTGTTTGTAGCCTGCCTACTATTTATGCTAGTCATTTTTATGGTATACCAATAGACTAAAAGAAAACATATTTTTCAGTTCACAAATTATTCCCCACCTAGTCACTTTCAGGACAGGAGATTCTGTCACGTACATGCAACCAGCAACATAGCCATTGACAGGTTTCCTAGTTAAAGTCTTAAGGCTGGGCTACATTGTCCGCGGCTGCGTCGTGGCTGCGTTCTGATGCAGCCGGAACGCAGCCGAACGGGCAAAAGTCGAGCCAAGCTCGACTTTCCCTGCGGGGACGTCGGCTGCCGACGGGCCAGCGCCGGCTGCCGTCGGCAGGCTCCACTTGACGTGCGTGCCCGCACATTGGACGCACGCTGGCCGCACGCTGGCCGCACGGGTATAGTGTAGTCACCTCCCCTCTCCATTTTCAAGGCTGAATTACAATCTGAGGGTCAAACCAGAAGAGACATTATTACCCTTTTACCTGTCTTTCCACCTGCCCTGTGGAGCTAATAGGGAGATTTACACCAGAGAAATGAAAAGGGAAGACAGGGTTAAGCAACCTCTCCCCAAAGTGATTGTGTAATGATGCCTTCAGAGCCAAGACTCTGGTCAGAATGCCAAGGAAAGCTGCAGCTCCCATCAGTGTGAGCCAAGAATCAAGCAATACTGAATTCTAACTTATTTTTCACAAGGGTGTAGGAAAATTATAAAAACATACAGAGCTTTTTTACCTAGAACGTATTTATCAGTACCCATGTCCCTTGTGGACCATTTTGAACTTCAGTGACCCCAGCCTCTCAGCTAGCCAGCCTCCAACTCCCCCTCCCCTCAAAAAAAATCCCCAGTCTCCCATCTGTCTCTTTCTCTTGTGTTGGACCTCTACAGGAGAGAGAAAGGACAACTAGACTGTTCCTGCCAGCTGGACTGTAGTTCTCTTGGGTACAATTCAGTCAGCAGAAACCATTTTCCCCATTCCCTAGAATGGAAAAAAAGGGCTAAAGAATCAAGTGCCTTGTAGGGGAAACATTATTTGAGGCCTATGTTGTGCAATGACTATTTCTGAAAAGCTATATATATTTGCAATTTTAAGAAACACATATTAGTAATTTCTCCAAAAAAAACACCACAAGCTGGTATCACATATTCTGGACTAAAATATTGCTTACAACTACAATAGCTTACAATCATGCTATTTTCAAGGGTCCCAGGGTCAGATGACATTCTAAAGATCCAAACACCACAATCCTGTGCATGTTTACTCAGAAGTAAGTACCACTGGGTCTTACTCATATATACATGTGCACAGGATTGCAACCGAAAAGGCTGTTTACTCTTAGCATAAGAACAGTTTTCTAATTAATATGGCTTTATATCACACCACTGGCCTTCCCCCTTTATGTTGTCTATTATTCTTCATAACCATTGCAATGAGAAAACCTACTAGCATTATGTCTACTGTATAGCAGCTGTAACCCAACAGTTATATCTTGAGCTATAGACAAACATAGAGCACACCAAAAGAGCTTAAAAAGTCAAAATCTAACAATGAAATCACATAAAGTCAGTCAAATACATCATCCGAGTTCTTTTACTGAACAACCAGTTGTACCAAAATTGTGAACATTATTCTAATGCTATCCATTTTGTCATCTGGGCACTAAAAACAAACAGTATTTTTTACACTACATAACACCTGCTTCATCAATATAGTTTGTAACAGGACACATTCAAATTCCTGGTCAAATTCAAATTCAAACAGGACACATTCAAATTCCATGGCAGGAGAAGTAGCTCAACTCAGACTATAACTGTAGCCTATAACTAAAAAAGAAATTACCAAAAGTGTACTGTACCTGTTAGCCTTTGACGTTCCACAGCCTAAACACAAAGATATGACAGACATCCTTCGTTTTTGTAATAAAATACTGCAGATGCCTAGTAGCCAGGAATGGTACTGAATAAAAATTGTATTTCAAGCATGTAGTTCTCCCTGAGTTCAGTGTCACAAGTTGGTTAGCCATACCACATGCAGGATCTTAGGTTTGGAAAGTTATTTTAAAAGGAGCTATTTGTTAAAACAACCTTATTTTATTGCAATAATATGTGCCCAATGTGACATGGACAAAACAAAATTGGCTGCTACAGTATGTTACAGCACCAACAACAAAAGATTTAACACACTCTATTGGGTAATCTTAACTAATCCTATCCCTTCCAAAGAGGTTCTCTCCGGGCACCTCATGTTAAATGTCACATTCAATTAACGTGACATTTAGAAATTATGGTGTGCATTGACATTTAAAGGGTTTTCTTATCGTTCAGTTTGACAAAATTTACAGCAATCTTTTTTCTGAAATTTCACACTCTTAAGAAATGGGCAAGTATGGGTCTAAAAAACAACTAGAAATGTGTAGAAGATGTTAAAGCATAGAACTAACAAAAGCAGAATTATATATAGAGAGATTATTTTAGAAAACAGGTGCTTTAGATGGAAAAACCTGGTAAGTACATCTTGCCACATAGATGCCCAGAATTTCTCCTTTATAGTTGTTTGTAAAAGGAGTAATGCAGACAGGCAACATTTCAGTATGCCATATTGGAGAGAATGATCAAAGCAGCTTTGGGAAGAAAAGCTGTTTAGAGACATCTCATTGGATCTAAAAGCTTAAACACAAATTGTAGATAACCTCGGTTAATTACAGGAACAGCATTAGCAGCTGTGCTATACCTGTTTTTAAAGTCCTTTTAAAATGTTCTCTTTCAACATGCCCAAAAGACTATTAATATGATTAAACTGCAAATGGCAAAAAGAATCAAGTTATATCTTTGTTTCAGATGGACACAGGCAAATCTGTCTTCTCCAGTACCCGACTAGTGCTGCCCTCACACAGGGCTGGGTGTGTATGCAATCTCTTTGCTCCAATTTAGAATCCGAGGAGAGGCAACGATGATGGTGGCAGTGGCTGCTGCCTTAGTCCACTCACAATGAGGAGAGAAGCACTGGTAGCGGCCACCATCTTAGTTCATCCCCTCTCTGCTTGTGGAAGAGGAGAAAAGGTGGCAGAGTCAGTGGGCAGGCTAATAGGGCAGCTGCCGCCACCAGCACTGTTATCTCTCTCCTCACTCACAGAGGAGGAGATTACAAAGATTGTAGTGGCAGTTCTTTTCCCAATTCCAGATTGCCACTTCTGCCACCACTGCAATCTACTCCCCCCACAGCTTACCTGCTTCCTCCTAGTGGCTCTGCCATGCCGTTTTGAAATAGTGTGGCAGAGTGGGGTCAAACAGGAAAGCCGGGAGACATGGATGTGGGGCAGTACGTCTCTCAGTTTCTTTGTTCTGCCCCAGTCAGTCACTCTATTTCAAACCACAGAGTGGAAGAGCTAGGAAGAACAGGTAAGGGGACAAATGGAGGCTAGGGGAGGCTGCCACAGAGATGAGTGATGCAGGCAGGGTACTACCTGCATCTATCTGTCACCGAAGGCTGACCATCTCACCTCGCCTCATTTGCAGGTTGACTCTAAGGCTGCAATCCTATCGTTTTTCCAGGGGGGGCATGGGTGGGGCGATGCGTCTTTGCCCTGCCCCCCACCCCCTGGAATGGAACAGAACCTTTTGGTTCCAGACCCGCTCCATTCCGGTGGCGGGGCGGGCGGGCCGAAGACGCGTCATCCAGTCCATGGCGCCCTTAGAAAAACGCTAGCTATGCTACTAAATCCTATCTACACTTACCTGGTAGTAAGCCCCATTGCCAATACTGGCAATTACTTCTGAGTAGACATGCATAGGATTGGGCTGCAACAAAAAAAGAGAGCCATGGTGCTGACTACAGAGTTGGAGGGAGACAAAGGGAGAGAGGTCAGAGTGGAGGGTGATGGACACTGGAGAGAAAAAAGGAGATAGGTAGAGACTCCTGGCAGCAGCAGGCACATTTGCAGGTACACTCTCAGCATGCTACAGTGCTGTTGCTGCCTCCATGTGATGTGAAGAATATGAGCAATTTGCTGCTAGCAGTGCACATGTATGGGCAGGTTCTGGACTCGGCTGCCCTAATTGATCTAAGGTCAGACTGGAGACTCTTGTGGACCAGATACAGCTCATGGTTTGTCCATATTACAATATAATAGTATTTTAAGTCAATTTTTACCATAATGCTTTCATATCTTCACAGCTAAAGTAGAAACACCTAAGTTAGACTGTGCCCCCCCCCCAAGAAAAACCAACTGCCTCTGAGGAGGAAGACAAGAAGAAAAATGTGTATAAAAATTGTGACTCACTCTGATCTCTTGGAACAGAGCAATATAAACTGAAATAATAACTGTTATTATTGTGAGTTGTCCTGGGGGCCTCTGTAGGGGCAGAAGGGCGGGACAAAAATTCCTTAAATAAACTATATGTTCACTGATTACTGGTTAGGAAAAATGTCTTCTTTTCTGTTTGGGTAATTAAAAAGGTTAGACAACAGGAACCATATATGGCTTTGGGGAGAGGACATTTAAGCATCCTTGTGAAGCGGGAAATGTCTTGCCCCTGCTGGGGCAACTGGGAAGCATGACTCTTGAAAGACAAGAAGGGTGAGGAACCGGACACAGCTGGGAGCAGGGAGGTATAAAAGCCACGCCAATGAAGACAGGAGGAGGACAGGCTATTTGAGATCTCCATGGTGACCTTCTCCATAGGGAATAGAGGCTCTGTGAAGGAGAAGGGTAAATTCAAGCCCCTTCCCTCTCAGGGAACCTGAGGCACTAGGGAAAGACAGAGACTCCAAACAAGGGGTGGAGGTGGACCCCAAGGGGTGGACCCCAAACAAGGGGTGGAGGAAGCCTCACATTTAGACTCTCTGGTCATTTGCTTAAAGGGGTCGTCCGTCTGTCCCCATTTTGGCATGACAGAGGTCAAATAAGGGGACCAAGGTGTACAAGGCAAGACTGCTTGCACCACAATTTTCTCTCCACAAGAAGAGGGACAGTGCACACATTCAGCAGCAGCATGAGCAGAATCACTAGCAACGGATACCATGTCAGAAGAGACAGATGAGAGAGCAAAGAAAGGATCAGAAGGGTGACTATCACCTGGATATTTACTATGTGTGCAGGCAAATTGTAAGAAGGGCTAACATACTCCTCTGTTTCCCAAGTAACATTAATGTTATTTGGCACATATTCATGGGTTATACTTCCTATTTGGAAGAACAATCCTTCCTCCACATGTATGCCCACACTTTCAAGGAGGAATGTCAGAAGATACCTCCTAAAGCAGTTCACTGAAAACTACATGTACATAAAACTTCTACCTGTAACATGAATGTCATTCCATTAATTTCAAACCAGGGATAACCTCAGAAACACTCTTTTTTCACCTATGTTCACTTATATACTTTCTTCAGCAGAATACAAATGGCTCAGTTTAAGGAAAAATACATTGCCAGGATTATGTTCCCAAACTTGATTGATTAATCAGTATATTAAATTATTCAAATCATCTTAAAAACAAAAACAGTATTTCTGGCTTAAATTAGTTTGCCATATAGTGAAGGATTTCTTATATAGACTTAAAAGATATACATCTTTGCAGAACTGCTAGAAGAACAAATGACAAAATTCCTCCAATAGCAGGGTAATGTTTTGGGGTTGTGGACTATAATGATGGAAAAAATATGCTGAATAGAACATAAAACCCAAAGAAAGCGATATCTCCAAAGAAAATATTACCAGTGCCAGTTTGCAACAGGCACTGCAGTTGCTAAGTCTATAAGAACCACGAAGGCAGCTGGGACAGGATTCTAAATTTGAAGTTGACTAGTTATTTTAGAATTCCCCGCTCCAGAAGCACACCATCAATCACACTAAACCGGACCATGATTTTAATTATCTTCTATTAAGTTGTTAGTAACACATGTGTGCCAAGGCTAAGCTATCAACTCTGAAATTTCTTAAAAACGTAAACAAAGTATTCACATGCAAGTTTTCCTTTACTAGCCTTTTAAGAATATATATTTAAAAATAAAGTATGTGGACTTACCTGTAACGAACATGAAATGAATTACCTTCACACATGTTTAACAAAATATTTTCTTCCATGGAGTTGCATTATGAGCAGACAAAAAATTAACAATCATGGTGCATGCAGGTCAACCACGAGGATATGAAGAACAACGTCCCAGTTAGTGCAGTAACAACTTGGTGTTAATAAATCCTAACTTCCTGTTGCAGTACTCTTCTTTATTAGCAAGAAAAGGAGATCCTTGTCATACACCACTTAAGTGTTCTGAAATAGGTTGATGTTCTGAATCTTTGACCCAGTCAGCTGCATTTCTGTAAAGGGAACACAAGATGCTCTGTTTCATGCTTCATTTTATTATCATGACACTCCAAAGCTAATGGAAAAAAACAATGCTAGTCTGGTGAAGCAATCAAAGAGGCAAACAAATGCAACAAAGTCAGCCAAACTTTTCATAACCGTCCTGCGAGATGAAATCCCAAATAGTAAGGGTCAATAACAAAATTTCTGCCTCTTGAAGTAAAAGCGCAGATACCAAGGAAACTGTACAAGTAACCATCTGTCAGTCTATCAAAGTTAGAAATTCTCCCAAGATAATACGATCACAGCAAGGTCTCTACCCTAAAGGGCCTGAGATCAACTTGTTCAGCCTCTTCAAACTGCAATTAGTATGCATTCTCCCATTCTTATTTTATAGTAGCAAAAGGATGCACTACATTCCCAAACCTCTCTGGAGCTCTAGTACCTACTCTTATAGCACAGTCCTGAAGCAAGTTTGCTTCATCATCTATGTACAGTATTTGAGCCTGCAGCTCCACAGGGTGTCTATGAAAAGCTTGACTGGTTCTGATGAAATTCCATGGCCTCTCATTCATCTCAGGTACGAAAGCGTCTTGCGTGTTTTTTGTTGACTCGCAAGACGAAGTTTCTTGCGAAAAAACTTCGTCTTGCGAGGCATCACTCCCCGCGCCGGGGCATCACTCCCCGTGTCCTCCCCGCGCCGGACACCTCAGAGCCTCCAGAGGATCCTCTGGAGGCCTCAGAGCAGAGGCAGGGAAAGGGCAGCTCCGGCTCTGGGCGGCACTCCACGGAGCACGCGCCCGTTGAAGCGGGCGGGTGCTCCGAGGGTTTCTCCCCCCAGCCTCGGAGCCGGAAAAAGCCCTGGATCGTCCACCACGACCGGCGGCCAGGGCTTTCTGAAGAAGGCCGCTGCGTCGTTGCCCTATTTATCCTTTTTTTAACGTTTCAGAAATGTTCTGCGCATGCGCTAAAAAAAAGATAAATAGGGCGACAACGCAGCGGCCTTCTTCAGAAAGCCCTGGCCGCCGGTCGTGGCAGACGATCCAGGGCTTTCTCCGGCTCCGAAGCCGGGGGGAGAAACCCTCGGAGCGCCCGCCCGCTTCAACGGACGTGCGCTCCGTGGAATGCCGCCCGAGCCGCGGAGCCGCCTGGAGCCAGAGCCGCCCTTTCCCCGCCTCTGCTCCGAGGCCTCCGGAGGATCCTCCGGAGGCTCTGAGGCGTCCAGCGCAGGGAGGACGCGGGGATGCCCCGCCGGTGCTCTGCCTCGCAAGACGAAATTATTCGCAAGACGACACGTCTTGCGGAACGAATTAATTTTGTCTTGCGAGGTACCACTAGTTCTCCTTCCAGCTTGTGGTTCTTGCTGCACGGTCCCTGACTCTCTCTAACCTGGCACTGCAATTGTGATTAAAGGGGGTGATTAAGAAAGTCAAGAACTCAGCAATGGTATTCTCCATTCTGAGCCCCCTGCCACAGGGCAGAAATTGCTCTCAGGTGAGAGGAATGTGTGGCTACTGAATAACACTTTACTAAAACAGTGTGAAAATTGGGCAGTTTGCTAATCGACTGCAATGTAACAGGACTTTAGGTCAGAATATTTTGGAAAAGTCTGCTGTCTCCACTCCTCCCTGTCAGTCTTCAAGTTAAGAAGTAAAATTCATGCCACTAGCCATAGCTACAGAAAGCAGAAGAAGCATGCTAGGGATGACTACTAAGCTAGTGCATCCTTACATCAACCTTCAAAATCCTTGTTACGTTCTGCTTCTTACTGCCCAATGAAGAGGGACATTATCTCTGTAATGGCATACAAAGCCAACAGGGGAAAGTGACCTTCCTGACTCTCTCTAGGTTTAACTAGATGTAAGGCAATTATCTACATGCTATCTTCTTTATCAGTGCAATCAGTTCTGAGCATATGCATCCATAAATAGCCAGAGCTAAATGCCAGGAAGGTACGTAAAGAATTTATAGTGGCATTTGGGGTTATATTGCAGCATACGCTACATTTTGCCCAAAGCTGCCAGCTCTAAGTTTCGTTTAAGTCATACATAAAATGTTCTTCTAACAATAACTAACAGCGTAATCCTGTGTAAGATACAGCGGCCGGCCTAAAGGGCCAGCTGCCGTAACCTATCCAGGTCCCGGACTGCCCCGGGGCAGCCCAGGTGCACCTCAAGGGAAGGGGATAATTGTCCCCTTCCCCAGATATAAGCGGCTGGAGACCCAATGGGCATCCTCGAATGTACGCGAGCTCCGGAGCTTGCATACATTTGCGCCCTCCGTGAAAGGCCACACCAGGCCTGGAGAGGGCTTTGGATATCAGCATATATTGCCGCCGATATCCCCGCCCTTTCCAGGCCTGGGGCGGCCAATGGTCGCCAAACCCCCCTCAATGCCTGGTTCGCCCTCCCCCTGCCGGTGTAGGGTCTACTCTGGTGGGCCGCTGCACCGGTGGTCCTTACTCACCGGGTGCTGTAAACGTGACTTACGGCACGTTTACAACACCCTGCACCGGGGGAACGGACACTCCCCTGACGCAACTGTACACTGGATTGCACAGCAAGTGCAATCCTATATATGTTTACTCAGGAGTAAGTCCCATTGTAACACAGTGGGGCTTACTTCTAGGTAACTTATTCGATTCATTTTTAAGAGACAGAAGTTTATACATTAACATGGCTTTGTTCACATTAAGCTCATTAAGCTCACTTTAAACCAGGTTATTTTTAGAATTAGACACTTACTATAGTTTAATTTTTAATAGAAAAAGCCAGTATACATTTTTAAAATCCATTACTAAATCATTAGTTTTTATCTACCATTTTAAAATTACTATAAAAATAAATCCAAGTAATAATAATAAATCCAAGTAATAATAAGTAGTAATAAATTACTATAAAAATAATATCCAAGGCAATCCATTCAACATTACAGTAATCCAAGTGTATGCCCCAACCACTGATGCCGAAGAAGATGAAGTTGACCGGTTCTATGAAGACCTACAACACCTTCTAGAACTAGCACCCAAAAAAGATGTCCTTTACATCATAGGAGACTGGAATGCTAAAGTAGGAAATCAAGAAATAAACGGAACAACAGGCAAGTTTGGCCTTGGAGCGCAAAATGAAGCAGGGCAAAGGCTAACGGAGTTCTGTCAAGAGAACACGCTGGTCATAGCAAACACTCTTTTCCAACAACACAAGAGGCGACTCTACACATGGACATCACCAGATGGTCAATACCGAAACCAGATAGATTATGTGCTTTGCAGCCAAAGATGGAGAAGCTCTATACAATCAGTAAAAACAAGACCTGGAGCTGACTGTGGCTCAGATCATGAGCTTCTTATTGCAAAATTCAGGCTTAAACTGAAGAATGCAGGGAACACCACTAGACCAGTCAGATATGACCTAAACCATATCCCTTATGAGTATACAGTGGAGGTGAAGAATAGATTTCGGGCATTA
Source organism: Plestiodon gilberti rubricaudatus (assembly GCA_026170595.1). NCBI lineage: Eukaryota > Metazoa > Chordata > Lepidosauria > Squamata > Scincidae > Plestiodon > Plestiodon gilberti. The sequence continues at coordinate 122,191,740 of JANXHW010000004.1, forward strand.
GACCTGGTAGACAGAGTGCCTGAAGAACTATGGACGGAAGTTCGTAACATTGTACAGGAGGCAGCAACGAAAACCATCCCAAAGAAAAAGAAATGCAAGAAAGCAAAGTGGCTGTCAGATGAGGCTTTACAAATAGCTGTGGAAAGAAGGAATGCAAAAAGCAAAGGTGAAAGGGAAAGATATAAACAACTGAATGCAGAGTTCCAGAGAATAGCAAGGAGAGATAAGAAGGCCTTCTTAAATGAACAATGCAAGGAAATCGAGGAAAACAACAGAATGGGGAGGACTAGAGATCTCTTCAAGAACATTGGAGATATCAAGGGAACGTTTTGTGCAAAGATGGGCATGATAAAGGACAAAAAAGGCAGAGACCTAACAGAAGCAGAAGAGATTAAGAAGAGATGGCAAGAATACACAGAAGAACTATACAAGAAAGATCTGAATGTTCCTGATGACCACGCTGGTGTGGTCACTGACCCAGAGCCGGACATCCTAAAGAGTGAAGTCAAGTGGGCCTTAGGTAGCATCACTAACAACAAAGCTAGTGGAGATGATAATATCCCAGCTGAGCTACTTAAAATCCTAAATGATGATGCTGTGAAAGTGCTGCACTCAATATGCCAACAAATTTGGAAAACTCAGCAGTGGCCAAAGGATTGGAAAAGGTCAGTTTACGTTCCAATTCCAAAGAAGGGCAGTGCCAAAGAGTGCTCAAACTATCGCACAATTGCACTCATTTCACATGCTAGCAAGGTTATGCTCAAAATCCTACAAGCTAGGCTTCAGCAGTACGTGGACCGAGAACTACCGGACGTACAAGCTGGGTTTCGAAGAGGCAGAGGAACTAGAGATCAAATTGCCAACATGCGCTGGATCATGGAGAAAGCACGAGAGTTCCAAAAAAACACCTACTTCTGCTTTATTGACTACGCAAAAGCCTTTGATTGTGTGGATCACAACAAACTGTGGCAAATTCTTAAAGAGATGGGGGTACCAGACCACCTTACCTGTCTCCTGAGAAACCTGTATGCGGGTCAAGAAGCAACAGTTCGGACCGGCCATGGAACAACCGACTGGTTCAAAATTGGGAAGGGAGTACGGCAAGGCTGTATATTGTCACCCTGCCTATTTAACTTATATGCAGAGTACATTATGAGAAATGCAGGGCTGAATGAATCGCAAGCCGGAATCAAGATTGCCGGGAGAAATATCAACAACCTCAGATATGCAGACGATACCACCCTAATGGCAGAAAGTGAAGAAGAACTAAAGAGCCTCTTGATGAGGGTGAAAGAGGAGAGTGCAAAAGTTGGCTTGAAACTCAACATTAATAAAACTAAGATCATGGCATCTGGGCCCATCAATTCCTGGCAAATAGAAGGGGCAGAAATGGAAGCAGTAACAGATTTTACTTTTCTGGGCTCCAAGATCACTGCAGACGGAGACAGCAGGCATGAAATTAAAAGACGCTTACTCCTTGGAAGGAAAGCTATGGCAAACTTAGACAGCATAATAAAAAGCAGAGATATCACCATGCCAACAAAAGTTCGCATAGTCAGGGCGATGGTGTTCCCAGTAGCAATGTATGGTTGCGAGAGTTGGACCATAAGGAAGGCTGAGCGCCGAAGAATAGATGCTTTTGAACTGTGGTGCTGGAGAAGACTCCTGAGAGTCCCTTGGACTGCTAGGAGATCAAATCAGTCAATCCTAAATGAAATCAACCCTGACTGTTCCCTGGAAGGACAGATACTAAGGCTGAAACTCAAATATTTTGGCCACCTAATGCGAAGAGAGGACTCTCTGGAGAAGACTCTGATGCTGGGAAAAATTGAAGGCAAAAGGAGAAGGGGAAGGCCAAGGATGAGATGGTTAGACAGCATCACCGATGCAACGAACATGAAAATGAGCGAACTCAGGAAAATAGTGGAGGACAGGAAGGCCTGGCGGGATGTGGTTCATGGGATCACGAAGGGTCGGACACGACTTAACGACTGAACAACAACAATAAAAATAAATACACCCACAACGTATGGGATGGTGTAGTGGTTTGGGAGTCGGACTTAGACCTAGAAGATCCAGGTTCAAATCCCCGCTCAGCCACGAAGCTTCCTGGGTGACCTTGGGCCAGTCACTATCTCTCAGCCCCACCTACCTCACAGGGCTGTTGTGAGGACAAAAAGGAGGGGAGGAAATATGTACACCACTCTGAGCTCCTTGGAGGAAGGGCGGTATAAAATGTGAAAAATAAATAAATAAATAAACTACATTATTACTTTCTTTTCAGTCAATCATCATTCGAAGATTACTCAGATATTAGAAAGACATATTAGGTTGAAAATGCCTTTTGAAAGAACAAGAATATAGTAAAGTCACACAGGTTTCCTTGAAACAAAAAACATATTCGTTATTACAACACGCAAAAAAGGGGAATATGCTATTAATTAGTTGCATAATATGTAATTCTGATTTCATGAGAGTCACTTCCTTTTTGTTCTAAGGTTCCAAGGATTTTCACTGCCAAAGGTTATGTAGTGACAAATCAAAGAAACCACTCCTCTACATAGTTTGTTGATACCTTACTACTTGTTGGCCAAGTTCCAACTCTAATTTCATTACTAGTGAACTTACAGTCCAATCCTGTGTAAGGAAACCCGGCCGGCCGACCGCAATATACTTTGGCTGTCCCGGGCTGCCTTGTGTATTTGATGGAAGAAGCCAAATTGCAACCGAATTCAGAATTCATCATCAGAACCGTCTTGCAAACGTATGCAATACATATGACAGAGACAAAATTCATCATTTCTGCAAGATGGTCCTACCCTACAAAGATTAAAATATTACAGCACAATCAATCAATCTTTAGTTCTCAGATGACCAGGGACAAGATCCAAAGAGCTGTAAGGGGCATATGTTAGCACAATGGAATGTCTGACTTTTTTCCTTTGAACACTGAGTCGCATGCCATATCACATACTGTTTGTGAAACTCCACTCAGTTTCAAAAGCCATTTGCCACATGGTACAGGGGACTGCTGTTCCAGAAAAAAACAAGTCTAAAGACCCTCAAGCTCACAGAACTAGTTCCATAGTTCTTTAGATTCTGACCTACATGTTTTTGTAGCTCTGCGTTTCTCAGTGAACAAGTCTGTACAGGCAATTGGGTGTAACTAAAAATAACCACAAATGTGCATATTGTAAAGAGTATTATAATTATCATATTCAAGCATCTTTGAAGTACATAACTCGGGTAGCTTCAGTCTACCACAAAATACAAATAAGAAGTGTCAGCAGTAAGATACCATTTTACTTCTTCAACAATAATCATATTGCTTCTAGAGTCAGAAGAGTGGGAACAAGTTCCAAAAACAACCCCAACACTTTGTCTAGGTTCATTCTAAAGCCACATTTGGTATTTTTTTTCTCCCGGCTCATAGAGAGAACTTTGAGAACCACTGTTCTAAAACCACTACTGAATTCAACATTTTGTACACTTCGTATGCACTCCAGTCCAAAGTACAGTAAACACTTCTAAATTGCACTGGTTTCAATAAAACAGATTAGAGCACAATCCTGGAAATCCGGTCAGCGACGGAACGAGCGTTCCATCACCAGAAGCCATCGCGAACGCACCGTAAAGCACATTCGCGCCAACTCTGGAGTAAGGGAAGCCGGCCTCCCTCACTCCAGCGCCAGATTTCCACGCAGACGGCAGCAGAAGGTAAGCACTCTGTCGCCAGCTGCGTGGGCAGTCCGGCCGGGCGAGGGAGGGGGCCATTGGCCTAGCCAGCCCAGGAGGGGGAGGGGGATGGCGTCAGTCATATCCCCATCCCCGCCGGCTACGCCATTACACGGCCTCCTCTACTTCCGCCAGCTATTTAGCTGCCAGAAATCCGAGGAGGCCGATAGGCCCAGCACGGGTTTACACTCAGGAAAGGGGACGATCGTCCCCTTCCCCGAGTACACCTCCAGCCCGGCGTGTGCCAGGCAGCCAGTGCACAGGATCCGGCGGGCGGCCCTGGGCCACCGGCCAGATTCTTAGTCAGGATTGCGCTGTTAAGGTGCTCTCTCCGACTGAAGTAAAAGAATAAAATGTTTCTTGCTAGTAAAATAAAGCACATGTTCAGTTTTCAATGTAGGCAGGTAGACTAGATGCTATGGTGCAGCAGCATCTCTAGACAATATACTAGGTTATGTTGCAAAAGAGCCATCTCTGGTTTAGATTTTTAAGATTGTTTCATCTCTAACATATTCATGCAAAAAAATGTCAACCTGCTCTCATATTGCAGTGAAGCTATTCAATGACTTCAGCTGTATAAAATACAGTATGTCTGTTAAATCATAACAAATGCATTAAGTGCTACTGCTGCTCCTAAAATAAAATCCAAAGCAGTATGGTGTGTTAAGGTTCATTCATCTCAGATAACATTTATCGTTACCTTCTAGTACTCAACATTGTAGTCAGATGCCTATCAGAGGGACAGTAAAGGAGGCTAACAGTACCCACAGATTAGAGGTTTCTGAACACTTGGGGGCTCTCCAGGTATGCAGAAAAATAGGTCTTTGTAAATAAAAAAAAATCTGGAAACAGCCCAACAAGAACCCATGCCCTCAGTGGCTTCCAGGACCTACAAAATATTGAGGACATCAGTTGAAAGAAATGAAAATTAGAAGAGGGTACAGTAGTCCCTGAGCATATAACACCCTGGAGGTGCAGATCAGGGTGCATGCCACGTTACAAAAACTCCCCCTCCTTGCACTATACGGGGAGCTTTTAGAAGAGAGTTTCTCCAAAATCTTCACTCCACTGCTTATAGCAATATAGCACTCAAGTTTGGGGCCAACACACCTTTAGCAAACAGAAGGGGAAAGTATCAAAAAGAGAAAAAGTGGCCTTCCCCTTACTGGCTCATGAAACAACATGAGCACCGAACAGTGATATAAAGCTCCAGGCTGGCTGGAACACTGAAGGGAAGCACTTTTGTTAGGGCTGGGAATACACTGCCACATTTTGTCTTGCAGGTTTCCCATTTGTCTTAACTACGGTATATGTAAACAGCCTTGAGTCCATGAGAAAATAGCTCCTGGCCTGGTTTACAATGGTGATTGCCTCCAGGCAATTAACAAAAGGAGGCTTTACAAACACTGTTTCTCTTTTTCCCTTGAAGCTACAAATACTGTTAACACCTATAGGCATGCATGGACAGATGGACTATTATTAGAAATTTTCTGTAGATTAGTAGCCTGGCAGTGCCATGCATGTCTACTCAGTATGCATTTCTACTCAGAAAGAAGCCCCAATTAGTTCAATGGGACTTACAGCCCAATCCTATGAGCTCATCACGCTTGCGGAACTGGGTTTTAGAAATGAGAGACATAAAAACTGTAATTTTGAAAGAACACAAAAGTACAACTTCCACCCCTATTTTCCCATCATCCAGAGAAAGACAGGGGAAAAAACCATATCAATTTCAAACATTGTTAGGAATATTTATGTACCACTTTTCAACAAAAAGTTCACAAAGCAGTTTACAAGATTGCAGCCACAGTTTCTAAGTACATAATGCCACAGCTTTGCAAAGTCTTCTGAACATATTCAATGTAAGGAATATAAACAGACTCACTATTCATTATACTGGCAGGCTGCATGATCAATAGCTATAAAGGGAAACAGCTTATGCAGGAGAAACTGTCAAACACAAGCAAAGAAGAACTGAGAAAGACTGCAAAATGTGTTTCTTGAAATATACTAATCTCAAGTGCTTTGTATCTAAACTACACACTATATTTTCAGCATAAATGCTGTTTTGCTGAATCAATTTACGGCATATGTACATTTGTCAAGACGACCAGAATTCCAGAATGTCAACAACTCAAGATTGAATGTATTATCCATTTTCTCTAGGTGGATTATTAACAGAGGGAAAGTAGTCCATGGCTGTAATTCATTAGGGGCACATATGTACAGAGTGTCTCAAAAAATGTACATTTTCATGAGCTCTAATTCATACATACTTCATTGTAGAAAACATGCAACACTCAAACACCTAAGGGAAGCAACTGAAGAGATGTGTGGAACCATGCCAGCACACACACACTGGTAGATGTCTGCAGATCCATTAGCCAATGATGTCAGCGGTGCATAGACGCCAATAGGGAACGTTTCGAGCACTTGATCTAATTCATTAAATAACTAAGTAATTAACTGGGTCAAGTAACAGAGTATACACACCATACACAGTAGATGTGTGAATTATAGTACGTGTGCGGATTATAGTATAATACATTTGACACTATAAAGTGTGTGTACATTTTCTTGAGACACCCTGTATAATTACTACACAGTAGTAATCGATCTCCACAACAATAACGTGGTTATTTTGATTCATCCACTGCAGCATATAATCAGTATAGCTAATACTTTTTTGGTCATCAAAATAAAATCTCTGCACTAACCAGAACACAAGGATTGGGATTTCCTGTCTTCTCAGATCCCACTCTCAACCCACTTACGTTACCAAATTGAAAACCTAAGGATGCTGCAGGGTACAGCAATTCTTCCCCAATTTATTATCAAGTTATGCATGAAAGAGACTACTCTTACACACAAGCCTTCCCCGCTATTGATCGCACACTGAGAACTGGAAAGCTCAGATTCAAGAAGGAAAGTTTACAGAGGAATGTGAAAATTCCTATACCATCACAGCAAAATTTCAAAAATTGTTTGCTGAGTAAAATGGACCAAATTAACAGCACAATCTTATGCATGTCTACTCAGAAGGTCCCATTGTGTTTAATGTGGCTTACTCCCAGGAAAGTGCGTATAGGATAGCAACCGGGAAGTCCAATCCTGTGTAGGATATGGTGGCCGGCCTAAAGGGCCGGCAGCCGTATCCTATCGAATTCCCGGGCTGCCCCAGGGCAGCCCGGGAACAACTCAGGAGAAGGGGACGATTGTCCCCTTACCCCCGTGTAAGCGGCAGGAAGCCCAATGGGCCTCCTCACATGTGCAGGAGCTCTAGAGCTCGCACACATATGCGCCACCCGTGCCGGCGTACCTGGGGCCTGGAGGGAGTACTTGCGTGACACCCTGCCCCGGGACAGCGCACGCTGCCTCAGGGCATTTCCTACACAGGATTGCACGGTAAATTGCATGATTTGCACAGAGCTTCTTCTTTACTATTAGTGCTTAATTAATGAGGAATGCAAAATGCTTCTCCTCTGGAAGAATTCCACACATATACCATACTCTCCCATCTACCGGTAATTGCTGAATGTGTTCCAAGTTAGCGTAAACTCATTAATGTCCCCAGACTACCTCTGAACCCAGGAGGCAACATGTACAGTACCACACAGGGATCAATTAATTCTGCCAATTCAACTAGAAATTCATCGCTAGAGCGTTCACACAAAAAAGCATGCAAAGGAATTCAGGATAGTTACCCAGAGCTGAGAACAGATGACTGAGGGAAGCAGTAGAGAAATAGAACTAATTGATAACTTGTAACAATCAGAGGCTAATGTGGTGTAATGACTAGAGCAGGGGTGCCAAACTCGTTTCATATAGTGGGCCGAACAGCATTCATGGCACCTGCTGAGGGCTGGAAGTGATGTCATTAAGCAGGAAGTGTAAATCTTGATCATATTTTCAAGATATGAAAGAGCCCAATTATCATGCAGGCCACCCTTTCAGCAGCTGAGAGGTGATCTGAGAAGTGATGCCTCGGCAGAAGCATCACCGCTGAAAGGGCGGCCCATGTGATAATTGCAGTCTCTCTCTCTCCCCCTCCCTCTCTCCCTTCTTGGTCTGCCCCTTACCCCATAGCGTTCCTTGCCTTCTGAGACCTCCTTCCATCTCTCCCTCTAAGCACCTCGGCAAAAGCAGTGCTGCTGAAAGGGCAGCACCGGGAGAGCCCAATTACCATGTGGGCCAGATAAAGAAATTCCGGGGCCCACATCCAGCCCATGGGCCTTACGTTTGACACTCCTGGACTAAAGCATGGTAGGAAGCCTGTTTGGAACTGAAACTGTATCAGGAATTGCTGTCATCATTTATGCTAAGTTATCTCTGAAACTTTACAGTGGAGAGTAGAAAGTTGCTTTTTACAAAAGTGTTAAACTCCCCTCCACCCAATAAGATTTTGTAAGGACAACCACGGTAAGGACCACAACCCAACAAAGAGCTAAGTATACTTAAGTCCCCTGATTTCAATGGGCTTAAGTACCATAACTGTGTATTGGACAGCACCCAGTATAAAGTACTGTATTAATAAAGATCATTATGATAACCAAACAATGGTAAGCAGTAGTACTAAGAGATTAGGCCCAACACTAGCTACCCGTATTGTTCCGAGTATAGGCCGCTCCCGATTATAAGCCACACCCTTAAAGTTTGGCGCTATTAAACAAAAATCCAAGTCTTCGTTCAAAGTGAGCGAGTTGTAGCATGGGCAAAGCAGCTGCTGGGGGGGGGGATTGCATCTCGTCTCCTCTCATTTACGAAGCTTGCTCCCCCCCCCCGGTGGTGTTCCTACTGGGCGGCTGCTGCTCTCCTTCAAACAGATCGCTCTAGCAATCACAGCAGGGGCGGAACTGCAGCACACATGGAGCCAGAAAAAGTGCCATTGGGTTAAAGTGCTACTTACCTCCCTACCATGTGACGCCTCTGGTTAGATTAAGCTGCCTGAACGTCACACGCATTTGGAGAGCAGAGCAGTCGGCCAAACTGCTCTGCTCAAATGAGAGCAGCAGCAGCCCAGTAGGAACGCCCAGGGGTGGGGGGGAGAGAGAGCAGGCTTCGTAGACGAGACACAATTCCCCCCCCCAGCACCCGCTTCACCCACACTCCAACTCGCTCACTCAAACACAATCGCTTCACCCACCCTTGGGGGACACCTGTACTGGTATTTTTATTTATTTTTTGCAACATTCCGATTGTAGGCCGCACCCCTACCGGCAAGTACCGGCAATGGCTGAGATGCAGAGATTCATCTGCAAGCAGAAAGCACTTCACTTCTGCTCATGGGCAGAAGGGTTACCCATTTTTTCCAACTGCAACCCTTCATATTGGAATGGATTGAATCCAGATTCTTCCTCCCCAATATACATGAATAGTTTTTCAGGGAACTCAAGTGACTTCTGTGGAAAGAGGCTGCCAGAAAATTTTCATCGTGCAAGGGCCCTTGAAATCGCAGAAAATATCTAGAGTTAAAAGGTAAGGTGCAGCCTCAAGGATTGGCAATCAGCACATGTGGATTTTACTGAAAACTCCTCAACAGATGGCAAATCGGTTTATCACCCTTTATTTCATCTGCAACTACATTTGTATCCTGAATAAAATATTACCTATATAAAGTATTTTTAAAAACATAATTTAAGGGTACTATATTCATTGGGGTTCTATCCTTAGTGTGTCTTGTGCAATCAGTGCTGTCTGTTTGTACATGAGGGAAGGCAATTTCTGCTGACACCCCTATACAGCTCCCTGTAGCCCGAACAATTCTTTCCTCAGGAGCAAATTTTCAGGGGGAGTTGCAAGGGACTGCTGTGCTAAGAAGGGGGTAGGAAAGTTCCTTGAAAGCGCTTCTTTAGACTAGCACTCCCGCAGGATACAACCCGAGAAAATAATATCTAACAACTATTCAAAGATATCAGTATCTTTGCAATTTTCAGATATCAGAGCAATTTTCTACAAGTATTTCTGGAGAGTTCACACACACTCACTCTTCACTTGGAGAAAAGACATGACACCTGCCCATCACATCTTGTTCTTGCAGTAAAGCAATGCAAAGGATGTGGCATCTGAAAAGGGATATAGCTTCCCAGTTATGCCTGCTCAGGTGAGCAGAATAGCTGCTCTGAATCCTGAAAGAGTCCACTCATCGCATTCATACTGGGATGTTCACCAAGTAACTTTGCACACTGAGCTACCAAAAATGAAGGGGTAATTTCCAGATGATACAGATTGGAGCTGGTTTCCTAAATGCCAATGTAAAATACAAACAAGAGGACCATGAAGAGGTGCTGCTGACCAAAAAAATTGCAATATTCAGCCTCCCAGACAGCTATATCAATGATGAACATCAACAGATACACATCTTTATACTGTTCGATATATATTTCCCCCTTTTGATTGTCATCGCTATAGCTATCTAAAGCAGCCCTGTGTTTTTTTTTTTGTTTTTTTTTGGGGGGGGGGTTCCCGCATTTGGATGTTAAGCTGCCAAGATGCAAATCGTCCATGCAGCTAAACGGTTCTCATTTTTCGCAGCACTGATGTTGAGTGTGCTGTGCCCCTTTTTACTGTAGTAAATCACGCAAGGTGGGTAGACCTAGAAAAGGGTTTTTTATATATATTAACTGTAGAGATCTGTGTCCAGCGATCTCACACAAGACACTTCCGACTACTCAGTAAAGAACCCCTTTCTAAAGCATGGCCCCGCGTTAATCGATATCTGCCCCCCGTATGGATTTCCTCAAAATGGCTCCCCATTAAACATCTCGACTCGGGCTTCTTCCCATCCAGCACGGCAACACTCAGCAGTGGCCTCCTCCCTCTCCCTGGGGCTCACAGAAGCATACCCCCCCCTCCGCCGCTTTTCCCCCATGGCCATTAAGGTACCTCTTACCAGGCTCGGCTGTGCCCCCGAAGAGGGACGTCCCGTCCCGCCTCTTCCCTCAGCTCACTTCAGCCACCCTGGACAGCTCGCGATCCTCCTCAGGCTCTGCGCCTGCCCCCTCCTCCCACAGCCCCCGAGATCTGCGTCTCCAGCACTTTACTGGGACAACAACCAGCACCAACCAACATAAACCACCACTACCCAGAACGCTGGGGCAGAGGGGAAAGGCACCCCACCCCCCTCGAAACATCTCAGCCAATAGCATTGTGCTATCCAACTCTCCAATCACGCCCCGCGTGACGAAAAAAACGGCCGTCCGCGAGCTCGAGCTGAACAGCGCACGCGCCCTACAGAAATGCCTTTTCTCCTGTTTACTGCAGACCTGAGACAAGTCGGCACTCTGTAAACTACGGAGGGCTGCCCCGACCCACCCCCTGCATCTTTCACATTGACCAATGAGAAAACGAAGAGAGAGAGGTGGAGTTTATTGGTCTTGCTCGCCGCTGTCTGAAAGACTCCGTAAGGGTTGGCAGTGAGATGGGTGAGGAAGAGGATTGACTTGTTGGAAGAGGCTGGTATTGGATCTGAGCGGGCGCGGTGGTACCTTGCCCACTTCCTCTTCCCCGTCTCCCTCACCCATCTGGTGTGAAGAGGCTGGGCACAGTGGGCAGCAAGTGTTTTAGGGCACATTTGGAAGGCTACGTAACGTGGGTTCGCCCGCCCTTTAAAATCTTTTAAACTTGTTCTACTTTCGGTGTTTCAATACATGGACAAGACTAGATAATGCAAATAATTCAAAATATGGGCAGAACAGAGGGAGCGATCGCTATTCCGGATTTATGAAGACGGAATAAGTACAGTCAGTCAGTCTGTCTGTCTGTCTGTCTGTCTGTCTGTCTCTCTCTCTCTCTCTCTCTCTCACACACACACACACACACACACACACACACACACACACACATTGTGCAAGTGTCTTCCCTTAACTAAGGTGGGGGAACCCTTTAGGGAACCAACCAACAGTACTAATATAGAACCCCAATTTCTCTTTTATGGTTTGTTATCACGCATATGCCAAAAGACAGGTATATCCTATATATGGGTCATCCAATCCATCGAAGACCCATTCTGTGCCCTTGTGGTTGAAGCCACTTTTGAGAAAAGTTTACAGCAGTGATGCTCTTCCTTTGAATTGGTGTAAGGTCAGGATCATTAATAAAACTCCTATGGCCAGGAAAAGGGAGGGACAGTGCAGCAGGATAATTATACTGTAGTTACCTACCTTGAGCCCTTGGCAATAAGTCCAAATACAAGAAGGGGTGGAGATGGGAACACACCCAACCTGTGAGATGTGATCATTAAAACACAAGTGCCTGTGATGCAAGACATCACAAGCAGGCTTGATGACTACCAGCAACAACAGCACATCTGGGACATCTGCTGGTAATGGCTCAGTCTTGGCACCAGAACATAAAGGAATTCAACCTTCACAGACTTTAGAAGCCAGCAGCCTCGATTTTCATCAGCAGTGCAGGCCATACAGTGTTCCTTTCAGTGATCAAGAGTTCAAAAAGTGCCCATATTGCAATGGATGGCATATATTAGTTTCTGCATTCGTTCAGAGGTTCAGCTGCAGCACCTGGACCATATTGCTAGACATGCTTTAATGCATTTCAAGGTTTCTGATTTTAGAATATTAATCTCTTAAAACACATCTATTTATGCTTTCTCATAGTTGCATGACAATATGAATCATCCCAGCCCCCTGCACATGAGGGCAACAATCAGGAGCGTTCTGAGAGAAGCTGCCACCCGAATTGGCAGCTGCCACTTGGGTTGCTCCTCCTGGTATGCACCCCCCCCCCAAAAAAAGACACTTGGACACATTAGTCTGGGTATATGCCCCAACACCACTGTTGCTGGCTCCACCATTTCCTCACCCATGAAGCTGCTGAGGACAGCAGCTGCGTGGGTGAGGTGGTGCAGTGAGGCAGACCCTCCCTCTTACCTTCAGTTCCAGTGCCATCTCCTTCCTCTTACTCCTGCCAGCCCTATTTGAAATAACCAGGATGAGCAGAACATGCTGGGAGCACTTGCCAGGCAGAGGCAAGTGGAAGAGGCAAGTGGAGTTGGAGCTGAAGATAAGGGGGGGGGGGCTCCACATCACTATGCCCCCCTCTCCTTGACTTTCTGGCTGCTTTCCTAAGTCACTGGGTGGGCAAGGGCAAGGAGATTCGTGCATGCAAGGTTAGCAGTTAGTGCATGAGAGGATTTTTTTTTCCCTCCAGTGATGCTGGAGAAAGAAATGGGCTGCCACTGTCCCAGACATCTTGCTTACTCTCATTGAGCGGGAAGAGGATTGGAGAGCCAACTGAAGCGGCTTAGTGGATGGTAGGCAGATGCAGGGTGTGGGGCACCCCTTGCAAATTCATCACTCACCTCCCCCACTTGCCACTCAAACTGAGCATTTCTTTCAGCCTCACGGCTGGGCCAGCCCTGGCAACAATCTTATTCCTAGGATATCTGTGGAGCTCTGAGGATTGTTCTTTTTTTGTGTAGTTAGTGTAATATAAAGGTGTTAAGGGGGTTCACTCTCTGGGTTCAGGGATCCACGGCCTTGGGGACCTGTTGCATTGTTGTTTCAGCACAGCAGGAAGGTGTGCATACTCCTTGCATACCTTAGGAGCACCATGGAAAGGACCTCTGTAGGCCAGAGAAGGAATAGAGAGACTACAGGGTCAATCCTTTGCACCCAATCCTTAGAAATGGCTCATAGCATCCAGTATCAGCATAGCCTTGCACCAACTGTGAGTTGTTATGGTGAAACTATTCCCTCTCTACTATTATTGTCAAGTGGTATAGAGCAGCCTAGTTCTGCCATGCATGCTTGCTTTACATAGGATATCGCAGTAGCTGCTGCGGAGCAAAACTCTGCTGCACTTCCCCAACTGCCAGAGGAGATAGGATCAAACTATCCATAATTTTTCATTGGACATTCTTAAGTTGTGTCACTGACAGCCAAATCCTATCCAGCCGCTAGGCCAACGTAGGATGACTGCACCGACCCAGGACTATTGCAAAAGCTGCCGTAAGGCAGTTGCGCCGACCCCAGGCCGCTGCAGAGGCCTGCGCTTGCCCCTGCGGGCCAGATCCAGACGGTGTGCAGCTGGGCCGCATGGTGCAGGGATGTTTGGGGGCGGGCAGATCAGGCCTGGGAGGGTGCGGGATCAGCGGCAGCTACACATCGCGTAGTATCATAGCCCCCTTCCAGGCCCGTTTCTCCCGAAACAGGCCTTCCGGACTTTCAATAGCTCAATAGCTGGTGTGGATCCAAGGAGAACCGTTTGGGAGACTGGGCTTTACCTGGGGTAAGGGAAAAAAAGTTCACTTACCTCAAGGAGACCTCCAACCCCATCTACTCTCCAGCATTGCCGGCACCGACATAGTTGGATGGTTGAGCAGAGCGTAGGATAGGATTGTGCCCTGAGTAAACACAATGGTGGTAGGAGCTGAGCTTCTATGCATAGCAGGGCTCCTTACAAGAGGATTCTACTTGACTAGAATTTACCAAGAGATTATTATGAAAAATACCTTAGGGGATTTTCATATGTTGACAGGAATGCACTGCAATCTCATAACCTTTGCAACTCCCATTTAGCTCGGCCTAGCCAACTTCCCCCAAAATTACTGTATAGATAATTCATAATTGTTTCAAGATGCAAATGTTTACTCTTGATCTTAGGAAATAATCTCAGATGGTGGCCATGATAATAGTAAATAATTAACTTGCATGTGCCTTCCCATATAAATAATTGAAAGTCCCCACAGTGTAGGTGGAATAAACTGTTTATGACATTAAAGGCATCAAATGTTAAGAAATCCAACACCTAGCACGAAATAGTTCTTTAGAGCTCCCAGAGAAAACAAAAGTTATTTGATAAGTGAGACTGGGTTCAATTTGACATTCCCACCAGGGACTGGAAAATGTTGGTTTGTCACTTTATATTCCCTTTGTGATCCCACTGAACAATAACAGGGTGAAACTAGAGTAATAAATGGCAAGGTGTATGGTTGCAGTTCCAAAGATGCTAGGCTACTACAAGTTTGCTAACTTCAATATAGAATTACAACTGATGTAATTAAATATACAGTATTCAGTGTGAAACAGAACCCCTGTATCTTGTTTAGAGTCTAAACTCTTTCATACTGGACAACAGAATGCCTTGTAAGAATTTTTAGCTCAGTTGCTATAACTGTACTGGTTGCCTAGGAAATTAGCCAAACGTTTCGCCTCTGGTGTGTAAGTATAAGAGAGCATTGCCAATTTAACTATTTTTGTTTTCTGTACGTGTGCCAGAGTAATGAAAAACAAAGCAAGATGTTTCTGTGAGCAACACTGTGTATTGAAGGAAGACTTTGTGAAAGAAGCGTATCTTGAAAGAAAGATTTGAGATGTAGTCTTTAATTGTTTTTGCTTGCTGTTTGCATCCTTATTGTGAGAAAGTATATAACAAGGTATAACCTAGAACCAAAAGCAGTTCAGACTTTAGCAATGTTGTCAAGTAAATTTGATTCAGAAGCCTAGTAAAATTAGTGGGTTCATAGAAAGGAGGAAACGTTGCTGAGTAGTGTATATAAATGTATCATAGTTCAATTCTAAGCCTGTTTACTTGGACTTGGAACCTGCTTACTACTGAATCTGCTTGGGCTTGCAGTTTTGCTTAAAGCGCAAGGAAGGAAAAAAGGCTTGATTAAAAACATTTTGGATTGTTATCATGTATAAAACAATATAAACAATATTTTAAGCTGTGTCAAGCAAAAGGTAGTTGTGGAATTTCTCAGCATAATTTCTATTAATTTTATATTTAGATTCCTTCTTGTTTTTAAGAACATTGTCTACAGCAGAGGTTCCCAACCGTTTTCGGTGGCGTACCACCTCTGCAGCCTCCGACGCAGCCGCGTACCACTGGAAGTAAGTGCCAATGATGTCATCGGTACTTACTTCCAGGTTCACGGCCACACCGGAGCACAGAAAGATGCAGGTAAGAAGCAACGGTGGGTGGGAGGGCGGGCCCTTCCCCACTCGGAAAGCCTGTGTGCTCAAGCTCTGACGGTTTGGCAGAACTCAAGCCGTTGCTTTTTGGCCTCCCGTGCGATGCGGAGTGGGTGGCATGGTGGCCGCCATCTTGGTCGCCGGCCACCCATGTACCACCAGCCTGTGGTTCATGTACCACTACTGGTATGCATACCACAGGTTGGGAACCTCTGGTCTACAGCAATGAGATACACTAAACGATCTCCAAGGTTACAATTGTCACAGCCCAGTCCTGCCTAAGTATCCAGTGGGCAGCCCAGGCCACCTGCCGGATCCTATCCCTGTTCCCCAAGGTCTACTTGGTCTACTTGGGGGAAGGGGACATTCGTCCCCTTCCCCTGGTGTAACGCGAGGAAGCCCCAATGGGCCTCCTTGGATTTTCGCCAGCTATTTAGCTGGTGCAAGTCCAAGGAGGCCATGTAATGGCGGAGTCGGCCCGGGAACGCGGATATGGTGACTGCCATCCCCGCCCCCCCGGGCCAGCTTGGCCAATCGCCCCCCTCCCTTGCCACTCGGACCACCCCCCGTGTCCGCCAGGGGATCACTTTCTCTGGCTGGCACAGGGACGATCCGGTGGTGGAGTGAGGGCGGTCGGCCTCTGTGCCGGCTACCCTTACTCTAAAGTTGTCACAAATGTGCTTTATGGCACGTTTGCGATAACTTGGAACGGTGGAGCATTCGATTCGCCATTTCAACGTTGGGCAGGATTGCGCCCATAGTCTGCTATTTATGGGAACATGTGAATTAGGCTGCAATCCTATGCACACTTTCCTGGGAGAAGGCCCCATTGAACACAGTGGGACCTACATCTGAGTAGACATGCCTAAGATTGTATTAATTTTTTAATTGTATTAATTCTCACAGGTACCTGTGCAATAAGGCCCCTCATGTGAAAATCTACCTATAAAATTCATCAAAGTTTTTGGAAAGTGGAAAATGAAAACTAAAAGAGTCTTGATTGTGCTCTTTACACATAATTCAGATGTATTAAAATATGCATGTTATCTCAAATCTTACAGAATATGAAACTTGACAGTGAAATTCATGTGGAATATGATCAGGATATAATGAGTAGGTATTGTTGGAAAGGACAATCTGACCATATGAAAACTAAGTGAATAATACATTATTTGATATGCTTTACTACTCTGAGGACAATACCGATGATGAGCAAGAAGATTTGCCTTATGATGGAGATCTACAAAATATATATCAACTGTATTGTGACTCAGAAAATGTGGAAGATTTAACTTCTGTAGAAAATGCCTCTCCAAGTTTTTTTACCTTAGCATCTCATGAAATTAACAATAATTCAACAGAAAAATCAGACTGCAAATCACAAGTATCTCAAAGGAAAATAAGTCTGGCATCCCTCCCAAGAGAAAATGACATGGACTTTACCATGGCAACAGAGAAGGAATTACCAGCTGGGGATTTTAGTTGTTCAGGAAGAAATCAACATTTCTCTAGCTCAAAAATGTCAGATGTCCTCTTACGTCATTTTCCCAAAGAGGAATTCTGCCCATTAATTGATTCTGAGACTATTCCAGAGATATCATTTACTGAAAGTGTTGATGAAACTATTCTAAATAAAATTAAGAATTCAGATAGTACAGGGACCTCTTTGACAAAGGAAGAAAAAATAAATCTTGAATGCTATAGTTCTGAAAGAGAAGGAAAATGTGAATCAGCTGAAAAAGCTTGGGATTTGATAGGAGAGCAGTTTGTAATAGATGAGAAAACTAATTCCAGTTACTACAGAAAAGACCGCAAAGGAGATAACCAACAGTTTTTAACTCAGAAAGAAGATACAATTAACGAAGAGCTAAATTATTTCTCAAATCCCAAAGAAGAGTATGAAGAGCAAAAAGATTTTCTGGAAATGACTGGTTGTTCTCAGAACCTCAAATATGGTCAACGTCAGGTTCATTATCGACTTCCTGATTTCTCCAAGGTTGCTCCAAAGGTCAAAATACCCAAAGGAACTAATAATAAACCAGCCCCTATAATGAAAAGAACAAAATCGTCCCCCAATTTACTTGGTATATCGGCAATTGTGAAAGATGTTCTTGAAGGAATGAATTATTTGGAATCTGTTGAAGTGAAGAATCCAGAACATGAAATAAGAATTCCTGAACTTGACCAACACCTAGAGGTAGATAACATCTTGATCTTTACATCATATAATGTAAAATATTTATTGAAAAGCCAAGCATCAGCCTGGGTATTTTATCCCTGTATCTTACAGCACAATCCTGTGTAGGCTGCGGCGGCCGGCCTAAAGGGCTGACCACCTCATCCTATCAAGTTCCCGGGCTGCCTGGTAACAACTCGGGAGAACGGGGATGATCGTCCCCTTCCCCCGGTCAGCGGCGGTAGGCCCAATGGGCCTACTCTAGAGCTCGCGTACATTTGTGCTACTCATGTCAGCACAACGGGGGCCTGGAGGGAGCTTTGGATAACGGAGGTCTCAGCCCCCGGTATCCCCGCCCCCTCCAGACCCTGGGCGGCCTATGGCCACCCTTCCCCCGCCCCTGCCCCAACTGGCATAAAACTTACCCGGTCCGGCGGACACAGGGTTGGGGAGACGGCAGAGCATGCAGCGCAGGCGCAGTGTAGGCCACAGCGCCAGCGCTGCTTGTTCTCCGGTTGTCGCGCAAGTGCTTTATGGCACTTGCACGACACCATGCCCCGGGGCTTCGTCTACACAGGATCTTGCCGTTAGCCAATTACCATTGAGTTAAGTGTCCAAGACACAGCCTGCAGCAAACTGGTAAAGAAACGTGTGAAGAATGCAATCTAACAACCTCCACAATCTGCATATAGGTTATGATTTACTGAAGCACAAGGGGAGGTACCACATTTTCACTGATTTCCTCCTTCAGGTTTAGCCCCCTGTACGCTATCCCATCCCATTCTAGAACAGCTTTTAAGGGTCACAAGGGGTCACAGCAGGAAGGAGGAGGGATACACCAGTGTAAGAAAACCTCCACCGAAGATGCTCTCTGTTATAGTTCCTTTTCTCTCCCAGACCGTAATTCTTCTATATGATTTTGATGCATTTATGGTGATTAGTCAATATAGTCACTCCTAGGGCTATATTTATTTTATTTCATTTCCTTATTACAACTTGTTGCTATTAAGTTATCTTATGTAAGTGTTTTTGCATTTGTATTTGTATTTTAAGTTGGGTGGGTTTTTGATTTTCATTCTTGTATGATCTTTTTTCTTTATGCCATTAAAGGTTTCTTTTGATTGATAATATAGTCACTCTAGTGGAAAATAAGAATCAAAGTTCCATTGGTTTGCACCATCTGCAAGGAGGAGATCATTGTTCAGTGGTAGCATGCAGAAGGTGCCCAGTTCAATCCTGACATTTCTAGATAGGGCTGGGAAATCCCCCATCTGAAACCCTGGAGAGCCATGCCAATCAGTGAAGATAATACTGAAGAAAATGGATCAATGGTCTAGCTGTGTTCCCTTCCATGAACTGAAGCAGCTATTTGAAATTCTACTTGCATTTCTTGTTTCCACCCATCCTGCCCTCACATCCCTGCTTTTCAGCCCACTATTTATTCATTTTCCCTTTCAGCCACACTACCAGTAGCCCCTTTCCAAAACTCCCAACTTGTCCAACAGCCATTCCTCTGTGCCCCACTCTTGCCAACAACATGTAGCATCTTCTGCCACTAGTCTCTGTAAGGGGTTTCCTTGCCAAATTTATCATGTATTTTCTTCACAGCACCTGCACTGTTTTGTAATATGATAATGAATATAGATTTCCCCCAAGCAGTTAAAATGTTAATGCATATCTAGTGACACTGGAGCAGTTCAGTCAGTGGTTTTGGTGTGAAGAGGATACTGTTCATAGGCAACAGACAGTTGTTTCATTTTTTGTAAGATGATGATGATGATGATGATGATGTTTTTATTGTGTCTATTGAAATAGCTGCTGACAAAACAAGCTGAGGCCCAGAATCATATTGATCATCTAAGGTTTAACACCAAGGTAAATCTTCCAGAATATGAACTCAGATATTTTTATTTGGGAGACCTGGTGCTTAATACAAAAATTACCTCTGAAGCTCTAGTATGAATTGTACTGTGTAATTTGATCACTTTCAAATTGTTGTGCACCAATCTTTCCACTTTATCTTCTTGTGGAATATAGACACCAAGTTTACAGCCCAATCCTACTTAAAGATCGGGCGGGCGGCTGAGGCCATCCGCCCGATCCAGTGCTCCGCCGCGGGCTGCCTGCAGCAGGCAGCCCGCGGTGGAAAGTCTACTCGAGGAAGGGGATGCTCGTCCCCTTCCCCGAGTGTAATGGCGGCTGGGGCCGGTAGGCCGCCTCGGATTTCTCCCAGCTATTTTGCTGGTGGAAGTTGGAGGAGGCCATGTAACGGCCCAGCCACCCTCTGGAGCCCAGCGGAGACAGGGATATGGCGGACGCCATGTCCCCGCCCAGGACGGCTGGGCCTATGGCTGCCCTCCCGGCTCCGCTGTCCCTCCCCCCCGTCCGCCGACTGACTGAGGCGTCCGCCGGATCCTACCTTCCTTGGGTCCAGCGGCCGCCCAAGTCCTCGGCCGGCGAAGCCGGGAAGACCGGCCTTGCGCCGGCCTTCCCAGCTCTAAAGTAGTAGTCAAACGTGCCTTATGGCACGGAAATTAATTATGGAAATTAAGCAGGATTGTGCCGTTAGTTGGGTATAAGTTTGATGGTGTAAGCAGTAGCTTAGTAAATAGTCCTCTGTAAACATTCCTAGAAAAGATTTTGGCTGGATTTTGTTTTTGATGTGACCGAATTATTACTGTATTTGTGATTGCTGATGCTGGAGGATTTGGGGCTATAGGTAAAGAGAGGCAAGTGAGTGCTTTGATTGTGGATGCTAATTTTATGCTTTTGTTTTAACAGTTACTTCCTCACTCAAATTCTCATAGTCCAAATACTGTCATTAAAAGACAAGATAGTGGAGTCACTTCTGAAGGGTCTACAGTTCTACCTGTAACTGTTCCTGCTGTGAGGCCCATGCTTAGTTTCCCCCCATCATCTCTTTCAGGTAATTAAAACGTGCTGTCCAAATAGCCAGAGTACTGTTGTTTTACAGATTTTATTATTGTGCTTCCCATTCTGTCGTCTAGTTGAAGAAATAGTGTACAGATTCCAGTGTTCACTTTATGGCTTTTTTTTCCATTCTGTTTTATAGAAGCAGGCTCTCAAAGGATGGTCTCACCATTACCATCAGCTGGTGCAACAAAGCAATCATTTGTGAGTCCTCCACTGCAAAAAGCAACAGAAGGGGGAAAACTTTCTCAGATGTTAAAGAAACAGACAGAAGAGCTGAAAACAAAAGTAATGTGAAATATTTGTATTTTCAGTATCTATTTGAAACTCACCTCCTTTTTAAAAATTAATGCATCTGTTTCTCTTAAAGGTGGAAAAATTTTCTAAATGCATGGCACAGGATGTAGTCCCAGTCCAAGAATGCCATCAGGTAAATGTCTTTTGTAGAGGTTTAATTAGAAATAAATTAATGTGAGAAGCGTATGGAGTCAAAAAGGATGGAAAAGTAAAGCTGGTTTATTCTTAAATGAACTGACATGCCACAACTGTCACGACATGAAAAGACAGTAAACTGTCCAAGTTTCACAGGCACATTACAAATGTTCGATGTGATCACTTGTGTGGCTACAATGGTACAAAGGGGGGGGGGGGGAAACAGCCATGAGGAGACCTCGTGAGGAGACCGTGGCTGTCACCACGGTCCCCCTGGGGGGGACATATGAGTCCCCCCGTGGGGGGAGAAAGCAGGATAGAAATCTAATAAATAATAATAATAATGTGATGCAGGCAAGGAAGCTCCATGCACAGAGCTCCCCTGCCCACAAGCATCACATCATTCACTTTAGCAGAGTGGACAGCTCCACATACACGTTCCTTTGAGCATTGCCATCTTCTCCTCCACTGAAGTGTGCAGGGCAGCCCACCTTTAAAGGAGCTTCATCTGAACAGGAACCACGTATACAGAGAATCTACATAAGGAAGTACACATGGGGCTATAGCTAGGGCAATATAGTTAAAAGTGCATTACTGGACATTCAGCTAAATATAGGAGTCTTTTATATGCTGAAATAAACAGAAAAATTATCACTGATGTTAAGGAATCAGTTCAGATCCATCACATGAAGCGGCTATCTTTGCTTTGGCAGCATCTAAAACGGGCTGAGTTTAAAAAGATTAACACAATCTGATTTAGCTGTTAGCATTGTATTTATATTGAATTGAATCCCAGCTGGTACTTCTGTGAAGAGAAGCAGTTCCTTTCATGCGAGGGAGGATTTTTGCCAATCCCCCCTTCTCTCTGTTGCCTACTGTACCCCCACTTGCTCCTGAGCATACTCCAGCTTTCAGGACAATTGGGGGGATACAGAGGTCTACAGAAGGGAGGATTGAAAGGCGTTGTTAGGGGGATGGGGGCCCCTGGGCTCCGGGTGCAACACGTGCTGGAGGGTGCACAAGTCGCCGCTTCCAAGGCAATTCAGCAGCAAAGCCACCCAATTGCCGCAGAAGTGGCAACTCGTGCACCCCCCCAGCGCATGTGGTCATGCGTCCCGGGGCATCCACGAGCCAGGGGGTGCATGAATCATGCACCCCCCGGCTCGTGGATGCCCCTGGAACGCATGACCACACGTGCCGGGGGTGTGTGTGCAGGAGCCGGCACCACTTACCCGGCCTTCGTTGTGCCTCTCTGTGATGTCTTCGCCGGACATCTCTGGCCTTCTTGTCTACTTGCTGGCCAGAGATGTCCCTAGAGAGGCTGTCCCTGCGCAATTACTGCATAGCCTCTCTAGCTTCTAGTCTTGCTGGCTGGAGGACTGGAGGACTCCACCAACGAGACAATCATTGATAAAGATATTTGTACAAACAGAATTTATTTTGATTCACATGATTACTAGTTGGGATCTGACCCAATCGCTTGTTGCTGTTGAAGGTATTGCTATGACCTGGTTAAGGTCAGCTGTGAATACTAAAACTATCTACAGTAAAATGACATCTAATGGTAAAGTTGTATATTTTGCTATATTTTGTTTGTGAAGTTTTTCATGCTCTTGAAAGAGCAACTTGCCCTGCTGGAACGGAATTATTTAGCCATGAGGGAGAAGCATGGTGTTTTACAGCTCCAAAATTACAAGCACTCATCAACAAACACTGGAGAGTTTGATCCTGACAGGTGAAGTGTTGTTCTTTTTAAGTAATACAGTAATAATATAGTCATTAATAAATTTATCTTTACAACATTCCTTCGTAAGAAAAGCATTGATGTACATAACAAGAAGATGCATTTATTTGTTGGTCATTTAATTCTAAAAATATTTTCAAGTGTTTTGTCCTATATGAAGCTCTAAAATAAAAGTGAATTGTGAAAAAAGCTAAGGCACTGTGGCTGTTATTATACATGTATAAAGTATTTTTAGTGTGTAGAAGAACCCTATACATACTTTTTTTCAAATCTTTCTCTCAACAACCTTGTGAAACAGCTCTCAGAGAGAACATGTGCACCAAGTTTCTGAAATCTGATCCTCCTTGAAACCCTTCAGAGCACACATCTCCTAACCTGGAATGGAACTACTGTATATGTTATGAGGCAAATATGAGGTTCCCAACTCTATATCTGCTTCTCAAGGCTAACGTGGCAGGGGCATTTGGAGGAGAGAATTGGTCAGTGGAAACGTATGCGCTACTTAGCCTTCCTCTGCCTATTCTCCACTGCACTCACCCAGGCCAAGACCAGAAATAAGGTCAGTTATGGAGAGCCTGGAGGTCATTTTTCAGGGGAGAATTGGTGAGTGCAGAAAGTGTTATGCACCCTGTTCCTGCCGCTTCACCCATGCAAATAGTTGCATTACCAGAGCAGATGTTGGTTTTGGAAATGAGTTGGCTGAGGTAATGTGTAGCTCCACTCCTAGTATTTACTCTACATGCATAGTAAAGGTCTTGCACTTATGGAGTAGCAGTTCCTCACATGACAAACTAGCCTTTGATACTTATTTATTTACAGTATTTTTATCCCGCCTTTCTCCCTGAAGGGACCCAAGCCGGGGTATTACTTGGGGGGGGGGCAGGTATCCATTAACCCACCATGCAAACTAATTGATGCTATGGATAGATGCCATGTAAATGGGGATCCAGTTTTTGTTGGAGTATGAGGGCAGTTGTATGTACATGGAAATATTTATTATTATTATTATTATTATTAACAGTACAGTATTTATATACCGCTTTTCAACAAAAAGTTCACAAAGCGGTTTACAGACAAAAATCAAAATGATTAAATGGCTCCCTGTCCCAAAAGGGCTCACAATCTAAAAAGATGCAGAACACCACCAGCAAACCATCACCAGAAGAGATACTGTGCTGGGGTGAAAGTGGGGCAGTTACTCTCCCCCTGCTAAATATAAGAGGAGCACCAATTGAAAACGTGCCTCTAGCCCAGCAGTGGGGAACCTCCAGCCCCAGGGCCGGATCAGGCCCCCAAGGCCATCCGGTCCAGCCCCTGGAGAGATTTCTGGGAGGCCACCCAACCGGCCCCTGGAGGCTCCGCCGGGTCCACGCGTCATTTCCGGAAGCCGGGAGAGGGCCTTTGCATGTCCTCCCTGGCCGCCGCCTCGACCCCTTCTCACCCGGCCGTTGGCCATTTTACACATGCGTACCACGCCGATGAGGGCAAGCTCTTGCCCTCTTCGGCATGGTACGCCGGAGGTGACGCGCGGACCCGGCGGCAGCTTCGGACGGTGAGCACGGAGCCTCCGGAGGCCGATGGGGCGGGGGCAAAAATTAATTAAATAAATAAAAATGGCGGACAGCCTTATGGCCGGCCCTCAAGCAAATTTCTAATATTTAAAACGGCCCTCGCCAGGGAAAAGGTTCCCTGCCCCTGCTCTAGCCCAGTTAGCAGGGGAACTAACTATCACCTATGGCAGTTCAGCAGCATCCATCTCTCGCTGCAGATGTGAATGTATCTATCAGCATTGTATCAGCACAGTTCTACCCAGCTCCTCCACTGGTGCAGCAGTGGTGGAAGGCAGGAGGCTTTGGAAGGGAAAAGGGATTAAAATCCCCTTTACATCCCCCTTTAAAGGGGATTTAAATCCCCTTTCCCTCCCAAAGCCTCCCGTTCTCCCTCCACCACTGCTGCACCAGTGGAGGAGCTGGGTAGGATTGCGCTGTATGTTTGACATGTGGTGTGGCATGCAGTTTCCCCATGCATGGTACTAGTCTGTACACAGAACCCTGTCACTTCTGGTCTTCAATGCAGAGGACAACCTTCCAGCATTGCCTTTCCCTGGTAGAAGAGGGGTGCATTCCTAACTGAATGGGAATGCCCTCGCGCCAGCTCGAGGTAGGCTCCTCAACAAGTATTCAACATTAAATATTTTTAGGAAATACTTCTGATATTTCATTTACCATATTTTTCCACCCTTTTGTATTCTTTATAACAGCCAAAAGAAGAATCACATATTATACATTTTGTATAACTTTGAATCTTGTGTTTGGATTTAGAAAAGTGGAGGGAGAGATATTTAAACTTGAGATGCTGCTTGAAGATATCAAAGAAAAAGTTGATAAGAGGCACAGTCTGCATTCCTCAGCTGTTGTAACATCACCTTCACATACACCCTGTGAATCTGTGTGTTCTTCCTTTTCAAGCCGTTGTGAGATAAATCATTACATTTTAGTAAGCAAGAAATTGTTGTCTTTTTATTGTCATGATCTGATTATCTTCATTGAGATTGAATCATTGAGCTGTCGTGGTGATAGTAATAATAATATAAGTATTATATATACTGCCTTTTTTGGTCATTGGATTTCTCCTCTGACTTTAATCCAGGAGGTGTACATGGGCAGGCTTTCCTAACCCCCCTAATGTTTTGGTTTTTTTTACAATATATAAATGTCCAATCTTTTGTGAACAGCTATATTCCAGGTGGTATCCTTTTGCAGTCTGGCTTTTTTTCCACTGGCTGTCGCCTCCCACACTCGACCGACACAGCTGAGAGCTCTTATCTCTCCTCACAGAGGTTTTCACAGCTTTTTGTCAGCTGTGTGTCTCAAACTTGTCATTCACCGATCTTCGGGCTTGCAAGGCAGTGGCTCTCCCGACTGAGCCAGACCCCTCTGCCCAATTCATTTAGAAAATTTAGCAGTGTTCCGATATGATTTTAACCACAGAGGCTGTCCTCAGAACCAGATCCCTTCCTGTACTTTTGAGTTTTAGTTATTTTTTAAAAGCAACCATCTAGCTCTTTTTCTTCAAATGATATAAGGGGAAATGTGCAGACAATATTTTATCCACCTTTTCAGTGAGAAGGGACACTGTCTGCAGTAATTCTAGGCAATTAGTGTAAGGCATAGGCAATTACCTGGGAGGGGGTGATAAGCTCCTCACTGCAGTTTCATTTTATTGGAGGGAAAATATTTTAAAATGATGGCTTTATTGAGTAGAAACAAAAGTAACAATCACAGTATTTCTCGGTGGTCCACTTTGTTTTTGCCAGGCAGTCGGTTTCACAGATGAAAATGGGGAACTCAATTTTCAACAACATTACTGTACCAAAAAAAAATGCAGCCTCCTCCAGTATCATTTAATTACCATACATTTAGAAAGTTCTTACACTAGGTATTGTACTTTATTTGTTCCATATGGTTCTTTTGTACAGAGTCCAGTGATTTCATGCATTAATGAGCCTCCATCAAAGACCACGACTGGAATGAATGTTTCTGAGAATGAAAAAGATGGAGAGGAAAGAAATAATCTTATAGAAGTGACAAGTGTTGCCAATAACAAAAGGTAATGATCATCCCGGGACTCAATGGCAAACAGCCAATACTAAGGAAAGTTACACCTCTCCTCAGTGATTGTACACAACTGGGTTTCCTTCATTGAGAGCATATTAATGTGAATTACCACACACCACACACCAAACTCTTCAGGTAGACCTTTTTTTAATTCACAGATTCGGGACCCGCGGATTTGACTCAACATGGGTCCCGGATTGACGAAGGTCTGCTTAGAAAACCCTGTTAAAAGGGGGGGAGCCCCCAAAGCGCCATTTTACCTTTTAAAAGCCAAACCGCTGAGCTTCCAAGTGTCCACAGAGCTTCTCCAGCCTTAGCAACTCACTTCTGGGTCGCATGAAGGGTCTTTCCCCCTTTCCACAGCCTTGCTCTAGGGTGCATTCTGAGGCGAGCCTGGGAGGAGAGAAGAGCCTTCACGTGACCAGGAAGTGGGTTGCTAAGGTTGCAGAAACTCCATGGATGCTTGGAAACGCAGCGGTTTGGCTTTTAAAAAGGTAAAACGGCACTTTGGGGGCTTTTTTTTTCTTTTAACAGCATTTTCTAGGCAGACCCCAGTATATTCAGATCTTCGCTACCCACAGGGAGGTACGGATCCCCTGTGGATAGCAAGGTCCGATTGTATAGATAAATTTCCCCCTTAGCCACTGACCCTCAGCAGAAAAAGTGCCTAAAAAACATTATAGCAAAGCGTCTGGAAAAATCAGGACTGCTAGCAGAAAATCAGTTTACCCATGTAAGTCCATTTGGTGCTTACTTGAATGTTGATGAACTTGTTTTAACCAAGGTGGGTATGCAAACAGAATCCAGTTACATAGGCTAATGTTATATAGATAGTTCAACTGCTCTCATTCACATAAATGTGCCGTGCTAGCTCTTGCTCTACAAGTGCTGCCAATGTAAATGATGTAGTTCTTTGCAAAATAGCACATTGTGTTTTGTAATGCAGCATTGCTTCTTTTCACCCAGTGAAAAAACTAGAGTGCTACAATCATGCAGTCAGTTTAAACTAATTCAGAGTGACTGCAGTGATCAAGAAAACACAGACGGGCGAGTTTTCAGTGTCAGATGTTAAAAAAAAATTACCTGTAACAGTGCAGGCTCAGCAATGAGCCTTAGCCTGTAACCAGAATATATGTGGCCAATATCTTAATTTTTTGCCCCCATTCAGGAATTTAAGCTATTGGGAGATGAGATCTCCACTTCCAGCCAATC
Source organism: Plestiodon gilberti rubricaudatus (assembly GCA_026170595.1). Taxonomy (NCBI): domain Eukaryota; kingdom Metazoa; phylum Chordata; class Lepidosauria; order Squamata; family Scincidae; genus Plestiodon; species Plestiodon gilberti. The sequence continues at coordinate 122,219,517 of JANXHW010000004.1, forward strand.
ACACATCCAACATAGCTGATCTCACTGTGTTGAAAGAACAAGGTAGGAGCAATTTATGTTTTAATCAACACATGAAAGAATTCTGATTAAACCTGTCCCTGATCATTTTTCCCCCTGTACATTTTTTCATAGGAGGGTTTGCTTATCTTTCAGATCACTGTTTTCCTGAGGCATTGGAAAACCCTGCAAAGGAAAATATTATACATCCTAGACTGAAAATACAGTTATCAAGTAAACAAATGTGTTCCTGTTCATCCAGCAGGTTAGTGTATATATACTATGCAGCCTACACTGTAAATAAAACAAAATGAGCACTCTTACAGGGAACTTATGAGACAAACATTCCCAGTAAACCTAATCGACTTACGACTCAATCCTCTCCAGACCATGCACTGATAGAACTTGCATTCCGTCAGTGCAAGGCTTGGGCCATTGGCGTGGCAGTCACAGAGATGGTGCACGGGCCAGGACCGCCAGCATGAATGGCTGGCAGCCCATGGCATGCACCAAAGGAGTACCCAGCCCCCACTGGAGCAGGTGAGTCAGCAGAAAAGGCGTTCCGGTAGAGAATCGGGCCCAGCCAGGGGGCGGATATCGGTGGCAGCAGTACTGCCGAAATCCTATGCCCCCGACTTTATCTCGACACCCCCTCCTGGACCCACTCAGATTTATGCCAGCCAAAGAGCTGGGGCAGATCCAAGTAGGACATTGGGGACCATGGTGTGGTAAAGTAAAAAGGTTTTTTATTTCCCTCTCCGTCACTGCCTCTCTGTCGCTGGCCTAGGGTAGGATTGGGCTGTTAAGTCCCTTCATGCTCACTCTTAACATGTATTTAAACATCTCTGGTGTATTTTCTGTTTCCAACGTAGAACTAAAAATATGGAATACAGAAAAACCAACAGCGGAAAATCAGACTGTGAAAGATTCCCAATCTTCTTAGAAGGAAAAGCAGTGGATTTAGATTCATCAGGTACTTAGTTTTAGTGATATTTAACAAGAGAGCTCATGCTTTTTAGAATTTAAGCTAACTACTATGCAGCCCTATTATAATAATAGTATGGTGTCATGTCGGTGAAAATCAGTCAGTGTGTACCATGGCTTTGTCCCAGCATCTGTTTTCCATGTCAGAGCTCAGACCTGAAATATAACCAGACAAAACAGATGACACATGAATATCAAACACATGAGTTTGATATTTGCAAGAGCAAGGAGAAGCTTAAGCAGTTTTCACTGAGCTATAGTGTGGATGTTTCTTCAATTGGTTCAATAGTTGGTAGCTGGAAATGTATAAAGTAGCACAGGACAAAAACGCCGAGGAGCGATTCATGTAGTGTAAACCTGCATGGTGCTTACCTTCACTCTGCTGTGGATACACTAGTGAAGCACATGAAAATAACCTTTAAAGCTAGTGATGGATTGCTTCGACGTGTCTGAAAACGGCATGGCATAATGGAGGACATTTGTCGAATCTTTAAGTGCACCAATAGAGGTGAACTGAGCCATTTAGAAAATCTTTTAATGAACTTATTAAGAAAGAAGGCCCGATTTTATCTCAGATTTACAATGCGGATGAGACTGGTTTGTTTTGGCAGTCACTCCTGGAAAGCATGCAGACCCATAAACGCGAAAGCTATACACCAGGCCACAAGATAAGGTTTGGATCTTGCCATTATTCTGTGCCAATGCAGATGGGTTACATCAATTGAAACCTGTTATGGTTGGTAAATCACATCGACCATGAGTCTTAAAGGATATCATGGGACATCTTCCAGTACTTTATTCTGGAACTCTAAGAAAGCATGGTTTAAAGGGGAAATATTTAGCGAGTGGTTCTTCAACCACTTAATTCCTGAAATTCACAAGCACTAGGACAGAGATCCTAAAGATCGCCACAGAGAATGTTAAGGCTATCCAAATTTTAGATAATATTCCTATCCTACACATCCGAGCATAGATAAGCTGTGCAGCAGTGATGACAGAATCAGGTTTGCGCTTCTGCCACCTAATACAATGTTGCTTAGCCAGCCAAAGGACCAGAGAATCATTCTGGCTTGCAAGAGATTATACAGCAAACAATTCCTAGAAGAGGTCATGGTTGTGTTGGAGGATGAAGGAGATAAAGGGCCCAATCCTATCCAACTTTCCAGCGCTGATGCAGCCGTGCCAACAGAGCGTGCACTGCTTCCTATGGTGGAAAAGCAGTCATGAAGGCCTCTTCAAGGTAAGGGAACATTTGTTCCCTTAAACTCTGGACTGCGTTGTGGCTGCATCAGCGCTGGAAAGTTGGATAGGATTGGGCCCAAAGAGAGTGATTCAAGAAGGTCTGCAATGTTCAGTTTTTCTGTTGCATGTAAGACAGTGAAAATGTTGACTTTAGCTAATGGATTATGGCTAGAAGAAGCTTTTATATGATATTGATCCTTACTTTGCCTTGAGAGCTTTGAGATCAGCAATTCCCATCGTACCATTCTGAAAGCTGGAGAGAAAGATGCAACTGAGGATGATGTTTTGCCATAGTTAGAAAATGATGGCAATGCTGGGTCCCAGCCAGGTAGTGACTGGAAGGGAGATAAGAGTGAAGCAGCAGGAGGAGGAAAAACAGAGAGTTATCAAACAGAAACTCTCGGTTGAAAGAGGTTACCTGCATGGCATCATCAATTATATTGGCTCCTCATCTGACCTTGAAGTGCAGCCTATTATGCACATTTTTGCGCATTTAAGGAAATTATAACAAAGGAAGCAGTACCAGCATAAGACTCAGTTAAAGCTTGACATATACTTCAAACCTGTTGCTGCTCCTCCCAAGTCTCCCTCGCTACAACCCTCAGACTTAGAATAAAAGTTGTTCTGAGTTACCATAATCATGGCAGAATAAATTCTATTAACCATAACAGGTAGGTGATGTTACTTTAAAATGCATACGGAAGCTACTGTATAGTACAGGGGCCGCCAAACTTGCTTAACGTAAGAGCCACATATGATAAACTTCAAATGTTTGAGAGCCACATTATTTAAGAAGCATTTTAATTCTTCAATATATTTACTCACCATGAACATGAAACTTATGTTTTAATCCAGTGGACTCTCAGTTGACACCTGGTAAATTATAAAGCTTGAATTTTTCTTATTTATCTTTTATATTTATCTTTTATATTAATTGTGATGCAAAAAGGAGCTCAGCTAACATATTTCTGAGAGCCGCACATTATATGTCAAAGAACCACATGTGGCTCAGGAGCTACAGTTTGGCCACCTCTGGCAGGCGGGTTGCTAGAGCGAAGCGCGGGGGGCGGACCGCTGAAGGGTGACACGCACAGCTGTGCGCGTCGCCCTCTGGGAGGCTCCGAGGCCAGGAGAAGGCCTCGGAGCTACCTCCCCAGCCGACGCGCCAAGGCCTTCTGACGAAGGCCCAACGCGCGATACGTAATTTATAACATTTTTCGTGCATGCGCAGAATGTTTCTCGTTGTGCGCATGCGCAAAAACGTTATAAATTACGTATCGCGCATTGGGCCTCGTCATTAGGCCTCGGACAGCCGGCCGGCACGGATGCATGGAGTCGGCCGGCTTGGGGGGGGGGGGAAGGTTGCAGCGCGAAAGATTTTGAGGGGGGAACGGGGGGTCACTAGGGTGGCGCCCTGCTTTGGGGCGGCGCGCGCCTAGTGACACCGCTGACCTCTGGTATAGTACTTACTTAAGAACAGGTTAGGTCCCAGGAGTCTGTTTCTAAGTTGTTTTGTTCTTAAGTCCAACATTACTGTTACCAGTAGCAAACATGTTGTGAAATATTTAAAAAATGCATTTACACCTACAGTACAGTACTCTATTGTGTGGTCTTATCTTGAAAAGTGGGCAAACAGAGCTTTAAGAAGCTGGTGGAATACGATGGGGAATGTTCTAGAATGCTGGAATGGGTGCTAATGCCATCTATGGCCAGGCGTGTTTGTATCTTGCAAGTTCTTAAGTTGATTGTTATACGGGGGGGGGGATGTTATACTGGGGGGGGACAGTACATTGTACTGATTTACAATGTATATTGTATTTGCTGTTTAGTGTACAGTATTGTTTTAATTGCTATGAGAGGTATTAAATACATGTACTAGTGGTGCTCAGTGGTGTTCCTAATGTACTACATTGGTTATTACAGTATAAGATATTCCCATGTACTATACTCTGTGCATTGTCATATAAACATTTTAATTTAATGAACTTTCAGCATTAGTGAACCTTCCCCCTATTACAGCGCAACCCTGTATAACCTTGCACCAATGTAACAGTAGATGCACCGGTGTAAGTGCACTTACACTGGAATAAGTGCACTTACACCGGTGTATCTACTGTTACACCGGTGCAAGGTTACACAGGATTGCGCTGTTAAGTTCATTAAATTGCGGGTTCTCTATATTCGTTAGTATTTTACGTCCCTCAGGACAACTACTGTTGACACAAGGAAACAAAAAGGTTGTAGAAAATCAATTAAGTTTGTGTTAAGCTGTCACAATGTAAGGGTGATACATTTATAATATCTAATGTACTTGTGTAATTGATGGGGAGACCTTTTAGGTAGCGATACAGAAGACAGTTCCTTCTGCAACTTTATGGGCAATTCAAGCAGTAAATCATTTCTGGAACAGAGAACTAAAAGTAATCGATCATGCAGAGTGAACCTAAAAGAACAAAGCAAAGGTATGTCTTTTTTGTGTAAAACAATTTGTCTCAACAAAAATGGCATTTTGTATAGCCGAATTATGATTTTATATAGCTAACATTCATACGTAAACGTACACATTTTGCTCACTTGATCAGGAACAGGCATGGCACTTGCACATACTGATGTGTACCTGAATCTACACTGTATAAGATATTCCAATATGCATTCAAACATCCATTCAAATTCTTATATCATTTGTCCCACAAACTGCTTGTTTAAGTGTGACTAGAGCTGGATTGGACTGTATGCCTCCAACCAAACTAGAGTTAATTGAGTTTATGGCCCATTAATTTCAAGGGGTCAAGTTCATCATCAACAAGCCCCATTTATTTTAGTGGGATTAAGCATGAGTAACTAATTCAGTTGGGGTTATTCAGTACACATTGATGCAGATCTGTAGAGAATTGCATTTGCACTTATTCAAACTAGTCCTCAGTTTCTCTGGGCAGCATCCATAGGGACATTACAGGAGGTATCTTTTTCCACATAATCTTGCCCTTTTATTTGTGCAAGAGCATTTCTGCATTTCACTGGACCCAAAAGCTTTCACTGCACAGTCACACTCATCTACAAAAGGTCTACATTAGAGGTTCCCATCCTGTGGTACATGGACCACTAGTGGTACACAGACCACAGGCTGGTGGTATGTAGGCGGGCAGCGGCCAAGGTGGCGGCTGCCATGCTAGCTGTTCTGCGCCGTGCCGAAAGCCAAAAAAATAGCAGCTTGAGCTCTGCCAAGCTGGGGAAGGGCCCTCTCACCTGCCCTTACTCCTTATCTGCATCTTTCTGTGCTCCAGCACCGCCGCAAACCCCGACGCAAGTGCCAATGATGTCATCGGCACTTATTTCCAATGGAATCAGAGGTGGTATACCACCGAAAAAGGTCAAGTACCTCTGGTCTACATGATTTAGTTCAAAGACTGCAGTCATTCATTAAAAAGGGGGTTAAAGCAAACATCTGTTCTCTGGAAGGAGGAAAGGGTCATTCTGACTCTTGGGTAATGCCCCTCCTCCAAAGAGGCAGAGCCGGATTGCAGATCTGGTCTCCTCCCTGTGGGAGGGCATTCAGCTTCCCAGTCTGGCTCTGCCTCTTATGGTTGAAATCATTAGCACTAGAGCTCAGGGGAATGTGTCTAATGTGTTTGGGGTATTTTTGCTAATTGTCTTCAAAACTTCAGCTTTTTCACAAAAGAAAAGCATTGCATTCCAAAGGATTTATGCAACCAACCAACCAGAACAAGTGACTGACAGACATTATGACAGGTAAGGCACATCAGTAGCCTTAAATGTTAAAATAGACTGCCTGAGCCAAATCCACTTAGTTCTAAAACTAGCCATATCCCCATATACTTTCTGGGAAGTTGTTCTCACAGGTAATTTTACCACCATTTTTGCAGCAATGTGATTTACAATTTTAAACATTTCAAAAATGACTCTCGTTAAGTGTTAAACTAGGCCTCTAACATTTTAAAACTCATCAATATTTATGAGCATTTGTAAATGCTCTTTTAGCGACTGAAAAAAGTATAATCATGCATGGAGCCTACTAAAACTTCCACATGGACTCTATCCACATCAAACAGGTTCTGACCCTTCATATATTGAAGATAAAAGCTTTCGCCACAAAATGCATTCTGTTCTAGACAGCATTAAATACTTGTGTAGATTTCCTGTTACTTTCTAGACAAAATCTTCTCATTCCTGTTCCTGACAACCAATGCTCAATTCTACTGCCACAAGTCCCTAGTCTACTAGGGCCTCTCTTTCTGCAAGGCCTTGAGGAATTAGAGGGACATTCCCTTCCAGGTTCTCTAAGTCCTGAGTCCGGTTTATCCTTTGGTAGTCTGGTGCTGTGCCACTATTTATGGCAGGATGAGAGTACAGTGGACCTTCCTTATCCACGGATGAGCCATCCACAGATTTGACTCTCTGCGGATGGCCATCCACGGAGGAGGGATCCCACTGGGGGCAGGGAACGGCACCACAGTACCTTATTTAACAGCTGCACAGGCCCACTACCCTCTTCTGGCCTCTCATGCAGTTTTCTAAGCTTGTAAAATGCCTATAAAAAGAAAAACCACAATTGGAAGCGACTTCCGGTTTCTTTTTATAGGTATTTTACAAGCTTAGAAAATGACACAAGAGGCCAGAAGTGGGCGGCAGGCCCGCGCAGCTGTTAAATAAGGTACTGTGGCACACACACCCCCGGTAACCAACTGTGAACTTGAGCATCTGCAGTTTTTCGCATCCAGGAACAGGACCCCCGCGGATACAAAGGGCCAACTGTATAGACAATGCAGCTCTTTTAATAGAAAGGACACTTGGGTAGCAATCTCTCTCTCACATAGTTCACAGCAATGTGATTCACCGGTGTTACAGCTCTGTGTTTTCAGCTCCAACTCCCCATAATGATTGGATATACACTTTGGGGCTGCTTAGCTCCTCCCCCTTTCAGTTGGCCATTTGGGAGGGAATTTTAAACCAAACTTCCCTTCCTGCACTTTTTAAAAATTAAATGGTTTTGGAGAGAAACATGTAGTTTGAATTCTGACTGACTTTACACAAACAGGAAACATTTTTTAACCTCTGTTCATGACACTTCTCCAAACCAGATACTCAAGAATGTACGATACCATTATCCTTTCACCACAGTACCTTACCAGTAGGAATACTCATGGAAAGAGGTCAATGAGTAATCTGAGAAGCAAGCACATTAAGCACACTGATACAAAGGTAAAAGAGGGTCTCATACCTGTTTAAAGGCATACCCTTCTATATTCCTTGGCATAAATTGACAAGTTAAAGTTACCAGACTGAACATCTTATCTATGAACAATTTTTTGAACGTTATTAATCTTGGCGTTTGTCATTTTTCTCCTTCCTAAGAGGACCTCATGGCAGCTGACTTTTGGTTAAAAACATAGTTCAGCTTTTAAAAGCACAGCGGGGGGAGGTGGCAATGGTGATGCTTGCCTTGCTGGCAATTAAAAGTGGGTGTTTTTCCTAATCAGTTCATGGGCATTAAAATTATTAAACAAGTTTGTATTCTTAACAGGTCTTAAACTCCACTTTGGATCATGTTATACAGACTGCAAACAGCTTGAAGAAAACCACAGAGCACATGATACAAATTGTTTCAGAAGATTTGGCCAAGGCCAAAACTCAAATAACCAATACGGCAGCTACCCAGTATTACAACTGAACGTTACAAGAGACAAAACTGTATCTGAAAGCAACATCTGCAAAGTACTAAATGCACTTATTCCTTTCCCATATATAAAAGATCTTTATCCAAGTTTGCTAAATAAAAATGTAACAGAATCAATACTACTTAGTAAATTAAGTTGTAAGTTAATGATAAAACAGGTTTGGCAAAACTACCCATTATATACAAGTGTAAAGTTCAGAGTTTGGAGCAAGGATATTTCCCATATAGTGTTGGTGCAGCAGAATTCTCTATTCTTGAATAGTCTAGCTACATTAAACATGCTATGATAGCTCCGACACTGTCCTAATTGTATGTTGACCTCAAGCTTTATTTTGGTAAATTGTTGTCCAAAGATTAGTGAGCTTTACTTTACTGTAATAAAATTTGTTCAGTATATGCTTTCTAGGTTATTAATATAGCATCTTCAATGTGAAACACCATAATCATTGTATTTGTCCTGAAATCAATTCAAACTGTTTTTATCCCCATGTGGAATTGGCTACTTCCAATATACAGTATATACTATATATACATATACACACATTATATTTATATATATATATAAACACACACACACACACACACACACACACACACACACACACACACACACACACTATATATATATACACATATACACACATTTTACACACACACACACACACACACACACACACACACACAAACTTTTGCAAGCAGATGGAGAAATAGTCTGCCAGTTGCCCTGTATTCTCCTCAAAAGGGCTATCTAACAACAATAATGGATCAAAGACAGCACACTGTTCAAAGTTCTTTATTGATGGTAAAATGTTTACCACTTCCATGATTAATTTCACCCAAATGCCATACAAAGATCCATGCAGTCCTACACACACACCCAACCAATATTTTGTCTGATTTCTCAGGATAATGCATTTACCTTATATTCTATATCTTACTGCATGCTGCTTTCAGTGAATTCTCATAACTTGCATGGACTTTTGTAGTTAGATGCATTGCAGTTGTGAAACTTATACATTTATATTTACAACTTCTCTTCTATGTGTTGTTTATGGCCCTTTTTATAATCTTTAGAAACATACATGTTTCCAGGATAGAACGTTTACACATTGTTACCGAAAAGGTATTAGCATATATACACAAACATGTTTTTCCAAGTCCTAGTATAGCGCACTGCAGTGAACATTCTCTACGCCAAAAACATTTCACAGCTAAATGCCATCTATAACCCAGCAAATTAATATAAAAACACAAGCTGTTACACACATTTTTTCACCATTACTCCCCCTCCCCAAGGAAAAGTAGCAGATTTCAAATTATAAAAAGATACTCAATTAAATTGAGTCCTGAACAGTCCCAAATACAGCAATATTTTATAAAATATATACATTAGGCACAATTCAGTTAAAGCTGAGCCCTTTTAAATTCCACTAGTTTTAATGGGGCAGCTAAGTGCATGCTTTAAAGCCTTTCCGACTGAAACTGATGGAACTTAAAATTTTGCTTAACTTTGGCTGCACTGTGCCTGTAATTTTTATATTATATGTTCTTAATATTTTTAAGTTAATCGCAACTGAATCTCTGAACATGATAAACCTCTATTCACTCTTAAAGTTGAACGTTTCCTTTGATTTTGTTACAGTAAGCGCTTTTACATCATCCAGTAGTCTTCTAGGTGTCACAACATGAGTGGAACCTGGTAAAACAAGATGTAGAAATGGTGATAATTTACATTAGTTTACTAAATTAAAAAAAGAACAGTATATGGGAGGTGTTCCCTTTGAACTACACTTACTGCACTCTCCACATTGGAGTGTGTGAATTTTTTAATTAACAAATTTCACCTGCCTCAAGCAAACAGACCAACCAACACACACGCTGGTGAGCAGAGCTTTGAGGTCAACGTTTAATCCCCTTTGAGATAATGCAGCTCCAGGAGATAAATTGGAGATGTCACAGAGCTGAATGTACTTCACCTACTTACAAACCTAGTAAATCATATTGCCATAGCACCAACAAGAATTTTGAAAACACATTGCTTCAGGACCAATAGCTACAATTCATCTGCAATAGCTCAGGCAAGGGTCAGGCCTAAGAAATCAAGATTTCTATGGAACATGCTAGCCTGTTTGAAGGCATGTTCACTCACCAAATGTTTCTGCTCACATAATAGTTCAGAATAATCCAATGAAATTCAGTAAAAGACAGAAGTACTTCATACAACATAAGAGTTATTGAATTTGCAACCATACCATGTGGTGCCTATTACTAGCTTAGGCCCAATGCAAGTATCATCACAGCAGTTTGTTTGAAAAAAACTTGTGTCCCTGATCCAGGTCCAAGATGTCTCACCTGCCAGCCCAGTGGTTCTCACCTCCCCCCCCCCACTGCAACCCACCTGACCCCCTGCAGAGGGCGCTGCAAACCACCTTGTTCTCCAGTGGTGGGCCTCCGCAGGCCTCAGAAGGCTTCCTGAAGCAACCAGAAATTTATTATTTATTTTTATTTACAGTATTTCTATCCCGCCTTTCTCCCCGAAGGGACCGAAGGCGGCTCTTGCGAACCCGGAAGTAAACAGGAAGTCATTTTCTGATTGCTTCTGGAGGCCTGGTGTGACACAAGAGCGGCAGGAGAAGGTGACGTGGACTAGGAAGTGGCTTCTGCTGGCTTCCATTTGGCGCCAAATAGAGGCAAGGGTGGGCCAAACTGACAACCCACCAGGCATCAGGTCACAACCCACCAAATGAACTGTGACCCACAATTTGAGAAACTCTGCTCTAACATATAAAAGGCAGGATCATACGGGATCAATATTCTCCAGTGCTGCTCCCTAATCAAGCTACTGATGGAAGAAACAAGACTAGTATGACTCCATGTGACCTGACCTGCCAGACCATGGAGGTGTGCGCTTTTGGCACGACTATTATACATATTGGATTTTAGAGGGCTTTAAAAACCAAAAAGGAAGGATTAAATATATCCATGGAAAATAAAACAACAGCTCTTGCTCATAGCCAAGAACCAAAGACCTTGACTCTAGTTCCATGACTCTGGGGGCTTTAAACTCCCCAATCTAACCCTGAAACATTCAGCCCACATGGCGAACGGCATCTGAAACTGAATTGAGTTTCAAAAGCAATTTGCAAAACAGAGTTCAAAGAAAAAGTGTAAAGTCAATTAGGTGATGCAAGTCCCTTGGCCTGGGTGTAAATGGCTCATTAGATTCTGGCCAATAATTGCTTCTAACCATTGAGTGTCTATGTAGCAATTTCCAAGTACCAAATATTAAAGACAGAACCGAAATCATTATTTTCACATCTTGCCTGTGAACTTCAAGAGGGGTTCTGACAGCAAGGTCTGATAGTCTGCCACCCACCAGCCAAGTAATCTGAAAGTAATTACATTTATGTCCCACACAAAGACCTGCACAGGACCAATAGCCCATTATAAAAATTAATATAATGCCAGAAGACATGGCTGAAGACCCTTGCACCCCTGAGGAACCACCGAACCAACCCCTGAAGCCCACCAGTACCCACCTTTACCATGGCAGCAGAGCAACATGTTCGGCTGAACACGTTGCCTGATACTGCCTTCCAAGCATGATTGGTTGGAGGAGGACAGACCAACCAAGCACAAGTAATGGACTCCTACTCCTCCCTTAACTCCTGGCCAAAAAGCTTATTCTGCATGTACCTTCTGCACTTAGGACCAGAAGGTGATGGAGGAAGGATCAGCACAAGAGTCACATGGGCCACTTCTTCCCTCATCCACCAGCCTTATCTCAAGGACCCCTGGAGGGTTCCTAAGAACAAGCCCCAGGTCTGCCCACCCACCAGCCACGTAATCTGGAAGTGGTTTTGTGTACACAAAACAGAGGGGCTCTCCCTTATTGTGACAGGCCATGGCACCACTAGTACCAGAAGCCCCAGCACAGACCTTCTCTAAATTTGTATCATGTTTTCATTGGCGACATTACTTTTAGAAACTAAAATTGAAGTAACTAGCTTTGGATTGAACAGTAAGGAAGGAAAATCTTGAAGCAACTGATTCACTATTTAGATCATGTTAATTTCATCAGCAACTCAATACACCCAGCATCATGTATTACTTAGGTCCTAGCTACACATTTAACATCAATGCATGAAAAAGAACTCCAGAAGCTCCAGGATTTTTAGGAGCAGCAGAAAGGGAAGAGAGGAGTTGGTTTGTTTTGCTTTTCAGGAAACACACCCAGAGGGTTTTATCTGGAGTGGTAGGAAAGGGATAAGTACATGCAGTTGGGCCCCTGTATCTGTGAATTCAGCATCCGTGGATTTGTCTCACTACAGATGCTTCACGGATACGGGGGGAGGGCGCCAAATGGAAAACATTGTAAAAAGAAAAAAGGTTAAAAAGCGATTTTCTTACTTTTTTACTGCAAACCAGTGGCTTCTGGAGCACAATTTCAGCTTGTTAAAAGAAGAACACGCAGTGGTTTGCAGTAAAAAAAGAAAAGAAAACTGCTTTTTAACCTTTTTTTTCTTTTTACAATGTTTTCCGGCTGACCCCCATATCCGTGGATTTTGGTATCCATGGGGGTTCTCGGAATGGAACCCCCGTGGATACTGAGGGCAAACTATACACACAACATTTTTTCTGCTCACTGTGTTCTCCAAAAGCAGCTTTTCATTTTAAAGAAGCCACTGTATTTACATGCAAATACAGGTTAAATGCAGGCCCTAAAAATTTGTTTGGAAGCAGCAGGAAGGATGAGGTTCAGATAGGTGACTACAAAAATTAAACTGATTTGGCAGAGGAGTGAAAAAAATGCAAGGATAAAACATTATTTACAGGAGATGGTACACCAACGGTAATATACCTCAACTGACTAGGTTGTGTCAGAGCCACGATCACATGTCCACTAGATACAGTCACCATTTCAAGTTGCTTAACAGGTTCCACTCTGGTGGCTAAAGGTGCTGTCTTGATTTTAAAGAGCTAAAGAAAAAAATTCAAGGGGACTAATCCACAGATGAGGACATTAATTTCTTATAGCACTAGTAGCAATTTTTAAAGCATTTTGTTTTTTCTTTTTTTGGATTTTCTTTAGCCTGGATTGGAGGTGTCGACCCCCAAATCCATTCTCCGAAACCCCGGCATGTGATGAACAGGCCTATATCTTCTGGTTTAACTCCATTTTGATTTCTCAGTTTTTTGGATTCTCTGCCTGCTTGCTGTAGTACCTTGGAGATTGGCAGGTGTCCAGCAACCATGAGGTTGCAGTTTTGGTTTTGCCCTGCCTCGGGAGTCTTATCTGTATGGGAACTGAGTTAGTTAGTCGTTCCCTCATTATTCCAACCACCTGTGTTAAACATCACAAGACTCTTTCAGTTGGGAGGGGGATGAAGAGTTTGAATGTGTGTCATCTTTTGATTGGTCAATTGCCTTTGTCCATCCCCTGATCCCCAAAAGTGTATTTAAATTGTCTTTGGAGAATCCATTTTGGAGCATCTCATTCTCACTTACTGCCTGTGTGCTATGGCGTTCTGTGGAGTTGGCTTCCTGGGCTGAACTGCCCTGATGCCTCCCAGCCAAGCCTGGCTGGGTGGGCCCCTGCACAGCATCCCTGCCTGGGATGGCTGAAAACCTTATTCCATCTGTGGCGAGTTCTTTAGGGAAATGTTAAGCTTAGGAGTTCTCTCTTTTTTGTGTTATGTCTGTTATTTTGTATGTTGTTTGTATGCCTTATGTATTTAGCAGTTTACTGCCTTATTTATTCCTGTGTCTCTTCTATGCCTTTTGCATAGTCTAAATTAAATAAAACAACTCTATTTTATACACTGTGGTTTTCCTTTGAACCAACCCAAGCTAAATCCAAAGTCTACGCTGGCCACACGCTACCCTGTTCTCTTTCACGTTGGGTCATTTTGACTGCCCTTGGTCAGGGAGTCACTTGACCCACGGTCCTGTACTCTGCAGCCCCCCCAAAAGCTGGGGTTTGGGGGGAGCTAGGAGGCCCCCAGCTGGTGGCAGTCTACCGTTGTCCCCCTTGTTTTGGGGGTGCCCCCCTCCTTGGTCAGGTTGGGGGGGAAAAGGAATAAGGGGGGAGTGGCGCACGCCGGTTTGCTGGCCTTGTTCTGTGCTGGACTCAGGGTGGCCATAAACCCCCCTTCTCTACAGTAAGCATTTGCATTGGACTAAAGAGTGGTCAATTTGGGGGCGGGGGAATAGAATGAAGGCAAGCCTAAGTGAAAAGAAATGCTGCTGCTGCTCCTTACTCATGAAAAAAAAAGAGTGCAGCTGCAATCTTGTCTAAGCAATAGTTTTTGTTTTAAAGTCAGGCTTACCAATAATAACTTCGCAAGACTTGTAGGCTTGAGCAACTTCATAGGCACAGCGCATCTCAGAATATGTAATACCTCCAATGACAAACACAATAAGCTTTGAGCTGTTCTTCCGGTCATCCAAGTAACTAGCTTTGGATTTATTGCGAGCACTGTAAAAATAAATGTGTTTCAAAGGCTATTCTTTCAGATGTTCATATTTATGACAATCTACAAAACATCAGATTTCTCAAAAATTAAGAATTTTATTTAAAAAACTGACAGATTCCCGGCTTGTGTGTCGTGCGCGGGTCAATCTTGCTCGGCCCACTCTATCTCATGAGCCCAGAGGCGAGGTTGTAGAAACCTGACTGGTGCCCTGCCTGCAGGGGAGGAGCCTGGCCAGCTCGGCCCACTCTATCTCATGAGCCCAGAGGCGAGGTTGTAGAAACCTGACTGGTGCCCTGCCTGCAGGGGAGGAGCCTGGCCAACTCTAGGTCAGCATTTTGAGGATCGCCCCTCAATCTGGCTCTGGCTTTCAATCCCTACCCACCCTTCCCTTTGTGCAGTCTGATACTAGCTAGTTGCCATTTAGGGCCAGGTAGGAATTTTCTGCTGCATGCCGATTGGCCAGCTTTTTCACCTACACCAGACTGTCTTTGGGTTGTGGTGGTGCCTTTCTCTGCCTTTGTGGTCACTTTGGGCAGGTCTAGTGTGGCAGGAGTAGGGATTTCAGTGAGCACCCTTAAGTCAGCGGGTGAGCCAGTACTGCTCTCCAGAGGCTTGCTGGTTCAGGGAGGCTGGCTAGGATACCCTCTAGCTTGGATTGCAAGGGCTACCTCAAAGGTTTTCCAGCTGGGGGGAGTCAATGCATTCCAGCTGCCCGGGCTGTCTATTGAAAGGCTGCACCTTGGAGTCAGGGTGGAAATGCCCATCCCGGAGTATAGGTGGATGTTTGAGGTCTCCCGTAAGTTAGTTGCCCGCAATTAAGAGGGAGGAGATTAAGGCTTTGTCTGCTGCAGTCTCATCTCTGTAACTGGTTTGAATAAAGTGGCCCAGTTTAACACAAGCTTCTGACTAGCATGATTATTTGGGGGTGGCACAGGCAAACAACTTTTCTTCAAACACCATTAAACCACTTACCTCACTGCTCCAGAACCATTCCAAGGTACAGGGCATGGGGAACTATAGGGCCACTCTTTTGAATCCAGTTTATTTTCTATAGCATCCTGGAAGAAAAAAAATGGGTCATTTTAGTCAATTAAGGGCCTCTATGGTATTTGTTCAAGCTCTTCATACGTTCTACCAATGGCATACAGGCCCAAACCTGCATACAATAGCAAAGGAACACAACAAAATAATGGAAGCTAGTGTTCCTAGGGACAAGGAACCTCTCTGGGCAAAGCTGCTGTCTAGTTAATTCACTGTTAAGTCCAATACTTCAAGTCAGGAGGTCACTGCACATTCCTCTCCAACACAAACCTTAAGTGACTACTCATATAACCATGGGATTTCCCACATTGGATGCCGACCAAGCTGAGAGAGCAACAATCAATGTAGGACAAGCAGGCATGCACACAGTTTAATAAGAGTAATACAGGTCCCAGTGCAATTCTTTTATGTGCATATACTATATGATGAGCACACAGCTTTTCTTAGGAGACTTACTGAAAGTGGTTATTGTCTCATGACAAATGTTCCATGTTCACTTTTAAATGTCTACTGCCACCCAGCTCAACTGTCACCTACTAGGCATGACAAAAGGAGCTGTGGGTAAGAGTGCTCACATGAGGATGGCTTCCAGTCTCATTGCAAATGGATGTGGGAAGTAATGACTTGACAACTATGTATTACACTGGAGCAAATGGTTTAATGTAGGTGTTAATTGTAGTATATGGCTATGTGTTACAAGATATGTTGTTCCTCCAGAAAACGTAATAGATATAGTCTAGAAAGACGTTCATACATGCAGCTTTTTAGAGGTCTTAAATACATGTATGACTAAAAGCAAACTTTTCTGTAAACTTTTACCTCCATAACATCCTTGATGACAGGAGTCCATCTAGAAAGCTGAAATGTTTCTTCTGAAGAACGATCCCTCCTTGATGATTTGCGTTGAGATGCAGACTAAAATACAAAAAGGCATTTTATAACAAGATGTGGCATTTTAAAATAGGATCTTATTACTGAGAGACAGGAAGAACTGTCTAACAGCCCAATCCTATGCCAGCCTCCGCCAGCGGAATGAGCATGCACAGGCTCGTGGTGCTAGCAGAAAGGCCTGCGCTGGTCTGCCGGTGCCAGATCCTTGTGGAGCCCGCAAACAGGTAAGCTCCCACCAGGCTGCGGAGGGGCAGGGGAGGGACATTTCAGGGCGGAGGAGGGCGAACCAGGCCAGAGAGGGGGCGGGCTCAGCAGAGGAGGCTTCTGCCGAATCCTATCCCCTTCCCGGGCTCAAAAGCCCGACACGGAGCTGCTCAGATTTGTGCCGGCCATTTAGCTGGCGCACATCTAAGTAGCCCTGTAGAGGCTGCTGGGGTTATCACAGGGTACCTCAAGAAGACCTCCAGCAGCTTCCAGCCCCATGCTGGATACAGCAGGGCCTGCCCCGGCACAGCTGCATCCCAGCAAGGGGGGTTGGTTAGGATTGCACCGTAAGAAAATGACAACAAACAAAAGAACAAATTACAGGTGAATATCAAGAGACAACACCGAAGAGCCTACTAAGCTGAGATTTAAACATTGCTCTGCTAAGTATAAATTCAGGCCCGTTAGATTTGTATTGTGAACCACTTTGATGTACTGTGGGGCCTCGTTATTCGCGGGTTCTGCTTCCATGGATCCCAGTATCCATGGAAGCAGCCTGTGAATAACGGGCAATAGCAGCATGTGATGGCCCATTTACTCACTGTGGAGGCCCGCTCCACATCGGCATCGGCCTGCAAAGGCCTGCAGAGGTCTTCACAGGCCTCTGTAGCCTCTCCGACACGATTTAAAGCGACATCCAGTGACCTGTGGTCAAACCAGAAGTCACTATAAAAAATCATGTCGGAGAGGCTTACAGAGGCCTCTGCAGGCCTTTCCAGGTCAGTGATGACATGGAACAGGCCTCTGCAGTGAGTAAATGGGCCATTGAGTGCTGAACTCCAGCATCTGCAGATCTTCACTATCCGCAGGGGTAGTGATCCGGAATGTGTCCCCCATGGATAGCGTGGGCACCTTGTATTGTTAAAAGCAGTATTAGGTTAGCAAAATATTATACATTTCACCTTCGATTTCAATACTTTCCTTTCATCTATTCAAGAACCCTGTTTATATTGATTAATAAGTATTCAAAGACCACGTTTTGCAGTCTTCAGTTAGTGCCGTGATGTCGAACCTATGACACGTGTGTCACAGGTGACACACGAGGTCATTTTGGGTGACACACCAGTGTTTCCCCCAGGGTCCTGACACACCTTACATTTTTGCAGAAGTTTTACAGGCTTGTCTTGAACATTTAGGGCAGGGATTTTGGCAGACCTCTTTCAAATTACTAAAACTCAGCAACAAAAAAGTCACTAATTGATGTTAAATAAAATGCAATGTGTTCTCCTGTAGTTGTTTTCAGTTCAGTTCAATTCAAAATTACTATTAAAAGTAGCAATAGTCAAAGTACTATTAAAAGTTCGGGGGGGGGGGACACACCAGCAGAGTCAAGTTAGGCATTTTCAAAAATGTTGACACATCAAGCCCAAATGGTTGGCCATCACTGAGATAGCGTATTGCAACAGTATGTCCAATAATGGGAGAGCAGGGAGTTGTGTGTGCGCATTTGTTTTTAATGCAGCATGCAGGACACTTGCAATACAGTACAAAAGTATTATTAGCATGAGTAAGTTTTAAAGAAAATTACGCCATTATAATCAAGAGATTATACACAGGAGCCAAGACTAGACTGGATGTGTAAATGGATGTCATCTGTGGAAACCTGCTTCTGTGGCAGTTACCTTTCCAGATTGGGAGAAATGTATTGATGATCATTTCTCTTAAGCCAGATGTGCATCCCTATACAGAGCACTAGCTGAGCTGAAGGAGAGCCAAATCATGGCCACAGTCTCTAGAAATGCTTACATAAACCAGACGTACTGTTCTACTCTACTCTTTAGAATCAAACAGGCACCAAAAGCAACTAGTCCTGCTCTTTTCTTGTGAGGCACTAGCCTAATTCATTCCAATAACCCATGGGGGATTAACATTGCCTAAAATTAGCCACAGAAAACAGTACTATAGGGTATGTGTTGGCCATATGACTTCAGAGTAGCTGCCAGATCTTTACTCAAGCCCTACACAAGTCAGAGACAGAGTAATAACTCATATTATATAGTTTCACAAATGTTTTTACAGAGGCAGCAAAGCTCCAATTCTATTCAAATTTGAATTTCTATCCCTTCCAAGTGTTAGAATTTAAAAAGGTTTGATAAGTGCCTACAAGTAATTTTTGTGTGTGTCTAAGATTCTTTCTACAAGACCTGAACTGCAAGCCAGGGACGTTTCTGGTTCAAATGTCACCTCAGCATAAAACATAGAGGATATATATGGCCTTAGGTAAGGCATTATATATCAGGCTCTAACCCTATCCCTAACTCCATATCTGTAATATGGGATAATGATACTGACCCATTTTAAAAAGGTTATTTGACGCCAAAATGTTTGGACTGTCCAAAATTTAAGAAGCATTTAAGTGAAGATGAAAATGACGAGCAAGCAAAGTATGAAACGCAAAGGCCAAAGAGGGTAGGGTAATAGTGGTTAGAAAACAAGTACGGTAAACATTAAAATAAGATGCTGCATTTCTTACTGTAGTAACAACAGGTACACCAAGGTACTTCCAATTTTTTATCATGTCACTGTCATTTTCTATCTGTACATTCTGGATCAACTTGTCCAAGTTTTCTTGTGTAGTTCCTTTCGCACATTTAAAAACAAATGAGATTTTGAATTAGTAACTAATATTGTGTAAAGGAATATATACATATATACCAGAAGCGTCGTCGGGGTTGGGGTGGGTGGGGCCGTCAGGCGGACATGGCGGCAAAGGGGCCTACTTGCCTCCGTCTCGCGTTTCCTCCGTCTCGGTGATGGGCCCTCCCGCCCGCCCTGGAGCTTGAACGGCTCCAAAATAGCAAGTAAAACGACGGGGGGGCGTAATTGGAGCCGCGCTGGGCGCGCTCATGCACCTGACGTCACGCATGGGTCACATGGGGGCGTGGCGGCGGCGCCCCCCCCCCCAGAATCGCCACTGATATACACATTCAAAACATTGAAATTAATATTGAGATACATTAAAAAATTCTACGGGTTCTATAATGTTTACAACTTCATACACAACTCTTAAATTTGTAGCACTATACTGAATATTTCTGCACTATACCAATTAAACCCTTCCATATTTCCTCAAGAGATAACAGTATCCAACATAGCTATCCCCAATATTTGATCAGTCCTATAGAGCTAAATAGCTTAATTAATAATCTACTCAGGGGTGTCTTCTACAAAAGACATTTCAACAAGAACCACTGCACAACTAGCATTCATTCCAATAGAACTTGCACAAATGACATCATCAGTAGAACATAGGAAGCTCCCTTATACAGATTCAGACCACTGGTTCATTTAGCTGAGTACTGTCTATCTATACTGACTGACAAGCCCCCAATCCTATCCAACTTTTCAGCATTGATGCAGCCACAATGCATCCTCAAGGTAAGGGAACAAACGTTCCCTTACTTTGAAGAGGACTCTGTTACTGCCTCACACTGCAGGATACAGCGCACACCCCTTTGGGACGTCTGTATTGGCGCTGAAAAGTTGGATAGGATTGGGCCCACAGTGACTGTGCAAGGGCAAGGGCCCACAGTGACTGTGCAAGGGCAAGGGCCCACAGTGACTGTGCAAGAGCCAGGTAGGGCTCTTTTCCTAGCCCTACCTGGAGATACCAGGGATTGTACGCTTCCACATACAAAGCAGGAGCTCTCCCAGGCACCTGTAACCCTTCCCCTGGAGATGTAGTACTGTAATATTTTCCAGATGTCTCACATAATATGAATGGCATTTTGTTAAGCCTTGTATTTATCTAGCAGCGTAAGATATATTTACAGTACTGAACTACATATTAAAGTTTCTCTATGCAGTAGATAGAAAATCAAAACCTTACCATTTGTGCTGAAGATATAGAGGAGGATGGCTCTTATCTTATCATAGTTATCATGGTTTTTATTTAGCAGTACAGGAAGGAGAACTCTCATTGAATCTTTCACTTTCTGTCCCTCAACATCCGTACCAAGAGCCAAATCCTAAAGTTACAAACCAAGAGATCTTCTCAAGTCATGCCAAACTCACATCTTGATTATGCAAGCATAACACTTGCTGTAATGTTGCCATTACATAACTTTTGCTGTAATGTTGCCACTAACATTTAGTGTTAATCTGGGGAATACAGTTGTGGAGGCATCTCGTATTATATTTCTCTTTGCAGCTGAACTATCCCCTTGCCTCTCAGATAAAGTTAAAACTGGGCATATTGCTAGAAGTCAAGAGGCAAGCTGTAAAAGCAAACCAAAACAGTGTTAACAGCACTCGAGACAAAGCCTTATAGATGCAATCTTTAAATGGATGTTGCAATAAATTACAAAAAGAATTTGCCTCGTCCCCTTTGCAAACAAATTAAAACCCACCTGCCCGATTGCTTGCCTCTCCGCTCCTCCTTCTAACCCTGCTCAGTGATCCTCCCATGTTCCCATAACAGTAGCAAAGCATTATTGCAGTTGCACTCCAGGCCTTTTATAACTTGATATGGTAGCTAAGAAACAACTGTGGTCTTTGTCACTGGGCAAAAGGAGCAAAGAGTTACTGGCCCTTGAAGAACAAGGTGAAAGTGCAGCAATATTATCCTGGTGCTCTTTCTGCCCAGGAAGACACACTATAGCAATTCTGCAGCAGTGTATGCTGCTCCTTCTGACCCTTTGTATCAATGTTTTTGCACTGGTGTTCTGAGCTGGAAAGACCTCTGCTGTATTCTTCGTAGACAGGAGACAAAATTGCTGCACTGGCCAGGAGAAGGTACCCTGGGGTAAGTGTTGCCTCCCCTTAGGCGAGTGGCCACTCACACCTCCATTGTAATACCACAGTATTTCTCTAGTTCCATCAACGTTGTACATATGGGCAATTCACATACCTGTTCAACTTTGCACAGCTTTTCTATATTGCTCTTAAACTTATTCATGCAATCTTCGGCTATATTAAGATGCACGACTTGCTGCAAAAATA
Source organism: Plestiodon gilberti rubricaudatus (assembly GCA_026170595.1). NCBI lineage: Eukaryota > Metazoa > Chordata > Lepidosauria > Squamata > Scincidae > Plestiodon > Plestiodon gilberti. The sequence goes on from JANXHW010000004.1 coordinate 122,241,048, forward strand.
GAAGCAAAAACATGCTTCATTATTTTGTAATATTTTATGCATTTAACTTTATCTTTTATTGTTTTGTTTCCCCAAGAGATAAAGATCAGATTCCAAAATGTTTAGAGGCAGACATGTTTACAGATACATTGAACAGGAGTCTACAGATACATTGAACAGGAGTCTAATTTGTAAGACTACCAATTAGAACTGACATATTGCTTATCTTTCCAAGTCATGAAACTAAAATACAAAGAAAATATTGAGTGTTCCTGGCAAGTGAGATATTCATCCCTGGCACACAATTTCATATGCTTAGACACTGTATAAGAATTAAAATAAATTCATGAAGGTTAGGCCAGCAACAGCTATTTGCTAGGATAGCTAAATGGAATCTCCATATACACATGGGCAGAATACTTCTTTGAGTGTGCACAGGCATCTAGTTGTTACCAGTGCGTTGGACTAGATGGATCCGGCAATTACTGTCCTTGAACCTTTACGCAAGTGGTTCCCAACCTGGGGGTCAGGATCCCCAAGGGGGTCGCGAAGCAGTTTCTGGGGGGTCGTGGGATGTTGGCTGGATGGCCACACCCAAGATAGTGACTCAGCCCCCCTGCAGAGAAAGAAGTGTTTGATGCTCTCTTGGAGCTTGTTTGCTCACCTTGTGTTACTTTCTGCTTGCCTTTTAGCATCTCTGTTAATATTAGCTCACCCCCCCCCCCATGGGGCTGCTTATGAGTACAACTTTAATAAACCACACTTTTAAAAAATAAATCACATTTTTAAACAGTGTAACTTGTTTAAAAACAACGACATCACTTTCTGCTTACTGACATCACTTCAGGTCCTAGGGGGGTCCCGACAGATTGTGATTCTACAAAAGGGGGTCCCAGCGCTAAAAAGGTTGGAACCACTGCTTAAGCAGTGTCTGCAGTTTTAGGATCATCTAACACATTTTGGAACATTATGACCACGGCTGTATCAGCAAGGTCCAGTCCAAAAGGAACTACTTTGCAACCAACCCTACCTCCATGCCAGCATAATTGGTCAAAGGAGCAGGTCATAACCTGGTTGAAATCTAAGAATTAAACAGCAGTCAGACTCTGAAGTTATGCTTACCTTAGTAATCTGTTTGCGGAAATAAGGCATCTTTTTCATGAGCTGAGCTAGATTACCTAAAGACAGCTGAAAAAATAATTCAAAATTCACTACTAAATATTTCATATTTACTGTCGCTCAACTTATTTCAAGGACTGGAAAATACCACGTTCATCAGATCCCACCAAGGCAACTTATTTTTAATAGTGCCTTAGCCACTCTAGTAGATAAGCGTCAAAGTCACCTTAAAATACATTTGGAAACAAGCCCTACCAATTTCAGTGCATCTTAGTAAATCCATGTGTTTAGTATCCGACTGATGTTTAACCATATAAAATTATGCTAAACTTACACAACCTTTTAACAATAATTTAAAAATCAATATTTCTTACTTTTCCATCTGTTGCTTTCCTTTTTGAAGAAACTTCTTTCATAAGTTTTGGTATTTCCCTGAAAGAGTAAAAGGAAATGACCTCAATATTTCTAAGTTAATTGAGAATACATGTACTGTTTCTGCATCTTCTGCTTAATCAAGACAGCCCAAACAGCCAAATCTACATTCACCTTCAATTGGAAAAGCGTACTGAAAACTTCCCATAGTGGCATAATCATGATCCCCACCCCCTCCCCAGTTCCAATCTATAGAGAAAGGCTGTGGCTCCTCACATTACCTTCACCAAGGGAGATGGGTCTTGTGCTTTGGCAAGGATAGCAAGCAAAATTGGGGAACCCTATTCAAACAGCCTCCCCCATCTAGGGAGATGGGTCTTGTGCTTTGGCAAGGATAGCAAGCAAAATTGGGGAACCCTATTCAAACAGCCTCCCCCATCTATATGAAAAAACATCTATTTCATGTACAGTAGATGTTACAGATAATAGGGAATACAACCAAGTCTTGGCAGACTCCACAGAATAATTCCCACTGAGCAGAACAGGAGCTCCCAACACCACCATCTTAAACTAATTAGACAAGAAGCAGAACCACTGCAAAGTAACAACTATCTCCTGCCACCAAATCCTGCTACTCTGTCTAAAATAATACTATGATGATCAACTATATTGGTAGCTACTAGGAGGTCCAGGAGAATGAATACGACATACTCCCTCCGCCTATCTTCTGGTGAAGCTTCACCAGTACAACCACAGTAGTTTCTCTTCCCAAACTTGGCCCGAAACCAGAATATGCTGGATGCATTTCAGTCTTATCCAAGAGAATCAGGAGCTGGCTACCCTACTGCTAAATCACCTTGCCAAAAAACAACACCAACACAAACCCACATTTGCAGGCCATGTGGACTTTTCCCTAGATCCAGTAAAGGGTTATTTAAAGAACTGGCTATACAATGGACTCTTAAGGAGGTCTAAACGACAACTCTCTTCCCCTAGACAAAGTCACTATCAATCAAAATTACCTTGGCCAATCTCCCTCAGCCAGCTAGAATCAGCCATGGAAAGAAGTATCTAGAGCTGGGGTTCCTAAACTTTCAGCTCCCAGAGCCACATCACTCAGTCTTGTTCTTATGAGGGCCTGGAGCTAGTCAATTGTTGCCGATTGCTTGCTCTCACTGCGAGACTAACCCAAGCCAGCAGTTGCTTCATTCAGCAGGAGGAAGGTGCGTGGTGGCGGATGGAGGTAGGTGCAGAAGAAGAGGAAGGGGGGGGGGTCACATGTAATTATACTGCCATTGGGCTCAGAGGGGCCAGTCAAAATGTGTTGGTGGGTCAGATGTGGCCTACAGGACATAAATTGGGGAGCTCTGATCTAGAACACAGGTAGTCAGCAAGATTGCTCCAAGGACTTTGCCCACAACCACCAAAGCCCAAGGACTGTAATGAAAGAAGCCCAGGTTGGAGTATATGCAGGCTTACCAGATTGCCGTCCGGGACGTTCCTTTTTTGCCCTTAAGGGCAAAAAGGAACGTCCCGGATGGCGATCTGGTAAGCCTGAGTATATGTGAGATACTTTATCCATACCTACAGCCAAGTAGAAATTTGAATGCAGGTCCTCCAGGCTCAACTCCCCAAAACTTTACCACACCAACTTACATCTTTAATATCTTATACACACAGTCTTAAAGTATAAGTCCTGATTAGCCGCTAGCATAAAATGGTATGTAAGTAATAAAAGATATTGAGTCACACATACTCCAAAACATCTGCAATATGCTTGTGTCGGATTTTCACCCAGAGGTCATCATCTTCCTCTAGAATGGCTTCCCTTTCTTTCCCACTTGCAGTATCTGTCTTATACCTGTACATGGAAAATAAGTAGATTAATAGTAATATACGTACCTGAATATGCAGAATACAGTCTTCTGCACCACTTAATAGTGTAACAGGAGAAGCAGCATTTAAAATACTTGTTTTAACTATGCAGTATCAAGAATCTGCATAACAATATCTGCACAACAAGAATCTGCATAACAATACATGAAGCAGGGATACTTAGAAGGTAGACTGCAATCTTAAGCATAATTACTAAAAGTTAGTCCAACTGACTTCAGAGACACTTGCTTCCAAGTAAACATGCATGTGATTTGCTAAAAAGGGCAATTATGGTTAGTTGTAATGTCATGTATGAAACAGCAACTGTTACACAAAATAACTTTATCCAAAGACCAACTGTCAGTTTATTTAGATCACTATGTTTATTCTTTCCTCCAATCAACAGAAATCATTGCAGAGAAGGTTCTCTCATTTTAAAAGGGGGGGGAATCAAAATATTGACTTCACATGCAATTACAGACTTTGATTTGGGGACTGTTTACATATATCTATAACCAACATGCTTAGCATTACATACTTACAACTACTAAGCAGACTCCTAAGAACAGAAGGAATACTATAGGCATACTAGGGTCTATGTCATGAAACACTGTTCATATGTATAGAAACTCACATAAATGGATTCAACCAGAAGGCAGTAGAAATACAAGAGGGGAAAAATGCAAGGTTAGTTCATGGCTACATGACTGAAAGTAATGTGCTGCCTCTGAATACATTAGTCACTCCCTTTCTTCTTCTACATTTACACTGAAGTTGAAGTCTTGCTGTGAAAGTGTATACTGTACAGGGTTATTCAAAAAGGATGGTGCAAAAATAAAGCTGATTTATTCTTAAATGAACTGACATACCACAACCGTCATGATATGAAGAGACAGAAAAACTGTGCAAGTTTCACATGCACATTACAAATGTTCGATGTGGGCATTTGTGTAGCTACAATGGGGGGGGGGGAGAATGCCCTGGGTGACAGTCGCGGTATGTTTGCCCCCCCTTGCCCCATTGTACCTACACAAGTGCCCACATCAAACATTTGTAATGTGCATGTGAAACTTGGACAGTTTTTCTGTCTTTTCATGTTATGATGGTATGTCGGTTATTTTAGAATAAATCAACTTTATTTTTGCACCATCCTTTTGGAATAACCCTGTGTTTCATTTAAAAATATCAAAAGCTGATTCTAAGTTTTCAATAGTGTATCTACGAGACTGCCTACCATTCTAGGCATTAGTCCAAAATACAGTATTAAGTTCTGGGAGACTACTCCTTGTATTAACCCCAAACCATAAGAATATATGAGGCTGCCCTGTACTGGGTCAGATCACTGGTTCATCAAGCTCAGTACTCTCTACAGTGACTGCCAGCATCTCTCCATGGTTTCAGAAAGAGGTCTTTCCCAGTTCTACTTGGAGATGCTAGGATTGAACCTGGGACCTTCAGCATGCAAAAACATGAGGTCTACCACCAAAATAATAACAGCCTGTTTGCACAGGATCAGGAGACAACTTCACATTAGTACCTCAATTCCAATAAGTAGGACTTCAGCCATTACTCTAAGCTATGCTACAGAGGTCTCCAGTCAAATTAGCATTCTGCTGCCACTTAATAGTTCTGCTAGAGACAGTAAGACATAGCCTGCTCCATGTTCTGTGCCAAGCTTTTTTAAAATTCCTAATTGTACAAAACATGGCAGCTATACAACTTTATTTCATAATAAGGGATAGTATGCATATCCCACATTCAATTTAAATACTTGTAACATTGATTCCACACCTGAAGTCCCAATCTACAAGTGTGCTGAGGTCTATATAGTCTGTATCTCTGATGGCATGAAGATAACCAAAGAAGAAAGAGTGAGGTAGACCAGAGATATGGATCTTGGGGTGGGGGGCATAGAGTATTGTCAGGCATAGGGCTACATCAGGTACTTTAACATTTTTGAAGAGCACTACATCAAAGATGCTGAACTCTCTAGCATGCATCATTTAATAAAGTTACTTGATCAGGCAAAAAGCTCACAACAGAAGTTACAATAATTTCTACTGCCCCTAGTGCAGAGTCCACCCCACATCTACATCACCTCCGAGTTTAAATCAAAGTGTTCACTGCTCAAAACAGCAAACAGATTACATACTTTCAAAGGACTCTCAGTGCAGGGAACACAGAGGAAGCCACCACCACCACACCAGAACATCACAATAGACTTTTTAAAATGCAGAGAAATTCAACTGCAGTTTTAAGTATATCTACTTAGAATGCATTTCATTATAAGCTAGGAGGGAAAACCAAAATAGAGCTTTGAGGACAAACAGTACCCCGACTAGTTTACCCTGAACAGTTTTACCAACTTCTGATAAGAGTATTAAAAGTCTAGCTAAAAAGTTATACTTGCTTGTATGTATCATTTTCAATGGGTAACAGATCATAAGCCATTGCTTGAAAAGTAAGTTCATGGAGGACAGTTGACACAGGATCAAAGCCACGATCAATTATTAAAAGTTGGGAGTGGGTTTTGCCCTAAAAAAATTACAAACAGAAACCCAAAACATCTTTTTAGACACATAAAGCAAAAGCAGCGAGTACTGCACAACTCAAACAGTCTGCTATAAAAATATTTAAAAGAATATTCATGGGTAGGCGTTTTGAAACAAGGGAAGTCATCACCAGAAAATGAACGTCACAAAAACTAGTACTGAAATTTAAACTTAATCTAACAGTATCAAGACTGTGAAGAGTCCATTTTCCACAGGGGCACTGGATTTCAATATTTTTGTGGGAATTCCTTCAAAGAATACCAAGTTCTCCCACTGAAAGAAAGGAAAATTAGACCCCAATGTTCCAGGGGAAGATATCAATGCAACACTTTGGGCTTTTCATGATTTTTTAGAATAAGTTATCCCATCCAATAGTAGCTTGAGGCACGCTTCTCCTTTTGCAATCTTTTTAAACATCATACAATTCCATCCCCTTGAGAGCTGTAGATGTAAAAGTGATGAGCCTTTACCTCTTTTCCAAAGAGTACATTCTCAATATCTCTGGTAAGACCTCCTACAATGGTTTCATTCCTCTCTCCGAATTATATTTTTAAATAAAATAAGTTTATAACAGTATTTATAAATATAAGATAGAATTCGCCAAAATTTAAAAAACTAAAAACAATGATACAATGAAATAAAAACCCAAGGAAACAATGCAGCAAAAACATATCCCAGAACACAGTAGTCCGTTCTTGAAAACCAACTAGAACAAGAAAGCAGCCTCCACATAGAGCACATCATAACATTCTAATCAGGAAGCGACCAAAGCATGAATAATGTTTCCGGGATAATGGCCAGATGCTATTCCGTAGGGTTCCCCTGTCCCCATCTCCCAGAGGAAAATGAACTTTCACTGTACCTTCACTTGCCCTCGATCATCTATTTTATAGTAGTTCTCCAGCTTTTTCTCAACTAGCTGTGCTAGTTTGCTAGCATTATCCAATGGTTTGCTGAAAAGAAAAAAAAATCCGAGTATTTTTTGCTGAACTTTATTAGTACAGTATATTAAAAATATTTAAAATGAGTGTTCATAAGATGATCAGGTTAAATTTGCTATGTGAGAATCTTAATGTTTTCTTGTTATCTGCAGGACTTTCATACAATTTTTTATTCTGAACAAAATCAGCTGATATGATGAGCTTCCCTTAGCAAGGGAAGCTGCACCCATCAGCCACTTGATTAGGTTTGCACATTTCTCCCCTTCTCCCCCACCACAACTGAAAGCTGGTGTCTAAAAAAATGCTACGTAACAATACTAGACTCCAGAAGCGCTAGGGCTATGAATCTCTTCTGTACCATGACAGTATCACCCAGAACTTTTCCCTTTTGTGTAGAACTCATCCTCTGGATTTCCTCCCTCTCCTCACCCAAGTCCTGAATTTCTTACTGTGCAAGAAATTGCCATCTACACATAAGATAAATATGAAAATACATTGTGCTACATTTTTCCTTGCCACATATTCAATGGATTTCCCTGCCACATATTCAATGGATTGCCTTTTTATACAGGTGTCCCCCGCTTAACGATATTCTGCTTAACGACTCCCCGTATATATGACGGGGTACTTAGTCAGAATGTCATTGGTCGCTCTCCCTACCTTTTGAAGTTTGAGGCCTCTCCAGAGGTCTGTTCCTGGTTGTGGGCCTCTCCGGAGGTCTATCCTGAGAGGCCTGTGGAGATCAGGAAAGGCCTCCGGAGAGGCCCACAACCAGGAATAGGCCTCTGGAGAGGCCTCAAACTTCAAAAGGTAGGGAGAGGCCCACTTAACAACAGGCCTGCTTTACGATGGGGTTCGGGGAACCTATCCCTGTTGTTGTGGGGGACAACTATTTAGAACAGGCAACACATTGAATTTTTAGACTTAGAGCATGGTGTTTTATTCCTGTCAAGCTAACAGAATACTCATGTTGCTTATAATAGTTTAACATGCAACTTTAGTCCTACCTTCTATATCTTACACCAGGATTTTCCTCTAAAGTAGCACATAATGTAACAATTTGCTCAGCCATTTGCTCGATTACACCGTCATTTGTCTTCTCCACACTGGGACTGTAACAGTTATAGAATGCATTGGGGACATCAAGAGTAAATACCTAAGTGAAATGTAATAAGAAATAGTTTCATCACATTGTTGTAGGAACACAATGTCACAATTATATGGGAAGATCACTTGAGAACTATTGATTTATTAATCTCAATTTTGTCCTCAAGATAATCTAATACTTATTTGTCTTTTTCTTTATTGCTCTTCTTACTTACAGACATTGTATATATTTCAATCTATTCATTATCTGTCCAAATGGAGGAACCAAACACAGTCAGAACTAACTTCAACATGGCACGAAAAAGTGCAGTGCCAAAATATTCAAGGAAAAGCCTGAAACCTAAAATCTTGCAGGAAAAAATCCTAACAGATTTCTCCAATCTATAATAGTGATGCACATTTATTTGCTTTGTTTCCATTTTTGTACCATTTTCTGTCAAGAGCTAAAAAACTTATGGTTTTGTTAATCATGGGGAAGGACAATGTTATACAAGGAACTGAAGTCCTATCACCAAGCATGGGGCATCTACTGTAGTTCAGCCATATATCTGACTTTGAAGATTTCAGAAAGCATTGCTCACACATTTCCAAGCCCTACAGGGCTAGAAACCTGCTTTGTTAAAAGAAAAAAACCTCTGCATTCTCAAAAAACTAACTTCTGCATGCAGTATACATTCTGCATTGTTTCTGTGAATCCACAGGTATGTAACCTATACAGAACCCTGACTTTTCTAGATGCATTTATCAGATTGTAATGAATAATTCAATACCTAGAAACAGAAGTTCAGTAAATTAAGCTTACCTGTGATTCATAAGGAAAAAAGTTTATATTTATTTCTTTGCACCGTCTTATAGCCTTTGAACAGGATGACTTCATTTTATTGAAGAGCTTGTCATCACAAACTAAGAGGAGAAAAAACCAAGGTTTTAAAGCAGTCACTTTACAATAATTGCAACAGGTCACAGATGCACCTGTGTAAAATTTACTTCAGAGGTACCATCCAGCAAGTTAAAAACTACTAACAAGCACAAAAGCAGAGCCTTGGACTAAAACAGTGGTTCCCAAACTTTTGCCCACTGTAACCTAGCTCATCCTCCCAAGGTGGGTTGCAACCCGATGCTCCATGTTTTTTTTTTATATATATATATATATATATTTATATTTTATTGATATATTAAAACATAAAAACAATACATATTTCATAAAGTTGTAGCAAGCGCGAAGCAATACATCCTACTAGCATACTATTCACTATTTTCTACATACAATTTCCAACTAAGCCAAAACAACACCCACATTCTATTCATTAAATCCGCATATCACCACATCATTCCTCTCTCTCTCTCTTAAAAAGTCAATAAATGGTTTCCAATTATTCACGAAAAAGTTAACTGACTTTTCCTTAATTAAAATTGTAAGTTTATCCATTTCAGCATAGTCCAAAACTTTCAGCCACCAATCTTCCAGCGAAGGTATCTCCGAATTCTTCCAATATTGTGCATATAAAATTCTTGCCACAGCTATCATATATAAAAACAAAGTTTGAAATTTTTCGCCTACATGATCCTCCCACATACCCAACAAAAATGTTTCCGGTTTCATTTGGATCTTAATCTTTAAAATCAACTCAATCTGTTTGTGAATCTGAGTCCAATACTTCTTTGCTTGAGGGCATGTCATTCATTGTCTGTTGTAATGGGATACTTATTACATCTTCTAAACATTTATAAAATCTCCCAGTCAATCCATCTGGACCTGGTGCCTTATTCAGTTTAACTCTCTTTATCGCATCTGCCACTTCTCTAGGCATGATCCTTTCATTTAAAATTAATTTCTGATCTTCCAAAACTTTTGGTAAATTTTGCTTTACCAAATATTCCTTTATTTTTGCTGGTTCTACCTTCTGTCTTTTATATAAATTTGTATAATAATTTACAATTAATTTTTGTATATCTTCTTGTTCTGTACACATTTTATCTGTCTCTTGTAACTTAGAAATAATTCTTTTCTCCCTTTCTTTCCTCAGTTTATAAGCTAAAAATTTTCCTGGTTTATTAGCATGTTCAAAATACCTTTGTTTCGCATACTTCATTTTAATTTCTATTTCTTTTGTTATCATCAGGGATAGTTGACTCTGTAAAATTTTAATTTGTTGTAAAACGTTTTTGTCACCAGGTGTCCTCCTCAACTCTTGTTCTTTCTTCTTCATCTCTTCTTCAATCTTTTGAAACTTAATTTGTCTCTTTTTAGTCCATTCTGCATTTTTTTGTATAAAATATCCTCTTATAAATGCTTTACTTGCATCCCAAACCATTCTTACTTCTGTTCCTTTATTCATATTTAACTCAAAAAAGTCTTTTAGTTTACTCTTAGCTTCTTCTATTATCTCTTCTTTCTGTAATAACAGTTCATTCAGTCTCCATCTATAAGTTTTAATTTTCTTCCTTATAGCCAGCGATATTGGATTATGATCTGAAATAGATTTTGTTAAAATCTCTGCTTTGGAAGTTCTAACAGCTATATCCTTTGACACCCAAAACATATCAATTCTTGAACTTGATCCATGTCTCTCTGAATAATGTGTGAACTCCTTAGAGCTCCCATTTTTCTGTCTCCATATGTCCAAGACCCCTAAAGTCTCCACCATTTCAAAAAAACTTTTAGGTAATTTCCCTTGATTGTGTTTTATTTCTTTTTCGGAGCCTTTATCACTCAGCGGGGAGACAACTCCATTCCAGTCGCCCAACAAGCAAAAACTACTATAAGAATAATTTGCCAACAAATCCATCAAATATCTAAAAAAATCCCCTTTTTGTTGATGTGGTGTATACACCCCCAATAGTAACGTTTTTATCCCATCTAGTGTTACTTCCACTGCCACCCCTCTTCCTTTGTCATCTGCAAATATTAATTCTGGCTTCAAATATTTTTTAACATATAAAACCACCCCATTCTTCTTCTTAATATTGGTTGAAAAAAATTCTTCTCCCAAATTTTTCTGAATCAAAAATTTTGTATCTCCCTTTTTTATGTGGGTTTCTTGAAGGCATATCACATCTTGGTTAAGTTTTTTCAAATAATGGAATACTCTTTTTCTTTTTTGCGGAGCATTAGCTCCATTAATATTCCATGATAAAAATTTGTAATCCATCTTTATTATTCACAGCTTGCCATTGCACTGTCCATCCCTTCATCTTCTTCTTCTTCTCTTCCATCCTTGAATCTTCTCAGGAACTCTTTTGCTTTCTGGATTGTATCCAATCTATAGGTTTTTCCATGCAGTTTAAGAGTCACGCCTTCTAATTTTCCCCACCTAAAGACAATCTTCTGTTTCTTCAGCACCTCCACCAGGAATGCATAACTTTTCCTTTTCTGCAAAATTCTCAACGGAATCTCCTTTAGCACAATGATGTGCGCTTCTTCTACCTTGAGTCTTGATTTAGCATGTTGCTGTAGAACTTTATCTCTTGTTCGTTGCCTCACAAAATGCACCAAGATATCTCTTGGCACTTTCTTTGCTACTGCATATCTTGTATTAATTCTATATGCCTTATCCAAATCCAGATCCAATTCATCTCGTTCTATTTGTAGAAATTCTGACAGAATGTGTACCATTCTATCTCTTGTATCTTCTGCTTGTTGTTCTGGAATTGCACGAAACCGTAGGAAGCTCTGTTTTCTCTCTTGTTCAGCCAGCGCCAACATATCTTGAATCTTGCAGCTCTCCATTTCAAAATGCATCACTTTATCTTCCTGGGTTTTCATCTTAATATTTATCTCTTGCAGATCACCTTTTATTTCTTTCACAGCTACATCAAGCTGGTATATTTCTTGTTTCAGCTCCACCTTCATCTTTTGAAATTCTTCTTGCAAAGTTCCCAATTTTGCATCGAATTTATTTTCCCATCTTTTAAAGCATTCTTCCAGTGTTTCCGCTGGTCTTTCTGATCCAGGCGATTTTGGAGGTGATTTTTTTTCTAATGTATTCCCTCTTCTTCTTGTAGCCATATTTCTAATTTTCACCCGATGCTCCATGTTGTGCCACAAAGCGCTTGTGTGCCTTTGGAGGCCACTTCCAGGTCGTGCTGGGCACAGGGTGCACTCCATTGGCCTCCACGGACCTTGGAATGCCTACCGGAAGCGACCGGAAGTCACAGCCGCAAACTAGAAGTTGCATTCATGACATTTAAAGTGGCTTCCAGGAAGCGCTCCAAGGCCCATGGAGGCCAATGGAGTGCGTCCTGGGCCCAGCGTGACCTGGAAGTGGCCTCCGGAGGCACACAGAAGTGCTATGCAGCCCAACATGGAACATCCCACAGTTTGAGAAATGCTGAACTAAAACATTTGACCAGCTATTTTCAGACTGGCTCCTAATGATTAGTTTCTCATTAAAAAGCTCTGCTCTAAACTCTCTTTAATCCCATCAATCTGATAAAATAAGAAGCAGGACCTTAGCAGTGGCACCCTTCATTAGGGAACTCTCCAAGAAATGGCCCAGGCTAGCTCTTTTTTTTCACATTTTGGAAAACTCTTCTAATCCAGAAAGCACTGTGAGGAAGGAGGCTGTTAATATTGTGCTAATTTGGATTCATAATGGTTGGTATGCTGCGTCTATGTTGTTTTAGATTTTAAGATTCTATTTTTATTGCAGTTGTATTGTTTTGTTATTGAAAACCATCATGAATTGTTCTCGTTTTTTTTAAGACTAATTCACTTCCATTCATAGCAGGCAATCAGCCAGCTGAAATTTCAATCACCTCCGTAAACAAAGAACAGCCTAGAAACAGCTGTATCATTCCCTATTTTAAAGTCTACAGAGGCTGTAGAAGGAAATCTGGTTCTTTTACAGTTCATTTACAAGTTCAAGTCCAATGAAACCTTAAATATCACGGATTCAATGTCCTGAGTGCACAAATGGCCACAAATTCAAAACACTGATTAATTTGGTATCAGTCACTGAATACTTACAGTCAGTAAAGTAGACATATGCTGCTTTGTACTTGCTGGATGATTTACTTACAAAGTCATTTATAAGCCCATCTACAGACTGAAAGATTAAAACAGTACATTCTAGTTAATTACAAATATAAACAGCTATTTTGCCTACTTCTGGAATGAGCTTTGCCTGCTTCAAGACATTTTTTTTGGGAAAAATCGATTAATTTCTAACGCAGAACTACTCTAGCACTGACTGACTGAGGGCGCAATCCTATCCAACTTATGCCACTGTTGTAACCAGCCGTGCAGCGAAAACGGGAGGCCCCAGAACAGAAAGGTGATTCAAATCCCCTTTGAATTCCCCTTTTGGAGGGGATTTGAATCCCCTTTCCATTCTGAGGCCTCCTGTTCTTCCTGCGCCGCTGGTTACAACAGTGGCATAAGCTGGATAGGATTGCGCTGTGAGAAACACAGTGAAATTAAATTTGAAATCCTAATCCTGGACATACTTTTAGTATTTTAAAAATCATGCTAAAACAAAGGTGAACAAGAAGGGGAGGGGGAAAGAGGGACCACCAGCAGTTTTCATTATCCTGAAGAGACGTTCCTGACAGAGGATAGGGCAAATAGTGTATTTAAAAGATACTACAGGAAGTTCTCACTTACAAGTTGTTGATAGTTTAACTTTAAACGAAATGACTTATAACGAAACCAATTTTACCATAGTAGGCTAATTGATATACATAAACAAGAGTTTATGGCATATTTCTGGTTATAAAAACATCAAACTTCTAACTAAAGACCCAAAACACTTCTAATATAAAACATTGAAATAAGTTTGAGCTTCCAGGCCAGAGAAAACCCACGCAGACATGGGGAGAATGTTCAAACTCCACACAGACAGTGGCCCTGGCTGGGAATAGATTTTTTTTCTCAACAACTTTAAAATGAAATGACTAATAATGAAGCAACTTTAAGTGACGACTTGCTGTAATCTACAACTTCCTTCTCCCCTAGACAAAAAGTATCTAAAGTAGGTTTTTTTAACAGTACGTTAACTCCAATCTGCCTGGGGTTACTTGAGGATATCACTGAGCTGCCTCAGTACGATAGCCGACCTTTAGTGTCGGAGGTTCAGCCGGAGCAGCCGGAGCACCTTTTAAACCTAAAGAACTACGGAAAAGACAAACACCTTGCGAAGACTGCTGCGCTTTCTACTTGAAAAGGATCGTCAAAGGATGATCGAAACATCTTATTTTAAATCATTCTTGAAAGTTTTAAGTGGGATTTGTATTGCGTTTTCAACTTTTAGATTAAAAGATTTTTATTGTTGTCATGACTTTTAATCCCATCATTTCTTCTTTGATAAAAATAGGTTTTGTTTTGGATTATAATTCAGTTCTCCTTTGAGCTCTTTCTACTACTACACCAATGTATTTGAGCAGCAGCTTGGCTAGAACAAAAAAAATGGCAAGAAGATATAATCAGTGGCTCTTCTATCAGTCAGAAAATGACCACCGTACTTCAGCAACTCTATGAAAAAGCACACCACAACACAGCAGTAAAACGCACATATGTACATCACTACCACCACTTTAACCCACTGCGCCATCCGCTGACCTAAACTGCTGAACCATGAGCTGTTGATCAAAAGGTCACCAGTTCAAATCCGTGACGGGGTGAGCTCTCGTTGCTTGGCCAGCTCCTACCAACCTAGCAGTTCCGAAGCATGTTAATGCGAGTAGATAAATAGGTACCGCTTGCGGGAAGGTAAACAGCGCTCCGTGTTCCAGCTGCATGCTACCCGCTGCGGCAAGGAGAGTCATGCCAGCCACATGACCATGGAGGCGTCTTCGGACAATGCTGGCTCTTCGGCTTTGAAATGGGGATGAGCACCACACCCTAGAGTCGGACACGACTGGACTTAATTGTCAGGGGTCACCTTTACCTTTACCACCACTTTATTTCTTCACAAGGAGGAAGAAGTCAAACTACACAGTCTAATGAATTATTTTCTTTAGAAGACTAACCTTTGCGGTAGGAGTGATGAGATATATGGCCTTCATGGTAGGGACAGGCTCTCGATTTTTATAAACATTCTCCACAACTACAAGATAAAAGAAATCAATTAGGACAAAAAATATTCTATAATATATATCCACAGTTGTAAAGGGAATAAATAGAAAAAAGAAATAATGGATCTTCAAGAAAGATCTGATAAAAGAAAATCACTTCTGGCATCTGATGAATTAGACTGCAGTCCACAAACATTTATATTGAAATCAATTGGTTAGCCTTTAAGATGCTACAAGAGCCTTGGTTGTTTTTGATGCAACAACAGTTAGCCCTCCAAAAGCCAAGCTATGTTACGGTAACAGAAGTATCTACCAGGCCAATAATTGATTGGGGAAATCGTATAATAGAATTACAGTATTTGTGTTTTCCACAAAACACCATGAGTTACATTTCCACAGGCAACTAAGTAATTAGAATTTTAGTCTAGGGACTAACAGCGCAATCCAACTTAACTTTTGTGCCAGTTTATCCAGCGGCGTAGCAAGAACGGGAGGCCCCAGAACGGAAAAGGGATTCAAATCCCCTTTGAATTCCTCTTTTGGAGGGGATTTGAATCCCTTTTCCGTTCTGGGGCTTCCTATTCTCGCTGCACCGCTGGTTAAACCGGCACAAAAGTTAAGTCGGATTGCGCTGTAATACTCTGAAATTAAGCTACCAACCCAACGTCTGCAGCAAACCTCTGATTTTTGTCAGTAAAAGCCAACACTAGTAGACAATTTTTTTAAAAAAAATTCACTCCTTTCAACAATAATCTCTGAAATACAAAGCCATTTAGCATATGATCACTGCACCTCACAATGGTGCGCATTAGTAAGAGGGACTAAAGACCTGCTCCTGTTATTTGACAGATTACTGAGTTTTTTCCAGCAACCTTTTTTGTTTCAGAGAAAAATGCTTCATGAAAAAAATGATTATTTCTTTATCCGGCTTTCCCTATAAGCCACTGGCAACTGTTGAAGGGAGAAACTAGATCTGGCACATCCAATACTTTTCTAGATATCATCCCTCCTAAAATTTTGCAACTTGGTGAAGTTATTGAAGTATCTAAAACAGTTGCCCACAGTAACTGGAAGCAGCAGACCTGGTAATAAGATAAACCCATTGTGAAGGAGTCAGCTTCTGCCTTGTACATGTTGTGTATTTCTATGTCTGATGCTTTATGTTTATTGTCTGTGAGAATCGTAGTTTGTAACTTCATATCTGCTGGAAGGGAAGTTAACAATGGTAGTCACTATCCCTTTGAAATTGTAATTTCCAATAGCAGGCTCCTTTTGAAATGCAACCTTTGAAATGCAAGCAGACTTGCAAATTAAAAAGCCCAGCCAGGGTGAACCCACACAACTCAGGGTGAAGAGACAGAGGTACGTGCACCTCATGTGATTGGTTCCAAAAACCTGACGTGTTTGGACACCTATCGGGTGGTACAGAGGATAAAAAAGTGAGCAACCCAGAGGGGAGGGAAGAGTGGCTCGTGGCTCCTGGAACTGATGTGATGAGCGGAGTTTCTGCCTGAAGCTACAACATGTCTCCAACCTCAGCCAGTAATGATCTGCTATTAGCTTCTTAAGAGCGTAGATTAGTGAAAACTTTTGTTATTTTAATGTGCCTTGTAAATGTGATGATATGGACTGTCAAGGAGGTGGGGTTAGTTCCCTGTCTTGTCACCTTATTATAGGGAAAGGGAGCTGTTACTTTAAAAGGAAACATCTGACTGGCTATCTAGCTAAGTCTTACCTTGGCTAGATTTACAGGAGAGTAAGAACACCTCAGGTGCAAATAATTAGAGATGTGCTTGAGAGCTGAGTAGTAATCATGGCTCAGCAGAATTTGAGAATCATTCTATTGGTGGGATAATTCCAAGGGGTTAGACTTCAGAGCTATAAAGCTGAGTAGGAGTTTCCTTTGGGAATGTCAAGCTAGAGCTGATAAGCTTGAAGTTTAGAACTTGACCTTGGTGTTCTGGATGCTATGTAGCATAACAACTGTTTGGGGAAACCAGAACAAGTCTGTATATATGATCTAGTTAGAGTTTATTGTTTTACTGTGCTGCCTTAGATTATGTAATTTGTTTGTGTTGAAGCTCTTCCTTTTATGGCTTTCTCTTTTGGTTAGAAGGTGGATGAGTTTTCATTTTTATGGAATTGCTTTTTAAATAAATGTTTCTTTATTCAATGCTAGTGGTATTTTCTTTGACCAGAAAAGCTATATATGGTCCCAAGGAACCCAATATGGTGGTGGATATTATTTGGCCTTAATAAGCTAATTGGTTTTTCTATTCTTTCTGTTGCCAGTGCTGAGCTGTAAAGTGGAGAGGCTTTGGCATAGGAAGAAGTGGGAGTTATTGCATCTGTGGGGTACAGATGGACCACGTTGTAGAGGGCTAAGGGGAGAACTACTTGGATTGGGAATGACATAGTAGTTGTCTAGATTCCCTGTAGTAGTATTGAATCTCCCCAGGAAGTAATTAGCCCTAGGACCAGCGTGACATGGTGGCAGCGGAGTTTGCCTGTAGCTATTGTATTTGATACTGCTGACATGGTTACAGTGGTATTTGTTTGTAGCTATTGTATCTTATATACTGCTGATGTATATCAGTAGTTGAGTAAGTAGAACACTGATAGCTATAGGTTTTGGGACATATAGTTTTCTGGTCAAAGTGTACTTAAGGAAGCATAATTTATGGCAGCAGTTTTTTATTTTGATTAGTAAGGCATGCAAAGTAAATCTGACAGATATAAAGGTGCTGCAAAAGTGATTCCAGATACAGTACAGTTGACAGAGGAAGAAAAGGAACTTCTACAGAAATTTCCTACACCTGAAGTAGAAACGCTTAAATTTAAAGTGCCTCAACAGTGGGTTGAAGGAACAGACATGCAGGCAGCATATAGAAGTAATGCTGTGGAAGATCTAGAAGAACTAGAAATGTCTGGAGCGAGGGAGGAGATAGAATGGCAGACAAGGTCTAATGGTGCTGTAGGAAGAATAAAAGAGCTGGGGACACGCCCAAAACAATGGAAGCATGTACCAGATATAGACTGTGATTCTACAGGGAAAGAAGCTCAGGTTGGAAGAGATGATTCTCTTGGTTTGTCATCGGCACAACAGGAATTACAAGCACTGAGACAGATTTTGCAAGTTCAATCACAGATGTTAGTTCAGCACCAAAAGTTTTTTGAGGCTGACTTAGAAGAAAGAAAAGCAGCTAGAGAGCAGTTAAGGAGGCAAGAAAAAGAAATGGAACCTACTATTGATGCTCGTGTGTTGCCAAAGTGGACGTCTGGAATAGATGTTTCTGACTTTCTTCTAGTATGGGAACGATGCATGAAGGAAAATAAGATTGCTGAGAGATATTACCTTAAGTTTTTGGGTCCTCAGATCCAGGATAAGATTGCATTGAGTATTTTGGCATCCTTGCCAGTAGATGGTACATATAAGACCTTTAAAGAGACTGTCTTGCGTAGGTTAGCCTTGACTTCTGATGGCTTACGTAAACGTTTTCGCCAGTTACATAAGAAACCAGGAGATTCCTTATCTGAATTCTTGGCGCAATTACAGCGTAAGTTAGACTTATGGATGGAAGCTGCAAAAGCTGATACCAAAGAGAAGATCCTTGATTTAATTCTTAAGGAACAGTTTTATTCTATGATAAATCAAGATTTGACTGCTATGATAGAGGATCAGCGCCCTAAGACAGCTGAAAAAGCTGCTGAGATAGGAGATGAATTACTTGGAAGAAGATCTGCAGGTTTTGCAAATTGGGGGAGACCAATGGAACAACAGGAGTATGATACAGAGCGAAAGAAAAATGTAGGAAGCCTGCATGGTGGTGAGGAGAAAAAACTTTGGCCAACTCCTAGAGAACCAGTCCAGACTTTTAGTAAAGGTATGATAAATCCACAGGAAAGGAGTAAGTTGACTGTTGGAGGGACAGTGTCTCGTGGCACTTGCTTTTACTGTAAAGAGCCGGGTCATCTTAAAAAAGACTGTTCTAAGTTGAGAACAAAAGGACAGGCTACAGGGACACGTCCACAAGTTCGTTATATCGAACCATCTCAAATAGAACATGTTGATGAAGCACAGCAGGTTGAAGACAAGGATCAAGAGGAGGAATGGGAGATTGCTTCCTGCTCTATTAGGGAGGAAGAAGTTAGTCTGCCAGCTCCAAAAGGTCCAGTGAAAGTTCTGTCGGTCAAAGAGAGTGCTGCAGTAACAAAAGAAGTTGTGCGGGTGAGTGGAATTAAAGAATGTGTGTCAGAAACTGTGCAAATTATATCTGATCCAGAGTCTGATACAGCTTTGACTGGAGTTGAAACTGGATTGTTACAAGGAGAGAATGCTGTAGTAGCACAGTGTTCAGTGAGAGTTAATACGATATCTACATCTAAACCAGATGGAGTGAGGGAACTTCAGGCTGATGAGTGGATAACGCCAGCTCAGAGACAGTGGGCCAAGGAACAGAGGGTGGAGGAAGTCCAATTGTTCCATGGACAAGTGACTGTTCAAGCTCTTATAGATTCTGGAGCCGATCTGAGCTGTGTGTCTAAAACCCTTTTGAAAGAGGAACACATCCGTCAGGGAGTTTGTATGGGTGCAAAAACATATGCAATGCCAACTCGATATTTTGCAGTAGCGGATGTACATCTTCGTTTTCGGGATTTTGAGGCCCAGATACCGATGTTGGTTCATCCAGAAGCATATCCAGCTGTTATTTTAGGTGCTGATGTGCTGCATAGAACAACAAAGATTATGGCTATTACTCGTGGGCAAGCAGCTCGACAACAGACTCGCCGGGAAGCTGAGAAGGAAGAGATCGCTTCTGTAAGTGAGGACAATGTTGTAGAATTGGAAAAGCAGGAACAGCAGCAGCTGCAGGAAGCGTGGTCAACAGCTTTAGAGAGTGATGCTGCCCAAAGGGACTTTCGAGAGCTGGTAAGAACTGATCCATCTTTGGCTCAATGTAGAGAAAAAGCAGTAGCTGAGGAGGAAGAATTGGCTGCTGGAGGAGAAGGATTTTTTTGGAAACAAGGACTCTTGTATCGTGCCCATATTCAAAAAGGACATGCTATTAATTGGAAACCTGTGATACAACTTGTAATTCCTTCTGCCTATCGGCAATTGATTTTGAAAACAGCCCATGCATCTGTGTGGGGGGGCCATTTGGCTGTAAAGAGAACTTTAGCACGTATTTCAGAAAGATTTTATTGGAGTGGAGTATGGAGGGATACTACAAACTTTTGTAAGGAATGTGTTACATGTCAGTTTAGGGGTGTGCCAGCTGATGAAACTAGGGCACCCTTGTCATTTTCCTTATCCAGCCGCTCCTTTTGAAATGATTTCATTAGATTTGTTGGGACCCCTCCCATCTACTAGTACAGGACGTAAATATATTTTGACAATAGTAGACCATTTTTCAAGGTATGCAGAGGGCATGGCTTTATCCACTATCACTGCGCCTGTAGTGGCAAGGGTGTTGTTGGATTTTACAGCTAGGTTGGGTTTACCTAAGGTTTTGATTTCCGATCAGGGGACGCAGTTTACAAGTAAGTTGATACAGAAGATGTGTGAACTGTCAGGAATTCAGCATCTTCCTGTGACTGCTGGATCACAACGTTCTAATGGTTTGGTTGAACGGTGTCAACAGACTCTTGCTCAACTTTTAAGGGCTTATGTAGCTGAACATGATAAAAACTGGGATAAAGGTTTAGCGGTCTTATTTTCTGCTTTTAGGGATGCGCCCCAGGAAAGTTTAGGATGCAGCCCTAATCAAATGATTTTTGGAAGGTCTCTTAGAACACCTTTAGATCTTTTAAAGGAAAATTGGCAAGGAAGATTACAAGAAACACCAATTCCAGTGAGAGAGTATTTGACAACTCTCCAATCTACCTTGGTAGCAGTGAGAGATTGTGCTAAGGAGAATCTGTTGGAGGCACGAGTTGCTCAGAAGGAGAGATACGATGCTGGTTGTCGAATACGTTCATTTGCTGTGGGTTCTAAAGTTTTGGTTTTGAAAGCAGACAGACAGAATAAACTACAGGGTAAGTGGGAAGGACCTTATGTAGTTCAGAAATGTCTATCTGACATTAATTGTGTAGTTGCTCCAGTAGAAGGGAAGAAAAAACCAAGAGTTCTTCATGTTAATAGACTAAAACCATTTTTTGAAAGACCTAGTGCAGTAATGTCTATTACAGTGGGGGAGGAAGAGGGGTTTATGGATAGAGATCTGTTAGCAGAAAGTAAAGAACCAGGTGAAATAGAGGAGTTAGAAGTACCTGATTATGTGACCTGGGAACAGCAGGTACAGTTGCGTGAAGTGTTACAGAAATATCCTGCTATCTTTAATAATAAACCAGGCAGAACCTCTCTAATTAAACATTTCATTGATACAGGACATCATCCTCCCATCCAGGCTAAATGTCGTCCTGTAAATGGAAAGTTACGACAGATTTGAGAAAGAAATACAGGAAATGTTAGAAATGGAAGTTATTGAACCTTCATGTAGTCCATGGTCCAGCGTTCCGGTTATTGTGAGTAAGAAAGGATTAGATGAAAATGGAGAACCTCAATTTAGGTTTTGTGTGGATTTTAGAGCAGTTAACAAAATCACCAAGTTAGATGCTCATCCTTTACCTAGAGTGGATGATTTGTTGGAACGTGTGAGCCAATCTCAGTATATTTCAACATTAGATCTTACACGAGGATTTTGGCAGGTACCATTGGATGAAGAAAGTAAGTGTAAGACTGCTTTTTCTACTCCATTAGGACAATTTCAATTTGTAGTTCTACCTTTTGGATTATCAAATTCTCCAGCAACATTTCAGAGATTAATAAATTCAGTTTTGGCACCTTATCCATTTGCAGAAGGATATTTAGATGATTTAGCAATTTTTAGCCCAACTTGGGAATCACATTTGCAACACTTAGATGTTGTCTTACGTAGGTTACAGGAAGTGGGGTTAACAGTAAAACTTGCGAAATGCCAATTTGCGAGACCTTATGTGGATTTTCTAGGCTTTAGAGTGGGGCAGAATCAGATTAAACCTCTTCAGGCAAAAGTTCAGAGTGTTTTGGAGTGGAAGGTACCTAAAAGTAAAACTGAGATGTTAGCATTTTTAGGGTTGAGTGGTTATTATCGGCGTTTTGTGAAAGGTTATAGTGAGATCGCTGCACCACTTACTGATCTGACAAGAAAAAAAGGTCCAGATAAAATTAAATGGACAGCAGCTTGTCAGAAAGCATTCGATACGTTGAAGGAATGCTTAAGTAAGGCTCCTATTTTAGCTGCTCCTGATTATGATCAACCATTTGTTCTACAGACCGATGCATCTGCTCGAGGACTGGGAGCTGTATTGGCTCAATATGACAAACAAGGACAACTCAAGCCTATTGTATTTCTTAGCCGTAAATTGTTGGAAAGGGAACAGAAGTATTCCACAATTGAGAAGGAGACATTGGCTATCATTTGGTCTGTTTCAAAATTACGTCATTTCCTGGTTGGACAACATTTTCATCTTCAAAGTGACCATTCTCCCTTAGAATTTTTAGGACGTATCACCTCCAATCAAATAATTTTAAGGTGGTCTTTACTCTTACAAGATTTTTCTTTTAGTGTGTCGCACATAAAAGGGAAGCTGAATACAGTGGCGGATTCGCTGTCACGACAATGGGGTCCACTGGATATGGAAGACGACGGATCCTGAAGACCTTATTGCCATGCTAGGAGTATAGTAATGATATGGTGGTTTTTTGTATGTACTACTATGTCTGTACTTTGTTAGTAGCTGAAAGGCATTATAAAATGTTTTAAGTTGACTGTCTTAGGATAAATTCCTTTTACCATGTTTCAACTGGTTGGAATTGTCCCAGAGTTGTCTGCGAACTCTTCCAACTTAGGGGGGGCATGTCAAGGAGGTGGGGTTAGTTCCCTGTCTTGTCACCTTATTATAGGGAAAGGGAGCTGTTACTTTAAAAGGAAACATCTGACTGGCTATCTAGCTAAGTCTTACCTTGGCTAGATTTACAGGAGAGTAAGAACACCTCAGGTGCAAATAATTAGAGATGTGCTTGAGAGCTGAGTAGTAATCATGGCTCAGCAGAATTTGAGAATCATTCTATTGGTGGGATAATTCCAAGGGGTTAGACTTCAGAGCTATAAAGCTGAGTAGGAGTTTCCTTTGGGAATGTCAAGCTAGAGCTGATAAGCTTGAAGTTTAGAACTTGACCTTGGTGTTCTGGATGCTATGTAGCATAACAACTGTTTGGGGAAACCAGAACAAGTCTGTATATATGATCTAGTTAGAGTTTATTGTTTTACTGTGCTGCCTTAGATTATGTAATTTGTTTGTGTTGAAGCTCTTCCTTTTATGGCTTTCTCTTTTGGTTAGAAGGTGGATGAGTTTTCATTTTTATGGAATTGCTTTTTAAATAAATGTTTCTTTATTCAATGCTAGTGGTATTTTCTTTGACCAGAAAAGCTATATATGGTCCCAAGGAACCCAATATGGTGGTGGATATTATTTGGCCTTAATAAGCTAATTGGTTTTTCTATTCTTTCTGTTGCCAGTGCTGAGCTGTAAAGTGGAGAGGCTTTGGCATAGGAAGAAGTGGGAGTTATTGCATCTGTGGGGTACAGATGGACCATGTTGTAGAGGGCTAAGGGGAGAACTACTTGGATTGGGAATGACATAGTAGTTGTCTAGATTCCCTGTAGTAGTATTGAATCTCCCCAGGAAGTAATTAGCCCTGGGACCAGCGTGACATGGACTAACCACTGCAACCTCTCAATCTAGCCTTTTTTAAAGGTGAGGTCTGCACTTCAGTTATTAACCAACTTGGAAATAAATTCTTTTTAACTTTTCCAAGTTGTCTGTGTGTGTTATGAATTATGGACCAAAACGGGAGTAAGCACAAGTAAATGGGATAAAGGAAACTAGAGTTATTCTTTGGGTGGAACATTTGGTGGAAAAGCCCTGGTTGCTGAGCCCGGAGGAGGGTGGAGACGCAAGAGCAAATAAAGGAAAGCGCGCTGTGGCGAAGCAGCGGACAAGGACGTACTCTGAGGTGGATATCGCTGTAGATAAAATGTAGGTCATTTCTCCTGAGCGCTCCGGGGAAATAACGGAGCCGGCTGTACATAAAGCCAGGAAATTCATCTTTATTCCTGTATCTCAGAGTATAATCCTCGACACCCATCTTCTTACCAAACTGAAATTTTTAGGGCCCAGAATTTCACACTTCAGGCAATAGGCTGTAGAATTATTGGAAGGCACTCATCAGCTAAAGGAGAACTTCAGCAGGAAGGTAGGTTGGACAAAGCAAGATGACGCACAGCTTAATTAATACATAGCAGTCAATTGTAAAGGGTTCCTGAGTTTGTTACCATGCATAAGCCTTTCTGAAAAGGCCATTGGCAATGCATGACATGTGGATATCTATAATAAGTGTCCTAAATATTAGTTTCTTCACTTCAAGCATTCTGAATTACTTCACCATGTGGGTGGAAGTCAGAAAACAGAGAGGGAAAATGGGCAGGGGTGGAAAGGAAGGGGGCCATTGGCCGGCCCGGGCTGGGAGGGGGCAGGGATATCAGCACTGGGTTGTGCCGATATCCTGAGTCCCGTCCCAGCTCCAGAGCTGGCGTGCATCCAAGAAGGCCCATTAGGGCCCGTGACACTTACACCAAGGTGAGCCCGGGCCGCACCGGTGTGGCCCACAATCAGTCTAGGATGCAGCCCTTTAGGCCGGCTGCCGCATCTTAGGCAGGATCGGGCTGTCCGTGTAAGTATTTCAGAGGTTAAAGGATAAGTTCTTACTAGCTGTCTCCCGCAAACATTTCAACTGCCAAAACTAGTGTTTACATATGCCAGGATGACAGAAGTCTGCTTAGCAAGCACTTACCAGTGATCCCCTCTGCTAATAAGTCTGTCATTTTACCACATGACGACAGAAGCTTGGTGGTGAAGTCATCTAGAAGAATTATCTTTAAAAAAAAATCCAGGTAGTGGTTTAGACAACTAGATCAAATTGTACAGACCTTTATTTAAATGGGATGTTGGCACTCAAGGAAGGCGAGAGATTAACCATGTCACAACTGTAACCGTTCATATTTGTTGACTTACAGTATTTAATACCTTGCCATTTGTTCCAAAATGGGACACATGCACACAATATGCTTCATGCAGCAAACCTCAGTTAAAAACATGGCTTACATATTTTGGACCAGTCAATGTTTCTGAATAATTTCCAGAGGAAGACCTATTGTAACATTTTTCTAGCCTCCTAAACTCTTTGGATAGGCAAAAACTGCATAACTGTTTTGTTTTTGTGTTGGTTTCTTTTGTAGGTGTGTGGGGGGGGAGGAAACACAAAAGCTAGACTGGCAATGGAGCTGCTGCCCAAGCCAGCCCCAACTCACTCTTCAGCTACAGCATGAAGGAGAGTCAATACAAAAAAAAAAAAAACTACACTGTATGGCAGGGAATGTTGTGGTGAGCATGTGTACAGACCATTCAATTCTTTACAATGCTTTGTTCAACAGTTGTTCTCCATCTTTATCAATTATTCATTTCATATATTTATATCCCACCTTTAATACCACCCATATCTGCACTAGACTTAAATCAGGGCTGAAAGCGGTTTAATCAGCATGACTTCCTCCAAAGAACCGTGGGAATTGTGAAGATGCTGAGTGATCCCTAGAACTATTTAAACTACTGCCGTTCTCAGACTTCCTTGTTTGGGTGCCATGACAGAATTTTGAAGACAGATTAGAAGTTTTGACATGCTTTAAGTAAATGGATTTAGGATGCTGTGTAAGTGATCAATGAACCACTATCTTTCTATAATAAAGGCAACTAACAGATAGACCTTACCTTCCATTCTTCGTCCTTCCTGCAGTCATCAAATACCAATGTCTTTAGCTCTGAAAAAGAAATCCGTCCATTAAAAGAAATAGCAGTATTGCAACTATGCGAGAATACGTGCAGTTAAGTGCACCAAAAGCCCAACACTGCAATAAGCACATTTCACATACCGTATTTTTCGCTCCATAGGACGCATCAGACCATAGGACGCATGCATCCTATGGAGCCAAAAATAAGGGAAAAAAGGTTTTTTAAAAATAAAAATAAAAATAATAATTAAAAAATGTAAGCAAAATACACTTACCGGGGCTTCAGGGAGGCCTGCAGAGGCTCCTGCAGGCCTTCCCGATCTTCATTTCGTGAAAAAACGGCCATTTTCGGCCACTTCCTATTTTGACGAAAACCGGAAGTGGCCGAAAATGGCCGTTTTTTCACAAAATGAAGATCGGGGAGGCCTGCACGAGCCTCTGCAGGCCTCCCTGAAGCCCCGGTAAGTATTTTTTCTTTACTTTTTATTATTCACTCCATAAGACGCAGGCTTTTCCCACCCTATTGTTTTTTTGGGGGAAAGTGCGTCTTATGGAGCGAAAAATACGGTAGTTTTGCTGGTACCACTTAACTACTTAACTAATGCTGAAAATAACTCTGCTACTCTGAACTGAGAAATATAACAGCAGGATGCTTGTGCGTGAGAATCTGTGAAAGCTTGTTCTCATGCCAAACCATGGCCTAGTGTTACATTTGAACCCATCTCCATCTTTTTTTACCTCTTTCACTGCACTGCAAGAGATCACAGGCACAGAAATTAAGCTTTTGGCAGCTAAAAAGAAAAATTTGAACTGCTACTTTAATTCTGCCAAACAAGCCTGCCTGAGTGAAGGCAACGATCTTGAAGTCATTTAGTTAAACTTCTAACTCAAAGAAACAGTATAGGATAAAGTTACATTTGCATCAGTACACAATATCAGGGACCATGTCCATAAACTATAAAGAATGTACAACTTATAATCTTGCAGGTCAAACTCAGAAGGTGTAGCAAACGATCTACTAATTCATCCATGCCTGACTGTTTCCAGAAATACAGCAGGTACGACAACAACATTTCAGAATTGTAAAAACATCTTCTCCTCAGAGTAGCTCTTATGTGCTTACAGGAAATATTTGCATTTGTGCTCAAATTTAGTAACCTCAAGAGATGTTGCATGTGATTACGTCTATCTCCTGTACATCTGAACTTCAAAAAAGAAAATCTAACAGAAACCCACAAATACCTCAGAAAGTTCTCCATCTGCATGACTGCTTCAATCTCTTTGTTCATTTTTATAAGTTTTGTTTCTTTTTTTAAAGAGCTCAAGTAAACCCACAATATTCAGAAATATAATTACATTCCACTGTCCTGTCAGTATCCTCCATTTGCTATGTTTCCTGTATTAAGGAACTAAAGCTCATACAATACTTTAGGCGTGGTCTCCTTAACCTTTTGTATAAAAACATAATGATTGTTCCAGATATTTTCCCTATGAATAGATGTTCCTGTTTTCTGCTACCTCATTGCTGTTGCCAGAGATAATGCAACTTGGCTTTAACCACTGTACCTCAATATGCACATATAACTCTTACAGCTGTTGAGACTTACAAAGTGCCCCTATAGAGATACTGTTTCAGACAATACTTTTAAAAAAGGATTATATCCTATCAATTTTCACTGTGTTTTCCAGCACATAAGAGACAGCTCTCTGTTCAAACTTAAGTCCATTTATTGCACTCTTACATAGACCAATGATACCGACAAGTTTCTTGCTCATCTGGATTTCCATGGCTTTTGCTATGCAGTACTATCCCATTTATTTGGACCTCCCAGGTCCCTCCTTAACTAAATGTTGCATCAAAGATGCCCTGGAGAAAGAAGGTGAAAAGCTCAACAAGTCTCCTATTATCTCAGAGGTTCTCAACCAGTGGTATGTGTAACACTGGTGGTACGCGAGGTGGGTGTCAGTGGTACATACAGCACCGCGGACACCCACCTCATGTCCTGGAGACCCCGATGGAGCCAGAAAGAGGCTCGGCAGGCAGAGCTGAAGTGCACAGGTTTTGCGTGCTAGAAAAAGCCCTCCCACCTGCCCTGAGCCTCTTATCGGCCTCCGTACAGTTCCGTCAGGGTCTCCAACCCCGAAGTTAACTGGCGATGAAGTCATCACGTTACCGGTACTTCTGGTGGTACGTGGAGAGGTCCCTAGTGGCGGTGATAGTACGCCACTCAGTGGCGTTGAGAATCCCTGTCCTATCTCATTTCCAAATGTATCTTGATGACAAACAAGTAATCCTATCTACGTCAGACACAGAAGTAGATCTTAAATACAGTACTCCCATATCCACCAGGGATATGTTCCAGGCCCCTCCGTGGATACTTGAAACCGTGGATAGGAGCGAACACCCCCTCCATGGTTTCCTGAGGGGCCCCCACCCTGCCTCCCCTGCAGGCAGGCGTGCGTGCCCCCCAGCTCTTATTTTTCTTTCAACAAGCTTTGTTTCTTCCTTAAAACAAACAGAGAAGCAGCCTCTATTGTTTCTGTTAACCTTGCAGAGCCTCTCTAGGACTTAGTCTCGTTCTACTTGCCTGCAATAAGCAGCCAGAGGCTGCTTCTCCTGTTTAAGGAAGAAACGAAGCCTACTGGGAAAAAAGTAAGAGTCTGGTGGGGGTACCCGCGATCCATGGATAACTGAAACCGTGGATAGCGAATCCGTGGATATGGGGGCCCACCTGTACCCACAACTGTTTACAAACAGAGAGCTATCAGCCAGTACATTCATGTGTGCACACCCTTTTGGACCAAACTCGATTCCCTTGTCAGCCTTAACTGTGGTTTAGCATTTCATCTACTCTGATGCTAACAAGTATTTCTAACAAGATTTGAAACCAGAAATTTGCATGAGGTTACAAACCTTGGTTAAATGGGAATACGGTTACTGTTAGTACAAGTGTAACTCAAAATCAAGGGTACAATATTTTTTTTTCTTCAAAATTTATGAGAAGTAAGAGATGGGCCTCAAACTAGTGCCCGAAAATATATATTTTTTAAATTTAGAATGCCAAACATGCTTTGACTATAGGTATTCCTACGGTCAAATATTTTGACCACCTAATGCGAAGAGAGGACTCTCTGGAGAAGACTCTGATGCTGCGAAAGATTGAAGGCAAAAGGAGAAGAGGAAGGCAAAGGATGAGATGGTTAGACAGCATCACCGATGCAACGAACATGAAAATGAGCGAACTCAGGAAGATAGTGGAGGACAGGAAGGCCTGGCGGGATATGGTTCATGGGATCACGAAGGGTCGGACACGACTTAACGACTGAACAACAACAATTCCTTGCAGGCAAGTTATCTTCTGAGTGTACCAGGATTGAAACATCTTCACCGGTATTATGGTCATAAGAACAACAAAAAGCTTCAAAAACGTTCAAAACATGCATCTCCAGGAACAGCTTTGTAAGTTTCTTAAAATACAGATGTGCACAATAAATACTTTAAAAGTCTTCTTTAAAACACAATAAAAAACACTTTAAAACATATCTGGCATGACGTTTCATTCATTATGCCATAGATATGCCAGATGTGTTTTAAAGTGCTTTTATTGTATTTTAAAGAAGACTAAGTATTTTATTGCACACATGTGCATTTTAAGAAACTTATAAAGCTGTTCCTGGAGATACATTAAACATTTTTAAAGCTTTTTGTTGTTCTTATGACCATAATCCCGGTGAAGATGTTTCAATCCTGGTACATTGTAGCTGGTCATAACAGTTTTCGATCTGTTTTATCTTCCGAGTCTTAGAGCGCAATCCAGCGCAATCTAGCACAACTGAAAGAGTGGATTTGGGAGCCAGTGAAGCTCCACTGGAGGAAGGTGACATGGTCAGAGCGATGAGAGAGGCGAATGATTTTGGCAGTGAGATGATCAAGAAGTTACGCCAAGGGGTCAGAGAGGAAGAGCTGGATTCTTACAGTATTACACAGCGAGAAGCGGCATGATTTGGTAATAGACTGAATATAGGTAATAAAGGAAGGAGAGAGGAGTCAAAGATAAAGCCAAGGTTTTTGAGACTGTTCAACTCGGTGGACGTGATCGATGGATAGAGTTCACAAGAAAAGGAAGACTTGAGAGGAACTATTAGAAACACAACACTGGACACATCACTTTAAACAACAAAAAATGTTTCATAACCATTCAGCCTTTCAATGACCCCCAGTAAAACAACTTCTTTTTAAATCTCCTTAAAACACAAAGGTCACTTAGAAGAATATTTCCTTATTTACAGAAAGTCATTCGTGGTCCCACCTTTCCTGTTTCTCTGCAAGGTTTTCCACCTTGCAGAAGATGGTAAATATGGGGCAGAGCTGAAACAACGGTGGAGCGCGTGGCGCCCGCAAACCGGGCGCCACACGCTCGGGGGCGTGCGAGGGACGGAGGCTCCAAGCCCCGCGCGCCCGCGTCACCGTCCGGATGTAGAAACGTTCTGCGCATGCGCAAAAAATAATAGTGTGGCAACGCAGTTGGCCTTCTCAGAGGCCCTGGACCACCGGTCGTGGCGGTCGCTCCGAGGCTTTCTCCGGGTCTGAGGACGGGAGAAGGCCTCAGAACGCACGCCCGCGTCACCCGTCGGGAGGCTCCGAGCCCGGGGGCGGGGGGGTGACGCGCATCTCCCCGGCCTCCTGCTCCCGGGTGACACGCATCTAGTGATGCTGCTCGGCGGGGGGGGCACCCGGGGCAGTCCCTCCAATTCCCCCCAAAAAATCACTACACGGCCTAATGGCCGCGCCAGGGTCCCACATGGGCGCCACCTAGAGCTCCCGAGCCGGGCGCCAGGAGCTCCAGTTACACGCCTGATATGGGGTAATCTCATTTCACCCCAACCATCCTGTGAGGTAGGCTAGATCAAGATATGATCGACTGGCACTCGAGGCCCCACCTTCATGGCTGAGCAGAAATTTAAACGTAAGTCCAAATCCAACACTTGATCCATTGCACTGCTTGTTCCAGGTTTCGGTAACCTCTTTTTTCCCATTAACCCCTTCATCCATTACAAACTCTTCTACTACAACAAAACACTTACCCATCTCCCAGAAACTAGGTACTAAAATGTCCATCTTAAAGATGCTTATAAAATCAATCTCATTCACTACTGCAAAGATTCACTTCTCTTCTTCACCTGAGCACACAACTTCCCTCTGCTCTCTAGCGTTTAAACTTTGATCTCCAGTCCAAATCCCCATTCAGCCATGAAGTTTACTGGGTGACCTTGAGAACCACTATACAGTATATCTCAGTCTAACCTACCTCACAGGGTTGCTGTGAGGACAAAGCAGAAGTGATGTACACTACCCTGAGCTCCTTCAAGGCATGGCAGTATGTGAAAAATGGCAGGAGGGAAAGGGAAGAACCATGCCTGCCAGCCAGATCTAATTGAAAGAAACCATAATTAATAATTGGGTTGCCGCCGCCTTCAAACCCAAACACACACAGAGGCTCTACTGTTGTGCTTTTTGAACAGCAGCCTAGCATACAACAATTTAGCACGTTCAGCTTTACCTGGCGAGCGAGGAGATACAGGAAGAAGGAACTGCTTGTGACATTTTTGCACGTCAGGCTGAGGCAAAGGGCACAGAGGCCGGGCCCCAGGAGAAAGGAGGACGCCACCCCACTACCCTGGTGTTCGCTCCTGAACACCCTCACCAAGCGGTCCCACAACAAACGAACCATCCCCTCCTCCCGTCGCGTGCCAAGCGGAGGCCTCCCGCATTCTCCCCGGGCGTAGCAAGCAAGGCAAGGGGAGAAGGGCAAAGCCTGGCTCTGCCGGACGCGCTGCCACTCAAGGCCGTCTCTTCGTGCAGGGCTGAGGAAGAGGGAAGCGAGCGACGAGCAGATACTCACTCTGCCACACTAGACTCTTCAGTCCCCTGTCTCCGCTCGCACAGATTGCAGGCGCCATCTTGCCTCAACTCTTCCACTCGCACCCACCTCCAGGCCATTCAGCCCATCCTCCCGCGGGAAGCTCCGCCCCTTCCCAGCGAGCCCCGCCCCCAGCATTGCAGCTTCGTCGCCTTTCTGCCGAGCTTACCGGTGACAGACGTGTCGAGGAACGCAGGCGGATTGGATAATCTCTCTGTCGTTGCGTCCTATAGCGTTTGCAGAAGGACAACCCTACCCGATGCGGTGCTGAGCCGCGCCTAAACTCGTAGGGACGGGTCCCGCTGTGCTGGGAATTCCCTCCTCTCTGCGGTGCGAAATTTTGTTAGATGAAAAGGGAGTTTTTTCTTTCTTTAAAGGAGGACATTTCTCTGGGAGTAAGAGTTGTTCCTGTGGCCCCAGAAACGTAACTAGGGGTGGTGTGAGTCAGAGTGGGGCATGTGCCCCAGGTGCAAAAATAACAGGGGGGATGTTAAAGGGCGGGGCGGGGCGGGGTGGGGTGGTCATCTGGGGCATCTGCTTAGAAATAGATCCCTACTGTACCGTCTTTGCCTACCCCCTCTACAGAAATCTGAAATAGCATCCTTATTTATTGCTACATTTCGCATATCCATTGAACAAAGCGCATGTCTTGCATCATCCAGGGAGTAACAAAGTTGTGAAGAGATATGCCAATCCAGGGCGATTCAAGAAAATTAAACTTGCATTGGTGAACAACCTCCACAGTTCAACAGAGGCTTAACCACCAGACAACACTCATCCTTCAGGCTGCTGTCACTTCCTCTCCTCCTCCACCACTTCTTCTAAACTGACTCGGTGGGGAGGATCCTGGGAGCAAAATCCCCCTGCCCAGCTAGTTTAGAAGCAGGAGTAAAGAAGGCAGCAAGGTGGGGCAGCCCCCCCCCCCAAAAAAGGGAGCAGATTTTGAGCACCGCTTCAGACACCAGGGCAGCTTGAGCTGGGTATGGCACACAAGTGCAATACATAATGTGAACATAATTACCTTTTCTGGAGCATCAGCATATAAACACTAAGCAATTGTTTGGTAGCTCCTAGCTTTTGAAATTATGAATTGGCAACCCTAGCTGGCACCATCAATGGGAGGAAAGAATGGTGATTCAGCAGAGCTTACTTTGAGCCAGCATTCATCAGAACCGAGCCCTGGAATTTCTTTTCAATGCCAAGAACCTGCCTGAAATGACTTGTGGAATAATAGCAAAGAAGAGAGTGCTTTCCTGCATGCACACAGCACATTTTCCCTCTATACAATCATATGCATGCCAGTGATTAAAGTGAAGTATGCGTTTTTCTGGAACTCCTACGATGTCTTGCCAAGTTGCCAGTAGAGTAGACCAAACCTGGATGTTTTGGCAAACACCATTGCCACGGAGAGACAAACTACAGTTGTGATACAGGAAATCCATAAACAAGATCTCCCGCAGTTAGCAGCTGCAGAGTGGCTTCATACGAGCACTTCAGAAGCAGTGGTGATGTTTATGCGAAAATTGCCTCCAATACGGGGCAAAATATGCAGATCCCACATGATCCTAACAAAGGATAAGCCCCCTTACTGTCTAAGTTCTAATCTAAATTGACCCTCACTAGAGGGAGGGACACTAGAAGAACCACTGAGGTGTACAGGCCCCATTAAAAATGATGGTGGCGGCAGGACCCACCAAGGTCATCCTCATCCTCATTTACTGTATATAGCACATTCAAATTATTGTAAAATATTTATATACCACCTTTCAGCAAAGTTCTCAAAGCAGTTTACATAGTAGAAGAAAAGTCAAAGTGCATCATGTATACATGAGTATCATCCCTATGTTGCAGAGTCCTGCTAATTCTCTATAAATCAAAGTTTAAGGCGCACTTTGGATGTGCGTGCACGCACACACACACACACACACACACAAAGTGGTTGTGGAAGGAGATAATCTGCTTGAAGGGAGGGTTCAGCTCCTGGCTTCCATTAGCCTAGTGGTTCCCAAACTAGGAGGTGTGGCCAGGGGAGCCGCGGAGTGGTACCATGGAATCCTCTTGGAAAACAGTGCAATGCCAATTGGCACGCATCAACATAATGTAATGGGGAACCGCGGCCAATGGTCGCTAATGGTCAAGGGAGCCACAGGTCGAAAAAGTTTGGGAAACACTGCACTAGCCCATGCTGCACTTTAAATTGCCTTCCCCTCTGCAGTTTATGCTGAAACATGGTCTGCCATTGTCACATCTAGTTTTTCCTGGAGCAGAAAAAAATATGCTATTGGCATGCATATGATGAACTTACCATGGGCTAATAATGCAACTGGAAGTCAGCAGGCTGATTGAAATCATGGACTGAGTAGTTGTGTGAATCAACCCTAGTGTAATAAACAGAATGTGTCAATAACCAGTGTATAAGTTTCAGACACATAATGTGAAAAAAGGATATTTCTTCAGGCTGTGTAAGAAGGTGTCCAGTGCAATTCCAATGTATTTACTCAGAAATCAATCCCACAGAGTTCATTGGGAGTTACTCTCTAATAACTGTGTTTAAGACTGCAGCCTTAAAAATGTAAGCTTAATCCAAGGGTGAAATAGGGAGGTGAAAGATTTTAAGTAACAGGAGCCACTTTCAGTTAAGAACCGTGATCAGTCAATAATCAGTGTGTGATGGAAATGGGTGGGAATGTAATCTTTAATGTTTAGCTTAGCTAGATATTATATATGCTTCTATTTAATTAAATAAATGAAATGAGTATGCCAAACTGGAATCAAGCTACACTCCAGCCTTCCTAAGCTATTTGACACTGGAGGAGGAGCTTCAGATTTACATGCTCTCACTGCCTCCAAAGACTTAGCTGATACCTTTTATAGAAAGCTAAATTCTGTTAATTTTTGGGTGGTGATTGCATTATATCTATCAGTGAATGAGGAACTAATTATCTTGAAGAATGATTGCTAGACGATGTAAACATTTTGTATTTTCTGGCTTAATTCTCATCAGCTTTAACATGGTAAGACAAAGCAGTTTGTTCTGTAGTCATTGCCAAGAATTACTGCTACTATCTTCTTTGTATAATTTCCACCTTAAAAAGTTGCTGTTTATTCTTCTTATTTCATTTTTTAAAAAACTACTATTATTTGAAAGAGTATCTGAAACAGTATATTTATCCAGTTTTACTAGCTAAATATATATGATGTAGTAGAAAAATAATTGAAGACAGGACATGGATCTTGAACATTCTAGATGATGTAAGATTAATATTTAATCTCGAACGCTTAAGGTTGTTTTATCTCCTCTAAAGAGAGTTCCTTAATGAAGAGCTGTGCACAATCTGAACTTGAAGCATGGTGGGTGTGATATCATACCCCAAAGTAACCTCTGCAACTCAATATTTACCTACTTACTTTCACTGCATTATTTGAATACTCTCCTCTTGTAGGACTACACAAGGGGAAAATGCTCATTGTAATTTTATAACAAAGGCAGCTCAATCTACCAAAAAAATGTAAAAGGTATAGAGTACTTAGGTGGGAGCTGATTTAACCTGTGGTCTTAGCAACAATATGTTTCTACTTCTGAAATTTCTTACTGCTAGTGAATGTTGCATAACTTGCATTGCAAGCAGTGTAAGAGTGAGATGAGCCTGGCTCTGTGATGTAAAATACAGTTGTTTGGAGAACAGTCATGCTAATTTTAGTTCAGCTTTCTACTACATTTGTTTTCTGCTAAGACATTTCTGTACAACTAAGGGTGCAAACCTATGCACACTTACCTGGGAGTAAATCCCATTGAACTCAATGGGGCTTACATCTGAGTAGTCACACCTAGGTTTGCCCTTAGACAAATTTGATCTACTTTACTAATCTAAGTGTACTTGAGTCCAAATACTGAGGTTTAACTTGCATGTGGGTCAGGCCAAAGATTTTTAATACCGTACCAGAGTTTTAAAAATTTGGGCTCTAATCCAGCTGTAAAGGTAAAGGTGGAGCAAGCTGCCGATATCCCCACCCTCTCCCTGCTCATTGTGGCCAATAGCTGCCCTCCCTCGCCACCCAGTCCACTGTCCCTCTGCCCCTGCACCGGCTGGTGCAGGGCTTACCTTGCCCGGCAGGCGCAGGGATGGTCCGCCAGGGGAGAGAGGACCGCTGACCTCAGCACCGGGGGCCCTTACTCTCCAGGTGACGTAAACGCTGTACGGCTTTTCTACATGGGATTGCGCTGTAAGTTATGTGATCTAGCCTTCACCTGCCCCCACTAATAATAATAATTATAATAATTATAATAATAATAATAATTATTATTATTATTATTCCAGTATTTATATACCACCTTTCTCGTCATTGGATTTCTCCTTTGTCTTTAATTTAAGGCGGTTTACAATAGGCAGGCAATTCTAAACCAAA
Source organism: Plestiodon gilberti rubricaudatus (assembly GCA_026170595.1). Taxonomy (NCBI): domain Eukaryota; kingdom Metazoa; phylum Chordata; class Lepidosauria; order Squamata; family Scincidae; genus Plestiodon; species Plestiodon gilberti. Next base: position 122,277,224 of record JANXHW010000004.1, read on the forward strand.
CGGTTTTTACAATACAATAAATGTCCTAATCTTTCATAGGACGCTTCTTTCTAGGCGTTTCCTTTCACGGTCTGGCCTCTCTCTGGCATTCCTCTCACATGCGTTGACTGACAGGCAACTCCCCCTCACAGAGTGCCAGCTGCATCTTCCTCTCTCTCACAGAGGGTTTTTTGCAGCTTCGTCAGCAGTGACGGAGTCTCAAACTGCCATCCTTGGCCTTGAACTTCAGGCATGTAAGGCTGCAGCTCTCCCAACTGAGCCAAACCTCCTGTCATTGAGGGAGCTAAACCACTACCTGTCATTGTTGGACTTGGAAAAAAACACACCAGAAAAAAAAGATGCTCAAGCATTTATCTCCCTATATTTACACAGATTTGCAAACTGCAGGAGCTCTGCTCTTTGCAGGGCAGTTAGCAGCTATCTGATTTTTGAATAGCCTCAGGGCTTGAGTTAATTAGTTATCTGATCTTTACATCACCCCTGTTTTCATTGGAGGCTCTGCTCGAGACCCACTAGAAATTGGGTCGTGACCCACCAGTGGGTCGCAACCCACAGTTTGGGAAATGCTACATTATTGTGTTAGTTGTTTCACTTGGGGCAGTCATTATCTATATGGTGTGTAATAGAAAATTAAAAAAATGAGTAGCTTCAAAGAGTATTTCTGTGTTACTAATTTTCTAAATTTTCTTTTACAGGTTATTTCAGTGAGCACAGGTAAAATCAGAAAGGTATTTTCCTTTTGCAGTTCTTTTAAAAAATGAACAGCAGGAGAAAATGAAAACCCATGTTTGGTAAAGCTTTTGGAACTTCATTACTCTGAAAACATATTCCTACAATTTGCTTTTAACAATAAGGTTAATGATATTTGTACAATCCACATTCATTGATTCTACAAACCCACTTGTTACTGCACAACTCTAAATGTGTTACGTAGCTTTCACAGACAATGGTGGGAGATTCACACAAAGAACAGAGTGTGGCCAGGATCAGACCCTGGCCTAATACATGTCTTGTTATGCCCAATGAAAATTTCTGTATATAAAAGCCAGCTCCCAACATTATATCTCATTCTCCCAACATTTCATCATACTTTAGAACTGACAGACATTACACAGAATGAGGTGGTAAACTAAGGCTGCAATCCTATATACACACTTACCTGGCAGTAAGTCCCATTGAACTTACTTCTGAGTAGACATGCTGAGTAGACATGAGTTGTACAGATGATAGAACATTGGACTGCTCCACTTTAGACTGCAGGTGGGTAGTCATATTTTCAAATTCTCCCCCATGGAAAAAACTCCCTGCATATAGTAAACCAATAAAACTGGGAGAGGTCTGCACTAAATCTGTCCTCCAGTATGCTCAGTGCATGAGGTATTTCCCCCCCCCCCACTCTCTACTTGCAGCCTCAAGTGGAACAGTCCAGAATTGCCAGTCTTTTTTTTTTTTAACTCAGAGTATCTATCCATTACAATAAAGGAAATGCATCACAGCTGAAGATATAGTTACATTGCCAATATTCAGTAACAGAAAACAAATTTTCTATACATTTTTATATGTTTGCATGCCTTCTTGTACTCTTATATAATTTGTTGTTTCCTTGCTTGGGGATGTATTTCAAAAGTTTCTGCTTTGCCTAGGTCTTGGCCTCAAGTTATATACCTGTTGACTTGTTTGTCACAATTAAGCTACTGTTAACTTATTCTTAATGACTGCAGTCAATGTATCATAGAACATTAGAGTTGGAAGGAACCTTGGTGGTCATCTAGTTCAATGCCCTGCTCAGTGCAGGAATCTTCTGTAGCTAGGAGCAGAGAACAGGCTGAGCCTCCATTCAAATGTTGTCTTTGATTGCATCCCTTTACTTTCACCCAGATGAGTCAATTACAGTATTTGTATTCCTAGAGCAGTAGTTCTTAATTTGTTTGGGTCTCAGACAGACTCCTTGAGAATCTGATGAAAGCTATGGACCCCTTCCCCAGAAATATGCACATACAATTTTTGTTTTTTGCACAGCAAATGTTTTATATAAGCATAACTGTCATGGCTTCCCCCAAGGAATCCTGGGAGGTGCTAAGACTATTGTAGTTAGAGACAGAACTACAGATCCCAGGGCTCCGTGCAGAAAGGAAAAGACAAACCAGTTAACATTGTTGATATACCCAGCTCATAAAAAGGTAAAGGTGACCCCTGACAATTAAGTCCAGTCGTGTCCGACTCTGTAACAAGTGAAAGAGACTGGATATGAGTGTGTTTGTTTTGCAGGTTTCTCTGTGTCCATTTATGATGTTACATCAAGAAGTGTTTATCTCCAATGGCCCAAATTTCCAGGAACCTTTTCTTATAAGGTTGTGGCAACCCCTATGAACACACTGGGGCACTCTCTGTCAACCCATTTCAGTGATGTTACAGTTGTAGGTTCTGTAGCCTCACTGGCCCCCAACACAGTCTATACTATAAAACTGGATGCCATTGACAAGAATGGAATGATACTGGCTGAAGCACAAACTATGCAGTTAACAGGTAAGTATGGGGTGGTTTAATAATGAATTGATCTATGTTCTGTTTTACTTTTTTAATGAAGAGGGACACTACTACTCTCAATGAACACCAACAGAAATCTTATCATTGTATGTATGTTCTATTAAACATTTGAAAGAAAGAAAAAAGCCAAAGGCTACATTTCTGTTCATTGTGAAGCTGCTAAAGGCTGCAATCCCTTTGCACACCTACTTGGAAATAAGGTCCACTGAACTTTGTGGAGCTTACTTCTTAGTTTACAACATGCATAAGATCAAGCTAGAACCCCATCAAAGTCAGTAGGATATAAGCCTAACAATGAGCATGTCAAAAGTGCTGTGACATTCCATCTGATCTGATGCATTAATTGGGCTGATAAGGTGGTGTGTGGGTGTGTATGTGTTGACATAGGAAGCCTGGGTTATTAGGAAACTACCTCCTTTTGAGTCAGACTGGTGGTCCATCATTCTAACTCAATATTGTCGACATTGACCGGAAGCATTTCTCCGGAGTTTCAAAAGGGGATCACCCAGTTCTACCTGGAGATGTCAAGGACTGAGCCTGGGACCTTCTGCAGGTAAGCATGTGCCCTGCCATTGAGCTATGGTCCCTCCACTTAGATCCACTGTGGGTCTGAATGCTGACAGCAATGCCGTCCGCTTGTTTTGCCACCCGCTTGTTTTGTGAATGCCACCAGCTTGTTTTGCCAGCATTCAGAGTGAACTGTTGCTTTAAGGCAGGGGTTCTCAACCCTTTCCCAGCCAAGTACCACCTCCAGCGCAACTTTCTGGCTGTGTACCACTGGAAGTGACTGGCGATGACATCATCACCAGTTACTTCTGGGTTTTCAGGTTTTTGGAGCCCAGAAAATGCGGGTAGGAAGCTCTGGACAGGCGGGAAGTCCCTTCTCAGCATTCCTGAGAGGCTAGGCCAAAGGCAGGAGCCTCTCAGAAGCTAAAATACTCGGCCGAAAGCACCGCATCAGAGTGCTCTAGTGGTCCAGCAGTCCAAGTACCACCTACAGTCAGCCACAGTACCACTGGTTTAAGGCCATTTTCAGCACACAGAGGTTTTAAGGTTTTTACCAATATACAGAGTGAACTTTTGCTTAAGGTTACTTTAGGTCAGCTTGTTCTGTTTGCTACTCATGGCTGAGTTAATTCCCGGTCATACAGGAACCGACACTTCCACTGTTATTAACATAAGCTGGCCGTTGGGTGGGGTGTGTGTGTCTCTTTTTAAGGAACAGTGTTTTACTGCTGTCTTACTTACCATTGCACTGCCGCTCGCTGTGCCTGTAACCTGAGGAGGTTCATCGTATGACGAATGAAACGTTGTTTTAATCTATGTTTCATTACTTTTAACTTTGGTTTGTAACATAATAAAAAGTTGTTTACCATGGCTTTTAACCTTGTAACGAACATTTATCTTCTGCTGACAGCAATCTTACAACTTCTTTTTTTTAATTTTGTGGCTATATATTTATACAGGTACCCAGCTACAATTTCAGAGGATAGTTCCTGTCCTTATCCCTGTAATGTTCTAGGGCAGGGGTTCTCAACCTGTGGTATGCGTACTCCCAGGGGTATGCGGACCGCAGGTTGGGGGTACATGAGCCGCTGCTGGTTATCAGCTGCTGCAATCAGCAGCTGAAGACAGGCAGCGTAGCAGATTTTCCTGGGTTGCGGCACGGGTGTGAGGACCCGCCCGCCTGCACTGCAACCCGGTAAAAATGTCTACAGGCCTCCCAATGTCCCCCAAAGCTCCCTCTTACCTGTTCTCCCGGCCGTCGCCATCTTGGATCTCACAAAATCTCACGAGATCCAAGATGGTGACGGCTGGAAGAACAGGTAAGGAGGAGCTTCTGAGAACATTGGGAGGCCTGTAGATGTTTTTACCGGGTTGCGGGGCGGGCGGGTCCTCCCGTCCATGCCGCAACCTGGAGGGAAAGGCTACAGCCCTGCCAAATCGACAGGGCTGTAGCCTTTCCCTTTGAGTTGCGGTGCAGGCGGGAGGGCCCGCCGGCCTGCACCGCAACCCGGGAAAATACATTTTAAGGGAGGTATGCGGGGGGTACGTGGGGGCAGACACCTGGGGTACGTGGGGCAACCGGAGGCCCGCGTAGGGGTACACGGGCCTCCAAAGGTTGAGAACCCCTGTTCTAGGGCAGAGGGTTCCCCACCTTTTTTTTTTTTTTGAAAGCCCTCTTTTCAGAATTTCATACCCCAGCCACCACTCTGATGTCCTCAGAACACACTGCACATCCTGAAATGCACTCTACCCAGCAAATCCTCCTTCTATCTCTGTGTTCTCACTAATAATCCAATTCATGTTCTTGACTGCAGATTTGTGGGAGTGCAGATTTGTGTAGGAAAATCAAGCAGCTCTATGCCCTTCCTCAATTTGATCCTTCCTCTGAATCTTTCTTCCAAGATTTCAGCCCCAATCTGGGAGACCCAATTCTAGGTCATGCACTTACCATGAGTCTCATCATGTGCTTAATAAGTGCATGAAGCCATAAAACAATACAATTGTTTTTTAAAAATCAAACAAAATCACAGAGGAGTCCTACAATACACAATATTTGTGTACTATTGAACATAACCTTTATAGCCATCACAAATGTGACTAGGCCAGTTTATGTGAACTGGCCGCCGCCAGCAGCTAGCAGCCAGCTTGGGGCGGGGCATGGGCGGAACAGGGCAGTGACAGGGGTGGCAGGGCAGATCAGGCCCAGGAGGGGGACAGGATCAGCGGTGGAGGCGCATGCCAAATCCCGAGCCCCTTCCCAGGCCTTCCTGGAGCAATGCAGACTTGTGCCAGCAATTGAGCTCACGCAGGTCTGAGTTGTCCCATAGTGGCTGGCGGGGCTTTCGCCGGAGCAAGAGGACAAATGTCCCCTTATCCCGAGGAGACCTCCAGTAGCCCTCATGGGATGCAGTGGAAGCCATGCCGACGCTGCTGCATCATTGTACAGGGATTTAGGTAGGATTAGACTGTAAGTAATTATTACATATTATGTATATGCAAATATGTATTTGCATATACATATGTAATAATTATGTAAACCACTTTGTGAACTACATTTTGTTGAAAAGCAGTATATAAATAGTGTAGTCTTAATAACAACACATATAGTACATACATATTTTTAATTGGAATACAGCTTACATTTTCAGCAGTGCAGTGGGCAACACTTTAGTTAAAGATGAGATCTGTTACTTTCCCTCCTACTTCTGCATGATTGCTAGCTACACTCCTTTATTAAATAGTGATTACCATAATTATGGATGGTTGAACATGGGGACATCTGATTAGCACTGCATGAAAGAGTGTCTTGGCTTAATACAATGGGAATATTGTTCAAGAGCTCATCAACCTTGTGGAAGTACAGTGCCTGTAACTCTGCCAAAGTCTCTGAAATGCTATTTTATTTAAGACATTGCTGGCTGTGGTTCAAGGTGTAAGCTTAGACTTTGGATGCCTTTCCATTTGACTTTTCTATGTTTATTTTTGGTTTAATCCCACTTTTCTTCCAAGGAGCTGTGTGGTGCACACCGAGCTTCTTCCCCTTTTTATCCTCCTAACAACCCCCTGAAGTTGGTTAAGTACAAAGCTGACAACTGGTCCAAGGCCACTCAGAGTGGTTCATGGCTGCATGGGGATTTGAGCCTAGATCTCTGTAGGCTTAGTCACACTATATCATAGCTACTTTCAGTATATGGTCTAAGCTTAGCAGAATATGCTTTAGAGATCACATGCATCCATTTTGTGAGTTCTCCCTGTTGTTGTTTTATTTCTCTACACCACTGTTTCTCAAATTTCTCATTGCTGAAGCATACTTTTCCTCTGAATTAAAATACGACCCTGCCTTCACTTATTTACACTTAGAAAGGTTTACTTTTACAGTGTGTAAAGGTCCCTTGAGAGGAGTTCACTACCTGCATGCTACTGCCTGAGTCACTGTTCTGATGTAGAGGCATGACAGAATCACCTGCCACCAACAGAGGCTGACATTAAGAATAGCAATGAATTATTCAGTCATGCGGTAGATGGCCTCCTCTGCGGGTGGGCACATTGAGTCTACAGGAAATGTGGATTTGGGAATACAGTGCACAGAATGTGAATGTGAAGTATTAGAGAGTGTTTTTAAAAAAATGCAAAAGATGCCAAGTGCTGAAGCATGTACATCAGTGGTTTTCAGACTTCAAAGAACCCTTTTCATATCAACTTGTCTGAACATCAGCCTCAGAATTCCAGTGAGTTGGAGGGGATTCGGGGACATATCATTGGTATACACTTAGGTTTATATGGGGCATTGACAGGGTCTGTTGGACCTTTTCATTGCTCTTTTGAATTGAGATTGTATCCTGAAGCACAACCAACATTCCTCTATGGCAGTGTTTCCAAACTTGTTCAACCTGCGACTCCATTGACCATTGGCGACCATTGGCCATGGCTCCCCATTACATTATGCTGATGTTTGCCAATTGGCATTGCACTGTTTTCCGAGAGGATTCTGTGGCACTCTGCAGCTTCCCTGGGAGCCACACCTCCCAGTTTGGGAACCACTGCTCTATGGCTACACATTGCAAGGAAGATCAAGCCTAGTGGGCAAGTTCTCTTACAGGGAAACTTGTACTGTATAGTATTTCTCACTTCTCATTAAGGAATCTCTGATAAAATTCCAAGGAACCCCAGGATTCCTCGGAACACAGTATGATAACCACTGATGTATGTTATCTGTTTTAAACTAGTCTTGGTTCTCCCTGTCATGCAAGCGCAACACCCAGATGGTCATGAGATCATGCTGGAGGATGATGCAACACATCTGCTCCATGCAGTACATAACTTTGACTCAGGGTATGATCTTATGTATTGCATGGAGCATATGCAACATCATACTCCAGCATGATCTCATGACATAGGCTACACTAGCATGACAAGCAAAACCAAGACTCTTTTCAGACTGATGCCAGCACCATGATTTGGCGGTGATTTGCAAGCATTATCCACCAGATACGACACAGGAGCACTGTGCAAAGCTGTTGCATGGCACAGAATCCAATGGACTAGAAACCATGTAAGACAACCCAACTCCAATTGCCAGCAAAATCCTCTTTCCTTTCTTTTTACTTGAATGTGAAGCAAAGCTGCACCACCCTTCTCAGTTCTGAATCAGGGCTAAAACATTATCCATTAGGATGGTATACAAATGTGACAGATCTGGTCCTTTTGTGCTTCTCTTGTTCGTCCTCACTAATGCACTGTCTGATCCCAGAGAATAAGGATGAACAGATGTTGCTGTGCTGGTAGCTCATTGATCTGGTCAGTGGCTCAACACCATTAGTTGTAGAGTTATATCACTACAAGGAGTACCCCAAAGCCTTATAGGTAACTTATATGGTGTAGGTGACCTATATGATGACTAGGTGACTTATATGGTATAGGATCCCTTAACGTGTGTACAGATCCTAGCAATGTTACTCTGAACTCTTAAGTGCTCCTCGTGTATTCATCAGAATAAAAAAAGATTAATGCACCATTTGTAGCTTCTGTAACCAAGACCTAGCCTTCTATCATGTTTCAAGCACCAGTTTGCTCAAGGAAAATATGCTGCCAACAAGACTTAAAGCCGAGCCAATCCTGCTCATGCTTATGAATAATCAACCATACTCAGCAATGCAGAGTCACGTCTTTGAACGTTGACATGCCTGTTGATTTTGAAATGACCGTGTCTCCCTTCTGACTTTTTTTAAAGCTCCTGAGATCCCCATTATTGAACAAGCATATTCAAAACTGAGTAGCAGTATCACAGTGGAATGGGCAGCTGTTGCAGGGGCATCCAGTTACCTGCTGACAGCACAGGATGGAGAGTCATTCATTGAAACAATCGTCACAAATTCCCCAGGCACTGTGACAGGGTTGAAGGCTGCAACACTGTATAAAATCACCATCCGATCTATAAACGCTGGAGGAAGGAGTCAGCTTTCACCTTCAAAAAAGGCGAAGACAGGTACCATTTAATCTCATTTAGAAACTGCAGCATTATTAGTCCTATTTGAAACTTATATTTGCAGCTGAATGGTTTCAAAATTCTTCCTCAATCTGGCTTCAAATCTGCTCATAGAAGGAAGATTGCACCAATAGCCTCACTTGACTATTTCTAGGAGTAGGAAAGGGGAATACCTGCTTGTTGATCCTTCTAGATCTCTTATTGGCTTTTGACCCTGAGGATCACCATGACCCTCTTTGATCATCTTCAAGATGTAGGCCTTCACAGGCCAACAATAAATTGTGTCTGCTTATTTTATCTGGCCCTTTCCGGAAAGTGGAATTTGATGAATATTGTACAACTTTTTACGCATTTTTCTGTGAAGGGTCTCTGAAGTCCATTCTGTCACTAATGTTGTTGAATCAGTATTGATATGGAGTTGCTGAAAGAGATCATCCAAAATTCTGTGAGGTATCATCAATATATTGAGAACACGCAGCTCTGTGTTTTGCTAACTAACAATCTGGTGGCACTGGCAGCAGTAAGAGTTCTGAACTTTGGCAACTTACCATAAAGTCTGTTACATATGTAGAATTAAACAGACTGACATTACATTCCGTTAAGAAAAATATTGTGTTAATGAAAGATCTGGATGCTCTCAGAAGTTGAAATGCTTGGGATAGATAAGATTAACAAGCTCACTCGGGGAAGTGCTTTTGGGCTGGGCCTTGGACCTCTGACTTCAGGGGGTGGCTAAGCCTAGGAGCACTTTGTACTGTATCTGATGTACCAGTTGCATCCCTTTCTGGTTAATGTGACTGTAGGTATCATCATCTTTGACTGTATAACTTCACGGATTATAGCAATACACTCTACAAGGGGGCTGTCACTGAAAACTGTTCAGAAGCTTAACCGACTGCAGAATGCAATTGCCCCCTTTTTATGGAAGCTGATTGACAAGGACATAAATTGGTTTGCAGCAGCCATACTGACTACTACTAGTTCATTTCTGGGCATAATTAACATTGTTGGGCTTCACCTGATTTACACCTCTTCTTGTATTAACGTCTTCCATCATCCTCTACTGTCTGCTAGGAACACAGAAATCATAAAAAAAATCTAGAACCTTAATTTCATGCATCTTAAAGAGAATTCTGGTTATTTATAGACATTTATAACCCTTCCTAACTGATGGGTGCATGTGTTTGTTGGGTACTTGGGCACTTGTATACTAGCATAACATGTCAACTGGAAAGCTGCCCTGATGCTGCTGACTAGACTAGACTAGAATCTTGCTCACACCTTGCATATACACCAAATCCCATGAAGCCTAATGAATGTTTGCTTATTCATAGTACTGGCTGCTCCAATTCTGATGGCAAGTTCTCCAAGTTATGACAATATTGTGGTGAGCTGGAAAGCTGTATATATGGCTGTTGGATTCTTTGTGTCCATCATGAGATCAGATGGTTTGGGCAGCATGCTGAAAGAAAACACTACCAACACCTCCTTGACATTTTCTAGTTTAGATCCAGGAACTATCTATACCATCAAGGCACATGCTTGGGATGTCAATGGAATACCTGGGGATGACTTTACATACAACCAAAGAACAAGTAAGAGGCAACCTGCTCCCTTTGGAAAGCAAAGTTTACATGCTAATGCCTTTTGACTAGGAACGTTCAGATCGAAATCATTGGGGCAATGATTAAATAAAGGCTCTTATTTATATGTAGACTGAACAATGAAAAGTGTTTCAATTGCTGTTTTGTGTTAAATATTAAGTGGAGCCATTTGAATGAAAATGTGAATGCCTTTACATTCTTAAAATCACAATCGTATAATTATTTATATAAAGCAAGCCCAATATCTAAAGTCGATACAAATATACTGTTTGAATTCAAAACGGCTGTTCACTTACCTTTCTCCTCAGAGATGTATTTATTTCTGCCTGTTTTAGGGCCTCATGAACCAGCAGATGTCCACGTGGCTTTTGACAGTGGAGCTTTGAGAGCTACAATTTCTTGTAAACCAACAGAAGGAGCTTCCAGTTACATCATGGCAGCCTACAGTGGCACTTCCAAACTGAACTGTACTACTACTTCCAGTGTCTGTACTATACCGTCCCTTGCCTGTGGGGTTGAGTATTCCTTGTCCATTGTGGCAAGCAATGAGGCTGGTTCGAGCACATCTACGGAGGCTGTGACCTTCAAAACTGGTATGTATTTTAGTAATCCATCTATTGTTTTTGCTGCATTGATACAAGTATGGTGTGAAGAAACACAGACTTGTCACATTGTCTCCAGATAAAACTCTACTGACAATGTCAGGGAAAACAAATATTTCTTTAATAAAAAAAAAATGTTAGTTCAGGAAAAAGACAACTAAAGGGGGCAAGGTAGACATTTATCAAACTATTAATGCTGTGGAGAGGATGACTAGAAAATTTTCACCATCTCTAGAACTTGTAGTCACTGGCAGTAAGTTCAGAAAAAACCCAAAAGGAAGTCTTTTTTCACCCAATGCATAGTTCACTTATGGAATTAACTGCTATAAGGTGCAATTGTGACAACTATCTAACAGCCCAATTGTAACCAACTTTCCAGCTCCAATGCAGCCCCAAGGTAAGGGAAGAAATGTTCCCTTACCTTGAGGGGGCCTCTGTGACTGCCCCCCCCCCGGACGCAATGCTTGCCTCGTTGGCACAGCTGCATTGACGCTGGACAGTTAGTTAGGATTGGGCTGTTAATGACTTTAAAAATGATTAGACAAACTAGTGGAAAAATGTCAACAGATATTTGCCATGATAATGAATTGCAATCTGTGCTCAGTGACATCAGACCTATGAATATTAGATGGTGCAGACAGACCTCATAGGGCTTTGCCTTTATGCTGTACTTGCAACAAGTTTTAAACGTGTGGAGAAAAAGCTAGAATGATTGAAACCAAATTTTATTCATCCCCAAGAACCCGTCAACTCTCCCAGAATAAACCCACACATTAAGAAACAAGGTCTGGAATCCAAAAACGCATTAGCAATGCTTTGCACAACATATTGGTTTTCATGTTCTGCCTCCCCCAGACCACAGGTCCTTATGAGGCATTGCAGGCTGGTTGCTTTAATGCTCCCAAAGTTTCAGTAGCTGTGCAGATGTCATGCCCTAAACATCTCATGGTTTTGAGTTTTCAAATGTTGCTTTTGAATGTAACAATATGAGAAATGTGATAACATCATTTTGTTGAAAATTTGATTTTGCAGTCCCTTGTGCTCCAGAAAGTATAGTAATTGAAGAAGATGAGCCAGGAAATTTGGCAGTATCCTGGTCAGATGTTGACCTGGGTGACTACTATGTAGCCTTTGTGAAAAGTGATGATGGTTTAGAGGTACACTGCAACACATCGCACACCCAATGTCATTTCCAATCAGACTGTGGATTCACCTATTTCATTAGTGTCTTTGCCTATAACAAGGCAGGGCAGAGCCCTTTAGGTGACATATTTAACTATACAACCGGTAAGTACCAATTTATTGATACGTCATAAAATATATTTTGTGTGTTCGATTTCCTTTTCTGTGGGGATTTTCCTGTTTCTCTGTGTTTCCAAAGGGTGGGTATTTTAACCCCCCCCCCTCTTGCTAACAAAAGAGCATTTCAAAGACCCTTTGTTTGCTTCATTTGCATAGCTCTTCCAGCTGAAATCCAGGAATGTTTGTTTGGGTCAGGAAAGTCAACGGATTGGCTCAGATCCCTGCTAGCTATTCTCCAGGCAGGGAAAATGTAGAAATCAAATAGCAGGACATCATTTCAGCCAAATGATAAAACTCCTAACCGACCAGTAGCTCACTCTCTTCTTCCTCTGGCCCTCCAGAGGGGAGACAGAGAGAGCCCACCAGCACCTGGAAGAAATGAAAAGGGAGAATGGTAATTCCATCCTCCAGGTACAATCAGATAAGGGCAGTTATTAATCAGAAATCATTACGTTTTTATGTTGTGGGGGGGGGGTTGCTTTTTTTTTTTACACCGTGCTATCGCATTCTAAAGTAAATTGAACTTAAGGGCAGCAGTCCTGAGTTACAACACAAGCAGTTTCTGTTGGCAATTAATATTATTGCAAAATTAACCCTTCCCCCACCAAATTCAATTCTCCTTTCTTTCTTGTTCATTTGATTTTGTTACCTCCTTTTTCCTTAATCAGACTTCTAATAAATCTTTTACATTACTCTGAGTCTGCCTGGTTTTGAGGATTGTCATACCTCCTCACGCTGCAGGCACTGTAAGAGTGAATTTGATAGAAATCCCTGAGATTTAGTACTGTTCTAGGAGGAGGGTTCTGGCCACGGAGCCGCTCTGGCTCTGATCTCCTGGGCTGATGGAGATCTACAAAGGGTTTTCCCCAGTAAGCTACGTGTCCACACATGGGAGAAAAGGGAACAGGAAGGGAGTGAGCGCACTACCCACTAGGCACTATTGCCCTGGATCAGCATATGGTTGCTGGCATCCCCTCTCTTGACTCTGACACATGTTTTGGATTATATGGTATAGACGTTAAGCTATAACTGGTAGAATAAATATGTTGTGTATGCCTCTATATGCATCTCCTTTTAAGCATAACATAGAATTAATTAGACAGATTTAGTACATGTTTATGTAGCTGTCAGAGCTATCAAAGCAGTACCTTTTTTGGACCATTAGCCCTTTGTATTACCTGATCTCTGCAGAGTTGATAGCAGCAACACTGCCCACTGACCATTTGCAGGGGTGGTCAGCAGTTCCTTCTTCAAGTAAGTTACCATGGTAACACAAACAGTAAAGTGCCTGGCCCACACTAAAATACCGGTCTCTGGTGCAAGACCCGGCACCTTACAGTGACCTCGCCTAACTAAGAGAGGCTTGACAGACTCCTCTAATATTATCCTACTAAAAATAAACACTGTTGATCTGATTTTTTCCCCTCTAGCACCCTGCTGTCCCAGTGACTTTAACCCAGTGTTTGTGTCCAGCGACACTGTTCAGATTGTTTGGTCTCCTGTCCGTGGTGCTGAAATGTATGAAACAAAAGCAGTTGACTGGACCAATGAGCTGCTATGCAATGACACTGCTACAGTGTGTACCCTGTCTGCACTGCAGTGCAACACCCAGTACAATGTCACTGTCTATTCATTCAGTGAAATTAGGGGCAGCAATACATCATGTGCATCTAAACTTGTGGAGACAGGTACTACTCTATATTTCTCTGAATAAGAGAGCTAAGGAACTACTGTGCATGCTAAAAGGCCAATTACTGCTATTTTATAATTTTGGCAATTTGTCACATTCTGTACTAATACAAGTGGGAGAACACATCTGATGAGATGGAAGCACCTTTATTTGCTTTTTGTTGGTTTCTTTTGAATATCTGATTTTTGTTTTACATTATCAGCAGCCCCATTGGATATATATGTATACATCATATAAGTAGTATCCACATGATCCACAGACAGGGCTCCATTGTTGGAAGCTCCTTCCACAAATGGAAAGAGCTTTCCACTTATAGAAGGACCCCTTCCATTAGCAGAATGCTCCTTCTGGTCACAGAGGTTGATTCTGATGATGAAACCCCCATTCCACAAGAGGCCTGGATGTTACTCTGTATGTGTTACTTAACTGTACCATTTCAGATTACATGTGGGGAAGAGAAAACATTTGAACACTTTCCCACATTAAAAATGTCTTGCATATACAAGACTACGTCAGGGACAATGTTCTAACAACACATGCTAACTTTCTCTCTGACATTCTATTTCTGAATGCGGGGGAGTTTTTTTTCCATGAAGGAGCATTCAAACATTCTGCCCCCCCCCCAATCTAAACTACATTCTAGCAGCAGATACATCAGATGAAGCAGCTGTGTTTGGATTCTGAGGCTCCAATCCTATGCATTGGAAGTACTTACTCAGAAGTACTACTGTGTTCTATGAGGTGCATAGGATTGCAGTAGGTGTCTTAATCTATAAAACGTTAGGCATCAGCTCATGGGGAAATATATCTTTAACGCTACAAACCTATGTTTAACCCAGACATTCATCCCATGTAGTTAAATAGGGATTCCAAGTGAAAATGCACAGGATCAGGTTACAAGTGTACCAGTTACCAGTGTTCCAAATGGATACGTTATATTTGAACAGAGGTTCCCCAGAGAGCACTCTGATCCAATGCTTTGCCTCTCTGACAGGCCTCTACGTGTTCAGCAGAAGAACAATTTGCTTCACTGCACTTTTCCCCCTAAAGTCACCATGTGTCAAACATTACTGCACCAGTAGTTACTTCCTACCTTCAGACAGCACAACAGCTCTACCCATAAGGGCACCTCTACAGTACTGCTGCAACTAGGTCACTAGTAAACCCATCAGATGTAGCATCCTGGATCATGCCCTTAGAGTCGGTTCCAATGTGTCTCCGTCATTCATGATATATACATTAGAAAAATAAATGGATGGAAGTGCATCCTTGAGCAACCTTAAAAGTAAGGTATTTAATGTGGGGGAAGTCCAGCCAAGATCTTAAACAGAGGAGATATCACAGTAGATACAAGCAATTTCCTTTTGTAAGTTCTTACAAATTGCAAATCAGTTGTAATCATCTGCAGCTATTTTGACATAGCATAAAAGCTATAAGAATGCAGTTCAATTTGCTCCATCTAAAATCTTTCAGCTCCATGTAGTCCAGAAATCATAAACATCTCCAAGGATACTATTTCTGTAATTAGTGTGCATTGGCATGCCAATAATGATAGAGCAACATATACAGTCACAGCCAAAGGAGCAGCAGGAATGTGGCATTGCGCAAGCTCTGGAAATTCATGCACCATCCAGAATCTCCCATGCGGGTCATTGTTCTCCATCAGCGCTGTAGCAAGTACAGAAGCAGGACACAGCCTTCCTAGTTACAGTATCACTTTAGAGACAGGTAAGTTACAACTGTTTCAAGTTATTTATCAACTTCAATGTATCAGTTCAATCAATAATCCTGAGAGATGGAGACTTTCCCAGGGCCAGTCCGGAAATCCCTGAATCATGACTGAATGAGGTTACCCAGATCAACATTCACTCTCAATGGATGATCAAATGTTTTGCAAAGAGATTGGAAGCAACAAATATTGATGCCTTAATGCCAGGGGTTCTCAATCCTGGCACGGCCATGACCCACCTTATCTTCTGGCGGTGATGTCGTGACCCGCGCCTTGCAGCTGCTCCCGGTCCTGGACAGCCTCCAGAGGCCTCTGCAGGCCTCCTGACGTGACCGGAAGTCACATTGGCGAAACTGGAAATGACCTAGAAGTCACTTCCGAAGGCCTTCTGAGGCCTGCGGAGGCCATCCAGAGCCAGGAGCAGCTGCAGGATGCAAGTTGTGACCTGGATGTGGCCTCTAGTTGCTTCCGTTTGGCTTCAATTTGGAGCCAGATGGAGGCAAGGGCAGGGTGGCCCAACTCACGACCCACCTCCACATCGGGCTGTGACCCACGGTTTGAGAAGCCCGTATGCAGTGGGAATCGGGTCAACTCATGCTACTTTGACCAGCAGTTCCTCAGCAAATGTGCCTCTCCCCAGGTTCACCCACTCACCCATCTAAAATACACTAGATGCCATATTTGCATAGGTATCTACACAATATAGCCTGATGCTTGTAGGTCCACAATGTACAGATTGCGTGGATTAAAAACTGGTATCTCTAGGTAGGGCTGGGGAAAAGACCCTTGTCTGAAGCCCTGGAAAGCCACCACCATTAGCAGTGTAGCTAATACTAAGCTAGATGGACCAATGATCCGACAGTAGAGGAGTTTCATATATATCCTCAAGCTTACATACACCGAGTTCTACGCAAATAAGTCTCTATGAAAATACAGTATCTGAACCACAGATAGCAGGGGAACTCTGGAAGGGGGGTAAGGACAAGCTGAAGCTGGCACAATCTCAGACCCCCACTGTGCATTCAACTAAATCTCTATGTAGGGCTTATTATTCTTAAAGCAGAAAACTGTGGGGGAAAGGAGATAGGACATTAAAGAAAAATTAGGGCCACATGCTTTAAAATTAATAAACTAAACTAAAGCCTTTGATCAGTTGACTTCTCTAAAAGGAGGAAGACTGCTAAAAGCGGCAAGTATCTACTAAAATACTATATAATGTTGCCAAGTGAGCTAAGTCAGGCCTTAAGAACAAACTCATTCATACAAACTCATTTTGTTCTACATAAAAGTTGAACAACTAAAACATTAGCCTTAATAATTCAATCTATGGCTACTACCAAGGCGAACTCGTCCATTTGGGGTTTGTAGGTGAACATTTGCGTGACCCTAAGACAGCAAGTTGCAGAGCATAAGAAAATGTGTGGGGGAGTGGTGGTAGTTGTAAATAACTGAAACGACTAATGCTATCACTGTAGAATAAATCCATTGTATCTGGGAGCGACTGCTTGAAATGTCTGTGTTGGCATAAGGAAAAAGGTTTTTTTACAATTTCACCTAAGATTTCTGAAACTTGATCCTGAAAGAGCATAGCTCACTATACCGTAACAACGCAATAACAATCTTTTCAATCAACTAATCTTTTCCATCTTTCTTTCAAGCTCCTTGCTGCCCAGCTGATCTTACAGTAACTCAAATAACACAGTCTGTAACAAACATCAGCTGGTCTATGGGGAATGGCGCAAAGACATACATAACAATTTTGGAATCGCACAAAGGACAAGCCAGGTGCCATACACTTCAGAACTATTGCCTCCTGGGATGCATTACATGTGGAACCAACTACACCGTGTCTGTCAAAGCAATCAGTGAAGCAGGTTTAATATCAAATTGCATCTTCAGAGGATTTTCTTCTAGTAAGTAGGTGGCATATGCAGCTTTAAAAAAAGTAGATGAACTATACAGCTACAAACTTTTGTCATACATTAAAAGCATAGTTTTGCTCATTATGTTCCCCATACTTATAAATGTACTTCAGACATAATCGGTGTAACTACCTTCTGCTTTTAAATCAGGGATTAGGGTTCTCAACCCCTTCAGCGTGGCGTACCACCTCTGTGGCTGCCGCCACACCGGGTACCACCGGAAGTAAGTGGCGATGACATCATCACCACTTACCTTTGGGTTTTCGGCAGCGCTAAAGGCCTGAAAACAAAGGGTGGGCAGGAGGGCCTTTTCCAGTCCTCGAAACCAACACACTCGAGATCTGCAGAGCTGATGCCGCCGTTTCCAGGGCTCTGGCATGGCAGCCAGGGGCCTGTGTACCACCGCCCGGCGGTACTAGTGGTATGCGTATCAGTTGAAAACTCCTGTTCTAAACCACTGATTGAACCGAACAGGCCAGCTCTCCAATGGAGCAGATGGTGGGTCATTTGTCCTGGACATTGACTCCAGATTTTGAGGAGTGCTGCTGCCACAGTGGTGCTTACGTTATTTCCACTGCCATATCTAGCATCCTACTTGCTGTTCATTTTGCAGGTTTGAAGGCACAGAGATTGTATGGTTACATAGTAACCACAGAGCACATCAATACCTGTTTCTAGGTCTCTACAGAGAAATAATCTAGATGCTGGTCGTGGACTAAAAGGGACTGTTACTGCTTCCTAGATAGACTCTCAAAGCCCATCTTAGTATGTCACCTGATAAAAGTTGGCTAAGGAATTTGGAAGTTCGCTTTCCATCCTGAAAGGAAAGCGCACAAACAGCACTTGTGAAGTTACCCTGTTTCTCCTCTCTTAGGTGCCTGCTGCCCTTCTGGGGTTAAACTATATCGACTGGACAACAATGGTATACGGATATACTGGCGGGCTTCTGAAGGTTCAATAAACTACTCTACAGATCTGTATGGCTCCAAAGGAAATTTTACTTGTACACCTAACGCATCCCTGAGCTACTGTGATGTCACCGAAATACCTTGTGGGGATGTCTACACTGTTGTGGTGTCACCTGTAACTGATAAAGGATCAAAACTTACATTTTGTCCTAAGAAAATATATTCAGGTAAAGACATTTTTTAGGTTCTTTGATGGCAATGAAAAAGTAACATAAGGGAAAGGGTTGTGGAAGAAATGTGAATAAATCAAACTGGAAAAAGCATGGAACAGTATTTTAGAAATGTATACGCCATGTTTCTATCATTAAAATGATGCTCAAGATGACTTTCTAGTCCAATTGTGGCTCTATACCAGTGGTGGCCAACCCGCGGCACACGTGCCACAGAGTGGCATGGGAAGGTCTGTCGGGTGGCACACCGCACGCCGCCTCCCTCCCGGCTTCTCCCTCCGGGTCCGCGCGACACCGGAGGCCGGGAGAGCGTCCTCCCCTCACGCCGGCTCGGCCTGTACTGCCCAGGCCTGAGCCGGTGATTTCGCACATGCGTACAACGCCGATGAGAAGGTCCGTCGGGTGGCACGCCGCCCACCGCCTCCCTCCCGGCTTCTCCCTCCGGGTCCGCGCGACTCCGGAGGCCGGGAGAGCGTCCTCCCCTCACGCCGGCTCGGCCTATACTGCCCAGGCCTGAGCCGGCGATTTCGCACATGCGAACGCCGATGCGTTGTACGCATGTGCGAAGTCGCCGGCTCAGGCCTGGGCAGTATAGGCCGAGCCAGCGTGAGGGGAGGACGCTCTCTCCCGGCCTCCTCCACTCTCCTTGCTGGCAAGAGGCCGCCTGGGCCTGGACTTCGGGCTGAGGCAGCGGCTCTCGAGCCCCAGCAGCAGCGGGTTGCCCCGGGCAGCGGCGACAGCGGGGCAGCTGCCTGGACTGCGGCAAGGGGCGGCGACGTGAGGAGCAACGGCAGCGTGCAAGAGCCCGATCCTCCACCGCCGTTCCCGCTGAGGATCCGCTTCGGGCTGCCCCCGGGCGCCCCCGCTGCACTGCGAATGCAAAGCTGCTCGTTCTGCTTCTCCAGCTTCTTCACCAGTTCCTGCAGCTTCCGCGCGTCGGCGTTCACGTTGAAATGTCCTCCATGGCGCCCCACGGCAGCCTCTCAGCCCACTGGGCAGCAGCAGGAGCGCCGCCGCCTCGCAGGCTCCCTCCTTCTGTCAGGCAGCGCCGCTTTCTTCCCGCCCACTCGCCTTCCTTCCCAATCCTTTTTATCCTTTGGTTTTTGTTCATTTGTTTTTGCATTGTCACTTCAACAGAAAATTAACTGAACCAGCCCAAGTATAATTATGACAAAGATGACACTTCCACAATTCACATATTTCATTTCTGAGTTGGTAAAGCAGACACGTAGTGATTCTGCCAGCTCAGAATCATGTGGTGAAACACTGAGTGAACTAGTCTCCACATGAACTCCAGGCTTTCCTTATTATCAGAGAAAATGGGTGCTCTTTCATGCAGGGTTTCTCCTCAAGTGACGGTGAGGTTGAAAAATCCCCATGTGCGGAACTTATTACCTCACAAATGTGTGAATTAGACGTTGTGCTGAGCAGAAGAGAGAGAAACTGGGGAATAGTGGTGGGAGCATATACATTAATTAATAAAGGAGCAGGTCAGTAAGGGCCCTGTGGATTTAGACCTCCAGGAAATTTTGGGAACCAAAACTATGGAGTTGCTCGCCCGATTTTCCAACATGGTTGCGTTCTAGTAGTTTATTATTTATTTACTTACTTTATTTATTTTTGTGGCACGCCCAAGATACAAAAAACTAAAAGTGGCACATGTCATAAAAAGGTTGGCCACCACTGCTCTATACTATGGGCCACTCTACAAACTGGGATTGTCACATGGAAGCTGCTAGAAAAACGTGTCTGCATGGCAATTGCTCTATAGTCTCCTGCTTGGGAATCTCCACACCACTGACAACCATTCTTGGTAATGACAGCCAGTGGCATGACAACTCTCCACAAGGTGCAAGTGTGCCATCATATCTTCATCACAAACACAAGCAGTGTAATATTGATACAGTATTTGTAAAAACGTGATTATTTCAGTTCTAAGCATTTAAGTTAGGATCACTTACAGCGCAATCCTATGCATGTCTATTCTGAAGTCCCATTGTGTTCAATGTGGCTTACTCCTAGAATTGCAGGATTGTGTGTATAGGATTGCACCCTTATTAAATGATCCAAATACTTAGCTGAACATTCAGCCTGCTTCTAAATACTAGTTCTTTGCAAGTTTATATTCAGCTATGCACTTAATTTCAATGTACTATACAAAGAGTCCATAACCATCCCTTTTAATTAAATGTAATTTTTTCATTATTTTGTGAAATTCTCTTTTGAAAGCAGTATTGTGCAAACTACCATTAATATCAATACTTTCATCTTTTTATATTGATGTTTCATTTTCTAGTGACTTGCTCTGGAAGTTCAGTAGGAATGGGTAAGTGAATGCATTCTGAATGCCACTTCTGATCATCTGGATTTGCCTACGACAAAAAAGTTCTGATATCGCCTATCCCAATTTTATCAATAAATTAATCTCACTATTTTATGGTGATGCTTTTTGTAAAGATATTATGAACGTTCATCTATTATTCCACACAATGCCATGTGAAAATATAGGATATTATTAGAGAGTCTCTAATTTTCTAACTCTCAAGAGTTAGCCAGGACTTGAAAGACTCCAAAATTGACATTAATGTTGGCACTTAAGATCCGAACTATGGTATTTTTTCAGACCTATACAGGGTTGGCACCTAAAAGTCCAATGGTGACTCCCTAAAATCTGAAGCTATCGACAGTGCATAGGAGCTTACTCTCAGGAAAATGTGTACAGGATTGCATCTTAAGAGATGGATGAAGGAAATGAACTAAGGCTGCAATTCTATACCCACTTTCCTGGGAGTAAGTCCCATGGGACTCAGTAAGATTTACTTTTGAGTAGATATACTTAGGATTGCATTATAAGCCATGTTACAGGAAAAGGGGAAAATCGCAAACAGCAATAAATCTTCTGTCTCTAGCCTGATGGAAATTTACTTTCAAACTCAAACACACACAATAGTTAACCCTTAGCATGGAACAAAAGCCATTTGCTGAACGTACAAGAACAAGTGACCACCAGCCAAAATCTCATTCCTTATCTGAAGCCCAGAATGTATTGGCAATTGCCAGGGCTTCTATCTAGCCCATGACCTGGTGTATCATCACCTTTTGTTAGAGCCTCAAGTAATTGCCACTACCTCACAAAGCCAAGTCACACACATCTAGGATAAGGCTGTGGTATGGCGCATGGCTGTCAAACAGTAGCATCCTAGCACTTCTCAAGTCACAAATGAACACACTGGAGAATAACAAGCTGTGGAGACTAGGAAATCCCCATCCATACCTGCATAGGATGAAAACAAGGCAGAGTGGATTTTCTGGTTCACCAAGTTTGCCTAAATCGCTGGTTTAACTTTTTTTAATTGTCTTTGCAGTGATTTACAGAGGAAAGAGAAGTGCTGAATATCACCAAATGCTACAGGAAAAAATGGACTGAGAAACAGGTAAGAATGTCCAAGCATTATTTCACTCAATTTTGTTTGGACTGAAATTTAATGTTCTCATTATGCCTTTTCATTCAGTGGCCACTGGACCACTGTGGTCACTCCTCCCTCTATGCAACAGCTGCAGCAGTCCAAGCAGTGATAATCACTAGTTAACACACAGCACCTATTCCCAGCAAATGAACAGAGCCTCTTATCCTTCTATATGCTATTATTTTACCTTGTTTGCATGTTTCTATTTACTTCTACAGCACCACTTCAGGAAGTCCATTTCTAGAATTTTCTAGTAACTAAAGTGTCTTACAGATCAAACATGAGTACCAAATTCCAGTTCTCCAGCTGCTGTGTAACTACAATACTGCTCCCCAACCAATGAGCAACTAACTTTGTATACATATAATACATGAGACAAAATGTCAGCTGCAAGGCAAAGCCTCTGAAAACATGAAAGTGAAGCATCATCAAACCATACAGGTTCTTTTATATATTTCCTGCAAGAGGTAGACAACCTTTTCCACTATATTACGTATTATCATCCAACAGCGCGAGAACCACCAGTGATCTGAAAGGGCAAAATGAAGCGACGAGAGGAAAAATACAGCTTTTAAAATCTTTATCTCGCTTATTAGTTAATTTAGTGAATTAGCCTGGCAAATATTTCTGCCACTGTTCTAGGTAGCATATTCTTTACATCTTAAATTTATGTTTCTACCACTTATGAGTCAGAGAAGCTCAAAATGACTTTGCAGCTGACAAGGAACAATTGGGGAAAGCCACAAATAAATTAATCCAGTCTTTATTCCAGAGATTTTAAATTAATCCAGTCTTTATTTCAGAGATTTTATATTTCTTATACAGGTCACTAGAACAAATCTACCAAACAGAAATGAACTTTTGTGATATGATTTATCTTTCAATACTGCATGTTGACATTATCTCACAAGTAATCAGTATCTTAAAAATGTAGCTAATTTTCCCATTGCTAGAGAGAAATTCACCTCAAGCAATGATGACAGATCTTTGTAAAAAAACAAAACAAACATTATGCATCAAAAAAAGAGCACTATGAAGATACTTTAAATGTGTCTTATAAAAAAATGATTTGGAAGCTTGAAACTGAAGTCTGCTGCTTGACCTTATTTCACCTTCCTACCTCCCTCTCATCTTATTCACCTTTGTAAGCATCTGGTTGCTTCATAAATGACAGGGCAGTGGCACCTATTTTTTTTAATAAAAACAAAAAAACCTATGGATATTGAATTGAAAGAATCTTTACATGAACAACAGAAGCTACCCAAAAGGCTATGTAGGTTATGATACATAGTCTTATCAATCTTAACAATGTTCCTAATGAGGTAGCATTGACTACTACATAAACCTCAGCAAAACCTAAATCCCTGCCTTAAAAACTGCTACCTCCTGGAATAGTCTACTCTAAATGTAATGCATTCTTGAGTCTCACAAATAAAACATATTTTAAATGCTTTCCCAAGACAAGAGGTACAAATGGACACAAGAGTTCTAAAACCTTCATGGATGTTGAATGCACATAAATATTTTTGATATAATACACGTTCAAGACCCATCTTTAAAAGCTTCTGCCATACTATTATGCAAAGCACAGCCATGCTAATTCAAAGATAGAAATCATAATTCCACATCTATAAAATAAAGTAGAATTAGTGGCAGTTTTATTGCCGTATACAAATTTAACCAACATGGCAAACCATGCCAAAGGGATTAGAACAGTTTCAGGACCTATGTACAGATTGTACACTTCAGAAACATTTGAACAATTAAAAAAAATTCACAAACAGATTTGCATCATGAATTTAACTAAACAAATGGGCTGGAATAGTCAACGCATTTAATGGGATTACAAAGGCACTTCCCTACTCAAAATAGGAAATGACAATCTGCAGCCTAGAGGGAGGTTGAAGAAGAGTGCTCATCAACTACTGCACAATCTCAACTTTTAAGAAAAAATAAGCAAGATTTCAACCATTTATAGGATTCAATGTGATCCACTTCTGAACATTCATACAGTCTCATCTTTGTTTTTAGATTGTTTTTCTTGATTCTCTTGTTCTGTACTTTGGCTCATCTGACGATCATGTTTGTCTGAGTGGTCCTTATCACTGTGGTCATATTTATGAGAACGTTCTTTGCTTTTACTACGCTTTCGTGATCTCTCTTTGCTGGGACTACGGTCTCGTTTTCGAGACTTTTCAGCACTATCAGTTCTTCCTCTGCTCCTGCTTCTACTCTGTTTATTTGATTTCTCCTTACCTTCACTTTTGTGTTTACTCAACTTCTCTTTGCTTCTGCTTCTACTGTGCTTGCCAGCATTCCTACTCACACTTCTACTCCTATGCTTCCGATCTTTACTTCGACTCCTGCTATGCCTCCGCTCTTTCTTGGAATCTCTTTTCTCATCTCTATGCTTCCTTTCATCTTTTTCATCCTTGTGCCTCCTCTCATCTATTTCACTCTTACTTTTTCTGTCTTTCGACTTTTCTCTAGAACGATCTCTCTCCCTAGAGCGCTCTCTTTCATTTCCTTTCTCTTTGTCATACTCGCGTTCCTTTCTTCTACTTCGTTCATTTTCTTTCTCCCTTTCCCTCTCTCTGTCTTTTCTGTCTCCTTTTCGATCACGACTTCGACTTCTGTGCCTCTCCCGACTTCTACTTCGTCTGCGTTCCAATGCCCGATCAGAACTTCGGGATCTTCGTCTCTCCCTGTCTCTCTCCTTAGCTTCGCGCTCTAGTCTTTGTCGTTCCCGCTCCCTCTCCAGTTCTCTATCAAAACTAGACAATCCACGGCCTTCCCGATGACGACTTCTGCTTCTTGATCTTCTAGGTGACCTCCTGGGACTTAAGGACCTCCTTGGAGACCTACATGAAAAGAAATGCTTAAAAAATCATGTTTTCCAACAAGCATTTCAGCAAAGCAGCTTCTATAATTTCCTCATTTCACACTGCTTGTAACTGTCAAACTTCTGAAATCATTCGTATTTCTCAGATTTTTCAATGAATACTAGTGTAGAAAATGGGTGGGCAGAAGATAGATCATGGTCTGCTGGTGGACCACTGACCAGATGCGGCAAGTCACCTAGCATCTTCTGGTTACTGGGATTCTGATAAAGGATATTGGACTAGGTGGACCTTGGTCTGATCCAGAAAGACACTTAAGTGATCCTGAATATGCACACTTGTTTAACACTTATTAGCTATGTCTTAACTGTTCTCTTTGCATGCTTTGTAAATTTAGCACACTGATGAACTTTAAGGATCCTAGTTACAGGGGGAAAGCCCACAGAAGACTAGAATCAACACACACCTGATAAAGTGTGTCCAGCAGGTCCCTGTTTAAAGTCTCACTTCAATCATGAATGGTTGAAATGAAATCCAAAATGGATTAACAAGTCATTAACTCCACTCAAATGCTGAAATACTTCAGAGTGGCACTGTAAGGATTGGAACATTCTAAAGTGCTATATAAAAGCAACTGATAATTTGGAAAACCATGGTGAAAAAAGTAACATACGTTATTTTTATTATGTTAATTTATAGGATAAGAAAGTCTACATTAAACAACTATTTTGTAAAGTTAACTAATAACCTTGAACGTCTACGCTCTGTATGTCTGTCTACTTCTTCTACTCCTTCCTTGCCATCCTTCTTGATTTTTCTAGGCCTGGCTTTAATTTGTTGATCAATGTTCTTCTGGACTGGTACAGGAATTCTTGGAAATAATGTAGAAAACCATTCAAGCTTAGTAAGAAAGGAGCGCAGCATCTCTCCAATGGTCATGACACAGCCGCCACCTGCTTTCACATCAAGGTCCTTAAAAAAAAACAAGTAAAAAACAAAACACAGATTCTGATTGTGAGAAACCATCTAAAATTTGCTTTAAAACAAATGCTCTAATACTGATTGCCACCTTTCAAGGTTCAAATATGATGGCTTAGCTGTTTTTGCTGGTAAATAAGTTACCTCAGAACTTCAACTCTTGTACCTTTGCATTTGGCCATATATGTTACAGGCTGGGAGTTTGATTTTATGTATATGCATGCAGGTGCATACCAATCCTGCAGCCAGACAGTAAAGGGTCCATTTTTCAATAGGTTAGCGTGAAATCCCCTTACACAGCAGGCTCGTATGCAATCATCTTGTATCTTTATGTCACAGTATAGAACACAATTTGTTCTAAATTACTCTCTCATTTTTGAGGACTGTGGTCACATTCAACACTGTGGCCTAACCATATTTAGGACGACTTCATTTCCTGTCTAAAAATGATCAGAAAAAGCTGTAGTACAAAATGGACCCTACCTAAATTGGAAGCAATAGCAAACCAACTGCCATGAAGCAGTGAGGTTTCTAATTTAGAGTTATGCAAAAAAATAAATAAAGGAACAAATAATTGGAAATGCATAATCCATGATGACCATTGTCTCGGAAAAGGGTCATTACCGCATGAAGGCCTTCTTGCTATGCCCTCTCACAGCTCAGGACATGTTAGTCAGCTATTGTCAGGCCCAAACCTATAGTGCAAGCACACAAGGAAAGTGAGATTTGTTATCTAAAACAGGAAGAGAAAATCTAAATGTAAAACTGCTTGCACTCACACACATTTAAGTGTTCAGATATACAGTATTTCCAAATAAAATCGTTGCACAGAGATCTAAAGAAGAAAACAACACATTAGCTTAAGTGTAGTACCTGAAAGGCACACACAAAAATTGATTGATGAAAAAGTCAAAGCATTAACAACATTTAGGTAGATACATACAACAGAGAGAATGCTGAACTGCTTTCACATCTTCAACAGTGGCAAACTGGTGGAAAATATAACAGTAGAAGCGATATCTGCATCTTACTATTTTTTAAAACTGGTTATCTGCTGAAAACAGAACAAAAGTGGTTACGAACCACCTTGTGGAAAGCAACTAGGGCTGCAATCCGAGACACACTTGCCTGGGAGCAAGTCCCATTAAAATCAATGGGAATTACTTCTGAGTAGGCATGCACAGGATGGCACTGTGAGAAAGCCATCCTTTATTGCAGCGGAAAGAGTGCCCGTGTAGGCATGCAAGAGGGTGTGATCTACTAGGAGGGTATGCTTACTGTGTAGCATAGGAGGGGGGGAACAAATCAGAAACACTTCTGAGCTGGAATGCGCTCGTGGCACTGGATGCTGAGGCAGGCGGGCGGGCGGGCTTATCTCTCTCTCCCTCCTCACTTCCCTATCACTCTCAGTCACTTTTAAAGTTGCATTTTCATCAGCAGGTGCAATCAATCTCACCGAAGCAGGCTCATGGTTTGTCCTCGCTGTGCAAGGCAGGCCACTGCTGCATGGCAGGAGCCTGTGCTCCACCACAGCAATGCAGCTCAGCAGAGGTGAGCCAGAGACACTGCAGCACAGGCGGTGGCAGTAGTGTGATTGATCACACCAAAGCCGGCAAGCAGCAGTGGCCTGCCTTGCACAGCAGCTTTGATGCAATTGATTGCACCGGCAGCAGCCAGAAGTAGATTCCACACCACAACTCCCAACTTGGACTGGTGTTTTGCTTCTGGCTGCTGCCTGATGGCTTCACCACTTCCTCTCGAGGGCAGCTCCAACTCTTTCCCAGGCCAGCTTTAAGTGCAATCGATCATGCTGGTGCTGCCGCTGCCTGTGCTGCAGTGTCTCTGGCTCTCCTGTGCTGAAGTGCATTGCTGTAGTAACATGCAGGTACCTACCAAGCAGCAGCAGCCCGCCTTACACAGCATGACAGCGAGGACAAGTCAAGAGCCAGCAATCGATCACACTGGTCAGAGGCAGTTGAGCCACGAGACCGATTTCTGAGCCAGGAGCGTGTGAGGGAAACAGCAAGCTCAGCACCAAAAACTCCTCCAAGGAATGATTAATGCTGCACGGGACGAACGGAGGCCCTTGTGCATATGTCCATGTGCAGAGAAAGAGGAACTGTCCGAGAGGAGAGACTCATGAGCACGCTGCTGGGAAAGGAGGTGGGCAGAGGCCAAGCGCTGCAGGGTGCTCTTGTCCACCTTGGAGGAAAGGAGGTTTCCTGCCGCCTATTTTCTCACACAGCATCGCTCCTGTGTGGAATTCTCCCTTCCGCTCTTTCAGCTTGTCACTTAGGTCAACCGCCATGCTGATAGAAGGGGGGTGTATTGGGGGAAGAGGGAAGGCAGCTGGTGGCCCCCTGTGCTTGAGGAGGCCATCTTGTTTGGGGATCGGCTCAGGTTATTTCTCAGTGGGGGAGGCCAGTGGGGTCAGGAGCTCTCTTCCGTATTCGTAGGTGAGGCCGAAAGCATCACGTCTGCAGCAGGCACAGAACGTGTGTGAGAGAGAATCAGTCCTTCACTCCACCTCCCTGACTTAGCATGGGGGGCTAAAGTGTCTGCGGGGTAGGTAATAGTGTTAAATGCCCTGGGGTGGGATTTGAACCCCCCTCCATGGGGTTCTGTTGCACCCATGTGAAAATCTGTGAAAGGTATGAGCACAGAAGGGCAACACAATAGGCGTCCCGGGCGGATGGCAGGAGCCAGCAAATGGAGGAGCCTGCCAGTGTCTACAACAGCTGTTACTGGTAAGGCAATCGCAGCCCTGGGACATCCCCTAAGGGGCAGAGAGCAGGGAGTATTGGACCTTGTGCTTCCTCACATGGTAGCATAGACAGCAGGGGGAGGGGGGGAAATGAGTCAAAGGTTTTCTAAGCTTGAATCCAGCGTGGCGCTGGATGCTGAGGTGGGTTGGCTTATCCCTCCCTCCCCTCCACACTTTCCTATCACTCACTGTAGCTTTTTTACTTTTTCATTGGCTACGTTGGTTGTTAAAAGCTTTTTGGCTTTATTAATGGCATCTGTGTGCCTGCAGTGGTGCTTTAAGGGAGCTGTGGGCATCAATGTCAGAGTCCTTGTCACCACCAGCTTAATGATGTCACTTCCGGCCTAAGGACAACACGTCTGGCCCTAGGTGGGTCCTGACGAAGTTTCATTTTTAACAAGTGGTTCCCAGTGCTGGAAGGTTTGGGAACCACTGCTCTATTGCCAAATGAAGGGATAAAATGTGTCAGTGTCAAACATAGAATCCATCCAACCCAAAAAGAGTGCCATGTACTGCAAGCCTGATATTGAGAGACTGCGAGACCTGATTCAGTAAAAGCCTTTCGGCACAGGTTCTAAAAGCTTTGGTGTTACAGCAGTTTAGAAAGTAAAAAAAAGTAAGAAGATGGCTGTAATCAAAGAAAGCAGCCTGATGTTTGACCGTGAACACTGCTGAACAGACACTTCAAATTAAAAATAGTGCATGAGTGCAGGAAGAATGTACTCTTCCAGTAGGCCTTGCAGCAACCCCCAAACTACTTTTAAAAGCTAGGGAGTTTAAAAGCAATTTGGAAGTTCACTAGGCAACAGTTCCAATGGGAAATTTTGAAAAGAAACTCTACTGGAAATGTAGAAGATGTGCTCACGTTCCTCTGGAATGTCACTAAAGCCTTTATAGTCACTTCCTTACTAACTATCCCAATCATTTTCCCCTCTTAGAAAACTATGTTCAAATGCAGGTAAATTGCCAGTATTTTTATCTCCTTCTGCTGGTATCATATCTGCAGGAATGATATTTCTCCAAATCTCTGAGGGACACATTCCTTTTTTACAAAGTACTTAGGCTGATAACGTGTTGGAGATTAATGTGATCTCTTTTAAAACATCCCTTAATTCCAGTCCATAACAAGTTTGCAAACCGTTAAAGGTGAGAAAGATTTTACAGCTTGTTAAAAGGCAGTTTAACAATACTTCGAATTTCACTAATGCTTTCCAAACTACAGAAGATTCACAGAACTTCCCGGAAATATGTGGGTTTTTAACTTAAAAATATGGTCACGTCGTGAGAGTCTGCAATTATATTCACAGAACTGTTTTATGAAGATTTTTCCAAGAAAAGAAAAAAAGAAAACTAATTATTACCCTTGTTGACATACCTCCTCATCATCAAGAAAGGATTCAAACCAGTCCCATAAATCTGTTGGAGGCTGTGTGTACCTTGAAGTACAAAGAGACTGTGTAAATTTAATAACAGTTTCAGAGAAATAAGTTAATTGGCCGCTAAATACGTTGCTACTTACCTAATATACATGAATCCAAGGGCCCTAATATACGGGGAGTCTATATGAGTTATGAGTCCCATCACCTGCTTACGGGTAAGTTTCAGGGTAAATAACTTGTACAACAGGCAAAAGGCTGTGGACACTATACCTCCAGTTCCAACACCACGCACCTTTAGAGATTAGGAGGAAAAGAAATCATTAATATTCCAGAGTAATACAGATTCACTTTGCTTCAGTACACAAATATATCTTTTCCTGCACATGCAAGCTCAACAACATTAGGATCACCACCTCATCCAGCTATTTGTAATGAAGCAGTGGGTGGCTGTACTATTACTTCCTGAAGCTGAAGAGCCCCAGCTAAGAATCGGATCTGCAATCCTGATTTCAGAGGATGGGGAAAGGAGACTGGGTTTCAGTCTCCCTTCTGTTGAACAAGTAACACAGCACTACTGCCACTAATTCAACTGGGACCTTGTGCGCACACGTAACACCTCTTTGTGCATGTGGTTCTTATGAGGAATAAAGGCTTCCATATATGGATGGTTCCTGCTAATTTGGGGCACTAACATTTTTAAACACAGATGTCTCACATGAGATTTTTTGAAGGTTGTTTGACTATTTTTAATTGATTAATCATATACCTTTTGCTGTCCGAGATGATAGGTGTGCCTGCCTTTTTGATGTGCAACTATTTAAAAGCTCCCATTCATTATTAAAAAGATAATCTTTAATATAATATTTTCCATTCAGTAGCAGAATCAAACCGACTTCAAAAAATAAAATCTTAACCCTTCCCCATAAGAATATGCTTCACCTATTGGTCAACTAAGGCTTTACTGGACCGATCTACCAATTACATTGACTAAATATAACAACCCTAGATTTTTCACGTTTAGTGTTCTACTTTGCAAATGATTATTACATAAAAAAACTCCAAAAATTCAGAAGGCACGTACTTCTACTTACCCCTCCGCACATCCCTGTCTGGCCTGCTGTTTTTCTGCTCCCTTTTTCCCAAGGCTCAACATGTTTAACCTGCAAATAGGAAAGCAATTAATCAAACCCACAGTAATTTTAAGGTTGCAGTTGCATGTCAATTGAGTACAGGTCTACAATTTTAAGCACTTAAGGAGCGAGTTCCACTATGGTCAGGAGGCCTGAAAAAACATGCTTATACACCATAACCTCTTTAAAGACCTGACTGGCTTGTGTTATTTGAGAAGATTTCCCCTATTTTATCTACCATGAATAAGACCATTTTGAGTGACAAAATATTGTTTTAACTTGTCATATTTCTCCACATTATGTTTTAATCTAAGCAAGAACAAAACATATCGTGTGGGTGAACAAACCAAAATTGAATTGGACTAGACAGGTTCTGGTCAGGAGGCCCACCAACTCAGCAACAGTGCATTAGCTTGCTCTGGATGGGGTTGCACTTCCCTTGAAAGAGCATGTCCATGGTTTGGGAGTATTCCTGGACCCAGGTTTGCTCCTGAATGTCCAGATGGCAGCTGTGGCCCCGTTGTTTCAGTTGGTGTCCCAAATGTACCCATTTGTGTCTTAGGCCAACCTGGATACGGCAACTCTTGTCTTAATCACCTCACAATTTGATTAGCAACATGCTCTACAAAGGAGTGCCGCTGAAGAACCTTTGAAAACTTCAGCAGTTCTGATGCTGACCAGTGCAAGATTATTTGATCATGCCTCGCACTGTTGTCTCAGCAGTTTGCTTCTGGGGGAGATTCAAAGTGCTGGTTATTCCCTGGAAGTGTACGGCCGTATGACTGGGGTCAACTTACCTGAAAGACCACTTTCCTTTCTATGAATCTGTTACAGATCAAGGAGGGAGGTTCTCTTTAATGTTCCATGGTCCTCTGAGGTTCAGTGTGCAGTGATGTACGAGAGGACTTTCTCAGTGGCAGCCTCCAAAACGTAGAGTTCCCTGCCCTGTCCTGTGCAGCTGTCTCCCTCCCCGCCAGTACCACACTGAAGGTTGAAAACCTGGCCTTTTCAATAGGCATTTTCCGAGTCTGACTGTGTTTTTTCCATTTGATTTTGTTGTAGTGTTTTTTTTTTTTGCATTAACAATATTTTTAAATTGACATTATAAGCTGCCTTAAGATCTTCAAAAGGATAAAGATGGGGTCAATATATATATATATATATATATATATATATATATATATATATATATATATATAAATGTCTCATTTGAAAATAAGTAGGATAAGACACCAGTTTACAAAACTGAACAAACTTCTATCGGCGGTATCTAAAAATAATTGCCAGTCAGAACTGGACCACAGAAAGGTTTTTTGTTTGTTTTTAAATCGGCTGTTAAAATACATGTTGCACTTTTACCACTGAGCAATGAAAAGGTGAAACACACCAATAAACAAAATGAAATCAATTGAATCCGATGGTGACATAAAGGACGGCAGCCATTTCTTTTGGATAACACAAATGGGCCTAACTTCCTTCTCTGACATGTTTTGGGGGCATAGCTAGCTAACCAAAACAGAACGGAATAGATTCAGGACATGAACTTTTCAGCCCGAAGTGTAAAAAGCTAACTTGGTTCACAATTAGTTGCGGTTAAGCTTCAGGCTGTTCCAACACCAGGAACCTGCTCTAAAATTTCATTTTTGGAACTAGTTCTTGGATAATAACTGACAATCTTTATCATCTCTCAGGTTGCAGAATTTCAATTTGCTTGATGATAGAGGCCCTACCAGATAGCCTTAGTAAAAATGACTAAAGGCAGGGACCACATACATCAAACTAAATAGTTTCTACCCCCAGTATCAGGATATTTGCATCTCTATTTTAACTGAGATAAAATAGTTAACTAATAAGCTTAGCATTTTATATTATGAGCAGCACTAAGGATAAAGTTCTATCTTCTCATTCTGTGTAAAGTGCCATGCACACAGATGGTGCTATATAAATAATCTTTCATAACACAACAGAACATCATGTATGTGTGTATGGCACTGTGAGTTCCTCAATGACTATTACATGTTGTTTTTAATTTCTATTTATATCCCACCTTCTCACCCCAAACAGTCTCAAGATGATTAACAAATGCAGACATAGGAAAACAATAACATTGCACAAATCCAAAATAGATGTATATCACAGCTGCCGCAGAACATCCAACACTCAGAGCAGAAAGGTCTGATTAATGCTTTTAACGACTTCTTGGAAGTTAGAAGGGAGAAGGTGGTTTCACATTTGAGGGGCCACCACAATAAAGGTCCAGCATCATGTGCCTGCTGAACAAATCGACAGCATGTGGAGTAGGGCCTCATTGAAAAATTTTAATAGAAGAGCACAGTCACTTGCAGAAGATGGACCTCGAGATATCAAAGGCCCTAAAGTCTTTAAAAGGTAAAAAGCATCACCTTGGACCTGGAAACTGATGGTAAGCCAGCGTAGCACTTGGAGGATAGATGCAACATACATATTCCCCCACCCACTTGATCCCATCGGCAATTGGGCTGCAGTATTCTACCCCAGTTGCAATTTCAGATACTTTTCAAGGACAGCTCTACACACACACACACACACACACACACACACACACACACACACACACACACGAGTGTTGCAATAATCTAACAAAATGTGACCAAGTTATAGATAACTGTGGCCATTTGTATTCTCAAAGAGGTGCTGCCAGGTTCAGATGCTGCCAGGGTGGTGGAGGATGTAAAAATAATGCTCTTCAGCAGAACCTCATTTTTTTACTCCTCTTTCACCTAAATGTGTACATATAAGAACTCTGAAGAAAATTTCTGATGTAAAATATAGAACACAACTCCTGGGCCCCATTCCGTGAAAATTCCATATATAAACGGAAGTGGAGAATGAAAAGTTCCCAACCTAAATAGAATGGCACTGAGTTTGGATTTATTTATTTCGGTTGTTTCGGACTGAAACTTTTCAACCCCCTCGTTTAACAAAAGAAGGTCGCTTCGTACAACCAAGTTAGCTCTTTGGACGGCGTGGGATAAGTGCTTGCTGATTTCGCAATAGGAAGTAGTAATATTTTATTTTAAAAGAGTATCTGGGGGTGTGCGCGGGTCTGCCTATGGCCGGGGACAGTTTCCCAGATACGGGTACGAGGGGAAGGAGGCGACCCAGGTCGAAGGCCTACAGGCCGGATTGGCCACAGTGTGAGAAAGAGAAAAATGAAGAGTGGCCAAGGCAGATGAGTGGCCATGACATGATGAGTCTCCCCGGTTTTCCCCCGTCCTCCCGGTCCGGGCACCGGAAGCCTCCCGCTCGGCGCTCGCTCACCTTGAAGAAGATCTCGTCGACCACCTCGTGGTAGGTCTTGAGCTCGTAAAGCTGCACCTTGAAATAAGGCGAGGAGAGGATGTTGGTGAGGATCATGGGGTTCAGGTTCATGGTCTTTTCGTTCCCCCACAAAGGCAAGACATTCCCCTGCTTGCCCGAGGCCGCCGGCTTCGGACCCGTGCTCTGCAGCGGCGGCGACAACACGGCCCCGGCCTGCGGATGCTGCTGCTGCGGCGACTGCTGGTGGCAGTTCCCGGCGCCCACGACGGGGCAGTTGTTGGCCATAGCGGCGACTCCGAGGGCCGATTCGCCTCCACCGAAGCAGCGGGTGAGCAGGCCGGGAACAAGGCGGGCAAAAACGTTCCAGATTGAGCCCAGCCGAGCTCCGCCAACCGCCGACAAGATGGCGGCTGCGCGGAAGTGACGGAGAGGCCTTCCGGGATCGAGGCGACCAATCGCTGGGGTCCGGTTGCTCCTCGCTCGCTACCACTTGAGAAAAGAGCGCCACCTCTGCCTTCAGGATGGGCTGATGGGGGGAAGTAGCTCGCGGAGCCGGGCCTCATGCTGGAAATGGGCTTCTGAGACAAGGAAACGTCTCCGGCAAAATCCAGCGGGCAGCCGCCCTTCCTTCTGCTCTTTGCAAAATAGACTGCGTATCTTTCAGGTTGAGGGGCAGTCATTTTACATGGAATTAGGCATGGAATGGAGAGAGTGGACAGAGGGAAATTCTTCTCCCTCTCGCACAACACCAAAACCAGGGGATGTGCACGAAAATTGAGTGGAGGGAGAGTTAGAATGGACAAAAGAAAATATTTCTTTACACAGCGTGTAATTCATCTGTGGAACTCCTTGCCACAGGATGTGGTGATGGCACCTGGCCTAGATGCCTTTAAAAGGGGTTTGGACAGATTCATGGAGGAAAAGACCATCACAGGTTACAAGCGATAAGCAACCTCCTGGCTTTAGAAGTAGGTTTTCTCTGTGCCAGGTGCAGGGGAGTGGCAGCAGGAAACAGGTTACCTTGTTGGCTGTGTGCCCTCGGAGGCATCTGGTGGGGCCACTGTGTGATACAGGAAGCTGGACTAGATGGGCCCTTTGGCCTGATCCAGCAAGTCTCTCATTCTCCCTCATTTTACGTCATCTGTACATATTTGACCATGCCGTCATCCAATGCAGTACATGAAAACACCTAGAAAAAATATGTTCATTTAATCTTCTGCTACATAAATGCTTTGTGATCTTGTTGAAAAGCAGTATACGCTGTATACAGTATATACATATTTCTAATAATGAACCAAAGCTTTCTTCTTAGGATTTCTGAACAAGGGCTTTGTCTGCAGTAAGAATCTTGGTGCAAACTTGATTTTCGCAAACAAGCCACTCCAATTCAGCCGTTCCTCCGACGCCGCGCGCTTGCGCCTTTGCAGGCGCTTCCAACTGCTCCCAGCTGGTCTAGCGCACGTGAAGCAACGAGCGTCAAGAGCGACCGGCCCGGCTGTTGTTTCGTCCCGTGTCCCTTTCCTTTTGCGTCAAGACAGCACAGGGTGGGGAGGAAAGGAAAGAGGTTGCTTGCTGGCTCCGGAGGCGGTGCTTATAGCTCGAAGAACCGGCAAAACCAAAAGAGAGACTCATGCCGCGTTTTTCAGCAGGGTGAGCGAGCGCCTAGACTGCAATCCTGTGTACGCATTTACGAGGGAGCAAGTCCCACTGAACTCAGTAGTAAAAGACATGCAAACGATTGCGCTGTTATCCTCAGCACTTTCTACTGCCACAGTTGCCTGAGAGCTGCGCGGTGACTGAGGAGCCGCTTGGAGGGCAAAGTGACCCACGTGCTTGAGGACAAAAAAAAGCCCCAGGAGGAGGTGGTCTGTGCAGGGCGGAGAGAAGACCCCCTAAGTACGGGGCCCCGTGCGACCGCGCTTTCACAGTGTAAGCCTATCCGTGTCTACTTAGAAGTAAGTCCCATTGTGTTCAATGAAGCTTACCCTCAGGAAAGGGTGTATACTGTATAGGATTGTAGCCTCAGGCGAGCCTATACCTTGAGCTCAATCAATCTTAGAATGGCTTATCTTAGGTCAAGAGGGTCACTCAAAGAAATTAAAAAGCTGAATAGAAGCAGGAGTATGGTATGGTGCTTTAGTCAACTGCCAAACAAACAAAAACCAACCAACCAACAAACAAGTAACTTCAGTAGCCAACTAAACATTGAAGACAAAAATTGAAATTCAGTTATTGTCCCTCATCCCTGCCTCCTGGAAATAGAAACGCCTTCATCCTTTTCCTAAAACTTAAAGCCAGCCAGACAAATGCTTCTTCTGGGGTTCAGTGTTATATCAGCATTGCACTGAAAAGGGCCCGGCTGTTGTAGTTGCCAATCTTGCCTCCGACAAAGATGGCATTTGGATGATCCAGCCTGATGATCGTAGTACAGAGGGGCTATTATTATTATGGGATCAGGCATTCCCAGTTTTTTCTGGACAGTGACAATAGGAGCCCCTAATGTTTGGGACATAGTACACGATGTAGGCTGGCTTGTTTTCTGTTTCTTCTACTCTAGTGTGTGATTAGTGAAGGAGTAGCATTTTCATTTCATTATTTTGAAAATCTTTTTACTGAAACATGGTATATATAACTATAAGTACCTTGAATAAGTAGACATTTCCCAGGCTGAGAGTAGAGGACCTCAGAAAGAAGGGGGGGGGGTATTGTGCTTCCACTTATTTAGTAATTGTTAGGAATGGACAGGATCACCTTAATGCGATAGCCAATAAAACCTGTGATGTCGTCATGACAAAGTAGTGTTGCCTGTAATCTTGTCAAAACATTTTTAAAAATAAATTTTAGTACATGCTGAT
The DNA here is from genome assembly GCA_026170595.1 of Plestiodon gilberti rubricaudatus. Classification (NCBI taxonomy): domain Eukaryota; kingdom Metazoa; phylum Chordata; class Lepidosauria; order Squamata; family Scincidae; genus Plestiodon; species Plestiodon gilberti. The sequence continues at coordinate 122,314,463 of JANXHW010000004.1, forward strand.
TAAACTAGTCAACACTTTGTTCATAGCTGCTGTAATGTCTGAACACTGTGGTAAAAATGTGATAATGCTTTTTAGCTGCATGTTGGCTGTGTTCAAAATTATGGCCTTTTTCTTAAACATGTTTGTTCAGAATCAATAATTTATTGATTTTAATGTGGCTTTCTTCCCAGTATACATGTTTAGGATTGCATCTATAGACTGTTTTATATGTTACAACACTTACTGAGCAATCCTACTCTAACTTCGGCCGGCGGAACAAGCAGAAGGCCGAAGACATCGCAAACGTGCTGTAAGGCACATTTGTGATGACTTGAGAGCAGGGAAGGCCGGCGCAAGGCTGGCCTTCCCTGCTCCGTTGACTGAGGACTTGCCAGCCCGCCACTGGACCCAGGTAAGGATCCAGTGGACGGGGTGTGTGTGTGTCCGGGAACAGCAGGGGCTGATAGGCCCAGCCGATTGGGGAGGGGGCGGGGATTGGCCTCGGCTGTATCCTGACCCCTGCCGATCGTCCCCTTCCCCTGAGTAGACTTTCCGCCACGGGCTGCCTGCTGCCGGCTGCCCGCGGAGGAGATCAGGATCTGGCGGGTGGCCTCTGCTGCCCGGCGGATCTTTAAAGCAGGATTGGGCTGTTAGGGCCCAATGTCATGAAACGTTTCAGCTCTGATGCAACTGCAATGCAGCCCTGAGGTAAGGGAACAAACATTCCCTTTCCTTGAGGAGGCGTCCGTAACTGCCTCCCCCCCTCCACAGGATGCTGCTCATGCCCCGTTAGCATGGCTGCATCAGTGCTAAAAGGTTGGATAGGATTGGGTCCCTAGAATGTAATCCTAGCCACGCTTTCCTGGTAGTAAGCCCCACTGAACACAATAGGACTTACTCCTGAGTAGACATGCATAGGATTGTGCCCTTATATACATTATAGGAATCGATGATGCCCTTATATACATTATAGGAATCGATGATGGTAGTAATCCCTGTTGCATTAATTTTATGTACACTCAAACAAATAACATTTAAATAAAAGGCTAGGGTTTGGTTACGATGTCCATATCAAGTGTTACAGACCAATTCCATGGAGGAAAGATAAGCTAAATATGTAGATGCAGTATCAAAATGTCACAAACTATGTTTGTATCACAATGAAGTGTACTCAAGAAATGCCAATCCACAAAATATTAATTATGAGTACACTATTTAAGAATCATTCCTATTCCTTTATGTTTTTAGCATTGACTATGGATGCAGAGTTACAAAAGGGTGAATTTGCAAGGTCTGTTACATTCATGCCACCACTGTACAAACAACGCTACCAGTTCATTAAACAGCTAGTGATTAAGCATAAACCTAAAAAGGTTGGTACGATTTTTTTTTTGCAAAGTGTACTGTTTTATAGAGTGTTGACTTTTTCAGAATCTCCATGTCCATGCAAGAATTGTACAGTGAGAGCGCAATCCACCGTAGACATAGAGCGGCGGAGCGAGCACTCCACCTCTCTAAGCCGTCACAGACGTGCTGTAAAGCATGTTTGTGACGACTCGCGAGTAAGGACTGTCGGTGCGGAGGCAGGCAGCCCTCGCTCTGGTTCTGGATTGTCCCTGCGGCCGCCAGAGAAGGTACGGGATCCCCTGGTGGGCGTAGGTGTAGTCCAGGCGGCGAGGGAGGGGGGCCATTGGCTGAGTCTGCCTGGGAGAGGGGGGGGATGGCGGTCGCCATATCCTGTTCCCCTCCTGGGCCGACGTGGCCTTTACACGGGCTTCTCGGACTTATGCCAGCTAAATAGCTGGCGGAAATCCAAGGAGGCCCGTTGGGGCCTCCCCGTGCTACACTGAGTAGACCTCCGGGCTGATCGTGATCAGCCCGGAACGGCGATAGGATCCGGCGGATACTTACGATGGATTGTGCTGCCCGTGGGGGAGAGCACCGTCTCCAGATAGCTGGGGGCAGAGGGGACACTAAATTAAATAGGAAACAAAAGTCACAAAATGACAGGCATGGGAAGTATTCGTTGTGCTTGTTGCTATTAATATCTGCTATGTGATCTAGTACTGTATTTTAAAGTTTATAAATCACTTAGAATAGGGGTATCAGTTTAAATAGTTATAGTCAACTTCCAGTGGATGCTTGTGAACCCATGTTCACATTCATCTAACATCTAATCTATTTATCCAATTTGTGCGTAACAGTACACTCATGCTCATATAACTATCTGGAAGAAGTATCTCATTTTCCCAGATACAAAATATTTGCATTTAAGGTCTTGGAAAATGCAGTCTCTCACTGTAGAAGCACTACCATAAAAAAAATGTGCAGGGGAAAAAGGCCTTGATTCCAGAACTCAGAAAGTGCAACTTAAGATATAATGAACAAAGTATTTCAGGTAGAACAAAAAAGCCAGGTTTCTATTGCATTAGTACAATCCAGATATTTTTTCAGTGGAGTCATATCAGTCAACTTGATCTCATTTGTGCACCACTCCATAGTAGACTGAAGGTTGAACTACATGTTAACTACTCAATCCTCTGCTAATTGGGCAAAGAGGCACATTTTAAAGTGATGGTTTTTTATATTTAGCAGGGAAAGAGCAACTGATTATTCCTACTTTAGGAAGTATAGTATACTGTACCTCTATAGTATACAGTACTACTACTCCAGTAGAGTGTCTTTTCCATTGGCTGGTTGCTGGTGTTCCTTCTGCATCTTTTTTAGACAGGGAACCTTTATTTATTTATTTATTTATTTATTTATTTATTTATTTATTGTGCTTTATTATTATTATTATTATTATTATTATTATTATTATTATTATTATTATTATTATTATTATTATTATTATTATTATATCTTCTGGTTTCCATGGTTTACAGTGCCAATGGAAGCTTTTTTCCCTTGTTACATAGTGCATGGGATTCCCAATCTAAATTGGAACCATGGTGGTAGGGTACTGTACATTTAAAACACTGTGCCACAGTTTGTTATGATCTGCAAGCCCCCCCCCCTCCAGTTACAGTATTTATTTATGCCGCAATCCTGTGTAACTCTTGCACCGGTGTAGCAGTAGACCCCCCGGTGTAAGAGCACTAATGCCAGTGTAACTTGCTGTACGCCGACGGACACAGGATGGACACCAGTGTAACCCCTCTCGGACGCCTCACATGCACAGTTAGGACGCAGAACAGACACCAACGCAACTCTGCCGGCACAGGGGGCTTTCTGGGGCATTCAGACGCCCCCGAATTGCCCCCTGTGCTGGCGGAGTTGTGCCTCTGTCTGTTCCGCGTCCTAACTGCGCATGTGAGGCGTCCGAGAGGGGTTACACCGGTGTCCGTCCTGTGTCTGTCGGCGTACAGCAAGTTACACTGGCATTAGTGCTCTTACACCGGGGGATCTACTGTTACACCGGTGCAAGAGTTACACAGGATTGCGCCCACAGTTAAAAACAAGCCTGTCAAACCAAAAAATAACCTTGTGTAGTTTGGCCTTAGTAATGTTGATAACCCCAGGAAGCCACCTGAAAGTCACAACAGGTTTTTTTAATTATGGAATGTTAGGCAGTACTGTATCAAATTCTAATTTGTAGGTGGCAGATTTGGGATGTGCTGAGTGCAGGCTACTCTGGATGCTGAAATTCTGCAACTGCATTGAAGTGCTTGTTGGACTAGATATCAACGAAGATGTGATGAAAGCAAAAATGTGAGGAAAATGTCCTTTATTTTCTTTTTGGGTCTCAGTATCGTCAAAGGAAAATTAAAAAGACTGCAAAAAGAAACACAGAGGGCCTTATTTTCCCCTTCCTGCTGAACAGGGTTGGTAGGAAGAATTCCTTAATGTTTCCTGATAGACAGTTCATTTATTTGGATTGAGACTTGGCTATAGTATTGGGACAATTTTAAAATATGTCTTCTGAATTGGTATTTTTCAAAGTTCTTATGATTATCTGTGTTAGATTTGAAAATATTGGTTTAACTAGCACCGTAAATTGCAGCCACGTGTGCCACACTCTTATGTGTACTTGCTCAGAAGTAAGTCCCACTGTGTTCATTGAAGTCTACTCCCAGTTGTATACATATGATTGCATTCTTAGTCACTTGTTGACTTCTCACATTTACCTGTTTGGATAAATCACATAGAATGTGGGGCAAAATTGCCACCTTCTGCAATATTTAGACATTAAGAAAAACATTGTTAATGTTTGCTGAGGAAAAAAATGGAAATCAACTTGAGGATAAATATTCTTATATTTGAAACATTATGTTTTCTTGTTCTCCATTGGCTCTTCTCTAATATGATTGCAGAAATGTTCTTCTTCCACACAAGGCTAAGTTTTGTTTGGGCACTAGCAAATTGCATTTTTCTCCATTTTCAGTTTTTCTTTTAAAGAAGTGTTTCAAGTCTATTGGGACAGTCTGAAGAAAAAAAAAATACAGTGGACCCTCCGTATCTGCGGGTCCCGTATCTGCGGATTCAACCAACCGCAGAGCAAAAATATTAAAAAAAAAATTCCAGAAAGTTCTTCCTCCATCCTTCCTCCTCCTCCTCCTCCCTGGCTCACCAGCACTGCCCTTTGAAGCGCACCGTGTGTGACTGCAGGCTCTGGCTCACCTTGATCACTACGCTCAGTGGCACTGTGTTGTCCAGCATCTGGTGGCTTCTCCATGAAGGCCATGCCAAGGTAGAAGAGGGGAAACCTGCCGCACTTCCCTCTCTGCCTCTCGCAGCGCCTCACCTGGTTGGGTCCTTCCAGCAGCTATCAGCACGGGAGCATCCAACCAGCCCATCACTCGGTCAGGCTGCCTCCGGGTCTTAAAGCCCAGAATCTGCAAATACTATGCCATTTTATAAGTACTTGAGCATCTGCAGTTTTTGGTATCCGCGCGGAATTTCAGAACCAAATCCCCATGGATATGGCAGGCCCACTGTACTGCATTTGTACATACTTGTTTTTATAAGGGGGGTTACACCTAAGAAATTATCTCTTCTAAAGACTACCTTTTATTGAAACAGTTATACTGGAGAGTAACTTGTCTGTTAGTGTGCATGGATGTTCCTTATGCTGTCAGTTCAACAATTATTATAAAACTGGGAATGGATGAAGTAGGTATCTCTTTTTGCTCTGCCTTGAAAGCATGTATCATGCTTTGTAGAGATTCTAGCTCTGATCCTGTAATCTCCTCTGCATATGCTGTGCACAAGAATAAAAATTATTTTGAAGTTGCTGGGGTTAAAGATGTGCAATGGATGCGTATGTAAGACCTTTCTGAAGTCAGATGCTATCCAGTTTCACCTTTTCTGAAGTGGTTCGGAGAACAGTACTAAAACATGAGCAGTTTTTGGATTGCAGTATTTTATTTCACGATGAATGTCTTGAACACCATCTGACGTTAGCTGGAGCTTCACTGTTCCACAGGATACAGGAAATGGGGCGGGGGAAGTATATGGGCGAAATGAACGTTGTAATGGAGTTCTTCCCTATTGTACAACTTATTCTCTATTTCTAGGCATACGTTATCTCCCCTGCCTGGTGACTACCTTCAGCCAAGTGAAAGATCTCTGACAATTACCCTCTATCAGGGGTCAGTTGCTCACAAAGACCCATGTATGCTGGGCTTTGACATGATTACATGCATTGAATTGTGAGTATTCTACTGAAATAACGTACCCCATAACACCACACTTTTCCCCCCTTTAAATAGAAAGGGGCTGATTTTAAAAATAAAACCAATAATGCCAATAAAGAAGGCTTTTCTTATTTATTTATTTACTTAATTTTAGATTGCTTTTCCAAAAGATCAAAATGATTAAAAAAAACCTGATGGGTAAAAATAATAAACACATTTAGTGCAATATCTGTAACTACTGAAATAACTTTAAATCCAGCAAACAATTACAGAGTCAGAAAGCTTTGAGGAATAATGGTGTTCTTAGTTTCTTCCTAAAAACAAGTTTCTCTGGGAAGGGAGTGCTACAACAGTGGGGCCACCACCAATAAGTCCCTGTGTCTTGTGCCCACCTGCTGAAATTTCCATTAGTGGCAGGATAGAGAGCAGGGCCTCCAATACAGACCTCAGACAGGCTGATCTGCGAGAATGAAACACATACTGCACATCCTTCCTAGTTCCATGGAACTGCTCATAAACACAGCAGTGTGTTGATTTTCACTGCATTATCTTAACTTCTTAGACTGCATTTTATAATATAGTAGTACAAAATAATATGATCAGGAAGGCTGGAGTCTGATAGTCAGAAATTAGTACTTGCTATGCAGGACCAACAATAACTTGGAGCAAAGGATAGACTTGGAGCAAAGGATAGAAAAGGGGGGAGGTAGAATCGGGTGCAGGGCCCCTAAATCAAGAGGAGTGTGGATGGCGAGAGGAAATGCTCATTGGTGGTAGAGCACGTGCCTGTAGACGGTCTCAAACACAAACCCTAGAATCTCTAATGAACAGATCCAGGTTGTCGAGACGAGACTGCCTATGGTCTGGAACCTTGGAGAACTGTAGGCAGTTGAAGTAGACACTAGTAGGATACAACTGCAATTCTGTACTTGCATACCTGGAAATAAGTCCCATTGAACTTCGTAGGGCTTAGTTCTGATATGCATACAATTGTACTGTGAGTCAACTACCAGATAATTTTATAATGTTTATACAGTAATAGAAAGACAAATTTATTTCAAATATTATTTTGCATTAACTTATATTATTTGCCCTAGTGCAGTTTCATTACACAAATAAATGCTCTTGGTTGGGGTGGTATAAAACTGGATTTCAAGTTCCTGTGTTACCTTCTACTTTCAGAATAGAACACTTGGAGGCACAAGAGCTGGAGAAATTTCCAGAAGTAGTATTTGGGTTTATGTCTCCAGCCATGATCATAATTAGCACACCAAACTCCGAATTTAATCCTTTGCTTCCTACTGTAACGTTATTCAGACATCCAGACCATAAATTTGAATGGAATCGAACAGAATTTCAGAACTGGTGAGTTCATTGTATCTGTCTCTATGTATATAAAATATAAGGAAATCTTGGCTTCCAAAAAGCATTGGTGACTATTTTAGTAGAGTAGGTATATGGGATAGGAATAAATAAAATTAAACTTTTAAAAATAATTTTTGATAGTCCTTAAAATTCTGAATTTACTATGAAGATTTTTCTTTGGTGTTAAATTACCTTGAAATTGGCAGTAGTTAAAGTTAGGTGGAAACACCAACGTAGACCTCCTTCAGTGTTTTGCATTGGCTTACCTATTTGGCTGACTTTATAAAGTCTTGACCGCCTACCTTTTTCAATTGCAACGACCTCCCAACATATAGAAAGCAGGTAAGACAAGATACAACAAATAGCCACTCTTATTGTAGGTACGTACTATATTTTCTTCATTTGTGGGGTTATGTACTCTTTCACAAATCATCTTAAACAGAGATTGAGGTCAAGGAATGGGGAGAATTGGAGTTTAAGAGGGGAATAATCTAATATATAAGAAGCATAATATAAGGAGCATTAGCTCATAACTTTCCCATGATCCTGCCTCGTAGTTCTGAACTTTGCCTTCTCTCCCTCTAAAGTGGCTCAGCTTTGACAAGCAGTGACTGGGTATTGCTTGTGAAGTGATGCAAGGGTTATCCAGTACTTGCTACTTGTGATAACCTGTTTTCTAACATTAGCTCTTGACAGTATAACGTAAACATACAACAGTAATCTTCAGACAGTACTAGTGGAATTATTATGCTCAATTCTCAGACATTTATTTGGCTTTAGTCTTCATTATTTTGACTATGTGGAATCCTATCATAAATATAGGGCTCTAGATATTGCTGCTCGCTATGATTATTCAGTGGAGTTTACTGGATTAGGAGCTCCGCCTCCTGGAAAAGATGTTGGATTTTGTACCCAAATAGGAGTGTTTGTGAGAAAATACCTGGAGAGTGGCGAACCTGAGAAGTGCAAACAACATGTTTATAAAACTGTAAGTAGATCTTCTGCTTCTCAGCGTAAGGAATACATTCCATATCACGGACTACTTTGTAAAATTTCCATGAGAATTGTGTATAATTCTACTGGTAGTCAAAATGTTAAGGCTACTACTTTTTTTAATGGGAAGGGAACCTTGTAGATGATCAGCAGTCAGTGTTAAAGATGTTTAGTGAGAAGGAAGTTCTATTTTATTTTTATTGAATTTCATTTTCAAACTAATGTGTTTGAAATCAATGAACCAGTGGCATGGAGAGAGACTTGGGGGTTTAAAATGACTCTTGAGTTTGAGAACAATTCTTACTCTTCACTTAGGTAATCTAAAATATTGGCCAGGCCTAACACGTGTCTCAGGAAAGGAGAGTTTAGTATTTTTTCTTCCCATTTTCAGCATTTTGTGAGCATGAACAGATGTCTGTGTGAGACACTACCCAAAAAGTGCATGGAAGCCTTTTCAGTGAGACACCAAAGAGGTCCCACCAATGTGTCTGAGATTGCTCTTGAACCCAGGTCCAAACCTAACACTGTGCTCCGTAGATAATTCTGAACTTGGATTACAGTTTCAGTGTAAGAATTGCAGCAGTGAATAATGCAGAATAGGAGAATCAGCTCTGTTTAAATGTTAATTTACAATTTGTTTTGCTCTCATTATTTCAACTAGTTGAAGCAGATTATGGAGGAAGGGCTAATTAGCTTCACTGCCCTTTTGTACCTCTGATAGTTTATGGAAACCCTAACCAGCTTTCCAGGAAGCCTTTCTTCTATTGTACAACATACCAAGGCTTGCTTCTGATTTGTGTTTAAGGTACAAATTGATGGCTTTGACAGCTGGAATGAGGATAATGACACACATTGTGTTGAAAATCACTGTCAGAGAACCATAGATTTGTAGGCCACAACCTGTCTTAAAACATTAGCAGCTTTGCAGCGCAATCCTAACCAACTTTCCAGCACTGGTGCAGCCGCAATGCAGCCCCAAGGTAGGGGAACAAATGTTCCCTCACCTTGGTCTCCATGACTGCCCTGCTCGGCCAAATGCAGTGTGCACCCTGTTGGCATGGCTACACACTTGGTTAGGATTGCGCTGTTGATAATATTTTGTTACTTCCATTTTATGTTTGTTAAATAGATATCAGTTGCTTTTAAACCTGACTCAGATGTACTTTGCTGTGGTATGAAGATTCAGTACATTTATGCCTAGTCTATAATATGAAACTTTCTGTATTAAATTGCATATGTGAAATCCTTTGAATACATTACATGGTTACCTAAATGTTAAGTACTTTCTGATAAGTGTATATATTTTCTCACGTCAAGGTTTTCAAAGCTGTATATCCAAGCCTTAAAGATGAAAAGTACTTGCAGAATGCAGTAGTCGGTGAAGTTGTTCAGATGGCCCAAAAAATTGCAAGGACACTATTGGACCGCAGAATATCTGACTCTTTTGAAACAGAACTCAGATTTCAGCCACATCACTGTTTCCTGAAGTATTTGGATTATCTTCCTTTTGCTGACGCTGATAGCGGAAGTGTGCAGCCATTTATTAATGGAAATACTGTCTACATACCTCTAGCAAAAATCTTCTCTTTTCCCAAAGTGAACCACCTCTGTGGTACCATTGAAAGACTGAGCAAGCTAATAACTGGCAAAGTTGCACTGAGTGATGATGGGTCTGCAGTGGTTATCGATGCAAAATATGAAAATGAGTTGGAGAACTAGCAAATGTTTCCTGTTTAGTAAGGACTGCAGTCTAAAGGCACCCGTACCTGTATTTTTCAATTTTTCAAGAATGCCAGAACTGAGTAACTTCTGTACTGTTGTGCTTGTAAATTTTGAGTTTCTTGTGCTGCTTGAGAAGGGCAGCTCATTTCTTATTTTGATTTTTTTCAAAACTCTCTTAACGTATTTGGTTATTTAAGTAGAGTGGGGAAAATGCTTTTGTTCAACTGTGCCAGGAGCTGACTTTCACATGCCATAAAGACCTGACTAGCTTAGAGTCACCCGTTACATTTGCCAGGTGGAGAAGTTCCTTCCTTTTCCTACCATACATATTTGTGCAACCCCTTTCATGGTACGGTGGGCTGGTTTTTTTTCTACATACAAAGATTCTCTAGGTTGAAAATATGTTGTCTTAAAAGGGCCAGGATTTTTTTTAAAGCACTGCACCACTACTTTCAACCATGCGGTGGCATGTTTGTCTGTGGAAACCCAGGGGATGGGAGATCAATGATGTAATGAATGGTGGAGGAGGACAATTGCTGTTTTCAACTTTGTATAAGGGGTTGAATTAAGACTGCTGTACAGTACTAGCATTTATACGAAGGGCAGCAAACCTCCAGCAAGGGAGGCTGTATGTATGGGGACAAGATTACCTGAAAGGTTTCAAAAAAATGGTATAAAATCAGGGATGGGAATATATGTGTGTAGTAAAATTCACAAGGTGGTACATCTGTACAGTATGACCCCTCTGCCGATACCTGGAAACCATGAATAGGGGGGAATGATCATGTTCCTGCTTCCTGTTTAATGTTTGGGAGCCTCTCTAGTATGCAGGCTGCTTGGTGCTATAAGCCAGCATGCTGCCTTATAGCATTTTGTTAAGGGGTGCAACCCCCCCCAGTAGATAAGTGAATCTGCAGATAGTGGATTCTCCCCCCCCCCCCCGGTAATTCTAATTGCTATTTAGTTGTACACACTGTCTTTTCATCACATGAACGTGGCTTACAAACTTTTCATCACATGAACGTGGCTTACAAACTTACAAAGCAATCAGCTCATCTCTCCCTAGGAAAGTGGCCAAGGGCAATAGAAGGGAAAATGTGGTATTAAAGCTTTTTCTCCTGTCCTCTACACCTGATGTTGTCCTAGTGTGTGGTGAACTCAGGGGAGCTCTCCTCTGGAATGTTGTAGTTAAAATTACAAATGCTGGCAAAATTAAGGGGGGGGGGGTAAATCTTCTTTCCATATTTTGTCTTTCCATTATGAAATCAGCTGCAAGTCAGTAGTAGAGTCTAGACTTTGCATATAGAAGCTTTCCAATTCAGTCCCTGCCATCTTCAGTGCCTTGGAATGACTGCAGAGACTTTAGACAGCTACTGTTACAGTAGTGGGCTAGATGGACCATTACCTTTTAGTAGGTTCCTGTATTGTGCAACCGTATTTTGTATAGTAAGCCTAGTAGCAATAGAGGGTACTACACATTTTCCTTTTGATGCTGGCACCAGGTTACAGGGGTCCTACCCTGAGTCCTTTGTGGCACCCCCTCACCTACTCTGTGATGGTGCAATAGGTACCAGTACCACTGGTACTGAGATTGAAGTACCTGTAGTAGGCTTGGCTAGGAGGGTCCTCAGTTAGTCCCCGACTCCAGCATAATTCTGTTCCTTATTTACAAAATAAAGCACATCCAGGTGCTGGGAAAATGAGATGCATCTAGAACAGCACAACATTGATGGAAGAGGCCTGAATTGTGTTGTAGAATAGAAAGGTGTTACATTTAATGAACTATATACTAAATCTGTCATATGGATGAGAGTCAAACCAGCTTCTGGTATTGCGTTTTCCTTCCCACCATTCATTTTTGTTGCATTGCTGTCCGTCAGCCGCTGCAGAGCAAGTGTTTCTCCTTGAACTATACCAGAACACTGCATCAGCATCCAGCCTGGCCCTATTCCAGAGCCTTGCAGATTGCACTACTGTAGTAAATTGTTTTGTCTTGGAGTCCTTGGTATCACAGAGTAGCTGGAAAAAGAATAATTTCTGGAAAGGGATAAACGGAAGAAAAGTTAAAAGCCCCCTTGCTTTTCTTTATCTAACCTTCCATAGCCATTTAGAGTTTTGTTTTTAAAAGACATGCTTATAGCATACCTAGTCACATTTTACTAGCACACTGAGTTCTATAGTAAGACTACAGGGCAATTTATCCGAACAGTGCTGGGTGTTATAATTTATTTATTTAAAAATTATATCCCGCCTTATCCTATGCCGAGGCAAATGCCCAAGGCGGCTTACAACAAAAATTAAACAGTTTAAAATACAGAAAATAAGTTTAAACAATACATACTTAATTTAAAAACAATAAAATCCACTGGGGGGGGGGGCGCGACAGTATGGAGCAGAGAAGCAGCATGGCAGAGCATCTTGAGACACAGGAGGCAGACTACAACCCATCACCCAAACGCTAGACGAAAAACACACATTTTGAGCCCTCTCTGAAAAGTCATGAGGGACGGGGTGGTTCTCAGGTCCCCTAATAAATACTACTAATATTAGGGGGATCTCAGATCCCCTAATAAACACTACTAATAAATGTAGTGTAGAGCACATTCGCAACACCCGGAGAGTATGCAGCGCCTGTGCCAGGGTCTGTGCTGCCACTCTGCCACCAAGTCCAGTGCCTTGCACCACGGGGCAGGACGAGGAGGGGGGGGGTGTAATGGGGGGAGGGAGAGTGGAAAGGGCCTGGGATTGGTATCCTTGTCAGACTCCATATCCTATCCTCCCAGGCCTCCAGCCCCAACACAGGGCTTCTCAGGTCAGCGCCACCAAATTAGGTGGTGCTGACCTGAGCAGCCCCATAGTGGCAGCTGGGGTGTTACTTGAGGTAAGGGGACAAACATCCCCTTACTCTGAGGGGACCCCCAGCCCACTCCTCTCCAGCGCTGGATAGAGCGTGGGCTTTGAGCCCATGCTATATCAGTGCTGGAGAGGATTGTACTGTAAGGTAATGGGATAATAGGACTGTTGATGGAAATGTTGGAAGTAGAAGCAGTAGCTTGTCTATTAAATAAAATATTTGTAAGTAAACAGGAACTTCTTTGCACCTAGGAGCCTGGCAAGGAAGGGGACAAAGCAAATAGGCAGAGTGGAAGGGAAAGGGGACAGAGCCCTTCTCTCCCCAAGAAGCTCCAAAAGGGAGATAAGAGCTCAAACAGGGACTCAAAATTAGTGCGATATGTTGAACACATTGATAGTGCAAGTTACTTTTTTTAAAAACCCACATGTTTAAGGATTTGTTTTTATGGACAAAGTGAATAGGTCTTTAATTTGTTCTATAAGAGAATAAAATTTGTTCTATAAAATAATTTGTTCTATAAAATTTAAAGTCAAGGTCAAGTATACTTTGCATACTAACTCGCAGACAGTTCTTTGTAAGAACGGGATCTCTTTGTGCCAATGGGATTAAAATAATCCAGAGCAGTTCAATTGAGAACCCCACACACCCCAACAAAGTTAAAAAGGCAGGTGCTAATCTAACCTGCCATATTGAGCCATAATTAAAAACAGCACATACAAATCACCAGAGCTATGTACAAAGAGCAAAGCCTAACAGATATATAAGCCTCTCCAATGACTTGCTGGAATAGCCTGGTTTTGATGTAAAAAAATAGAAATAAAAATAGAACAGGTAGGCTTTCTTGGGAAGGCCATTCCACAGTGCAATTCAGTTGAGCTATCGAACAGCAGAGTGAGTGCTCCATCGTTTCAAGCTGTTGCAAACGTGCTGTAAAGCATGTTTGCAATGACTTTCGAGTAAGGGTGGCTGGCGCAGAGGGCAGCTGCCCTCACTCCGCCACCGAATTGCCCCTGCGGCCGCCGGAGAAGGTAAAGGATCCCCCAGCAGGTGCAGGGGTGGTTTGGGTGGCAAGGGAGGGGGGCCATTTGCTGAGCTGGCCCGGGGGGCAGGGATGGCAGTCGCCATATCTGTCCTGTTCCTGGGCCGCCGTGGCCATTACACGGCCTCCTCAGACTTGTGCCAGCTGAATAGCTGGCAGAAATCCAAGGAGGACCATTGGGGCCTCCCTGCATTACACCGGGGGAAGGGGATGAACGTCCCCCCCCCAAGTCGACCTCTGGGCCGATCCCAGAATGGGGATAGGATCCGACAGCCAGCCGGACACTTAGGCAGGATTGGGCTGCCCGTGCCACATCTGCAAGTTATATAACAATTCTATCATGGATGAGAAAAAGGGAAGACCTAGACCAGTTAACCCTTCAAAGAACATATGCTATATTTGAACCACCACATCTCATCCTCAGAATTTCATTACTGGTAGTATGCTTGTTGTTATCTGTTTTTTGGGAGAGGCAAAGAACAGAAGCATGGCTTTCTTTTAAACCCAAACTCGTTTCCTGTGCTCCTCTCCCAACCACCCTGATTTATGAATTGGAAAAACACACACACAAATAGAAGTTGAAGACAACACTTTTATTGAACGTATAAGACCACTTAGTACGTCAAGTATTTATAGTAAAAAAATTTGAATTTTACTAAAAAGCAGTTTTGTATATAACTATAAAGTTTCCACAAAATCAATGCCATATATAAATATGAAGCTCATTTTCCATGTCTCAGGGACACAAATGGAATCACTTCGTGAAAATGATTCAGTTGACAAAAAGTACATTTAAATTTTTTCATAGATTTGAACTTTCATATGGATTTTTAAAAAACTTCTGACAATGTGATGATGAGTGCAAAAGATCAACTGCCTTCCTGAAAGCTCTACAACCTTGAGAAGTGGATGTTTTCATGGGGACTCACCAACAAGGCATTTGAATGCTTTAAACAATGTGATTATGGAGCACTTGGTTGGCCAAGTTAAAAAGTTGCAGATTACTACCTCTTTTACAATAACGTGACAATTCTTTATACCAAGAACATGAAATTAATAAAGTCCTTTTATCGCTTTCATTCTTCCCCCTTATACTAACTTGTTTATTTTCCCAAGGCAGCCATCATCTTGTTCAGATATTTAGACAACAGGAACATTATTCAATAAAACTATTTTAAGTGACCTTTTTAGTTAAACACATTGACAAGATCAATTTCACCTAGATCAGTGTACAAAGCTGAGCTTTGTTGTGCATTTTCCTTGCATTATTTTCACAGCAGTTTTTAAAAAGTAAAATTTTGAACTCAATTAGTAAATTTCAGACTTGACATAATGCTTCATTAAGCACTGACAAAATTCTGAGAACCACAATAAAGAAATTGTTCTTATTTTAACAGTCCATACATATGATTTAAATAAAATGACTGAAAATATTATTTATAAAACTAAACATTTTTCCTTCATTTAGGTAAAGTCTTAAGCCTTCCATATTTCTTCAGAAAGAAACGAAACAATTACAAATTCCAGGGAACCAGGAAGAACATGGAAATGTTCCAAATAAAAATAGCTATAGTTAACATATTTAAAGTTGTTCTGAAACATATTGACCCATTCTAGTAACTACTCTTTATGACATCTGAGGCCAACTACTAATGGTTGATACACTCCTGAGTTGTTGACAATCTTCACCCTGAAATTCCTTTACAAAAGTAACAAGTTATTTAAGCTGCCAGAAATGGTTTGTTAAAAACAAAACTGTCTGCTTTTCTGAAACTGATGCATAGAAACACAGCACTATTCCATTCGTGCTAATTTATACATACTGTCACAATTCCACCAGGAACTCTTGAAATTAATTAGAATTATGTAAGGAAAGCCCAGTGACAAACGGACCCAATTGAACACCTCTGGATGCAACTGTGTAATTGAAATGAGATGCAGCTGTGCGTAACAAAACACCTATGTAGGCATTCCACCCAGTGGGCATTGCATTGAGACATCTGCCCTATGTGCTGGCCTGTACATTTGCAGCACTAATGGCTCTGGCAAACACCAATCAGCGCTAAACAGAGCGCTCATTTAGCCAATGAGGCTAAACAGAGCAAAAATGATGCAAACTGTAGGAAGCAACTACACAGGTAAGTTATTTGCTCATACCTGCGCCTCATTTAAATTGAGTGTGCATTAACAATTAATAAAAAAAAAAATTCTGATGAGGTAAAGAAAACTATATAAAGTGCTTCTCCTGATAAGCTAACAGAAATTCAGTTAGTTGTTTTCTGGTTGTTCTTAAAGCTCCATGAAATATACAGTATGAACTCTCCTTTTCCTTAAAGGAACAAGGCACTCTTTCCAGCATTAAGTAATTCAATACAATATTCTATGAGCTAAACATACTACTGTATACTCTAAATGTTTCACCACACATCCTCATCCAAAGTAAATGTTCTCAATGAACACTTCTGGATGTAATTGTGTTGTTTTTTTGGTATGGACCAAATATTAGTCAGTACAACCTTACGGCATTCAGAGACAATTCTAAGGGCACAAAAATCTCATTGTGGCATCGAGTGCTTTTACTGTAACCATTAATTCAATACATGCATATAGCTTATTAAATCAAGTCTGAGCTAGTCATTTTACGGGATATGCTAGTCCTCATATGTGACTCAACCTTAATGTTATGCACATTTGTAGCAGTATTTAATCTTATTTTCTCAAAGCTCAGCTGGCTGGCTCACTTCCTTGAAGCACCAATTCCCATTTTATATTAATTAATTAATTCTGGCCTGACAATTAGCCCACATTAAAAGGATGTTATCGCTATAAGAAAGGAATTGGAATAGATGATACTTCCAAGACAGACATTTAGGGCTTAAAAAAAAGCCAAGTTGCAAATAGAGCACATTACAGAATGCAGTTCCACACGCTAACAATTTCAATATATTGTGTTCAATTAGATACCATTTATCTTATTTCCAAAAATGGTGATTTGATTTACAGTTAAAGAACATTGCAACAAATCCAACACCAAGTAGCACTCACAACTGTTGGCAAAGTCCTAAAAGATTAAAACTGCCCTTATACCACAATAGATACAAAAGACCATTTTTGGTAGGAGAACCCCAAACTGATAACTCAGGACAATGCAAGCTGACATTTTGGAAGAGTCCATCTTTGACAATTGGAAGTGAGTTCTGGAACTCCAAGAATTCTGTTTCTTTTGTCCAATCCTTTTAACGTTTAATCACCACTTGTTCATATGCTCCAGATCCCACTCTGAAAGATCAGGAGAAACAATTATGAAAAAGTTTGAGGCAGCAACAGAGACTGAAATGTTGTATTCTAACAGAGAATGGAAGAAACTTGATATTATAAGACTGTCTTTCAAAACGCATCAGACCCATATCTCTTAATCATTATGGAGAAGGGCAGGAGAAAGTCAAAATGTGTGGTTTGACACCATTGTGCTTTAGGTTTTCTTGCCCATGTGAGCAGTAGCCAATGAAGTGGAGGTGCAAAGTCTGATCTCATGTCACACTTTCCTAGTTGTTATGGAAGAGAAGGAAAGAGAAGCAAGACTACTTTTGATAGTAGCCAGGCATCTCATAACATTTGGCTGTGGCTCTCACTAACTGCTTTTAAACACATATCCATAAAATAGTATAATCAATCACACATGCTGGCGTACATTCGAGCAGGGCGCGTAAGGTCACACCGGGCCAGGAGAGGGCTTGGGATATTGGTGGAGCTTGCCACAGATATCCCCGCCCTCCCCTCACCCAGTTTGGCCAATGGCTGCCCTCCCTCGCTATCCGGTTCAACCTCCCCCCGCCCCTGCACTGGCCAGTGCAGGGCTTACCTGGTTTGGCGGATGCAGCGCCGGCGCGCCGGGGGAGGGCCTCTGCACCAGCGGCCCTTACTCCCTGGGTGCCGTAAACACGCTTTACGGCACATTTATGGCACCCAGCACCGGGGGAGCACGTACTCCCCCGGCGCAGATTTACACAGGATTGCACCATAAGCGTTTGATAAAACAGAGAGGTTAATACCACTGGCAGTATTGTATTCATTTTTAAACATCCCTGAAGAATATAATTCTAGTAGCAAACCTCTCTCTCCAGCAATAAATTGCCTGTGCACATACCCTGCAAGCACTCAATATAGTCAGGCTTAGACAGAATTTCAGGTTCTCATGGCCAGCAACAATTAGCTTTGAAGAAATTTTATTCACAGGTTCAGAGACCATGGTCATAATTAAAAACAAAGTTAAACTTAAAAAGTGTGACTTTCATCTATTCTAGACAGCCCTAGATATCCTTAAGCTAGCGACTCAGAGACCTGAAGTTACCATCGGTCTCTGAGTTGCTAGCTTGATGATATCTAGGGCAGTCTAGATGAAACGTCACACTTAAAAAACTTTTGTTTTTAATTATGACCATGGTCTCTGAACCCGTGAATAAAATTTCTTCAAAGCTAAGTCAGGTTTATTAAATTTCTTTTTTACATTCTGTCTCTGCACTTCCCATACTGTATTTAACCATCCCACTTAGAAAAGAAAGAACGCAGTAACTGTGTTGCCTAGAAGTCTAGCTGACGCATCATGTTTTCACACATCACACAGGCAAACCCTGGTTTGCCACCAAGTACTTTAAACAGAATCGCAGCAAATCATGGCAAATCAGCACCGTTTAAGCCCTCTTTTCCCTTTGCCAAAATGGAGTCCTCTTTCAACATTCTTTTTCCAACTGCACTTTTCTAACTGCTTTTCCCAACCATAGTAAAGTTCTTTTAACCCTAGAGTGTCTCCTTGCTTTTCTCATCCCCCTCTTGTTTCCTGGGGTGCAGCATCGATATTGTTCCTCACTGTCCCCTGCCACCATAGTGGACATCGTGGAACGAGCCTGATTTCTCTGCCCCAGAAGCACACAGCCTCCTAGCACAAAATCCTCCCTGAGCCTTTCCTCCCTCTACAGGTCCAGCCGGATCGCTGAAGTTAAAACAAAGGAAGGCATCCCCCACAGTGTTCCTTGCGACCCAACCGTTCCATTCCTTCACCAACATTCCCCTTAACATTCACTATCTTGACAGCAAGGTAATGTATACACTTTACCCCTGCAGGCAGCGAAGACCCACGTATGCCAGGTTTGCCAAAAAAAAAAAAAAAAAAAAAAAGCCTGTTTAAAGAAAAAAAAAGTCCCCAAAGCGCCATTTTACCTTTTAAATGCCAAACCGCTGCATTTTCAAGCCTCCATGAGACTTCTTGAAGCTGCACGACCCACTTCCGGGTTGTGCGAAGGCTCTCCCCCCCGCCTTGGCCCGGAAGGGGGGGGAAACCTTCGCGTGACCCTGAAGTGGGTCGTGCAGGTTCAAGAAGCCTAATAGAGGCTTGAAAACGCAGCGGTTTGGCGTTTAAGGTAATATGGCACTTTGGGGGCTTTTCTCCACTTTAAACAGGCTTTTTGGCATTTACATTTGCGGATCCGGCACCCATGGTGTAACAAATCCGCAGGTCTCGAACCTGCGAATACAAAGGGTAGTATCAAGCTTTCAAAGACATACCTATTAGGTAAGTGATGGCTTCCAAAGGCAGTGCTTCCTCCAGGACCCACAAAAAGTCTTAGCCCTTCCTCTGAAAAAGAAATAAAAGCTATTTTAAAACGTGCAATGTTGTCACATCAGCTTGGATCCAATAACAAAATGGTCCCCTTCTTGCCACTCACCACCCAAAGAGCCAACTCAGAAGGTTGAGGCACCCCTGAGTAAAGGTACGGGGTGGTGTGTGGATGGGAGGAGTTAGCAGAAATTTCAGCTCCCCTTCACTCAGCCGGGTAGAAAAGCCTTCCTTTGCACAAAATAGTCTTTGGATCCAGGTTCATCATACTTGAAGGATATCAAAATATTAACTCTTGCAACTTATTTATAATCACTTCCACTAAATAATATGTTTGGTCAGCAACTTTGTTCCACAACTATGTGGGGTTTTCATCATTGTCATCTATTATTTCTAGGGTGTTTCAAAACATATACTGTCCGGTTGAGGACTTACCACTGGTTGGTGGGGTGCCCTGGCCTTCCCAGATGCAACTAGCTCCCGCTTTGGGCGCGCTGAGTCTGAGGCCTCCTAAGAACACCCAGAGATGTTCATGCCTGTGTGAGAGCAGCCTGTGCATGTGCTCAGGTAACTGACAGGCGCAACAAGGTTCAGAGTTTGCGCGCTGGGCTGATCAGCTCGACCAGCACACTTGGAGGTAGAAACCGCCATGGGAGACAGCTGGGAGGCTATTGGCCCTGCCCTGATGGAAGGAGGGCAGGCAGCAGCCCATCCCCCCCCCCCCGAGAGAGGTGCATCAACCAATACCTGGGTCAGGGTGGGGGGACCTAGAGGAGGTTGAGGTGGGAAAGCAAGGGACTTCCCACCCAGGGGCCATAAAGCATTGACAAAGGCCAGTGATGAGGTTGGTCAGTGGAAAGGCTGAGGAAAGGTACTGTGGGTTTAACAGTCCTCCCAGAGAAGCTATCATGATGGCAGAGAAAGAAAAGGAGGAGTCTGGGTGCGTTAACCCGTCTTGTGAAGGACTGAGGCCTTGGCGGACTCAGAGACCACCGCAGCCCTCCTCCACTGCAACAGAGGGGAACTTCAGACAGCCTTAAGTGGTCCTTGGGGTGGTCCGCCCACCTCTCGCTCGTTTGGATGACCCCCACAGAGGCACGGGGCCTATACATACTAAGCACTGTGTCCTTTTTCCTTGTGTAGTTTTAGAGTCCAGGTCCACTTAGCTAGTACCAGAACAAACCATCATCTGATCTGATTCACTTGCACTTTACAAACCTTCTGCACTCGAGTCCAAACTGAAGTCTTGACTCTGCAGTATTTTTTCAACAATATCATCTGCATCAACCCTCGTGGCATCAACCCTCTTTAGCTGCGACTCCACAGAATCCTGTTTCACTGGGTGCCTATGAAATATTTAGATATTTTGGACTACAATGCAATTCTGAATATTTCTACAAAACTAGTTTAGAAAAACTGATAGGAAAAAAAGAGGTTCTTTTACAAGCATTTTACCTGTTGAATTTCTCTGAGGCTGCATCTTTTGTGGGCACCTCCAAATTTTCCTCAGTTCTTTTGGATTCAGTCTCTTCACATGGCTCTAAAATACTACCTATACCAGTTGATGTACTTCCCACTGAGGTATTTCTCTTATGGCAGAGGTCAGAGAAACTGGATGACCTGGAGTTGCAGGTGCTATATCCTGGAAGAAGAACAACAGTTCGGAGCCACACTAGTTTGATACCAAGTGATTATACCTCACTAAAGGAAAGGACCCTAACTGCCACTCCTATCTTGAACAATCCACCTTCCTTCTTCTGTCAAGTACACGCCAAATATTTGGGACTTTTGGAATTATCAAGTCCCTGCAAAGCTGGGATTTGGGTAATTTTACTTCAAACCCTTGAAAGAGACAAAAGCTGCTGTTGTCAAAACAAACAAACAAACAAACGTTATTTACAAGGGTTTTTTTTTTTAACCAATTCAGGCATATTCATATTAACCAAGAAATCGCTATAGTGTTGCTGTAACTGCAATGCTATGTTTAAATGATAATTCCCAAGTCTATATCTAAAAAGACTATACATAAGTCTTTTTTTCTATATTCTTTCATTTTCTCTCTCACACACCATACTGACTAGTCTCTCCTCTGTAACGCACTCTGCCTATCTCAGAAAGTTCTTGTCCATCACATGCCGTTCTTTACCAGCATTCCAGAAAGGACAGAACATTACATATTTATGGTATAGGATTTCCGCTATTTGACCAAATCCCCAAAGCAGATCACAATATTGATAAGGCAATAATTAACATTTATGGGTTGGTTCAGAGGATATGGCCTTGGGCAACCATGTCACTGTACAAACAACAAGGCAAGTTGCTACCAATGTTCTCCCTGCTCCCCCAAAGTCATGTTTAGTTCCATCCAAATTGTGTGGTGGAATGTAGTATATTAAACATGCAATTAGTGTTTGCACAAAGAGTCCCCACATTAGCAGCAGGGAGCATACCCTTACTTCGCCAAGCACAACTGGTGGCAGCTCAGGGCCATATGGCCGAACCAGCCTCACTTTATACAGAATAGTCCAGCCGAACCAGGAGCAGGTATTTGATAACTTTGCCTGTCTAGCTTCTGGATGACTCATTAGTGTTGGCCAACCTTAAGAAGCACAATCACTTATTTTACATGCTTACATTTCACTTCATGGATGGAGGTTTGTCTTGTTTCATTTTATCATTTCATAATTTCCCTTACAATTAGGGTTGCCACTTTTTGTGTGTGTGGCTCTAGTCCTGTAGCTTTAATAGCGGCCTGAAACCTAGACATCTAGCTGATGCTTTTCCTGGCATGGAGATAAGGGGTGGAAAAACATCATTTGCTCAACGGCTGTACATCAGGCTGCTGTTAGAAGTACAGTATAGGAGTAAGGCCAGTAAAAGAGTGCCAGCTTTATTCACAGTTCTTAAAGTTCATGTGAACAGTTTTTAAAATATTAAAAATTCATCCACTTCTGTAACTCTCCATTCAAAAGAGGTGCGCATAGAAAGATGCTTGAGCTCTCATTTGCAATACTTGTGAATCCATTCAAGCTTTTTAAAAAACAAGTAATTCATTTAACTGGTTTTTGCTGAAACAGCTGGCGGGATTAGTTCACATCAGTAACCTCCTACCTGACACTTTTGACTGCTGGCTTGCATAGCTGGAGGTCCTAGAATGTCCGCATGCCCCAAGTTCATCTGGGACAGAGGTGCTCTTGGTTGAGAGATCTGCATAAAAGGAAAGCAAGCAATACTGCTGCTAAATTACTTCCTGAGGAGAATGCTTACTGCAGTAACAGCACAAGTGCTCATTTCAATGAATTCTTTCTTCAGCAAATAGCTCTTGGTGTTTTAAAACAATTACGTTGCACCTCAACACGATTGCTAATTGTTAAAATGTGTACACATAGTTGCGTTGATCCCTTTGTTTTCCTGACCAATTTTTCTAAAATGGTCAAGAGCTGGAATGGAGATTGCAGGGTTCCAAATGTGGGAATGGACTATTGCAATATACTTTCTGCTGGTTTCTGCAAATGAGTCTTGATTGGGTAAAGCGATAAAGTTTGCTGCACACCATATCAGCATAGTACAGATGGCTTAAGGCAGCTGTACTGTACTCTGCACCCATAAGGTTGACTAATAGCGGGTTTTCAGTCATATGATGCCAGTCACTTATATGGTCCTGCATAATTTTTTTAAATTGACTCAGCCCCAAATTTGAGATTAGCCAACTGATAACTAAGGGCTGATCTATAAATTACAAAAAAAGCAATAATGCTATTTTTTTAAATGTACCAACTCAGAGTGCACATTTGAATGCCAACTTGCTGTGGACAAGGATATTTCCAAATTTCCAAACGCACAATTCCCCCCCACAGGAAGCTGGTCCATCTAGGTCAGCACTGTTGACATTGAGTGGCAGCAGTTCTTCAGGGTTTCAGGGAGGAATTTTTCTCTGCCCTACTTGGAGATACCAGAGATTGAACTTGGGGCCTTTTGGAAGTGGTACAATTCTTTTCTCAACTGTGCAGGCCAGCCCTCAGGCATACCTCTTAGTTTTACCTGAACATTTTTTTTCCTATACAGGCTCAATGAGTAAGTATGAGAACCATGCCAAAGTATGGTCTTTGCTTGCAAACAGCCCAATTTGAAGAGAAGCCTCCACAAATAGCACCATCATTTACGTGATTAGGTTTTTGTTTTCTCCAGAGCTTTGTCTTACAGCACTGCGACCTACCTGACACATTCAGATGTGATGCTTGTATGTTCTCTCCACCTTTTCGATCTTCATGTAGGGATTCTGGTTCTCCAGCAATTGATATTGACATGGATGTCGATGGAGGCCTGCAATCAAACAGACTGAAACTAAGGCCACAATTCTATCACCTGCCACTTGCACCGATGCAGCAGTGTCAAGGAGGCGGGTGCTGTATTTTATGGAAGGGTGATCAGAAGGCCTTCTTGAAGTAAAGGAACTTACTTTACTCTGTACCCTATGGGTCTACTGGGATCTGCATCAGCTCTTTGGCTGGCACAAGTCAGAGCAGACTCAAGAGGTGTGGCAAGGCAGGGCAGGTTGCACAGGATATTGGCTCCTTTGCCGCTGAAAACTGCCCCCTGCCCGCCCCACCTCCCAGTGGCCCCAAAACCTGCCCCAATCCTCCCCCTCCCCACCCTAATTTATTGGCACCAGGGGAGCCAGATAAGCCACTGTTATACGGCTGACACTGCTTGCCGTTTGCGGCAGCTGCCCGGTAGCAAGCAACAGCACATTGCGTTTTGTGACACAGCAAACTGTACTGTGCTGCTGGAACACAAGTTCCAGCAGTGCAGATGGGGAATAAGATTGGGCAGTAAAACTGGTCCTATCTACATTTATCTAGACCCTAGGACAGTGGCTCCCAAACTGGAAAGCGTGGCTCCTGGAAACCAGTCAAGGGAGCCGCAAAGTGCCACGGAATCCTCTCAGAAAACAGTGCAATGCCAATTGGCAGGCATCAACATAACGTAATGAGGATTCGCGGCCAATGGTCAAGGGAGGTTGAAAACGTTTGGGAAACACTGCCCCAGGGGAAACAGACACGCATGTCACACATACTGCAAACCAAGCTCAGTAAATTCATAACATCTATTCCAGCTGTTTCTCAGATTCCCACATTTGAGTTCAAGCTGGCTCCATTTCAAAAAGGTATGTAAACGAAATGGCCAGAAGGCCCAAGTTTGCACTAAAAGATACTTGCATCAGAAGATCAGGAGCCTTGTCCACATAGAAGCAAGCCTCTGTGAGCCTTATGCTAATGCCTTGTACAACTCCATAAATGGGAAAGTCTAGCAATCAAAAAACCTTCCTGCCCAGATGCAATCAGACATATTGCTATCTTAGATAATTCAATCAAGAGAGCCTGAAAGCTTTTGA
Source organism: Plestiodon gilberti rubricaudatus (assembly GCA_026170595.1). NCBI lineage: Eukaryota > Metazoa > Chordata > Lepidosauria > Squamata > Scincidae > Plestiodon > Plestiodon gilberti. The sequence continues at coordinate 122,339,060 of JANXHW010000004.1, forward strand.
AAACCTCTTTTGAAGTGCCTTCCCCACCTAGTACGTTATGTTAATGTGCCAAGCTCCTCAGCCATCCACCATGACAGCCCTTTTTAGATCAGTTAAAACAAATTTCAAGGCTACCCATTATTGGTGCCAGAGTAGCTGCGTCTGGCTATTCCTGGCTGTGTTCAAAAACTCCCCTCTGCTCTGCAAAAAGGAGCCCTGCCGACGCTGGTAAGTCGGCAGGGTGGGTGGAAAGGGGTGGAAGATTGGGTGAATCAAGGGGAGGGCCAGGGGCATGTCAGAGGCAGGAGGGGGTGGCACCCAATGCAAGCAACTTATGTTGAATGCTAGCCTCTCCAGTGCCAGACAACACACGCCCTTGTCTCCTCAGACTTGCACCAGCTAAGGAGCTGGCGCAGGTCCGAGGAGACCCACTGGTAGTCGAGGGGCTTACCAAGTGGTAAGGGAAAATATTTTCCCTTTCCCCTCCTGATCGGAGCCCCCCTCCCCATCACGTTCAGCGCAGCCTGTTTTGGTGTGGCTGTATGCTATGGCAAGGAAAAGGACTAATCAGGATATTATTCAATATTTTCCACATACAATAAAACAACCTGGGAAGAGGGTAATATAAGCATTTTGAAATCCAGGAAAAGATCATTATGTCCTGCATTTTACAAGGCATTATTAAAAATGAACAGTAAAACTTTTCAAACAAAGAAATAAAAAGATTATATACTTGGTGAGCAACTATTCCAGGATTGCAAAAATAACTGTGATCCATCAAATCCAATACAGCCCATGACCCACGTACTGTGGTCTTTCAGGGGCTTCATAACCCCTCTCCCCAATTTATCATCCCAAATAGGATTATCGAGGACCATCACACATGACTGCTAAATTCTATTTCAACTGGGTCACAACTTGTGGAAGCCTGAGCCATTCAAACATTTCAGAGGTACTACTGGCATTTGTCTTAAGGGGCCAGCACACAAGTGCATATTGAAACAAATGGAGGGTTGTGCAGCTGTAGAGCTTACTGTATTATCTTAGGCTGCAAATTTGAGGTGTCCTCATGAAATGAAGAAGTTGATTTCTAATCAATCTGAAAATGCTTTTCTGACTGGGAGAATTAACATCAGAAAGAAACACCATCTGGATCTTCTAAAAATGTGTACTATTCTTGCAAAACAATTTTGTTAAACATTTGGAATTTCTAAGAATCGAGTAGAATTGCATAGCAGTCTTGAAATAGACCTAAAGTCCCACACAAATCAATGTATTCTAAAAGGTACATTTAGATGGAGTCCTAGGGACTAGTTCAACATCTTCCTATCCAGCTCCTACCACAGTCCCTGGTCACATATACATATGATAGGGCTTTATCAAAGTCTTTGCTACTGTTTACTGGGAAGAGAAAAAGGTAAGAACCCTTTGCCCAAGTCCTTGTTAAAAATCAGATGCTGACCAGGGAAGCAGAGGCAAAACATGCTACACCCAAAAATAACTTTCAAGAAACGTTTGTAGAGGAACATGAAAGAGCTGAATTTGTAATTAAACCTTTGTTATCACAAAGTAAGTCATTAATGCCAAATTCTGATGGCAGAGTTTCAGCAACCTCATATCAAAATATCTGTTGTATACTCAGTTATATATTTTTAACAATCATGATAGAATTAAGATGCTGTGCCTTGCTAGACAGTAGCATTGTTCACTTCCATCTTGCTGAGAACCAAAGCCATATTACAAATATAAATCCTATTTCTAAATAAATAGGATAGCTTTTAGTGGCCCCAGTGGAAGCTCTGCTGTGAGGAATGGCAGATAACAGTCAATACCGGTGATGTCTGCAGATGGGCTAATAAATCTGACATTGAAGTCCGTGATCCAGCAGGGCTTCAGCAAACCAGCTGCCCACTAAACTAACAACATGAATAGAAGAACACAATTCGGGATGAACCTAGTTAAGATTTCAATTTTTAATAGGAGTCACTTCCATTCTAGATGAGGTGTACAGGTTTAAGAGTGGTCAACTTGAATCCAGAAATGATGCTTTGGCATCTAAACACTTAACATGAGAATTTAAGAATTAGTCCACCACAATACCAGCAGAAGCCATAACATGGCATAAACAATGCTAACAGGAACACAAAATATTCCTGTTGATCCCTTGAACACAACAAGATTCCATGTTGATCCCTATGCTTTTTAACATCTGCATGAAAAGGCTGACCGAGGTCATCCCGGGATTTGAAATGAGGTATCATCACTATGCTAACGACACCCAAATCCATCTACGTCTCTTTTACATTCAATTCAGGTGTAAGGCGGTAGAAGTACAAAACCAATGTCTGGAATCAACAATGTACTGCACTAGGACCAACACACCGATGCTAAATCCTGGTTCTCTGGGAGTGAGTAGTTTGTCTGTTAAGGGTAGCAGTGTCCTGGATGAGATTCAGTCAAAGGATGCTCCTAGATCCAGCTTTTGTCATAGGAGGCCCAACTGGCAGAGTAGAGTGCCTTTCACCACTAAGGCTGGTGCATCAGCTACAGCCCCCTCTGGACAAAGATAGCCAGTTTTCAATGTCCTCGTAATCTCCAGACTGGACTTATATAACACATTACACATGGACTGCCTCTGAAGACTGGGTACTGACGTTAGTTCAAATATAGTCACTAGGCTGCTAACTGGTGCTGGTGTTTAAACAGTTTCACTGGCTCCCACTCCATTTCTGAGCACAAGGTACGTTTGCAATTCCCTTTAAAGCCCTACATGGCTTGGAAACTAGGTACAATAAGTCCTCACTTAACGTCGCAGATAGGTTCCTTGAAACTGTGACGTTAAGCAAAATCAATGTATAATAAAACAAATGCTTGCCACTCAGTGACACTCCGGGGGGCTCTGGCGGGCTCCAGAAGCTGCTTCTGGGACCGTGACTCACTTCCTAGGCTTTCTTCTACAACTTGTCCATGCACCAACCCTCCAGATGTCCCCACCAGGTGAAAAGAGATGGGTGGTGACTAAGGAAGAGGATTTTCCTGGTTGTGGCACCCACCTGGTTATGTCATTCCCCAGGTAGGCTCACCTGGTACCTACTCGTGTTTTTTCGGTGCCAGGCAAAAACCTCTTTATCTTACCAGGTGTTTAAACTTGTGTTATGTTGTTTTTAATTTTTATACTGTTTAATTTTTAACTCTGCTGCTTTTTAAGGTAATTTTGATTTTATTGTGATATTTGTAAGCTACCTAGGAAACAAACATATTGAAGAGTGGGGTATAAATAAATACCTAGCTGCCTTGGAATTGTGCTTCGGCATAGGAAAGGTGGGATATAAATTCTTTAAATAAATAAAATAAAAGTAATAAAAATAAAAGGTCCAACAATAATATTAATTCAATTACAGCAGCAATATTTGATCAGTTTAAATAAACTTTAAAGGGCCTTTCCACATTTACATTTTTAATTGCATATCCAAGGTATCTTAAAGTGTGTGTCTAAAAAGTAGGAATGTAAGTGACATGTGCGCAAGCATGGGTGTCATACAGGTGACTGGCTACAGTTTCCTGCCAAGCATGCACTTAGTGGCAAACGCAGATTTGTCCTGTACAACATGTGAAATGACCCAAAATTTATATCTTATACTGGTCCCATTACTATTATTAATACAAGTTAAATTACATTTATTTGGGACAATAATGACTTAAAATCTAGTAGAATAACTTGAATATGAAAAAATAAGCTAACGTAACACGCTGTCGGCTTTTCAGCTCTTCATAGCTTTCTGGGAGATCAGTACCTAGAACAGGGGTTCTCAACCTATGGTACGGGTACCCTTAGGGGTACACGGACCTCTTGCTGGGGGTACGCCAAGCCCTGCCCCTTATCTGCCACATCAGCAGCTAATTAAGTGTTAATTAACATGGATTTTAAATTGTAATTATTTTCGGAGCCCTTCTGTCTCTCTGATTTTGGTTTTGGGCTTATTTTTGTACTTTGGAAAATGTACTTTGGTGGGGTGGGGGAGGGAAGAGCTGATTTTGGGAAGTGTGACTTGGGAGAAAAAAAGATATCCTTGCTTGTGTGCGTCTCCCCCCCACACACACACGAGAGTTAAATAAGACATTTTTTCACATTTAAAATTGTTTTAGTACTTTTTATTTAATGATTAATTACCTAATTAATTGATCAATCCAATTAATTAGCAGTTAATTAGTAGGGGGTACTTTAGAAAATTGGACTGTGATAGGAGGTACCCGGGCCTCCAAAGGTTGAGAACCCCTGACATAGAATGTAAGGCAGCCTAAGGCTGCAATCCTATAACCTGGGAGCAAGTCCCAGTGAACTTGATGATACCTGCTTCTGAGTAGTCATGCATAGAATTGTGCTGGCAATGTTGTTATCTGAGCACAATGTCTGCTTGAGGCAGAAGTGACATCTGTTTATAGTCTTCTAGAAATAGTAGCCTAGCACTGATACACTCTTTATTAAGTGTATTATTGCCCAGAAACACTCACAAGAAAAGCATTTAAAAAAACCCCAACATTACTTACTTGTGCTTTATGTTTGTGTTGCAATGCTAAATAACTTTTTTTATTGCCTACATTTAACTTTTGCAGCATGGCTGATGGAAATAAAAGCTTTCCAGCTGCAGTGCTACAATTAGACCACTTGCCAAGCTGCATGACTCATTGCAAAATACCTCATTAGTCTAGAAACTCAGCCTAACCACATTTTTCCTTTTGGTGCAGTACACATATACAGCCTGCTAGGAGACACCCACACAGAAACACACAACTATTTTACACTCCTGTAGCTGGAGGCCACACACAGTATGGCTATAGCATCTTTAGTCTTCATCACGGTATTTTACATCCCTAAATCATGGGATGAAAGTATTGATTTTATATAAGCCAGTCTAAAACGCAACACCCATTTCCCCTATTATGCTTCTACAACAGAGATCAGAATTTGCCCAACGTATTTTCTCACTATTACAATGACTTGTTGGGAGAAGGCGAGGGGAAGGTCAGAAAATTGCTGCGATTCAGGATCCTGCATGTGCAAAATCTATGAGAGTTCCCAGGTTGTTCAAATTAAGAACACAAGAAGAGCCCTGCTGAATCAGGCCAAAGGCCCATCTAGTCCAGGTTCCTGTATCACACAGTGGCCCCACCAGATGCCTCAGGGAGCACACAAGGTAACAAGATACCTGTGTCCTATCGCCACTCCCTTGCACCTGGCACAGAGAAAACCTACTCCTACAACCAGGAGGTTGCTTTTCCCCATCATGTCTTGTAAGCTGTGATGGACTTTTCCTCCATAAATCTGTCCAATCCCCTTTTAAAGGCATCCAGGCCAGGTGCCATCACCACATCCTGTGGCAAGGAGTTCCACAGATGAATTACACGCTGGGTAAATAAATATTTTCTGTAGATTCATCAAGCTAATCCACACTGCATTTCACTCTCCTGAGCTTAAGCAGCAAGGAGAGGGGATGATGGCAGTTGACCAACTGGAAAAGGGGAAATACAGTACTACTTAGTTTAGTATGCGGAGGGTTAACATCTTGGAAGTATAGATGAACAGTCTGATTTTAAAAGTTACTGAATATCCCTGTGAAAGTTTTTAAAACTTGAAAAGTGTTGCAAAAATGCCTTTTATCATATATGTACAAAATGCTGAGCAAGTAAGTACACATCTTTGCAAAGCAAGGAATCGTTTTTGGACTGTGGTCACATAATCCAATCCATGTACCAAAATGAGTCCCATGCACAGATCTGCTATGCTGGGAGCAAAGTAAATTACATCCAGACACTCAGTAATACAAAAAAGTATCTTGTGGTCTGTTGGGACCTCTATGAAGAAGTTGGGGCACATGTTTATGCACTACCGTAGTAGATGTGGCTTTCTATTGCTTTCTGTTTCTACAGGCTGGGGTGATATAACACTGTCCATTAAGCCCTGTATTTGCCCAAATCCCCTCTTCTCTCCCTCCAAATTTGACTTTAATCATAAAACTGTTTGGTGAAGAGTGCAACTGTCAGTGAAGAGGCCATCTATATCAAGGTAGCCAATTTGGGCATCAACTTGGGTTCTATAGTCTATTAATATCCAAGCACCTTTGCAACTGGGCTTTTCTAGAGTATGATTTATACACTTATTCACTCAAAAATCCCATTCGCCTCTTAGGCTCAGAGATTGTGTCCTATACCGTATGTGAACTTACGTTTTAAAGCACGGGTCTCCAGACATTAGCTGCATGCTGATCAGCACCTGTGACAATGACAATAAAAAGTCAGAATAAGTCCTCAATAGGAAAACACACACACATAAAAGTCAGGAACATCATGTATTAAGTGGCCTGCCTCACAGGGTAACCAAGGGTGAATGAGATTAATATTCTCATAACCCTTCTCAAACAAAAGCAGTTCACAAGACAAAATAAATGAAGGGGGGGGGGGAAGGTTCCCTTTACCAAAAGGGTTCATGATCTTAAAAAAAAAAAAAGGGTACAAGAGAGACACTGGCAAACAGTCACTGGAAAGGACGCAATGGTGGGATGCATAGATACAGTTGCTTCCCCCACCCCGAACATAAGAGAACCACCACCTACGTCCCTCTTTTTCCAAGTTTGCTGGGTAGTTTGTTTTTAACCAACAGTAAACTCTTTACAGCAGGGGTGGGGAACCTATTTGCGGTGTGGGGCCATTTCCCCATTGGGAAAATTGGCTGCGGGCCAGCCGATAGACTGGCCGAAATTTTTGCCCCCCCCCCGCAAATTTGACACATACCCCGCGAATCTACCGTTCTAAACCGCCCTCCCTCCCACCCACCCATGGACCACTCTCCCTCCCTCCCTCGGACCACTCTCTCTCCCTCCCACCCACCCACGCCTGCTTACCTGAGGCTCCGGGCGGCGGCGGCGGCGGCAACTGCCGCCGCCTTCCCGCGTCAGCTCCAGTTTAAATCGGCCTTTCTGCAGCTGCGCAGATCGCCGTTGAGGCTGAGAGGGCAATCTCTCGGCCTCAACGGCGATCTGCGCAGCTGCAGAAAGGCCGATTTCAGAAGGAGGAGGCGCCGAGGTGACGTGTCACCTCGGCGCCTCCTTCTGAAAGCGGCCTTTCTGCAGCTGCGCAGATCGCCGTTGAGGCCGAGAGGGCAATCTTCTGAAAGCAGCCTTCCTGGACCTGTGGAGAGCGCCGCTCTGCGCAGGTCCAGAAAGTCCGCTTTTAAAGGGACTAGGCGGGTGGCGGCGGTGGAGCCTCCGGTCCCGCGGGCCGGAGGTTCCCCACCCCTGCTTTACAGAGTAAAAACCCTTATGGAAATTAATGAAGGGGACAGCAATTAGAAGATGTTAGAAGATGGCATCTTTGGCTATTCTGTGTCTTAAAAAAACCTATCAATAATTATACAAGCCATATCCTATGAAAAGGAGTCAAACAAGTAAACATTACAACCCCACAACATCTCTTAGCCCAATCTTCTTTGTACCATTCAGCAGTGAATAGAAAAAGGACAAGATTCACATCTCTGTTTACGGTATCAGAACCTCTGACTGATGGTAAAGCTGGCAAATTCTTAACAGCGAGCAAACTTGAAAATGAATTAATTCTCTAATTAGATAATCACTTTTATCCTATTTGCTTGACTGCATTTATATAAAGTTCCTTTAATAACTGTTCTCTGGTACACTATACTTGAACATCTGTTTCTAATTCCCACTGGAATGCTATATTATGTCACCCTAATAACTTGAGCTCTCTCTCTCTCTGTCCTGTCCATGTTTAGAAAATAGGAACCACCATGTTAAATGGAGGACAAGCCCTGTTTTCCCATTCAATATTTAGCAAAAATGTTCTTTGTTTTCTAAAAAAGCAAAATGGAAAAAACAAAGAACAATTACTTTGAGAATTGAATTGTCCTGCCTTGTGTTTTTGGTATCATAACCTTCCAGTAGACAGCGACGAGTGGTATTTCCTGATCCAGCGAACTCTGCCAGGTTGAGGTCTGCAAAACCCAGCTATAGAAGAGAGAGAGAGAGAGAGAGAGATAGTACAGTTACAGAACAAATAAGAGATTCAACAGTTTTAGACTTCTTGGTATTCATACTTAAAACAAATCAAAATCAGAAAGGCCAGCTATAGGGACTAACTCACTGAAGTAACACACCCACGCTTTCTTGGTGCTATGTAACCAGTTCCTCTAAAATTATTTGCGATATCCAATATAGAAATTATATTGACACCAGAAATTACAGGCACCAGAAATTTGAATGATTTCTACATTAAAAATTATATATAGTATAAAGGAAAAAGAGAAAGTATTTCATTGAATATTATTTTACCTTTGCATAAGCCTTCCCACCTTTCAGTTCCTGCAACAACAAATAGTTATGGCTTTATATTACTATTTCTTCAAGCAATGTTTTTGTTTTTTTAGGAGTTATCACTATGTACCTGTTAACTTTAGAAGTTAAACACACAGCACACATCATGTACATTTGCTATATATGTAGTACAAATATTACTCAATTTTGAGAAAGTTCACTAAAGTGTCTTATGAGGCTTTAAGTCAAGGAAACAAAATCATGGTTTTGAGCACCTCCAATAGTATCAACGTAATTAAAGAGAGTTAAGACAGGTAGTTTCTTCTTTTCATCTTTAGTCTGACTGAAGTAGGGTCAGAGAAAATAAGAGGAACTGAACAGTATCTTCACTGCCCTCTACCTTATCTCCAGTCTGAACAGGAATCTCAAGAGGCAAGAGTCGTGACCACACTCCAACTCTTCAAAACAGACATGGGCCCACGCTTTGCCAAGCCTGGACAGGCTATCATCAGTAATACAAACAGAACTGTTTGCACCAAACCCATTAGTGTCCTAATTCCCCTACTATGAGAAAGATGGCATTAGATGACATATAAAGACCAGCCCAAATTAAGTGAAGCAGGATTCTTAAAATGTTTGATGACAGGAAGAGACATGGATTTAAATATTGCAATTATTGCTTCTCAAGATTTACAATGGAACAGTCGGTCTATAAGTTGAAGGGCTACCTTTGCAAAAATAAAATATTTCTGCTCTTGGAAGGGTTCCCCTAATTTCCACCCAAGTCTCTTTTCAGAGTTTTTGAGCCCAATCCTATGCCTGTCTACTTAGAAGTCCCATTATAGTCAATGTGGCTTACTCCCAGGTAAGTGTGGATAAGATTGCAGCCTTTAACACTTAAGTGGGCTGGCCTTGAAGATGGATGTTAGAACAATCTATTGTTACCTGGCCACAGCATTCAAAATTAGACAAGCCAAGAACTCAAAACTATTAATGTTTTTCCAAGTTATCAGTTTTTGAAATATGTATACAGTATATTTTTAAGCCGTCAACAAGAGATTACTTGATATTTAGGCAGAATATAGAGAATACCGTTAACTGAAAACAAGATCAGTAGAAATGTATACTGGTCATATGACTATCAAAGAGTACATATTACTAGTTCTTTACAGGTGCACTAATCACAGCATAAAGTCCAATGAAAACAGGGGGTAAGAACTGCCATTTTTTTACCTTCCGTACAGATACTCTGCAGATGCAGGGATCCAAAACCCCTGAAGTTGCACTTGCGCTCATTTTACACATAAATAAGAACCTTTTCTTCCAGTGAACACAGTTAGCCTGCACCACTTCCCTGTAAATTCAATAAATTACAAATGATTACACACTGATAAGACAAATGGAAAGTTTTCAGAAAAGCAAAGAAGAAAAACAGCATTGAAAAGGAAACTGCTCAAGCTATCCATCTCTCCTAAAACCATTAAGTCCTTCATTTAAAATACCAATTGCGCTTTGAGATTATTTTCTATTGGCAAAATCTATCTAGCACAGTTTCTGTGCAATTTGCATGCGTTTTAATAGTGGTTGAGCAGGTGAATATCCAGAAGGATGTTCCTTTTAACACTGGTAGTAGGCAAAACATAGGGGCTGTTCAGATGTAATGCCAAACCATGGTTGGACATAAGAATGAGCCTTGGGCTTGTGTACTCCTTCCTCATTATACAAGGCAATTACTAATTTTGGATCCTGGTTTTCAGCAAAGCTGAGTTCATACAAATAGGTAAACTATGGTTTTGTGCTTACCCACAAGCCAGGATCACAAACAAGGATCAAACACTGAGAGGAGAGGACCAAGATAAACCTAAAATATCCTTTACAATCTGAGAAAGCTACACACACCCCTACAGGGCATCTTTCCCAAAGGATTGTTTTTTGCAGAGTTAACAACTAGCTTTTTACTCTCAGAGCAGAGCTTTTATTTTTGGAACATCTCATTTTCCCCAGCACTAAAATTTGTCACATCTGTGTTGGTGACAAGAATATTTACTGTAAGGATTTATATCCTGCCTTATCAAATCAAATATCAAGGCAGGTTACAATACATCTGATCACTGACAAATAATCCTGTCACTCTTTGAAAAGTAATCCTTGGTGGCTCTTGCTATTTTTATCTTGATCTCCTCTAGCAGCAATACTTTTGCACTAATTATTTATTGATTTGAAGGCTGTGCTTAAGCAGCTCTCTGCTTTAAAAATGTTGCCCAGAAGCAAACCCAGATTTGTCACGGAGTGCATCTAATCATAGTCCCCTCTCAAGTGTAACAGTACAATACCTGTGTATGCCTCAGTCAGACTTAAATGTAAAACAGATAAGTTCAATGCAGGAAGACTTTGTACAGACTTCTCTTTTCATTTTAATAATGCTTTTTCTTGGTGGCAAAAATCCGATCTAAATGGACTTTATTTTATACAAAGATTGTGGTTCACATACAGGATAAAAAGTCATGTAAAACTCCAAAAAATATTTGTATTGTTAAAAACTAATTTAAAAACAATAGCTTGGATCACTACGTTTCATTCAATTCTATGAACTTCGTCAGGTGTGTGTCACTGAATAAAACGTAGTGATCCAGGCTATTGTTTTTAACTAGTTTTTACAATACAATTTTTTTTTGGAGTTTTACATGGCTTTTTATCCTGTATGTGAACCGCAATCTTTGTATATTACGGTCGGCCATGAGAGTCTCAGACTTTATTTTGTTAACTTCAGAAACACTAAATTCAAAGTCTCTTCTCAAATTCTAGGTCCCGATATAACCATGATGCACAGTTCAGTTTTCCTTAGACACTTGGCAACTTTCCACGTGCCCACTTTCTGACAGATTCAGATTCAGAACCTTTATTGGCATAATTAAACATACATAACATACAACATAGACATATAACAAGTAAAGGTGAAGAGTCCTAACCTAGCATACACTACCCATATGACTCGCACTGCGCCTCTTTACAATTAGCTTTAAGTAGGTTGCAACTTTTTCTGTTAATACAACATCTACACCCTGTAAAATAATCCGGATTTTTTCCTGATCCTCCCAACTCCACCTATTGGACAAGATCGGATATAAATATTTCTCACGTAGATCACTATACAGGGGGCAATAAAATAACATATGGTGCAGAGATTCCACACCTCCCACGGCACAAGAACAACATCTCTCCCTAGAGGGAATCCCTCTAAATCTCCCATAAAGTAACTCTGATGGCATGACATTACACCTTGCCAATAGGAAGGCCCTACAATCAGATGGGCATTTTAGGTGGTATAAATACTCTGCCCGTTGGCCATACTTAATAGGGATCTGATAATGAAGTGGTGAGCATGTCGTGTTGGCAGCATGCTGAACTTTCTGACTTTAACTAGGTTGCCTTGCCTGCACAGCCAGTGTTAGTATGCCAAGGATCTGTGGCCTACTAACATTGCAGAGGGAATGTCCAACGCCAGTTTAAATGGGAAGTCAGCCACGTAGAAAATTTTCTTAGTCAACCAGCATCATGTTTAAATCAGGCTGTGACTTCTTCATACTTGAAATGTTCAATGTCCTGCTATGAAGTAAATCCTACTTAATGGGCAGCCCAATCCTGTCTACAATTTAGACAGGCAGAGTAATTTAGACTGGCAGAGCACTGCTCCACCGGTCTAGGGTATCACAAATGTTTTGTAAAGCATGTTTGCAAACACCCTGGGTGTAAGCGGCGCCAGCAGAGAGGCTTGTGCCGCTCTTCCAGTGCCGCAGGATGGTGGAGTGCCACAGTGGGAAGGTAAGTCTCTGCCGGGCGGCGGCAGACCATGGGGAGGACGGAACGGGGCGCTCCAAGGGGGTGGGATTGGTTGGCAGGGCCCGGGAAGGGGGAGGTATTGGTCGGCAGTCTCCTCCGTCATATTCTATCCCCTTCCTGGGCCTGGCCACCGTTACACAGGGCTCTCGGACTTGTGCCAGCAAAATAGCCGGCGCACATCCAAGTAGCCCCATTGGGGCAGCTGGCGCATTACTCGGGGTAAAGGGACAAATGTTCCGAGAAGGCCTCCAACTGCATCGGGGCAGGACCAATTCTGCTCAGGATGCGGCAAGCACCTTATGTGTCCTGCTAGACAGGATTACACAGTAAATCATTTAGATCCTAAATTTATTTTAGAAATAAAGTTAGTACGATAGGTAATGTATACAACATCGCTTCTATCATACTTTCAGTTTGGGCTCTGGGTGTGTTGTTGGGGATGGGTTTGTCTTTTTGAAAAGCTTTTAATAAATTATTCCGACTTGAATTTGCTGGTAATCATGCACAAAACAGCACACGAATGCATACACATCAAAATCTATCCACCCACATACCAGGACCTTTGACTATGGAGACAAATAGAGACTGAGAAATGAAAACATCTGAAGAAAATCATGTTTAGAAAAAACTGAATAGTCAGTTTAGAAAAAAATAATAAAATAAAAACCATGTCTGGTTTCTCAGTACAGGCAGTCAGTTCCTAACAAACTGATATAATGAGGCTGCTGAAATCCAGGTTATAACAAGCAAAAAATTCAGGATCTGAAGCTAACAAATGTGACAGCAGCTATTGAGGTCAAAGAAAAAAAGCAGAGCTTTGTGTGCACACAGAATGCTTTGGAGAAATCTTTTGCTATGTAAGAAGCTCCTGTACATATCGTCCCCTTGTGTGCCAGAAAGGCATGCTATTCTGCAAGCCGTATTTGAAATTTGCATGGAAGTCCAAGATAGGAAAACACAGTACAGAAGTGTCCAGCCTGAATTCTACCTAAAAAATTAAGACTGCCTAGATAAATTTACTCTCTTTTTAGGGAACTGAAATGGAAACGTTCAACCTAGACACCTGTTAAAAAAGCTTGCATTACTAACCAGTACTTTTCACAGAGCAGATATTGTCAAGTTCTGTTACTACAGCCACTTGCAGCAGCACTACTCATTATAATTGCTGCGAAAACTGGTGTTTCCTCCACCGGACACATAATGTGTGGAAATATGCCATTTGCATAATTATTATTATTTACTGGATTGTTATCCTGCCTTTCTCTCCCACAGGGGAGTGATTTACCTTTAAGCACCCTTGTATAGGCATATATTATTTCCATACGTATATGGCGTAGAAACAACAGGGTTTCACCTGTCATATGTGGCATGTACAAGAATGATACAACTATTTTAGAGCCAGTATTGTTGTGGCAAGAAAAAAAATGAGAGAAGTCTAATCTTCATATCCTTCGATAAAAGGCCCATTCTCACAACTACTTCTGGTATGGTATCTGCTGCACGTTAGCGGAGAGCTGCAAAATAGGACATCCGGTCTTCCTCCCGATACACTCAAACAGCAGACCTATATAAATACACTAGGCTACAAACAATTTCCTTATATTGTATAGTATTTTTGCAAGGAAATGGCTGCAAGAATTGGTATTTTGAAGCATCACTTATTTCACAAAGACGCTTGAAGATACCATGGCACTCTGGCAACTCTGCTTGGAAGAGTTGCACAAGCCAGGACAGCACAAGCCTGGAAGCGCACAAGCCAGGACGTTGACTGCGCTCGGAAGGAAATATCTGGAGAAAGTTCCTCTCATAGAACAACATTTGAAAAATGGGGTTAATGACTAGCCTGCCTATGTAAACCATCTTGAGTCTGTAGCGAAAGGTGGTATATACTGTAAAATACCACCTAAATAAAGTCCCAATGTATATTCATTTAGAATTTTAATACTGGGTACTACTTTGCAAAAAAGTTCTCAAAGTGGTTTACATAGCAAGAGGAATGGGAAGATGGTTCCCTGTCCCAAAAGGGATCACAATCTCTTCAGTCTTATTGTGAACAGCTTCCTCTTCATTGTACCTTTTCTCTGCTGTGACAATTTGTTCAAACTGAAACCAGGCTATACTTTCTTAAATAATACTGTACTAGTACAAGCCTGTCAATATTTTGAAAACCATGTCACAATTAATTTTCATGATTTGCCTATAGCTGAAAAACATTCACAAATAAATCAAGGAAATACTGCAGCTAGAAATTCTGATGTTTACATTCTAATGCTGCAATCCTATATGCACTTTCCTGGGAATAAGTAGCCCCATTGAACATTGTGGGACTTCTTAGGAGACATGCATAGGATTGTGCTGTAAGATTCCTAAAGTTCTTCCCCGTCCCCTCTCCAAAAACTGTCTGATGCTCATATTGACTAGTTACCATGGAAGTGAACTGAAAGGACAGCGGACTTGGCAACTGTGCTAAAGAATATGTTGATGAAAGCTTTCCATTGTGAGTCAACTTCCTATGAACCTTAGACTGCAATTTTACCACGTATTATGAATACAGTCTTTAATGCTTGAGTAATCAAGACACATTGGGAAATAAGAGACTCAAAAACTATACTATGATGCAGCAGTTTTGTGACCATGCTCTTAAAAATACAAAACAAAAACAAAACACCCTTTCAGGCACTCCTACCAGGAACTAGTACTATGCCTTTTTGTTAATATTGTTTAAAACTGCTGCAAAATATTAGAAATAAGGAGGGAAGCCCACCTTGCAAGACTTGGGTCAGCTTTGGGAACTTACTCAAATGCAGCACAAGAAATTAATGGGGGCAAATTGAGGGGGTGGGGGAGAATGAAAACTTATGCAAGACTCATTTCCCAGGCTGATATTGAGTTCCCCATGCTTGGGCGGGGGGGGGGGGGGGAGAGAAAACTCTTGCAGTGATGTAACAAATTTGCACTTGGAGCAGGGTCGACATTGTAGTTTCCAAGACAAAAATCTGGGCATGATCCAGCCAGAGCTGAATATTAAATCCCAGTGACTTGGCTGGCTAAGATGTGAACACATGCTTAACTCTCCAGTTCATACCAACGGAACTTAAAGCTTGGCTGCATCATGCAGCAAGTTTTTATCACCGTGAAAAACACACACCTAAGCAGCCCCATTCCAGAGCAATAGCTGCATAAGCCTGCTGTAGAATAGTAAGAACATAAAACAGCGGAGTCCAATGGCACCTTAAAGATTAACCATTTTATTTTGACATAAAGATTTGTGGACCAGAACCACTTAATCAAATGAGTGGTTATGGCGCTTGTGTATATATTATAGATACAGATATACACACACACACTGATGGGTAGACAGAATTTTAAACAGTAAATAATGAGGCCAAAAGCTATAGAGTTCAAAGAATAGCAGTTACCGTATACGCATTTGGAGTCTGTACAGTACAGGAATGTGATAGAAGGCATCCACAACAGGAGTCAATGGTGATAGTACCAATGCATTCCTGCTATGCTAATTTAATACATAGAGAGGGACAATGACTTTCCGTAGTGAAAAAATACACTCAAAATATCTACTGGACTTCAACAGAATCAAATCTGTTAAATATACTCTAGTAGTTGAACAGTTTCATGACAGAGCCATGATTTATGGTAATAATATTAGTAACCTGAATTCACGATTAATAACTACTTAATTAAAATCAACCTATCAAGCAGGAGCACCTTATATGTACACTACCTTCTTCCTCATGTTGGAAAAAAAATATGAACTTTAGATACAAGAGTTACGGTGCAATCCTATGCTCTAGGTGCGACAGCGCTGGACCTCAGGGCCAGCGTTGAGTGTTGCAAATGTGCTGTAAAGCACGTTTGCGACTACTTGAGAGGAGGCAACACTGGCATGGAGGCCTGCGCCACCTCCCTGCCAAGTGGCAGGAGACCCTGTCGGATAAGTGCTGCTCTGAGCGGCGCAGGGCCTGGGGGAGGGCGGGAAGGGGGTGTAGCGGAGCAGGGGTGGGCCTGGGAGGGGGTGGGACCAGAGTCTGTGGCGGATGCCATAGCCTATCCCCCCTCCAAGGCCTCCAGCTGCTCGGATCTACGCAAGCTAAAGAGCTGGCGTAAAACTGAGTAACCTCATTGTACAGGCTGGGGGGTTACCCAGGATAAGCTGGCATATGCCCATTTACTTTTAGTAGACCTCTAGCCATGGCCTTCCCTGGATAAAATTCAGCGTGGGCCACATGGCCCATGCTAAAGAGCCTACGCCAGGGAAAAGGAGGATTGGGCTGCCCGTCATATTTAAGGCTGCACTCCTATGAATATTTACCTAGGACTAAGTCCCACTGAACATAATGGATCTTACTTCTGAGAAAACGTGTATAAAATTGTGCTGTTAGTCCCACTAAAATTAATGGCACTTAACAGCGCAATCCAGCGCAGAGAAATGCTGGAAGAACTACTGCTCTGCCGGTGTTGGGTGTTGCAAAAGTGCCATAAGGCACTTTCGTGACAGATGTGGAATAAGCAGTGCTGGTGCTGAGGCTGGCGTCACGGACTGCGCCGCCTGACACAGGTAAGACCTGCGGCAGGAGGGCATGGGACCAGCTGGTGTGGTAGGGGCGATTGGCCGGCCAGGCCAGAGAGTGGTGATAAGCGGCACACTACAGCCTTACATGGCCTCTCCGAATGTGCACCAGCAAAATAGCTGGCACATATCTGAGGGGGGCTACTGCGGCTTACACCAGAGGAAGGGACTAATCTCCCTTCCCCCCCCCCGGTGTGCCCCAACCCCACCGGTTTGGCCCTGATCCTGCTTAGGATGCAGTGGCCAGCCGTTTAGGGCAGCTGGTGCATCCTATGCAGGATTGCACTATGAGTTAGTAGCAACTAACTTGTCTCTTCAATTTCAACTGTGCTTTGTTATGATTAACTTTCTTTATATACAGCTCACTGTAAATGGCATTCTGCCATATGCCCCAATTCCCATCTGAAAGTAATAATTAAGCAGTCCAATTAGGTGAGACAGCATGACAAGTCTGCCGTCATACACATTTGCAAAAAGGAATACCACATATACAATTAGAGTTCAGCAGCAACAAAGCACTAATATTGCTCCAAGCAATGAATCAGGAAGTCCCCAATTTGAATCTTGCCTCTGCCATGAACTCAGTACATAGCTTTGGGCAAGTCTCTCTCAACCCTCCTATCTGCTGTACAGGGATAATACTCACCCACCTTACAGAATTTTGTGGCTATTATACTATAATTTACTGTATAGGAAGTACTTTTATAAATGCTATCATTACTACTATTTTCAGACATTGATCAAAGAAAGGTTAAGTCAGTTTGGAGAAAATATTTATTTCTATCCAGAAGCATGATTATGGGAGCACTGTGCTAAAATTAGTCATAAGCCAAAAGAAATAGATAAATTTGTCTCAGGCTTTATCATCTTCAGGGATGGGATTTTTGTAATACAATATCTCCAGAATTTTTCAGAAATTTATCAGAAAGGTAGCTTCCCTACTTCAATAAGATGAAACCTATCTGCATTTCACTGCTTTTTCAAGCTGAAAGCCAGTCATTAGAAATAAGTGTGTAATTTTAGGAGACCCATATGTAAAGCCTAATTACCGTATATACTCGCATATAAGATGATCTCGCATATAAGACGAGGAGCAAGTTTGAGTCAAAAATCCTGACATTTGCTATGACCCTTTGATAAGTCGAGAGTAAAACTTAAGGATTTGTGGAATTCTCTGAATTAGATACCGGTAATTTGGTCTGATTTTTCCCAGATGACTGGAGGCTGGAGGGTTGGAGGAGGGTGTGTGGAGGAAGAGAAGAGACTGGAAAGGGACTGTAGCCTGGGAGCAGAGGCTCAGAGGGAGCAGCTTTGCCACTCAGTCTCATCACAGTCACTATATTTTAAAGAGCCATGCTGCCTCTCGGAGGGGTGTGTGTGCCATTTGCAAAGATAACCCTGGGAGCTGCATTTTAAAGATCGTCCCTCCCACTCACTCAGACAAAACTCCCTTAAAAAAAGAAAAAAATGTATCACCGTGCTGCCACTCACAAACCAGCAATAGCAGTCAGAAAAAGACTACACCCACACACACACTCCCCCTCCAGCCACACCCACACCCACATTAATAACACTTTGAAGAAGCCTCCCCTGCGGCTCCCCCCCATTTGTTTTGAGAAGCCTCTCCCGCGGCTCCCCCCCCCCATTTGTCTAGCATGTGTTTTACTTTTACAAAACGTCTGCTTCTATGCCAGGGGTGGCCAAACTTACTTAATGTAAGAGCCATATACAATAAACTTCAGGTGTTTGAGAGCCACAATATTGAAGCAGCATTTAAATTCTTAAATATATTTACTCACCATGAACATTAAATTTATGTTTTAATCCAGTGGACTCTCAGTTTATACCTGGTAAATAATTATAAAGCTTGGAAACGTCTTATTTACCCTTTATATTAATTGTGATATAAAAAGGAGCTCAAACATATTTCCGAGAGCCGCACATTATATGTCAAAGAGCCACGTGTGGCTCAGGAGCCACAGTTTGGCCACCCCTGTTCTATGCTTTAACTAGCAGGGAAGCAGACAAACTGACTGGATGGTAGAGAAGCTCAGCCCAATTAACAGGAAGCAGGAACTGGAACTGCTTCCTGTTACTGGTAATTGCTGAGCCTCTCTACCATCCAGTCGGCTTGTCTGCTTCTGTGCTGCCATAGTTAAAGCATAGAAGCAGATGATTTGTAAAAGCAGGACACAAGCTTCTGTTGAAAAACAAAGGTAATGGGGTGGCGGTGGGGACATCGCGGGGGGATACAATGAAAGGAGAACATGCATTGACCCTTTGTTAAGACAAGGCAGCTTTTCTGCGTCTTTTGCCTTATACGCGAGTATATACGGTATTCGTTTATAGGAGATGAACAATTCTACCACACAATTTTATCATCCACACCATGCAGCCAGTTATGAATCTATCCTACAAGCCAGTCTTCTCCAGGACGGCTAGATGCAATGGTCCAGTAAAACAACAGGCTAGAACTTAGCACTAATGGAGCTATGGTCAAGTTTCCAACACCACTTCAGACAGTCTTGTGGACAAGTAGAGGAAAAAAAGACATCATTTCTTCTAATCATGTCTGGTTGCAGTTACTATTTTTAAAAGAAAACAGAAAGGCTGTTCAATTAACTCAAGCCAGAGAGATGGCAAAGATAGGAGGCTTTAAGAGCAAAAGGCTGCTAAGTGCTTCAAGTCATTAGTGCGTGAAAACCATCATCTGTTATTAATGAAGTAACAATGGTTCAGAGGAATGTTAAATATGTAAGGACAGGCTTTAGCTCCTTTTCATTCTCCATCCAGCACAATATTCTATTTTATTCCAGAGTGCAATGCCAGGTGTATTTCCATTCCGAGTTAAATGCAAACAATTCAGTGAAGGCAGTGATAAACAGGAGAACAGAGACTGTGACTCTCTCAGTTTGGTTTATATAAATAAAAGGTTCAGCAGATGAAAACAATTATTTGATAAAATGGATTTACAAACTCTCTTTCTAGCATTCACAGAACATAAGACCAACGTAACTTCAAACTGACAGCACTGAAGCCATTACTTGGTTTCTGTACAGGCGCTGAGGATTTTGTTTTGCATTACCTATACCACCAGTATTGCGCAAGAGCAGAGTTGACACAGTTCTGTTGCATATTATATGGCAGGAGGAATTCAGCCAAGTCCTTCACAGCTGTTTTTACTCTGCTGCATGGAATTAATCTAAGCTATTTTGCCAGTAAAATGAGCCTCTGACACAGGAAATAGCATGAATTTTCATACTTTTTACACTAAAAAAATGCAGTGTAGTTTTAAATGGAACTGCATATTTCAAAAAATGAACTGCTAAGTATCACATATATACTACAGAAAACAGAGTTAACAGCCCAATCCTGCTCTAAAGATCTGCCGGGTGGCCAAAGCTGCCCGTTGAATCCTGATCTCCGCCGCAGGCAGCCTGCAGCAAGCAGCCCGCAGTGGAAAGTCTACTCAGGAAAGGGGACACTCCCTTCCCCGAGTGTAATTGCGGCTGGGGTTGATAGGCCTCCTCGGATTTCAGCTAGCAATTTTGCTGGCAGTAGTTGGAGGAGGCCATGTAACGGCTCAGCCGCTCGGCGGGGGTCAGGATACGGCAGAGGCAGATCCCCACCCCCTCCACGATCAGCTGGGCCTATCAGCCCCCGCCGTTCCCATCCACATCCCCCCCCGCTGGATCCTTACCTGGGTCCAGCGGTGGGCTTGCGCCGGTCTTCCCTGCTCGCGAGTACTCGCAAATGTGCCTTATGGCACGTTTGCGATGTCTTCGGACGGCGGAACACTTGTTCCGCCAACCGATTTTAGAGTAGGATTGCGCAGGAAGTCTTCTAGCAAAAAATAAATGGCAAGCAGGTTCTATTTACATATTTGTAAATACGTCTTACACTATACACATATAGTGTACATACAGTGGGATGTACTATCTGCGGGGCCCCAGGGATCCATTCCGGACCCCCCATGGATAGCGAAGATCTGCAGATAGCAGGGTTCACAAAAAAAGCTTAAAAGGGGGGAAGCCCCCCCAACCCCATTTTACCTTTTAAAAGTCCAACTACTGCGTTTCCAAGGCTGCACAGGGCTTCTGCAGCCTTCCCAACCCACTTCCGGGTTGTACAGAGGTTCTTCCCCCCCACCCAGTCTTGTCCGAGGGTGCATTCTGGGACAGGGGTGGGGTGTTTCCCAGTGTCCTGTTAAAATGAGAACTGTTGCCAAGAGACTTTGAAGATGTTTGTTGCCATGAGGCTTTTTGAAATGGGTTGTGAGCAAGAATGGAACATGTGCCAAACTGGACTGTATGACACAACGCGAGGGTCTGCCACTTATGTTCCTGCGCCATGAGCCATGCTGTAAGGATTTCCCCAAAGCCAGAAGTTGAGCCAAGAGGGAAAGAAGCCCTGAGCAGTAGCCTCCATTTCACCATGTGTCCAAGCCCTCACAAACTCTACTCTGCATTTCCCCCCCCTCACCGATATGCTAAATATGTTCCTGGGAGAAGACAACAGCCAGGCCACCTGAAATGTGCTAAATATGCCAGTGAGCTAAATATTCTTGTCCTTTTCACTGAATGTGCCATCAATTGTGCATGCATATAGTTTTGTATGATGCGTTCCTTAAAGCAGTGGTTCCCTATGGGCACCGCAGCGAACTCACGGGCGCCACAGGATATCCCCAGTGGCCTTACTGGTTTTCCTGGGTGCCGCCATCTTGAACTGCACATGATCTCACACAATTCAAGATGGCAGCACCTGGGAGAGCCGGGCAATGGTGCCACCATGACAGGGTGCTGTGCAGGAAGGGCGCCGTGACCGCAGTAAATTTGGGAACCACTGCCTTAATGTAATCCTTCCCACCCACACCCTGAACATGAAAGAAACTGTGGATGTAGTAATAAGAACATAAGAAGAGCCCTGCTGGATCAGGCCAAAGGCCCATCTAGTCCAGCTTCCTGTATCACACAGTGGCCCCACCAGATGCCTCAAGCCGGAGCTACACTACAGGCAGAGGCTCTGCCGCCGCCTGTGCCTCCGCCTCCGCGCTGGAAGCGGGGGAGTGTCTTCTTGCCTGTTGTCTCTCCTGTTGTCCCACCTTCTTAAGAAGGTGATTGGCTGCATGCCAATCAGTACTATCTCCACTCTCCTACGATTGGTAGGCTGCAGTAGATCCGCGAACCGCCCCCTAGCTCTGCGTCCCCGCCCCCTGAAAAATAGAACTCCAGCTTGAGGTACGCGCCGGCCGTGCGGAGGTCGCGGCGGCTCCGCCTGCTTCAAAAATCAGGTCAGAAGCTCCGCGACGTGTGTAATGTAGCTCTGGCTTCAGGGAGCACACAGCCAACAAGATGACCTATTTCCTGCTGCCACTCCCTTGCACCTGGCACAGAGAAAACCTACTTCTAAAACCTACTTCTAAAGCCAGGAGGTTGCTTATGGCTTGTAACCTGTGATGGTCTTTTCCTCCATAAATCTGTCCAAACCCCTTTTAAAGGCATCGAGGCCAGGTGCCATCACCACATCCTGTGGCAACGAGTTCCACAGATTAATTACACGCTGGGTAAAGAAATATTTTCTTTTGTCCGTTCTAACTCTCCCTCCACTCAATTTCCCTTTTATGTCCCCTGGTTCTGGTGTTGTGCGAGAGGGAGAAGAATTTCCCTCTATCTACTCTCTCCATCCCATGCATAATTTTATACGTCTCAATCATGTCCCCCCTCAGGCGCCTTTTTTCCAGACTGAAAAGCCCCAAACGCTATAGCCTTTCCTCATAAGGGAGGTGCTCCAGCCCACGAATCATTCTGGTCGCTCTTTTTTGCACCTTTTCCAATTCAACTACAGGGGGGCCGCCGTATCCACAGGGGATACGTTCCAGCCCCCACCGTGGATAGGGGCCCCCCGACCCCCCCGCAAGCCTGCGCGACCCCCGCAGGCCTGCGAGACCCCCCCAAGCACTTACTTTTAACAGAGAAACCTCCGTGTTTTTCTTCAAAAGTTACGAGGCTGTAGCTGCTTTGCAGGCCTGACCAACAAGACTTAGGTGATAGCTAGAGTCTCGAGACTAGCTATCACCTAAGTCTTGTTGGTCAATCCTGCAAAGCAGCTACAGCCTCGTAACTTTTGAAGAAAAACACGGAGGTTTCTCCGGCTAAAGGTATGTGCCTGGGGGGGGGGGGCGGATGCGACTCCCCACACCTTCCCCAGCCCCAGGCACTTATGTTTAGAAGAGAAACCTCCGTGTTTTTCTTCAAAAATCCCTGCAAAGAAGCTGCAAACTCGGGACTTTTGAAGAAAAAAAATGAGGTTTCTCCTAAAAGTAAGTGCGGGGGGGGGGGCTGTGGAGGGTGCGGGGGGGATTCCTCATCCATGGATAACTGAAACCGTGGATGAGGAATCAGTGGATACGGGGGCCCCCTGTATATCCTTTTTGAGGTGTGGTGACCAGAACTGGACACAATACTCCAGATGTGGCCTTACCATCGATTTGTACAAAGGCATAATGATATTGGCCGTTTTATTCTCAATCCCTTTTTTAATGATCCCGAGCATGGAATTGGCCTTCTTCACAGCCGCCGCACACTGGGTCGACACCTTCATTGACCTGTCCACCAGCACCCCAAGATCTCTCTCTTGATCCGTCACAGACAGCTCAGAACCCATTAGCGTATATGTGAAATTTTGGTTTCTTGCCCCAATATGCATCACTTTGCACTTACTTACATTGAAGCACATCTGCCATTTTGCTGCCCACTCTCCCAATTTGGAGAGATCCTTCTGGAGCTCTTCACAATCCCTGCTGGTCTTCACCACCTGGAAAAGTTTAGTGTCATCTGCAAACTTGGCCACCTCGCTGCTTATCCCCAACTCCTGGTCATTGATGAATAAGTTGAAAAGCACCGTTTCCAAGACCGATCCTTGGGGCACACCGCTTTTCACCTCTCACCATTGTGAAAATTGCCCATTGACTCCCACTCGCTGTTTCCTGGTCTTCAACCAGTTCCTAATCCACAAGAGGACCTGCCCCCTTATTCCCTGACTGTGGAGTTTTCTCAGGAGCCTTTCATGAGGGACCGTGTCAAACGCCTTCTGAAAATCCAGATATATAATATCCACGGGTTCGCTCGCATCCACATGCCTGTTGACCTTTTCAAAAAATTCTAACAGGTTTGTGAGGCAAGACTTCCCCTTGCAGAAGCCATGCTGACTCTCCCTCAGCAGAGCTTGTTCTTCTATGTGTTTTAAGATTTTATCTTTAATTAGACTTTCCACCATCTTCCCTGGAACAGATGTTAGGCTGACCGGCCTGTAGTTTCCCGGGTCCCCCCTCCTTCCTTTTTTAAAGATTGGCGTGACATTAGCTATCCTCCAATCCCCTGGCACAGTGGCCGTTTTAAGGGACAAGTTGCATATTTGGGTCAAAAGGTCAGCAACTTCATTCTTGAGTTCCTTCAGAACTCTTGGGTGTTATCCATGTACAAATCAAGGAAACCTGCTAAACCTCTGTACGTTCTACCTAAGTTTCCTAGATCTGAATGCTTTGGAGTATGATTGAATTGTTGCGTATGTATGACTATCTAGTAAATACTGGAAAGTAACCACGTGTGTCCTCAATATTATTTAAAATGGAATTCTGTGGCTGGACTCTGGTATACACAGGTATCAAGATCCCTGAACATATACCAAATTGCTATATTTTAAGCTATTCCCCTAATAACAAAGGCAATTTAGCTAACAGGGGGAAGAGCCTCCCTGCGACCCAGAAATGGATCGGGAACGCTGCAGAAGTCCCGTGTAGCCATGGAAATGAGGTGGTTTGACTTTTAAAAAGGTAAAATGGGGCTTTCCCCACCCTTTTTTAGTGTTTACATTTGCGGGTCCCGAACCCACAAATAAAAAGGGGCTACTGTACTGTAGTGTACAGTGTTTGTTCTTTAAGAACAGGAAATACAGTAACAGCATGAGCAGAAAAAACTGACCTAGTCAGAATCTTCACTCCTGCAATTCAAGGAGGATTTTTTTAAGAACACCCTGAGGATTACGTTTGTAGTCCTGCAGACAATTTACAACCAAAGTCATACAACACTAACATTATGTTTTTGCTCAATTTTTTCCTCTATTACCATACTTGGGGAGAATATGATCTTTCTACTTCCCAGTTCTTCTCAAGAACACTAACTACAGTTAAACTTTAGCCATTCTTCTACACCCATGATGGTAGAACTGATTTTTCCAGTCTTCCATTGTATAGTTTAATGGTTGCATAGCAACCTGTCTGTATCTCAGACAGATTAATCTACATTACAGTATTGTGATTTTGTGTAAGATTTACTATGCCAGGAAACAAGTACTTATAACTGCTGGGCAAAACCAAGTCATAAAATAAAATTGTCAGCACTGCAGAACACTATGCAGTGACTGCTTCTGACATTACTTTTCCCTACTTGTATTTTGAATCTTCATGTGGAAAACTAAAATGGCAGAAGATCAATGTCTTTAATGTGCAAATGGTCAAATGAAATCCTGAAATCTATGAATAGAGAAGTCACTTTAACTTCCCAAGTTGTGCATTTCAGACTTCTATCTCACCATTTGCACATGCCAAAGGCCATTTTCCGTATAATGTGGCAGCAATCCCTGATCGGTTACCAAGTGTACACTCGGAATGCACACTCAGGCCAGGTTCAATCAGGGACAGTGTTTTGGGTAAGCTGTGCGGCCACACAATTGAAAACCGAACTCTGCGCAGTTCAGAGCTTGGCTGAACTGAAGTCGGCAGCAACATATGAGGTCACCGCCAAACACCAGAAGACGTTGCTGCACCACTCTGCAGCAACTGAAGGGGTTCGCGCAGTCGTCCCCCCCCCCTTGGGGAAATATAGCTCTGAGAACTGTGATTTATTCAAACCACAGTTTAATCCTGGTTTGTTTTACCTTACTGTGGTTGAACTAAACTAAAAAATGCAACAGTCTGATCACTAAGAGTGGAAACAAAAGAGGAGCACAAAACAGCACATGCACAAAGGAGAAGGAGAAGGCGCATGTGAGCCTGAAACTTTCCGAGACTCGTCCTCATAGCAGAAGACCATGGTTTCCCATTACTTCTGAACTGGGCCAATGAATTCATGGCTCAGCTGGCATTTGAAGCCAGGTCTCTCAGGCCCAATTACAATATACAAGGCAGTAGATCACGCTGACTCAGTGAGAATGCCAGAAAAATGAGAAGAACCTAAGACAAGCCCTGCTGGATCAGGCCAAAGGACCATCTAGCCGAGTATCCCATCTCCCACTGTGCCAATCGGATGCCTTTTGGAAGCCAGCAAGAGGAAAAAGCATAACAATCCATTACTCTCCTGAAACTAGTATTCAGAGGCAGGCTGCCTCTGAACCTGGAGGTAGCACAGGATAAATTTAAATAATTACAACAGCCTAAGAATTGGCTACTTTGTATTTATGAAATCCACCCACTCTTTAATGAAAATCCCAAGCAGATAATTCATCTAAAACAGAAAGTCATTAAGTTTGAAGTTTATACTTGGAGTGTTGCTGTCACCCCCCTACAAAGTTAAAATTCAGCACTTTACTATAGTATATTCTCATAGCTCATCCAGCACATATACATTGAACTGCAGAGTTATTTGTTTGATGCAAGAATGCTCTAATTGTTCTTTGCTCTTAACAAGTTCACAATGCATAACAGTTAGATGTGGGAGTCAGCATAGCAAGACAGCCTGAATGATGGAGTGTTTTATTGCAACAACCATGCTGCTCAGTATGTAAAACAAGGTTTATGGTAACATGGGTTAAAAAATCCTCTATATACAACTCTAAGGCTAGGAACAATTGTGAAAATAATAAGACTGGTTTCCAGGGAGCTTCAAAGTGTGAATTTTGGAAGAGAGGTGGTGTGCAAGGTAAGTAAGGTGGCTTTATTCATCAAATGCATCTGGCAGATGAGGTTAGCAAGTGCATTCCACATCCTTGCAGTTCTTCTAGTTCACCTGCCCACTTGAAGACAGATCTAGGACGGAAAGAAGTTTGAAAAGGCAATTTGGAAGATACTAGTATTGTGATGGGATATTAGGAACAGAAAGTTTACATGTCTGATGGGAACAGATGTGTGTGGGGAATAATTGCCTTTCTTACGGAGACTTATTGGATAAATACAAGAAACATAAGAAATTGGAGAAAAATTGGAGACATGTTGGATAAAGATTTGTATCTCTCTTGGGAGAATGAGGGAAAAGATTTTTGTAGGAACGTTTGAAAAACAGATTTGTGTAAACCTGTTTGGACAAAGGAGGAAGTGGCAGGAGGGGGGGGGTAATGAAGAAATGGCACCCAGCCCTGTTGCAGGAAAAGATTTCTTGTGCAGCTATATTTTTTGAGATAAATGGAGGGAAGAAAGATCAGTGAGACATATTTAGAGAGGGGTTTCTAATTTTGTTGGGAGTTAAGACCGTCTTGCAGGGTCAAGGTAAGTGACTAGACTAGAGAGAACATGCATATTCTGGAAGATATTTGGAGAGAGATTTCCAGTTCCAGATGTCTGACATTCAGGGACATTTGATATATCTTGGGAAATGGTGTTTTCTGCTAATGTTTGAAGACAACGTTATGCAAGTCTATTGAACAGAGGCCTCTCATTCTGCTATATGAATAGATGCACTGCAATCAGAGCCCAATGAGTTTATATGACAACAGCAGATTAATGTACAGAATTGGATCTGCCAGTGAATCCCTACAAAACAAAGTGATCATGACAGGGCATTTAAAATACAGCAAGGACAAGGGAAGAAGAGCTAACTCCTCTGCCATGCTTTTTTAGCTGTTCTCCGGAGGAGACTGCCCTAACCTCCTGCTGCTTGAGACAGCTCACTAAGTGCCATTCCCCTTATCTGGGGGATACCAGCAGCAGCCTCTGCCACTCCTCCTCGAAAAGAGGTGGCAGATGAAGCATGGAGGAGAGTGGTGGGCTCCCCACTCTTCCTTGAAAAGGAAGAGGGGAATGCAAGAATGACAGAAGGGGCCTTCTAACCAAATACAGCCCAAGGCAATTGGGTGAGCCCTGCTGCTGAGGCTCCATAATCAGAAGTGGCCCTCGGTGGGAGAAATACGGCTTTTTAGAAGTTGCTTTGCACAGAGAAAATGAACACATACAGGTTGGGCTTTCCCATCTGGCTTGCCTACATTGTGCTTTAAATAACCTCTTTTGCACCAGCTTTCTATGGCAGGTGCCATAGAAATTCCAGGTACCAGGTCACCATGGTTATTTGAAATTTCTACATGGCACCTAGGGCATGGCTGAAAGGCTGTGACTGAGGGGCAGGTTACTGTAAAGTGTGATGGCTCTGCTGCCTCAGCTGCTGAAGTGGTTGCGGTTCAATCGGGCAGGCCTGAGATGGGGGCTGCAGCAGTAAGATAAGCAACAGCAGCAGCAGCAAGAACTACCAGACTGAGCCTCTCTTAATCTTTGCTCTAGTAGGCCCCCCCACACACACCAGCTCTGGAAAGGAAGGTGGCAAGGGGAGGAGAGGAGTGCTTCTTTTACAGCACATGCCTACTCAGAAGTAAGCCCACTGAGTTCAATGGAACTTACTCCTAGGTAAGCAAGTATAGGACTGCAACCTTAGTGTTATGAATTTTAAGATTTAAAAAAAATATTGATATAAAGGCTTTGATCAAAAATAATTACATTTCTTTGCCTGCACACTGACATCTGTCAAGTTCTCCTACTACCACAGGGGTTGGAAATGTGCTTTTTAATGCTTGTTCATATGTAAAATCTAATTTATACCATTTGCTGAAAAATACATTTGGCAGCTAAATGTTTAGGTTGGCTCCTAGATTCAAAGCAAATTTGTCAAGCCCTGGATAGGGAATAACCACAATCATACTTGTGCTCTTAGCCAAACACAAGAGAACCAGAAGCTACCAGTATGATGTGGCTACATATGTATTCTTGGATTTTAAAAACAAACCTTGTAGTTGGGATACTTCAGTGCTGCTGTTGTTGTATATCCGGAACTGTTAGTGAAATCCCATTAATGTCAATTCATTAGTAAGAGACATTTTTTGCATCTCTGCATACTGTACTTGCTCATGCTGAGAAATATTTAAGAATTTGAAAGGCTGCTATCGTGAAAATAGAAGTCATTGCCAACTGAGGTGTGCCACATAGCCCCCAGCTGTGTAAAGCTTTTCCTTATGGTTTTGACAATGTTATCCACATCACTGCAAAATGCAAGAATAGAGGAATTGCATGGTGTGGTAAAATCACTGGAACTCTGTAGATAATTGTTTCATGTGCACATAGAACAGCAGGTGGAGTGGCCGCTACACGGTTATGCTTCTAACCACCACCCCGTTGGAATTTTGTGTGTACAAAATACTCGCAATCTGTGATCCAATAGTTTAAATGTTGTATTTCTCCATGAGAACACTTATTGGAGAAGATCAGAGTTTGTATGTCAGATTGGCTACCAAGTCTGAGGTTTTTATTTTGTTCGGTCATGTATGGCTTAATACTCTTGCTGCAATCAACTAGAGTTTTCTACTACGCCTGGCCTCTTGGTGTGACACACCAATGATTTCTGCTCTCTGCCGACGACGACATATGGCAGATGGGTTAGTGCACAAGAAATTGTTTTTTTTAAAATAACTTTGTATGCTGCTCTTCTGGTCTCATCCAGCCCCAAAAATATTCAATTGTTTACACTGGTGTTTTTTAAAAAGATATTTTGGAGGAGTATTTTAAGATCCAATATAAAAAAAGTCCCCAATATCAAATCTCAGCATTTGTGAAGGAAGTTTCAAGTTTTGTGTTGGAGTCAGATATGAGTTTGGCAGCAAGAGAACTGCCAAGTTCTACGCAAATTAAAACAAGCATTCAATGGAACTTACTGAGTTCAATGGAACTTACTCCTAGGTAAGCAAGTATAGGACTGCAACCTTAGTGTTATGAATTTTAAGGTTTAAAAAAATTACTGATATAAAGGCTTTACAGGAGATATACAGGAGGGTTCCAGAGGGATATACAGGAGGGTTAAGTTCTTCCCTCAAGAGTTGTTACTAGTTCTATTGAAAGACTAGGCAAGTTGTGCATACCTGCATATTTGGGAACTAGAGTAAATTATGGACATCACTGAGGTGGTAGAGTTGTTGTTGGGGGGGGGGGGGTTCAAATCTGCCTGGAAGCCACACCCTCTAATCTAAAAGCCAGACAATAAATCTCAGAGATCAGATAAGGACAGGAATGTGATTATCTAGTAGTGAGGATAGATGCACTCTGCACATGCTCAGAAAGATGCACTCTGCACATGCTCAGAAATAGTCTTCATTATTGCTTTACAAATGATGTTCCAGAAGCAATCAGCTCTGGCACTGAAAACAGCTGAGCTGCAGCTCACTTGGGTTCAGATTTTACACCTAGTTTTGAGAGAGGAATGAGGAACTCTGCCTCTCCGTGGTGACGGGAATGAATACATTTTGCAAGCAAGGAAGGCTACCTATAACATCACCGTCCTAAGCAGTACGCAACAAGAATTTTTCAACACTTTACTAGAGCAATACTATGCATGTTTACTCTGAAGTAAGTCCCACTGTGTTCAGTGAAGAGTTCATGAAATACCACAAAATACTCTTATCTGAGTGAGTTCACAACTTCCAGAGGGCTAACCAACTGGGTTTGTCTGTTGCACCAAAACAAACAACAAGCCTCGCAGCACCTTAAGGACTAAGTCAATTTACTTCAGCAGATGGACTATAGACTTGCCTCTCTTCAAGGAAGTGGGCTGCAGTCAACGAAAACCGAGGGAGAAATAAACTGCTTCGTCTTTAAGGTGCTAAGAGACCGTTTCGTAGGAGCGCGTTTGCTGTGACAGACTCGGGCTGCAATCCTATTCCCACTTTCCTGGCTGGGTGTAAGCCCCACATTGAACATAATGGGATTTACTTCCGCGTAGATGTGCTGCATAGCCTAGGCTTGTGCTGCTACACGTCTGCCCCGCTGGGTCTCCTGGCCAGGTTAGCGGCTCTCAAAGCAGCGGGTGGATGGAGGCTGCCTGTCCCTACCTGGAGGACTCTCCGTTGAAGCTGCCGCCGTCCAGCAGCCGCACCTTACAGAAGAGGATCCCGTTGACGAAGGGCACCGAGGAGAGCTCGTCCAGCTCCAGCTCCACGCGAAATTTGAACTTCTTTTTCTTCATCATCATGAAGGCCATGGGCGGGGGGAGAGGGCGGAGAAGAGAAGTAAACAAGCAGCCGGCTGCCGGCAAAAGGACGGCGGGAAGCCCCCGGGCACCGCCTGCGGCTCAGGGGCTAACCCCCTGCCGGCCCTTCCATTACCACCACAGTCGCCGTTTCTTCGGCCCTTGTGAAAGAGAAGAAGCAGCGGAGAGGGGAAAAACGCCCGCCCGCGCACTCTGCCTCCACCTCAGGCAGACGGCGCTAGAGCTGCAACGCGGCTGCCCGACACCCGTCTTCTTGAGCCCGCCCGAGTAGCTGATACGGCAGCAGCCGCCTGCCTTTCAAACCAGCGCGCCTCCCCCCCGCTGCTCAACGAGATGCCGGGATGGCTCCTCTCCGGCCGCCAGTCACAGTCACGAGGGAGTCGTGGGCTGGCGGCTTCCATCTCCCCTTTTGCTGCGCGGGCGCCCCCAGCGGTTCCTGTAGGCGTGCAAGGCTGGAGGGGGGAAAGGGTGGTGCGGGAGGGCGCGTCTAGCAAGGAAGGCTACTGTTGCTGGGCTCTATCTCCGGATATAGCCCCGACCCTGTCTTCTGCACCTCACCTCGTTACAGTGTTTTTATTGCACGAGAAAGTTGGTGTGTTTGGGAGGAAAGCAACACGTATTGAATTTATATAGCAGCGCTCTTCCTCTAAACAGCGCATATTGCTCTTGCCCTCTACCCTTTATCCACAGAACAACCCTGTGAGGTAGGACTGTCCCAAGGTCAGCCAGTGGGCGCCGTGGCTGAGGGGAGATCTGAATACAGGCCTCCCAGGTCGTTGTCTGCCACATGAGCTGTTGTTAGACACCCCTCTCCAAATAAATAATTTTTTTAAAGATGGCAACCCTACAAACCCCAAGAGGAGCAGAGTGATTCTCATTTACACAAGTTCATCCCTTTGTATTTTCTCCTGTTAATCCAAAAACAATCTTTTTTAGATAGGAACCTTTATTGGCATCAAAACAAAAACAAACATAGCATATAACACTTAACACATATTTATATTACAAACATCTAAAACAAACAAAACTACAAACACAACAAAATTACAGCTTAAACATTATAGGGAATACTATCAGCTTTACGTGCTATAATGATTGTATTAAGTTAACAAAGGCTGCCGATCTTTCCATTACCTCATCCATCTCCATCGATAAAAGGTAACATACTACCTCCTGATCTGCCCAGCCCTGGAGCTTGGCTAATATAGGGCCTAAATGTTGCTTGCAAGGTGCCTCGTGGAGTGGGCAATACAAAAACATACGTAATAATGTTTCTACACAACCAAAAACAATCGTTCCCCCTTCCCTTCCCACATTCCCAGTCCCATATAGATAACAATTCATCCATTCTTCAAAAGGGGCTCATCCTTGTACCACGTTTCCACCACCTCAGTTGTTGCACATACAGAAGAATGGCCAAAAGTGAACAACTCAGAGCATAAAACAATATATTTTCTGGGCACAGCGCCTTCTTTCCATCTGAGATATTTTTGCATTATCAGATCAGTGACTTGGAGAAATTTCTTTCACCCCCTTCTTATAACCTTCTCAGCCCAAAACCATGGCAGACGTGTAGACTTCTTAATGTATTAAGGACCTTCAAACAAGGAGAAATGTCTTAAAATAGCAAGAGGCTCACTATTTTAAGCATACTCGGCTAAAATACAGCATATTAAGACACCAACTGCTATCAATGTTCATTTAATGTAAAAGATTACCGCCATGCAAAAAAGTCAAAGAAGCCTAGTGTTTGAATAATATACTGGGCAGCAATCAAGGAAATACTTGTGTCTAATAAAAGTGTAATATTCCATATACACAGTTATTTTCAGTAGGTTAATTATGTATACCTTATGTCAGAGTGAATACCAGATTATTTATCAATCTAGCTAGATAAGAAGCCAGTTCCAAATACTGACATATACTTAAAGTTATTTATTTATTTAAAGAATGTATACCCTGCCTTTCTTCTGATAGGGCAACCAAGGTGGCTTACAGAATTAAAACATGTTAATACAAAGTACTGTACAATAATATAATTAAAAACAAAGCAATTAAAACAGACAAGCACTTTTGTCCCCCCCCTTTTTTTTTGCTTTAGTAGGATGTAGCTCTGGGGTGGGTGTGTGTGTGTGTCAGGATGAGCTCCTGCACTTCAAAATGTACCACTGCATCACTGATTGGGAAAAGTAAGTGCTGCACACAGTGAGGGTAGAAGCTGCCTCCCCCCCCCCCATGGGTGACCCAGCCTGACAGAGACTTCCTCCTACTCTATGGGTCCTTGCACTAAACAAGCTCTCTGTCTGCACACACAAGAATAATAATGGGCATTTTACCAGTTTCACAATAATGCAAAAATAAAAATTTTGGTAAAAAAAAAAAATATTGGTCTCTTCAACAAAAATTTGACATGGCTTCTTTACCCATACCTCCGATCTCGCTGCAAATTGTAACAAGCCATGGAAACCTGCATACAACAGTTTCACAATAATTATGTGCTATGAGTAGGTTTGCCAGAAAGATTACAAAGGTTGCATCTGTCTCTAGCTGAGCTGCAGCTGCAAAAGAGGCTTCTCCTGCCGTTCTCCTTCCTTCTCCTTTTACTCACCCTGCCCTTCTACCTCCTGTGGAGCAGAGTCTTTGTTGCTTCAGCAGGTGAGAGGAAGAAATGGGCAAAGCAGCGGGGGATGTAGGAGAAGTGAGAGAAGTTGTGGCTACATCATCTTTCACAGCTGCAGTTGCTCTCTTAAAAGAGTCATCATACACATTCTCTGGGCTGCAAACAACATGGCCAGCTCAGAGATAGCACTTGTTGCTTTCAGCAGCTCTGTGCAGAGACTTAATGATATTCCTTTGGCAGAATGGAACCATGAAGGCACAGAATGTGAGGGGGTTGTCATGCTGTAGCAGCTGCCATTGTCATATGGTAACCATGTGAGGGGCTGCAATTCACATGATGCATGCACTTACTGCCCACAGAACAGGTGGTAAACTGGTGGAAAGGTGGAAAACCTTTCTGTCCA
The DNA here is from genome assembly GCA_026170595.1 of Plestiodon gilberti rubricaudatus. Classification (NCBI taxonomy): domain Eukaryota; kingdom Metazoa; phylum Chordata; class Lepidosauria; order Squamata; family Scincidae; genus Plestiodon; species Plestiodon gilberti. The sequence continues at coordinate 122,373,045 of JANXHW010000004.1, forward strand.
CAAAACAGTCATCATTAATATCAGTGCAGACTTTTTTGTTGGTATACAGTAGTTTGCCACTATATACATAACTCAAACCGAGATCTCTCCACACTCCTTAGGTAGTTTGGCTACATCTCACTGTAGAAAATGTCCTTTATAGTGACTGCCGTTCTCATACTAGTGCAGGTCATTTTCCAAGTCCTACAATAGCAGGAGCTGGAAACCCTAGAAGGTCAATTCCAAAATATTGTATTGAAGTGCCAAAGTTTAAATGATCATGCCCTGTGTGGGTCAATTGCCACCCTCAGTATAGAGTGTGGATACTATACCCTCAGTATAGGGTATATACAGTATGGAGAGGGGAATCTTTTCACAATTGGCATTTTTGGTGCAGACAGCAAGCACAGAAAACAGAATGTAACATAGGTGTTGTTCTCATAAACAACATAGAAACACATAAACCAGTTTCCAAACTCTGGGACTTCAGGTTACAAGAGGGGGTTCCCATAACTGAATCCTCTTGGGATTCAAGCAATGTTTCTACACATAATACTAGGTCTTCTGCCTTGTTCCCTTATGCGGCATTATGTATTGAAACTGGACAACTTAGGGACAATAGAGACAATAGCATGGCTTAGGACATTTAAATTTTGGTTGACAATCTTTTATTATCCTCAACAGGATAGTTTATTACCCCAGCTCATGCTTGACTCACCCCGTTAGTAGGATCGCACTTAATTTTTAAGAAGTTAAAGACAATTGGAATTGACACTGATTTGTTCGGATCCTTAAGTTTTAATGCAGCCTACCGTATCATTAAACAAAGATTATTAGATATTGACCAGCAGGAATTACATTTTGCTGCAAACAAGTTATGTTCTCCCCTGCACTTTTCTATTTCTGCATGTCACGGACAGATGGCTCCTTTTTTCAGTTTACTAAAAGATCCGTATGAACGCAGGGTTTACTCGTTAGCAAGGTGTAATGTGTTGTTCTCTGCTGTTACTTTGGGTAGGTCTGCAGGCATTTCGTATTCTGACAGATGTTGCCAGTGTGATCCAGAAAAAATTGAAACTGTGTTGCGTATGATTATATCATGCCCTTTATATGATGACCTCCGCTCATTCTACCTAGACCCGATTTTGGGAGGACTAGGAAAACTGCCTGAGCAAAGTATGTTATGTTATCTTCTAACGGTCACTGATGTGGAGGTTTTATCCAAGGTTGTTGCTTTTCTAAAGTTGATGGCTGCCCGATGGAAGTACATCTCTTAGCCACTTGGCACAGGGGAAATGGGGAGATGGTTCTAAGTTTTATACTGCGTGTTGTGCTGGGTTCAGCATTTGATTTTTTTTAATGTGTATGTGTATCTGTTATGCCAATAAAGGTTACGAAATGAAACAAATCCTCTTGGTATAAACACATTCCATACACATAGATAACTGGATGTCAGGGAGTGTGTTTTTGTTTGTGTTTTTGGCTGGGATTTTTTTTCCATGGAAGAGCATTCCTTCATATGAGCCCTTAACCACCGTTTGAAAGGGCTTTGGTCCTGTCCAGAAAAGAGGTTTGCATCCACACCTGCTTTTACAAATCCTAGGCCACAGTCTTCTCCAGAGAGTCTTGACCCAGGAGAAAGGCAGAAGAAAATTCAGGAAAGCATTTTGAATTGGTTGGGCAAAGGAAAGCTTTTGGGAGGTGAGGATGGAGAGCTGAAAGAAAATAAAGCAACAGCAAAAAGCAAGCAACGGCTGAGAAAGGAGGAAATGCACAGGTATACATAGACAGAGACTTTGCAGGAAAAGGATATTTTATAAGGAGAATAGTGAGCAAGAATGTAGCGCAGATGGCAGGGTTAGACCCCCACTTTGAGCAAATTCTGCAACAATATACTGTATTTGAAAGTCCCTTAAAGTTACTGAATAAGCCAAGAAAGGTTTTTAGAATAAATTAAATATACATTTTATTACTCCACCTAAAATAAAAGTGGCTCTGGTTTTTTTTAACTTCCAGTTGATACCTTGTTTATAGCCTGAAGTTATATCTCCCTCTACAGTTTTCACAGTATCACTACAAAAGAGTTCAAGCACATAAAGTATACAGTACAGTACATCATAAAATGAGACAGAGACACATAATGCTGGACTTCAAAAACTGCATTGGCTGTTCTGCCAAGCAAGCTCCTCTTCAGTGGCTCAATACTTTAGTTAATGCTTTCACCTCTGGGAAATATTCTTTTCAGGTTCAAATCCCTGCTCAGCCACAAAGCTTCCTGGGTGACCTTGGGCCAGTCACTATCTCTCAGCCCCACCTACCTCACAGGGTTGTTGTGAGGACAAAAAGGAGGGGAGGAAATATGTACACCACTCTGAGCTCCTTGGAGGAAGGGTGGTATAAAAATGTGAAAAATAAATAAATAATTTTTCCAGTATAGACTTGGGTCGCTTTCCTTCCAGCCTTATGTCATCAATGCCTGTGCCATCTATACACATACCAACACATTTGCCTGTGCCATCAATGCCTGTGCCATCTATACACATACCAACACATCAAAAGGTCAGGACTCACAATCTGTTCCTCCTCCCTCAGGTTCCATGCGCCTTCCCTCAGGAGACAGGCAGTTCATTATTTATTCAATGTATTTATACACTGCTTTTAAACAAAGAACTCTCAAAGCAGTTTACAAAGGAATGAGTCAGATCCCTGTCCCAAAAGGCTCACAATGTAAAACAAACACAGGGAGACAACAGAGGTGGGGAAAGGAAGTGAAAGTGAGGCTAAATGGGGAAGGGTATGCACATAATGTGCAGCAGCACATTACTCACCCACACCCATTGCAATATGGTAGGATAATGGAAGGGGGAAAGGGGGTAACCCTTGCCTTCATGTTGCGGCAACCCACTTGTGTCAAGTCTAGAGGAAATACACCACCACCCAGAAACGGTCTCTAAGGGCTAAGGCCAGGTGTTTCAAATGTTCGGGGGGGGGGGAGGGCTCTCCTCATCCTGTTCTGGATGGAGGAAATGTAACTCCCTCTTCTCCTTACTCTTGCCCTGACTGCTGCTGCTGAGGCCATGCTCTGATGGACTGCATGTTATGTGTTGTTATACTAAACTATGCTCAATACACTATTTTAAAAACAGCAGAGAATCCAACAGAGTTATGGTATTGGCTTAACTTCACTGGAGTCAAAAGGAAGAATTTGTTTAGGTGAACTTGGCCACTGGAACAGGAAACATTTCTTTTAACAATCTTTTGAAGTGGCGCACCTGGTACAGACACTACATCGTAAAATATAGCTGAATTGCCTTTTCTCTCTGAGGCTATTAATAAAATATATTAAACAGGTTTGTACTCTTAGAAATGGAACTATAAATATATTGAGACATAAGTGGGTGGAACAGTGGAAGGCTGCAACAGGCTGTCAAATGCATTTTCCTCTACAGCTCAGCCAGTGGGGGGTGAGGGGGGTGAGACAGACAGTGGAGAAATCTCTCTCTCTCTCTCTCTCTCTCTCTCTCTCACTCACTCACTCACTCACTCACTCACTCACTCACACACACACACACACACACACACACACACACAATCCTGTGTAACTTTGCATCTGCTGTTACACCGGTGCATCTACTGTTACACCGATGCAAAGTTACACAGGATTGCGCTGACACACACGTACATTTCCAGTGGCTCTAATGCATTGGGAAGTCTAGAATATAGGGTTGCCAACTGATTAAACAACAACAACAACACACACAGCTTTTAAATTTACTTTATACATCTTTGTGCTGCCCTTGAACATGACTATTTCCAGGAGAACTCCAAATATTAAAATAAAAACAATTATAACATAATAAACTGGCACATGAACAAACCAGCAGATTAAAAAAAAATCCCCACAAGATAAAAGGGAAAATTGAAAAGCGTTTGCCTGGTGTTGAACAATCAAAGGAAGCAGCAGATGAGCTCCCTGAGAAGAGAGTTCCATCATCAAAGCAACACACAACCAAGAAGACGCTCCCCTGAATCAGCAGCTGCCTCATCTCTCCTGGTGAAGGGGCTTGGAGAAGGGCCTCTGATGGTACTCATGGGTACCATAGATTGATGTGGTGGGAGTAGAAGTTCCCTCAGAAAGCCAGACCCCACAGGGGAAACTCTTCCCCTCGCAGAAGCAGAGCTACATGATAGAGGCTGGAAAAGGCCATGTCAGTACTTCCACAAAAATGCTCTCACAAGGTTGACACATTTGGAGGTACTGTACTTTTATTGGACAGCACACAACAGACTTTTTACAAAGACAGGGATCAACTTTCTCTTGCATGGAACCTTTGTTTTGATGAGCATTTATTTTATTTTCTGGTTCCATGCTTTTGCTTCTTACTTCAGATTAGACCATAGACCCTTGCACACAAGACACCTCAATTGATTCTCCAAATCCAGGGGATTGCTCCATATAGATTTCTTCATTGACATTGCTTTGTAGAAAGGCAGCTGAAAGGTGCTGGACATGCATCTAGGTACTCAACATACATTTACTTTGCCGCTGCTATGCTTAGGTGCGTTCTTATTGTAGTGTGCTTCACCACAGGGACAAAAGCTGCACCATAGTCTTTGCCATATTTCCAGAAGTACCTCTTGGGAACTAGCCTGGCTTTGTACCACTGGATCTCACCTTCTGGATCATGCTCAATCTTGAAGACTCACCTGCATCCCACAGTCTGCCCTCTGGGTGGTAGCTCTGTGAGTGTCCAGGCTCTTGCAGAGCCTCCAGTCCCTCCTGTGCTGCACTTTTCCATTTTTCTGCTTCTGCTGCAGGCATCTTTTTAATTTCCTCCCATATTGAGGGTTCTGTGACTTCTGCCATTCATGCGATGTAGGGCAGTAACTTGGATGGAATTCCCTTAGTTGTTCCGATTGAGCATCTGACAGGCATCTCCTCTGCCCCTTCTTCTTGTGTGTCTATGTCTGCCATGTTCCTACTCACCGTGAGTTCCAATGTGGACTTCTCCTGGTCTTGGCCGTCACTGAACTCCTCAGGGTTTCCCACTTCCTCTGTGTGTGGAGTCTCACCATCAAAATAAACTGCTCTGCTTACTGTTATTTCATCTGTACGTGGGCCGATTATTCTATTCTACACCCCTTGCATCTTTACCATCTGTCCTGGAAAAACTGGAACTGCCCCGGTTTCCGGAGCCCAATCCCAGCCAGCTGGGCCTGGAAACGGGTCAGTCCCGGTTTTCTGGGTCTGCTGCCACACCGCTACTGCTGCTTCCACAATTTAAATTTTTCCAGCACCGCCATCTTGGATCTCGCGAAATCTCGAGATTTGGGCTCCGCCATCTTGGATCTCGTGGTACCGAGGAAAACTTTTTAATTTGTGGAAGTGGCGGCAGCTTGACGGGGCAGTTGGAGTCCTGGCTGGCCTGAATGCAGCCGGCCAGGCTCCAGAGTCGCACAGTGGCAGCGGCAGCAGCAGTGGTGGCAGCTTAAGGGTCCAGGGACGGGGGCAGTCAGAGTCCTGGCCGGCCCAAACACAGCCAGCCAAGAGAGAAGGCAGTGGTGGTGGTGGGAAGGAGGACAGCAAGGCAAGTGGCTGCAGCAAAATGGCCATTTTGGGGGCCATAAATAAATTAATTAAAAATTTCGACTCTGCGCCCACAAAAAAAGGCACTTCAGGACAAAAATTAATTAATTGATCCGGATGTGTGTGTGTGTGTGTGTGTGTGTGTGTGTGTGTGTGTGTGTGTGTGTGTGTCCCAGTTGGGAACCGGGAAAATATGGTAAGCATAATCCTGGTGCATAACCAAACATTATTCTTTTTTCAGTTCTCTTGTCCAGCTGTGCCCTCTTCTCCTTTGAAATGCAGGCATAGGCCTTGGATCCAAATACTAGTCTACAGTGTCCCATATTTGGCTGTCCATCCCATAATTCACATGGTATTCTGCTGGTGGCTTTGGTGTGTATCCTGTTCTGTAGATTGGTGGCTGTCATGACTGCTTCCCCCCGCAATGTTTGTCGAGTAGCTTTGCATCTAGCAGCATGCATTTCACTATCTCCATTATAAGTGGAGATAGTGAAATGCATGCTGCTAGATTTATATGGGGCACCAGGACCGGTTCTTCCTTTCTGCAACTTCATTCTGTTCAGGCGTATAACTTATATAAGGCACTTTAGTCTGGTGCTCTATACCTTGCTGCCTCTCAGGTACCTTAGGGAGGCATGCAATTAAGACTCCACTGTTGTCTGTATGAAGTACCTTTGGTTTTCTTTCAAATTTGTTGGTGACAGCTGCAACATATTCTTGTAGTTTCTCCAGGATCTCGCTTTTCTCCTTTACTAGATAATTTTTCCAGATACACAGTTTATCTATTAATGTCAAAATACTGTACAGTGATTTCCACCTGTAGATCGTGTTTGCATGGGCCCACAGATATTGCTGTGAATTAGTAGCAGCCCAATCCTATCTTACTCCCCCCCCTCCGTGCTGGTGCAGCTGCACCGCAAAGGCGCAGTGTGGGATCAGGATACTTTGAAAGGGAAAAGGGATTTAGATCCCCTTACCTTTCCGTAAGCCTCCCGCTCCACAACAGGACTCCTCGGACCTGCGACAGGGATTTTGCTGGCGCAAGTCTGAGGAGAGAAAGGGAGTGGGGAGGCTGCTACTGGAGGGGATAGGCAGAAGCTCCTGAATCTATGTTAAAGAGCATGGGAGACAAGATGGAACTCTGCACAAAATCATAGCATAAATTCAATGGGGCTGAGTGCTGTGCTTCAGCACCACCTTCTGGAATCAGACTCAATGGCATGTTTGAAGTACAACTCCAATCACAGGAGCTGGGGGGAAAATGAGAAGATGGAACAATCTCTAAGTGTCTCCCTTCTCTCCCTTGGCTAGTCTGACCCCCAACAACATGCTTCCCCCGATCAATATTACTGTAATAGGGGCATTCTCCCCCCCCCCCCGATTATATTACCAACCCAATTTCTTAGGCACATAATAAATCCAAGATTAGGATAATAAAAGCAAGTTGTTAAAAATATGACATACACAGCAGGAGCCTCAACGACACATAATAAAATAATTAGCAAGGTGTTAAAAGCACAAAAAGCAGTCAAGATAAATAGTTATAGTGCAAGTGCAGAGTGCCATAGCAGAATTGCAGAGAATTGTCAATAATTCAAGAGCAAGTTATTAAAAGTGCAGGAGTACATAGGAGGATGCCCCACTATAGGGGGTCATCATCCAGCAGTCTGCTGGGTTTGAGTGCCTTCGTGTCATGCTGGGTGGGCAAGACAGGATTGGGATGTGGTTGGTGTACTGTCCGCCTTGCTGCCCAACAGTCTCCCTGCCTGAGCTGACTACCCTGTTTCCCTGAAAATAAGTCCTCCCCGAAAGTAAGACCTAGCTAGGATCATCAGCCAGACGGACACAACCCCCCCCCCGGCACTCCCGTGACCCCCCTGGCACTTACTTGACCAATTTAAGCTTCATTCTTTCCCGAGGGTGCAAGGCTCTGCAAGGCCTGAACTCGAGTCCTCCACCATGGAGACGACATGCTAGAGAGACTCTGCAAGGTTGCAGCCTCCTTGCAGGCCTCTCTAGCACATCATCTCTATGGTGGAGGACTCAAGTGCAAGCCTTCCAGACCTTGCAGAGCCTTGCACCCTCGGGAAAGAATGAAGCTTTAATCGGTCAAAGTATGGTAAGTGCCGGGGGGGGGGGGTTGCGCCGCAGGTTGGGAAAATAAGACCTCTCTGAAAATAAAACCTACTGCATTTTTGGAGCCAAAATTAATATAAGACACTGTCTTATTTTCAGGGAAACACGGTAGGGTGTGATCTTGGCAGTGGCTTTGGAGTGCCCCCAGCTATTTGGGCTGGGGACTTCAATGTCCACTCTGGGGCCCCCAATGGTTGAGAAGCTCAGGATTTCATGGGTGCATGGCATTGGCAGCCATAGGCCTGTCTCAGTTGATTTCTGCCCCGACACATGTGACAGCACAGCACACATATTGGACCTAGCATTTACTGCTGGGCAGGTGGATAGCGATCTGGGTGTGGAGAAGATTAAGATCACTCCTTTGTCATGAACAGATCACTAGCTGGTGGGGTGAACCACACAACTAACTTCACATGCCTAAAGAGGCTTTGGGCTTCTGTGTCTCAAACAACAATACTACATACCAGGTGGCATACTCCATTTGAAAAAGCAGGGAGTTTCAAAGTAGTTTTTGTTACAGCATGGGGGTCTACTGTCCAAAAGGGGGTAAAAAAAATAAAATTCTACTAGACACACTAAGGTCCTTCAGCCCTTCTAAAATAGCTCTTTAGATCCTGGTCAATGATTTAACTGACAACAAAGTTGGGCTCATTTTCTCTCTAGGAAAAAAGAAGCAGAGTGATTAAACATAGCCAAAGACAAATATTGTTCTTTCCATATTGTTTGTGAGGAGGGATGTGGGCCCTTTGGAGTTCCCTTGGGGAGTTGGGCCTCGATGCCCATCCCGGCAGGCCATAATCATTCTTCAAATCATTCTGTAAAGGAGGCTCTTTGATGCGGAGGCCTAAGAGTGGGGCTGAGAACCACACTTATCAGTTCACCTTGTGGCGAAGCACAGCCTCTCTAAAGGTTCCATGTCCCCTCTTCAAGGTCAGGAGCTTTTCATCCTTCATTATGTTTGCCCTCATCACTGGCCTGTATGAAGTTTTAAAGGGCTGTTGGCAGCTTGCATTTGCTCTGTAGGATTGTGACATCATCAAGTTGCCAAGATGTAGCATCCCTGTTGCCTTGGCAATGGATGTGGCCTTTTGGAGCCTTGTGAAGCCTTTTTCTTGCTGCGGTGATGTATGAATGTACAACAGCTCCAGCTCCTGTTCTTGGTCTGCATTGACTGACTCAGGGTTAGAATTAGATGACAAGCTGAGCAGGTTGGAGATTCAGGCTGTCAGTGTGCTGGGCAAATTGGGGGGTCCTGCTGTGGTGGGTTCTTCTGGACTCTGTTTAGTAATAAAACAACAGAAGAAATAGGAAAAAAATATTCTTCTTACTTTTCGTCTTTTAGGAATGGCAGGCTTCAGCCAGGTTCAGGGAAAAGCATTGAGCGATACGTTTGGTTCTGGACAGCACCTGGAAATTTCTTAAAATCAGGTTCAACAGGAAGTATCTTCTGAACAAGGAATTCTGCTCTGGCTGGAGGCCCCTTGGGTGTTGGTGTTACCTTAGAAACTGTATTTCTGGTTGATATAGTAACTGAGCTGGTGATTTAGTAGCAGTGATAACCCTTACAGCAGCTGGCATGCTGTTTCTGCATAAAGTGCAGGTAGATTTCAGGACACCTTGGACCAATGTAGAGGCTTGTGCAAGCCAAGCCATGCTGACTTGAGTAAGCCTCATGGGGCACAGGGCACTTATGGCTAATTAGGCACAGAAAGGCTTGCACCAGGCAATGTCCATGGCAGCTGTGCCCACAGACAGATAGGCAAGCAGCACCCACATATATTGCTGCCCATTTGAAACTGCTGCACACAGTCCCCCTGCCAACCACTATGAATGTAGTGGTGAGAACTGGGAACTGCTCAAGGAGGGGGGGGAGGGAAAGAACACTGTGCTGAGAGAAAGGATGAATGACAGGGTACCAGGAGCACAGCAAGGAGCCTTGAGCCTGGCACAGGCTCAGGAGTGGCCCCATACTCCCATGTGCAAGGCACGCTGTGCATCAGCCAGGGGTGCCAACAAACCAAGATGTGTTGGCAACACCAGTGGTGGCTGCAGCCAGGGTCATGCCAACACACTGCCAAGCCACCTGCAGCATGTTTTGCGACCCCCATGCCATAGTGAAGCTGCACATGAGATTCAGGGGAGGAGAAGAGGGGGAGGGAGAAGGCGGAGATGGGAGAGAAGCCAGGAAGAAAGCAAGGGTATTTTACTGTTGGGCACCCTGGCCACATGCCCAAGGGCAGAGGCAGTGGGTGGCAGCTGTTTGGGCAGGAAAGCTGCAGCCACACCTATGGCTAGTACTGCAGTCAGTTCCCTGAACCAGAACCCTGGTCACAATCCCAAGCAGCGGATAACCAGCTGTGTGAGCAATGCCATCTTCTTGGTGCTTGGCAAGTTGGTGGACCTGCTGGCTGTGGAGCTGCTAGCTTAGTAGGCATGGTGGGTGAGCCTGGCTCCAAGATATATGGTAGGCCCTGCAATCGCAATGGCCCAAGATCCATAGCTGGTGGGGACCTTGGGGGCAAGAAACACAGCACAGGCATGAAATAAAGAGGCAAGCCCATGTAGTCTGCCCCCCCCCCCAACATTCTCATCAGCTCTTGCATGTACTACTGTGGGAGAAGATCCTGGCGCAGGAGGCGGCAGCAGGACTGGTTGTGCTACCTGACTGCTACTCAACTATGGGGATGAAGCAGGAGAAGGAGCTCCTGTTTTCCCCTCTCTGGTCCCACTGGTGCCTGGTTCCACCAGTGTGTCTGTGGAATGCAAGGCATGGTCAGATCTTGGCCAGGTCACAGTCCCCCCATTCCAAGCAGCCACACTGTGACCCAGCAACACACTTGTGCCCTGGAGATATCTCCACTTCTCTGAGGACCTTGAGTGTTGCCTTTGGGCATCTGGTCTGTAGTAGCCCCAGTGTGTCACTGAGCCTCTTTAAACAGACACATCTGTCATGGGGGCAGTGGCTCAGGGCACCAATGTGACGACCCACTGATTCAAACAGTAAATTGGGAGCTGTGGCCCAAGCTTTGCTCCAGCCATTGTAGGGCTCGCCATAGCAAGGTAATATAGGAGATCATTTTCAGACTCCATCCAGTTAGAGGCCTGGGGTCTCCAGGCCTCCCCATCCTCCAAAGCTGCTGCTTCCCGATGACTGTTATTACCTTCCATCATTGAGGTAATGCAGTACAGACGTTGGTGGGGCATCCGGCGTATGGCCCTTAAATCACTGTCTGGCAGATGTCATGACAATGTCCACCCAGCGCTCATGGTGCATTTAATGCCCCCCCCCCCAGTTTCCTGTTTCAATGTCATGAGGCGCAGCAGCATCTTGCTGATGAACAGGGCTGAAGAGAGATGGAGGGAGCTGCTGGGTGTGGGGCCGGAGAGGCAGGCAGCTGGTAGCGTGCCCTGGCTCACCCAGGACCCCTGACCAACTGGTTGAGGGCATGAAAGAGCACAAAACAGGAGGGGTGGAAGGAGTTCCAGACAATGCAACTGGACTGCACAGGATCCAGCTATGGTCAGGCTGTGAACCCATGCAGCAACACATGTGAGTATTAGCCTTGGGGATCTGTCTGGGTTGGCATAGCTAGGCCCTGATCACGCACTGAGGCACTGTCCCCTGGAAGACACATAACAGGGCACCAGTGCACCCCCCGTCATGCGTTATGTGGAACCCCCAACCACCTTTTCCCTCCCCCCCAGGTCAAGGACCATCTATGGAGGGTCTCAGGTGTGATCCACCATCAGCATGACACTGCTCTTCCTGACCTGATGTCAATGTGGTCATGGTTGGGTGCACCAGCAGCCATGTGCCTGGCCCTTCAAAAGAGCAAGGAGTGAACAATGATGCAGAGCAGAGATCAGGAGTCAGTAGCAGTTGGAGAAGCCTCTCCCTCTTTGCAGGAACCACTATGGGCAATCTGCCCATTTCTATGCATAGCAGCCATTTCTGGTGCCAATGGTACCTCAAAAAGTGGAATTTGAAAGACTGGGGGCCTAGGACATAGGCACTATTCTGTGCAGGGGTGTAGCATCTTCCTCAAACATTTTATAACAATGAGTAAAGATACAAGCATATTAAAACAGAACAGAACACAAGCAGGAAGCAGCACCTCTTGAGGAAGGCATAACAGTGGGAGATAGGAAAAGCAAGAGGATGAGAGTGGTTGCAGACTTTTCTCTTTGATGACCCTAGATGTGTTAGTTTATTCAAAAGTAAGTCCTGTGATGCTCAGTGGAACTTACGCCCAGCCCACCTAAGCATGCGCAAGATTGCAGCCTTAAAGGGAGCCATGACTCCCTACTAAACGTCTTTAGACTATAGGTAGGATGCCAGCCTCCGACCGCAATCCTACGCATCACATGCCTCTTTGGCACTGTGCCGGACTGAACTCTCCTCCCAAGTAAACGTACATGGGATCACGCCGACTGCAATCCCATTCCCAATATATAAAGATGACAGAAATTTTCAGACTGCAAGCCCATGGACCACGAGGTAATTTTCCACCTCTGGAACGGCGGAAATCTGTTTAGGTAACTGGCATACATCTAGAAATGCACCAATGAACGTTGAACTTTTAAGCAACTACATTACCAACGGAGTGGAGGTGGTTTCGTCTTTGGTTTCTCGCTAGCCGAAGATGGAGTTTTAATTCGAGGTCTTCAGGATCTTTCCCAAGCAGCCACTTTCTCTCAGCCTCAGCAGGCTTGAATAATTAAAATAAGTAAATAAGTAAATAAATAAAAAGGGGGAAGGAAACCAACATGCCTAAAAAGCTCAGAAGACACTTGGCAGGGCTGCCAAGCACCCTGCCCGCCCTGTTCCCAGTGCTTCCCCCTCGAACGAGGGTGAACTGCCTCACATGTATCCCACCCCACCCCCCTTTTGGCACCGCGTTGAGGCATTTACATGCACTGCTCTGCTGCCCAGCCTGAGCATCTTCGTAGCTGAGAGCCCCATTAGGCAGCCATTTGGTTTGCTGTTACATAAGAACATAAGAAGAGCCCTGCTGGATCAGGCCAAAAGCCCATCTAGTCCAGCTTCCTGTATCACACAGTGGCCCCACCAGATGCCTCAGGGAGCACAAGACAACAAGATAACCTGTTTCCCATTGACACTCCCTTGCACCTGGCACAGAGAAAACCCACTTCTAAAACCAGGAGGTTGCTTATGGCTTGTAACCTGTGATGGTCTTTTCCTCCATGAATCTGTCCAAACCCCTTTTAAAGGCATCTAGGCCAGGTGCCATCACCACATCCTGTGGCAAGGAGTTCCACAGATGAATTACACGCTGGGTAAAGAAATATTTTCTTTTGTCCGTTCTAACTCTCCCTCCACTCAATTTTAGTTCATGTCCCCTGGTTCTGGTGTTGTGTGAGAGGGAGAAGAATTTCCCTCTATCCACTCTCTCCATCCCATGCATAATTTTATACATCTCAATCATGTCCCCCCTCAGGCGCCTTTTTTCTAGACTGAAAAGCCCCAGACGCTGTAGCCTTTCCTCATAAGGGAAAATGAGGTTACTGTTACTATCTCAGTTACTATCTCAACCTCTTCATGGGGCTTCAGCAGTTCCTTTTTTATAGGGTAGGAAAGAGCCCCAAATGCCCTCCCCCTCGCCTGCCCCGCTTCTGGTGGGCTCTCTCAGTCAGCATATTGTCAGGCATCGCCTGGATTTTCCAGCAGCCCAGACAATTCCGCAGTCCAGTTTGTATCCTCAGTTCCCTTAGCGTTGGTACCTCGAGCTCTGCCAGTGCCACACGCTGCTTTCATTAGTCTCCTGAGTCCTCGATGTTTCTTTTGATTGACCTGGCTCCCCCTCCCCTCACTAGCTGCCTAAGCATGCTCAGGAACAACTTGCCTATTATGATCGCTTTTCTAAGTGTTATGTCTAAGGGCTAAGTGTTATATGTTTGTTTTGTAAATTTTATTTTATGCCAATAAAGGTTCCTTCTACTACTGCTCGCTTTCCCCAGGCTCAGACGGAGGGGGGGGGGCTTTTCTTGCAGACAGCCTCCAAGAAGCCCGTTCCCTGCGCTCGGGGGGGGGGGAGAAGGAAGTAAGTCCCACCCCGGCGGTGATCAAGCAAGCTCGGAGAACCCAACGAGGACGAGAAAACGCTCTTCCCCTTCCTCCTCCCTCACTGGGTGTTGGCTTGTGAATGCGATCTTCTTGCCCCGCCCGGAGTTACCGATCGCAACCCGGAAAGGGGAACACGATCGTGCTTTTCAGGAGTGCATGAAATTGTAGGAATACCCTCCTCCCCCTCTATTATTTATCGCCATTTTTTTCTTTGGCCTGTTTCGGTTTGTTTCCCTTTCTCAGTCTCTCCCAAGACTATACAATGTTTCGCTTCCTTAAGGGGTTTGTGCTCCCGGAAGCTTCCTGTGAAGCGACCGAAAGTAGTTCGAGGTACGAGAATCTCTTCAAGAAGCTAGATCTCAATAAGGATGGCCGAGTGGATATTGCCGAGCTGCAAGCTGGTCTCCAAGCCCTGGGCATCCCCCTGGGAGATGACGCAGAGAAGGTGGGTGCAAAGCTTGAAGGCTGCTAGGAGATGGGAAAGATGTGACGAAACCAATTCCCCTAGTGCAGACACAGGAGTATTTTGCGGAGGCTAATGCAGGGCCGTAATAGATGCATGTTATGTTAGCCATCCAAGATGTGAAAATTAGTGGTCTTGGGTTTGTGTTCATGGCTGCTGCTTCTTTGTGTGTGTGTGTGTGTGTGTGTGTGTTAATATTATATCGCTCGTGGGTATTGTGTGAAATATATACAGTATGCCCTCAATTATTTCCTCTTTCCTGAGTAGGCTCAATGTGCTGCCTTGGGCATTTGCCTTGGCATAGGAAAAGGCGGGGTTTAAATTTTTTAAATAAAAATAAATAAAAATGTGGATGTTTGCCTCTACTGGTCTAGACCACTTTCCATTCATGTGGTAATGACTAAGGGCCCATTTTTAAGTGCATTTGAATGAATCAAAACCAAGTGCAACTACTATGTTCCTAATTTTGTTAGAGGCCCAGCTTACCACCTGATCTGTGTTTATCGGGCTACCCCAAAATGATCAAAGCGGAAAGGCGACTGTCATCATGTAAACCCCAGATGGACTGCTGGATCCCCTGAACCACATAACTTTGGTTCCTTGTATGTCATGGGGGAAAAGAAGCATGGTCTGTGTTAGCAGGAAAGCCTAGTCTTCTTTATACTTCAAAAGACAAGGGAATTTGGTGTTCTTGTGGAAACAGGCCCTATGCTCTGAGAACTGGCACTCTCATGGTCCTTTGAGGCTATGTCCTGCCAAAATCAGCCAGCTGCAGAGTATAATCAGTTTTGCATCACCACTAAATTGAGCATCTGGAATGTGTCTGATAGTTACCCCAGTTATTTCTAGCTCCCATTGACTAGTGGACAAGAAATGTCCACTAGTCGATGGGAGCTAGAAATAACTGGGGTGCCTCTTTCAATTAGAAATAATTGGGGTGCTGCCTCTTCTTCCTAGGACTTTACACTGAGTTTCTAAACATCACACCTCCCTTGGAAAAAAGTTTCTTTCAGGTGTAACTTCCTGATTCCTCTGCTTTCCCTCCCCTTCGTTCTAGGTCTGCTATCTTGTCTTGAGATTCCCCAGAAGACTGTCTTTTCTCTTCCTTCTCTGTACCCAAAGCAACTCCAGACTCCAGTTAGGTTAGCCTTTTGTTTTTGTGTTCTTCTCTGTGAGTGTGTGTTGGGTGATTGTGCTATTTTATATAGGCAGAAATAGTTTTATTTACTTAGATGATTCTTGTATAATCATGTTCACCCATATAAGCAGCGATTGTTGGTAGTTATTGTCTGGTTGTGTGTTGTTTTTACTTTATTCAGAGTATCAATTTTTATATTTTTTATTATTGCTTTTAGTTATATTAATCTCAGTAAATTACTTTGGAACTGAATGGACTCTGAGTCACTTCCTATTCTCCTTCTATGGTGACAGTTTATGGAAGTGTGCATCATGATCAAAGACTACAAGATCCCTAGACGTGTATGTTTGGGGACATGTATAAATGCGCAGTCCATGTGTCTCCAAAGCATGTGTGTTAACAATAAACATTCTTATGACAGAACTATATATTGCAGCAGATGCACGTCTGTTGCTGAAAATAGCAGTCCTGCAACTCCTCCTTTCTCCCTTGGTAATGTGTAGTAAAAGAAGAGCACGTGTGCAACGATATTATCACACACTGTATCTTCACTTCAGAGTGCAATGGCTGTTGTGTTACTACATGTTACCAAAGGAGAGAGAGGAAGTTCAGGCCTGTTGTGTTTTTTGCAACAGTTGCACATGTAGTTTTGTCCTCAAATTCAGTATGTGCGATCATCCGAATGAAGTGATAAAGTTTCCATAAGGAAGTTCTGGTAACTGTGCTTGGTGACTTGTCATGGCCGTTTCACATGTTACAGAGCAAACTCAGGTGTGCCACTTTGGGTATACTCAACAAGGAACTTTAGCCAATTGTGGCCACTGATAAGTGTATTTATATGACTTGCAAACACTTTTGTCACATTTGCTCTCTACATTTGTATGTGTACATCTTAATTGTGCACCTAAAAACGTCACACCTGAAGTGGCTCATAGTTACAATGAAAGACAGATCTAAGGAGAGAGATCCGGCACTTGCTACTATTGTATTTATGGAGGAGCATTTACCGTATGTTGTCAGACTTCAGTAATCACCTAAATGAGTGGCCATGCCAAAGATGGTTCAAAATGTTTTGGTGACTGAATTACAAATTCAAAGGTTGGCCTCAATCATGGTAAAAATATAATCATCAATTTAAATAAATTACAGTGTGTAACCCCTGATCTGCCTCCTAATGGTGGACTGATCTTGGGTGATAGAACTGGTTTAAACTGCGTATCAACAGAAATCTTGCATTCCTAGACGTTTTTCTACTCATTACCAAACTCATTGTGCCACTTAGCCTTTGACAAACATCTATATGTTTAGTGTTGGGCTAAGGCTCCTGTACGGCTTTCTTTTCTGTTTGTATTATGTGACGTCACCATCTGCTCTCAGGTCAGGAATAGCATTGGAACTGGAAGATCAAGTAATAGCAATGCACAAGCCTCTTGACAGTGGGTGGGTGGGTGGTGGGGATAGTTTGCATCTAGATATTTGTGCCCATGTGAAGGATGTTTCTGTTATGCAGTGCATCGGCTCACTTAAAAAGGTAATATAGTTTTAGTTTGCTGAATTAGAAACTGAAATGAAAACAGGTCACTGATGTTCACAAATGACTAACACTGAGAACCTGAATTACAGCCCAATCCTAGCGTTGTGGCGAGTGGCGGAACGAGCGTTCCGCCACCCGAAGCCATCACAAAAGTGCCATAAGGCACATTTGTGACGACTCGACAGCAGAGAAGGCCAGCCTCCCCTGCTCCGCCGACTGAGCGCCCGAAGGACCACTGCTGGACCCAGGTAAGGATCAAGCGGGCGGGGGGGCTGATTGGGGGCAAAGGCCCAGCCGCTCCACCACAGTGCTAGGCAAAGGCCCAGCCACTCCAGGAGGGGGCGGGGGACATCTTCGGCCGAATCCTGTCCCCCACCGTGCGGCTGGGCCATTACACGGCCTTCTCCGACTTCCGCCAGCAATTTTGCTGGCGGAATTCCGAGGCCGATCGACCCCAGTGCCAGTTACACCCGGGGAAGGGGACTTTCCCTGAGTGGATTTTCCGCCGCACGGGAGCCTGCCCGCAGCAGAGCACAGGATCTGGCGGGTGGCCTGGGCCGCCCTCCCGATCCTTAGGCAGGATTGGGCTGTTAATAACTTTATGAGGAGGGTATTTGTGTTTTGTTTCCATCTCTGTGGAACTACTTCTGGTTGATTGTTCATTAACATTCTAAAAAAATAGAAATGTCTCTTTACAATGATTTGTGTGTCATTAACACAGCACAAGCATATTATTAGGGTAGCTAACATTGGCCTTTGCCTCATTTCAGCATGTGTTTATGTGATCAGGTACAGAAAAAATTATTGCCTCAGGCTTACTAACCTGATTCAGCAGCTAATATTTATGTGAATGAGGAAATTCTGTGCATATCATTTTGGCCTTCTGTGTGTTACCACTAGCTAAGCACTGGCTGAGCCATCTAAGCTAGCTGCAATTGTTGTGTGGCAGTGTGTACCACAAGTCAAGTGCTGTGTGTGAGGAAGTATTTTCCTTTGTGTGATCTGAACCTACTGCTAATCTACTGCTAATTTTGAACGCAATCTACTTCTTCATATTTGGTACTATTTCAGTTGCATATATATTTGTTTTGTAAAATACATAGTCTGCCCTTCCTCCAAAGAAGTCAGAGCAGTGCATGTGGAACTGCCCTGGTGCTTCCTCATCCAAGTAATTGTATCTAGTCCTGCTTATTTTATTTATAACTTTTTTGTTGTTTGTAGCCTGATCTTTTGGAGGGGTAAATATACCTAACCTCTTTGGTTTCAGTCTGCTTTGGTATGCTTAG
This sequence comes from Plestiodon gilberti rubricaudatus, assembly GCA_026170595.1. Lineage (NCBI taxonomy): Eukaryota > Metazoa > Chordata > Lepidosauria > Squamata > Scincidae > Plestiodon > Plestiodon gilberti. The sequence continues at coordinate 122,391,253 of JANXHW010000004.1, forward strand.
CTCTCCATAGGATTGAGTTGTTGCTCTCTTTTTTGTTTATAAAACAAAGGATTTGAGACAGTGTACAAACCATAAAATAAAGTAGCACAATACGACGACCATCTTTAAACACATACTAAAATAGCAGAAAAAAAGATGAACTCTATTAAATGCCTGCTGAAATAAATGGACTTTCATTTGCCTCCCGCATTCCAATATCTGCCTTAGGGACATGTTCTGCTGCTGGGAAGGCCCTATCCCAAATCTGTTTAGAGCTAAAGGTAACAACCAGCACATTGAATCAAACCCAGAAGATAGCAGGAAGTCAGTGCGGCTGAGCCAATATGCACTCTAGTGATATTATAGCATTGCCTCATTGAGAAATCGGACATCGTGGGTGAATTGAAATGGCATCTCAGGTCTTCTATTTTTAGTATCTCCTCTCCTACACCCAACTCCATCTTTTATTTCAAAAGTCTCCACTAACTTAGCAAAAAAGGAAAATTAATTACCATGGCAGAGTGGCAGCAAAGAGCTGAGAAGGAAGCACGAGAAGCTTTCAGCAGCTTCTATTCAAGTATCCTTCACACTGAGGTTTTGTAGGCGTGCAACTCTTCACCTGAGCACCAAGAAGACTACCATCCCTAGATGCTGCCTGCCACTCTCCCCTGCTTCTCCATCTCTTCTTTGCATATGGCTCACATGAGCAGAGAGGAGCCCTCGCCACGCCACAAAAGAATTTCCTGAGTGCCTGATTCTGGAGTGGGTTTGAATTGCCTTTTGTGTTTTTAAGGATTCAGTTCTGGTTCAGGTTCAGAGCAATTGAGAGATTTTAGTTCTGGTTCCATTCTGATTCACTGAAAAAATATTTCTGAACCATTTTTGGGGTTCAAGTTCAGTACAATACCCTACTTTTAGATGTCCTGCGTTTAGTCCATTTGTGCTCCTGTGGCGGAGGGGTACTTAACTGCTGATCTCCTATTTTTTCTCTTTATTTTTTAAATTGCAAAATAGTGATATTTCACAGTTTTAAAAATGAAAAAAGAGAGGCACTCAGGAATTAAAACCCCTCCCCTTGCTGAGGGGAGCCGACTACTGGTAATTAAAGGACAGTCAAGAGGCTGCTATTCATGCTACAATGTTGCTGTGATACACAGGAAACAATAAAAGGGGCTGAAGCTGCAAAGAGGAAGCTGTTCTCAAAGCACTTTATTTAGCAAAGGAATAAAAAGAGAGAAGTGTGTTCCCTGTCCCCAGGGCTGTGGAGCTGGCACACAAAACCTCCAACTCCGGGTCTGACTCCAGCCAAAATTGCTTCTGACTCCACGACTACGACTCTGTCTCCACAGCCCTGTTCAGTTGGAGTCAGAGTCATGGAGTCAGAATTAGAAGCAATTGTGGGTGGAGTCAGAGCTGGAGTTGGAGGTTTTGTGTCCCGACTCCACAGCCCTGCCTGTCCCAGAGGTGCTCACAGTCTTAAAAAGAAGACAAGAGAGACACCAACAGCAGCCATTGGGAAGGATGCTATGTTGCGATGAAAAGGGACAGTTGCTGTCCAAAAAGGACAGTCTGCTAAATAGAATAAAACCCACTACTAAATAGAAAAAACCCACCACTCTTGGCCTAGTTAGAGAAGATATGATTTTAACTGTGGTATGGGAAAAAGCGTTTCAAATTGTAAGAAACAGAGAGATTTCATATGGATACTCCACCCATTATTCCACATCTTCTCTGATTGTTTGAATGTATGTCCATGTACTGCTATGTCTGAGCACATGTGCTCTCTGACTGGAGAACCCTTACTATAGATGGCATCAGCTTAATTATAGAGCAGGGGTGGCCAAACTGTGGCTCCTGAGACGTGGTTCTTTGCCGTATAATGTGTGGCTCTCGGAAATAGGTTGACTGAGCTCCTTTTTGCATCACAATATAAAATGTAAATAAGAAGTTTCCAAGCTTTATAATTATTTACCAGGTATAAACTGAGAGTCCAATTCACTGGATGCACTGGATCCAGTCCACCACTTCTAGGGTGCTTTTTCGTTTTGTATGTGAGATATTAGTTTCAGGCTTATCATGCTTCTACGGTAGGTATTATTGGAAAGATGCAGTATAATACAGTAGAAAGACAAGCAGTGGGGAAAGTGGGCACGGATATACAGATATGGAGTGTTGGCAAAACTTAGGGCTTCTGCTATAATTATCATGTGAGAGTTATGTTGGGAACCATCCTAGTTAAGAATGCGTGCGGAAAATGTTCCCCAAAATTGAAAATCTGTGCTGATCTACAGGCAAGATTTGAGAGCAGCATCCAGTAGGAAATTAGTGTCCTGTTCTTGAAACAGGTTTATAAAATGATGGCTGATGAATGGTATGGAAAAAGGGCGAGAATGGACCTACTCTCTTTCACGTAACACTAAACCTCAGGTCGCACAGTGAAATGTATTGGCAGTAGGTTCAGGACAAAAGGGAAAACTTTGTCAATTAACTTACTCTGGAAGATGAGCTGATGGCCACTAGTTCAGATGGCTTTAAAGAGATTAAACAAATTCATGGCAGATAGTACTTTCAATGTGTGTCATGCCGCAAGGATTATTCTGAAACCACTCTTGCTGAAGAAATGTATATAGTATATCGGAACCAACCTTTATGAGCAATCCTTTATAAATGAATCCTTTATGAGCAATAAAATATTTAACAGCATTCATCTCTACATGGTTGCTGTATGTAAGGAGGGTGGGGATATGTGAAGGGTGACTACATACATCTGGTATGTGCTTTGAATATTTTCTTACGCAATCTTGTAGGTTAAAGGTGTAACATCATGGCTGAAATCCAGCCCACAGTAATGCTAATAGAGGAGTAGGTGAGCATCACTGTGGGCTGGAATAAAATCACTATAATGTTTATATGGTTAGGATTCTACAGCCCTCTTCCAAGATGAAAACATTGTTCTCTCTTTTTAAAAAATAATGTATTAAATACTGTTAATAATGTGGTTTAACTCCTTTGTCTTTGGATAAAGTTATATACCGTAGTTCAATGTTGTGAAAGTCCTTAGAAACAACTTTCAGTATGTGAGGAGGCTTCCTCTTGGAATGTGGCGTTACATTTTATAGGCACCATTACTAACATTTTTTCAATATGCCCTTTTTAAACAGAAAATTTTCAAAGCTGGAGATACTAACCAGGATGGCAAGCTAGACTTCGAAGAATTTATGCGTTATCTTAAGGACCATGAGAAGAAAATGAAGCTAGCGTTTAAAAGTTTGGACAAAAACAATGATGGTGAGTTCTTATTTGTGCTTCTATTTGTAATACGGTATTAAGACAATATTTATTTATTTATTATTGATTAAAACATTTTCTGCCCTGCCTTTCCATCCTTACAGAAACATAAGATGGCTCATAGCAGAAGTATGAGGCAAATACAATACAGAATCAACAAACAACCAATAATAGTAGCAGCAGCCAGTAAACACAGAATAGAGCTAAAAGAAAAAAAAATAACCAAAAGCTTGGTGGAGCAAGAAGGTCTTAAGACCCGTATGGAACGCCAGCAGTGGGGGGGGGGGCAGTTCTAAGCTTGTGTGCGCACTACAGCACAATCCTATGCATGTCTACTCAGAACTATGTCCTATTGTGTACAATGGAGCTTACTCCCAGGAAAGTGTGTATAAGATTGCAGCCTTAGTGTTACTTCTCTGTTAAAATTACTCAATATAGGATATAAACTCATAAAATGCAAAGATGAATCCATAAAGATGAATAAGATATTATCAAACATCTCATTAAATCCGTTAAAATGCAAATTATAAGGACACTCAAATTTTTTTCAATTAAAAATTGATGCTCATAATTGGAAAATGTCCCTGAAACCCTACATTATTTAGCATGTATCTGCTCTACCTCTTCTAGAAGGGGAAGGAGGCAAGGTACCAACATTCTACTTTTGGTCTTTCAGGTTTATACTCATAAAAAACAGCAGAAGAATGACTTGCAAGTAAGCACTCAGGATGTCATGTCAAGCAGAGCAGCCTGTGATGCTTAATCATGAGTACGTTCTCTGGGGGGGAGGGCTCCAGTCAGCAGCTTGAAAAGAAGCTGTTTCTGACTAGTGGTTCTATGGTCAGTGAAGGGTTGCAGAAGAACTACTGTCTAGGAAGAGTTCCATTTCAAGCAGCAGGCGGGAGCTCTCCTTGCTGTAGCTGCTCTATAGAGCAAGTAAGCATCCATGAGTAGAGCCACGGTGAAGGGAAGGCTCTGGCCTGCCACTTGAAACAGCACACACTAGTAGATCCAGCATAGCTCTTCACCAGGAGCAAAATTGCTAGCTGCTTTGTAGACACCCTTGAGGTGTTGCCCAGACATTCCACCGAATAACCCAAACGAGGAAGTAAGAAGGAGCTTTTCCTGTTACAACCAGACCTAGAAGTAGAGCATTTAAAAGTGATGCCTCTCAGGATGTGGTGCGAACAAGAGCCACTCTCCCCCCCACTTGGGATGTAGTCTTCCCCCTCCCCATTCAAACATTGCTTTGCTTGTTATCTTACGCTCCAGCCCTAAATATTTATGTTCCCCTGTCAGCTTGAAACCGAGATGTAATATCACATCAGCAGTAAATGCTCAAAAATGTTTGTTGGTAGAGCAAGTGTTAGGATTGGGTTGTTAGATATTGAGTTCAATGTTTTTTCTAAAGAGATGATACTATTTTCCAATATAGAATTTGAACTTAACCAGCTGCTTGTATCTGTTTGTGGGAACCTTCACTGATTTCAGTAGGAGTTGTAGTGAGACTCTGCTTATAATGACTGATAATATTGCAATTGTAGCATAGCTCTATTAATGCTACAGGAAAATAAGCTCTGTTATGAAAATTAACAACAACAAATCCCAGGTGCTTGCCTCTTGATTATCTGTGTACATATATTTGCAAATATTGTAAGATCTGAGTTGGTTAACTTGGAGCAGTGGATTCTTTCAGTGTGTTTTAGTTGTGTTTGTTTTTTCTTTCTTTATAAAGGAAAAATTGAAGCATCGGAGATTGTTCAGTCTCTCAAGCTGTTGGGTATAGATATTTCAGAAAAACAGGCAGCAAAGATTCTACAAAGGTCAGCAACTATTACTATTTCTGGTTAATACAGTGATTCTCAAACTGTGTCACAAGAGGGGCTGAAGTGTGCCTTGTAAATACATCTGACACGGTGTCTTTTAATTTTTGAACTTTCTGCCCATTGGAGTAGGCTAGCATTGAGGGCAAATAATATGGGAAGTAACATCGCTCAGATGGAAGGATTAAAAATGCATTGGTTTCCCGATACAGGTTGTGCTATATCTGATAGGCATCAAAGACATTTACCGGTACGTGCTTCATTGTTGCCTAGAAGATACATTCCCATCCCTTAGCCTTCACCAGGCTAAGTGGATGTTGGGCGGCAATATTAAAAAGGCTATTGTGCAGTTGCAAGGAGTTGTAATGGGCAGTTGCCGGCCTATTGTTCTGGGAGTGTAGACGAAAACTGTGTAAGAATGACGTATACCTCGAGTTCTCCCACCTCACCCTGGACAAAATCCCATGTCCACCAGGTATCAAAAGTTTAGGGCACGCTATTGAGTTGGCAATTTTTGTTAAATAGTTGGTCGTATAACAGTGCTAAATGTATAAGGACCTTTGGCAAACATACTGTTTGTTCTCTTGCATATGTAGATGTGCATCTGACATATAGTAAGATTTATACTGTATATTTATACCTATATACTCTTTGGAAGGGGAAAGGCAGGGTCCTTAATTTTAAATAATAATTTAGCTAGTGTATCTCTGGACATTTGTTACAATAACATTACTGTTTTTGACATGTACAGAGTGTTATATTCTCTACCACTTGTGGTACTAACATGCTAGCGATTTCCTAACTGCTTTGAATCGAACCAAGCGTTAAATGTTTGTGTCGGGGACAGTTAATGTTTTGAAGTCTGTATACCTTCAGATCAATTAGTTTTTCTCACTGTGGAACCACATTGCCATTTGTGCTGCTGGCTACCTTGGGTTGCATCCTCACCATTGCTGTGGTGAGGTACCCTGTGACTTCAGGCTCCTTCATGAACAGAAAGAGAATTACACTCACCTAAAAACCTCTTCCATGTGTATAACTCTCCTTTTGCTCATGGAAGGAGCTTGTGGCCACAGACTGCCTCCACAGCGGTGATTAGGATACAACCCATTCTGACCTGGTCTCTTGTCGAGTTCCATTTCATTTTTATCTTTCACTGCATTAGAACATACATTCTTGCTTGTTTCCCATACATACATGCATACATAAGGTAAAAGTGACCCCTGACAATTAAGTTCAGTCGTGTCCGACTCTAGGGTGTGGTGCTCATCCCCATTTCAAAGCCGAAGAGCCAGCGTTGTCCGAAGACGCCTCCGTGGTCATGTGGCCGGCGTGACTCTCCTTGCCGCAGCACGTAGCATGTGGCTGGAACACGAAGCGCTGTTTACCTTCCCGCAAGCGGTACCTATTTATGTACTTGCATTAACATGCTTTGGAACTGCTAGGTTGGCAGGAGCTGACCAAGCAACGAGAGCTCACCCCGTCGCGGGTTCGAACTGTCGACCTTTCGATCGACAGCTCATGGTTCAGCGGTTTAACCCACTGCGCCACATGCATACATACATGCATACAAACATACATGTTTCCTTCTTCATAACTCTGAGCTCAGCCTTTTAAGTCTCATCATGTCTCAAATTATTTTTTAAAATTATGTATTGTTTTTTTTTACTGTAACTTTATTTTAATATTTAATTTTAATTATGAATTTTTAAATGGGTTTTAATTGTATTAGTGTTTTGTTTTGTGTGTTGTAAACCACTTTGCATTTTTAGAAAAGCGGTATATAAATCTTTTAAATAAATAAAAATAAATGCTGAATTTTCTTAATTGTACCTATGCATTTTCTGATAAACCAGAGTTAAGCTAGCAAGCCATAGATTGTGTTAACTATGGTTAAGTGTTACGTCTATCCTGGATTAGTGAAGGAGTTACGAAACACCAGTTGCCAGCTAGAGGTACAGTAAAAGAGTTCTGTCAAGACTAATGGCACAAGAGGTTTTATCTCTTTAATGAGATTCAATATCTTGCATGGGAAAAAAGATGAGGAAGTGGAGTGCAAAATTATGACAACTCTATAAAATGGAAGAGTCCTTGTTTCGGAGGAAGGGGATCTGTGGATGCTACCCATAGACATGCTGCTCAAGCATGATTTATTGGTGCTAGTACACTTTTCCCTCCCCTTTGCATGCGAGGGGAGGAAACTTGTTGCTTGTGTTACTGGTTTAAAACAAATACAATTTGTCATTGAGTTTGAACCTAGCAAATCATGATTTGTTCTGACCACAGTTTGTGAGGAAGCTGGGATATCAAACCATCAGTGAAAAATTTTAAATCTCTGTGTTCCAGTTAACTCATCTACAGAAAAACAAAAATGGGGTGGGGAAAAGAATAATGATGATCTGCCACTCAGGATTAGTTTGAGGAAAAACAAGATAATGTGTGAAGTGCCTTAAAATATTTAAAACTGATATATAGTATTTAACATAGAAAGGTGGTATAAAAATACAGATATTATTATTAATGAGATTTAAAGATACAGTAATAGAGAAAAATAAACCTAATGAGCACTCCCAACTTTAAACACAAAAAACCTTTTACGTGCAACTTAACCACTGTTAAAAGTATGGCAAAATATTATCTGAAGCACTAACTGTGATGCTTTGAATTTTCAGCATGGATGCTGACGGGACAATGTCAGTGGACTGGAATGAATGGCGGGACCATTTTTTGTTTAATCCAGCTGCAGACATGCAAGGAATCATCCGTTATTGGAAACATTCCACGGTGAGTGTGGTTTGCATTTTCATTGCAGACGTATTGTAGACTGTCTGTGTATTTATTTAAACGTCGTTCCATGGTTTGGCTCCCAACCGACAGAACTGTTTTTAAGTCTAAGAAATTACTGAGAAGCTGAAGCCAAGATGATATATTTATATAAAGCGTTTGCTACGCACGCACGCACGCACACACACACAAGTAAATCTCCCCAAATCCTCAAAGGAGTAACTTATGTTCTGTTTCTACTTTTCTTTGTGAAAAAGTGAGGAGGGACTAGTTCAGGGAACAAAATCGAGAAGCAACTTTAAAGGTGCACAAGAAAACGGTACACTTTATGAAGACTGAGCACATTTTGAATAGACGCTTCCTCAGGGGCAAATAAGGGAGCTGAGTAAAACAGAAGTGTGCTCTGGTTGATAACCTATAAACCACCTCAGAGGAAGCTTTCAGCCTTTGACTTAAAAAGCTAAAATACACCTTGGGCAAAGGCTATCACTGTGTTTCTTTCTTCAAAGTTTGGCTTTAGGGCTGGCACGTCTGTAGAATTAGATAAGACATTTGAGATGATAAACTGCATTGCTTGCCTCTAAATCGCTATCTGATGACAGTTTTGTGAGAACTTGGTCACAGATTTACTTCCTCACTAAATAGTTAAGGTTGAATGTTGATGCCTTTTTGTAGGTTTACCGTTTTCACATCACTCACAGAAAAGTGACTGACAGCGCAATCCTGACTAAGGGCGCCGGTCAGGGCTGCCCGCCGGATCCTGAGCCCGGGCTGCCCGTTGACCGGTGGGCTGGAGGTCTACTCAGGGAAGGGGAACTTCATCACCTTCCCCGGGTGTAAACTCGCTCTGGCTCGCTTCGCCATTCTAAAGATCCCCAGGATTGCGCTGTGAGGGCCTTTGTGTGTGTTTATGGTGCAGCCTATATATTTTTTGGGTTAAGCCGGCCTTGCTGGACATGTAGGCCTAATGGTTCCCTGTTCTTATGTTTTGTAAGATAAGATGTGAACTGTTGATCAGATCTCTGTATGGTTTATGCCACAAGTTTGAATGTGGATGCCACATTTTCCTCTATTCCTGGAACAGAATTAAGGTTGCTGAAGTTATTATAGTTAACAGATTACAGTATTTGTAAAAAAATATGACGCAGACACACTTCAACTTGGAGCATTGCACTTCCCACAGTTAACTGGTACAGGATTTTGTTAACCGCTTTCTCCACCGCTGTCTCACACATATCATACACAAATATTGACTTGTGACTGGTGTACAGTTTAAGCTACTACTTTAACACAGCTTCTTCCAAATTCACCCAACACTCAAGCAGGCCCCTTTTTATAAGTGGCCAGTACTGCCAAATGATGCCACATCTGAAATTGGCCCTATATATACTACTTCACGTTGTTAGGGTTATTATTTGTTATGCTTCTAGTCCAAAGTGCGCACTTTCCTACCTTAACAACTCAGCTGCTTCCTTTTGGTGTGTATTGGCTCTTGTCTAGATCAGGAGTGTTCTTCTGTTATCTTCAGAAGTTGCAGTTGGCCTCCTGTCAGAACTGAGCTAGCAGCTGAATTCTAGTTGCCATAGCAACATAGCTAGTGTCCCTTTTTGAATCACCGATATGTTGATGATCATAAAGAAGGTCCCTGCAGTAAGAGTGCTTTTTAAAAAATATTTCTACTACTTTTATGTGGTATAACCAGCTTATCATTACACTTCTGCCTAATTGCAATTAAGATTTTGAGGGTCAGCCACTATCAGCGTTTTATCCATCGGCCCATGACATTTTGCAGAGGTTGTGTATGGTTGTAGATTTTGTTGTGGTGTGTACATTATATCCCATCTCCACATGAATGATGAACATAACCACCAAGAGTACAGTTTTTGTATTTTGTTTGAGTACTTGAAGAGGAGAGGAGAAGAGCAAGTTTACAGCTTGTGTATTAAAACGGTGAATTCTGATCTAGGAAGTCTTGGGTTCAAATTTCACCTTGGCTGTGAGCTAGATTAAGTGACCTTTGGTCTCTTTGTCTCAAGGCCTTTATTAGTAATGTAGGGATAATAATTCTTGTAATACATTACTATCTTACAAGCTGTAAAGATTACTTGCAAATGTGTAGGAAGCATTTGGCATATTTAGGAATGCCCTATAAATTCAAAAGGCATGATCCTGTCCACTGCAGGATCTGTGTGTTTTTTCCATCCAGTCCTCCCTGTCACATCACTTCAAGTTTACTTGTGTTTTGAAGTGCAACTTGTATTTCTCTTGTAACTTACTTTCATTGCCAGTTCTGCTAATGTTTTTTTGCACTTTCTCTGTGTTTACAACCCCCTTTCTTGGTTTACATGCTCTTGATTGGTGCAGTACTGCATTATAAATGTTCCGTGTGTGCCTAGACACTCTGTAACGTTGCTGGCCTGGTTGGTTGCAAAATCTCTGTTCTGAAAGACTTGCTCTTATTATTATTAACAATATTTATATACTGTACCACTTTTCAACAATATTTATGTACCACTTTATATGTACCATCCTTAGTCATCCCCCTAAAGGGTCTCCTGTCTTGGAAGAGGAACAGGAAATATAGGGAGCTGCTGGCAGCTGTCTACCTCTATAGAAAAACCCAGAGAAAGAATTCTTAGAACAGGTTTGTGACGTTGGTGATGAAATGATTAGCCCAATAGTTTGATTTATTTGCCCAATATTTGATTAGCATTAGCCCAATAGAAATGATTAGCCCATCCTTTTGAAGAATGCCTGAAAATACTTTTTGTTTATCAGACGTTTGGAAATGCAATTGTTGTGTCTCCATTTTTGGTACACAGTTTTATTTTGCTGATTTCTGGAATCCCAGTGCACAAGTCACTGTAAATGTCAAGCTGAACTTTGTTTAGATGTGTCTTTTTTCTTTTCTTCTTCTTCTTCTTCAGTTGTTAGAATCATAACCTTGGAAGCTGGATGCAGCTTGAACTGTCAATGCCTTTAAAATATGAGATCCAAAGCAGAGAAAATATTGATATCTAGAATTAAAATATCAGTAGTATTGATAGAGGGATTTGCTTAAATTTAAAAGCATACATTAGCAATAACTGCTTCAGTTTATTGGAAATGTCTTTTGAGGAGTAATGAATTATCATAATATAGATGCGCAAATGCATTCTGGTTCATGAATGAACAAAAGGAAAGATGACATTTAAGTCATTTACTAAAAATAAAACCTCCATAACCTTATAGATGACATTTTAAACCATTTTTATATAGTACAAACACTGCAAGTTACTTAGAACATCTTGGGGGGGGGGGAAGAATCCTTCCCCCCCATGATAATTTTCTAGTAATACAGTACTTGTAATTAGTGATCCTAATTACAAGGATCAGTTCACCCAGGGCTGGCCCATCCATGAGGCCAAATGAAGCGGTTGCCTCAGGCAGCAGACTGGTGGACGGCGCCCACTTCTGTCCATCTGCTGGCCTCTACTGATCCTCTTCCTCCCACTCCCTGGATTGGAAAAGGAAGAGAGGAACAAAATGGGAAGTGTGGAAGAAAAGAGAGTGGTAGGCTAGTGTTGGAGGAACAGGGTCTGGCACATCATCAAGTAAGGGGGGCAGCATTCGGCAAGCTGCCTCAGATGTCAGGAGGTCTTACTCTTGGGCTCTGAGTTCACCCTTGGTTAGTTATGATGAATTCCTCTTAAAAGCAATGGAATGGAATTTAGTAGTAATTATAACAGTTGCTAGATCATACTCTGTAAAATATTAATAAACAATTTCTTGTTCATTCAACTTGGTAGTTAATTGCAGTGGGAATGGCGGAAGAAACACATCATGATCAGCTTTAGCTCCAGGTTGCTGTAGGCTGTAGGGGCAAGGCCTTGCACTGTATCCCCCAAACTCACTAGTGGCTTCTCACCCTCTCCATTGAGAGGAAACTGTGGCAGCTTACCAGCTTGATTCAAAGTGCAATCCTAACCAGGATCCAGCCAGTGGCCCAGGGCTTGCCCGCTGGATCCCGTGCGGACTGCCATGCGGTGGGGCGGGAGGTCTACTCAGGGAAGGGGATGCTCTTCCCCTTCCCCAAGTGTAAACCGGGGCAGGCCATATCGGCCTCCTCGGATTTCTGTCAGCTGTTTTGCTGATGGAAGTAAGAGGAGGCCATGTAAAGGCCCCGGCACCCGGCGGGGGTCAGGATATGGCCGAAGTTCGTCCCCATCCCCTCCCGGGCCACCTGGGCCAATGACCACCCTTCCCCCACCTGGCAATCCGCCCCCTTGCCCGCCGGATCCTGTCTTACTTGGGTCCGTCGGCCGCCGGGAGTTCTGTCGTCTGAGCAGGGGAGGCCGGCCTCTGCGTCAGCCTTCCCTGCTCTAGAGCACTCGCAAACGTGCTTTACGGCACGTTTGCAACTACTTCCGGCACCGGAACACTTGTTCCGGCGCCAGAGTTTTCGGCTGGATTGGGCTGCCTATGTACTCTGTGATGGGCATGGACCCTCAGCTGGTGCCTAATTTGGCCAATCCCTGATGCCACACTTGCCCTCGATAGATTTGCCAGACTTGATTATATTGCAAAACAGTATGGACAATGTTGCATAATTTGCCTTCATTACACTGAACACAAAATTGACCCTGAAATGGAAAGAGCTAATCTTTACTAATTTCGACATCCTGAAAACGAATATGACAATAAAATCTGTTGATTGGCTCTAGTTTAGGAGAAGCAGTTTGCAATGCGTACATAAGTGTTGTAAGTGCTGTCAGGCATTTACCAGTACATGTCTATAGAACTATCTATTGCGGATCTCTGGCAAACGGCAGCCAATTTTGCATTTTCATTGTCATATTTGTGTTCAGCACCTCAAAATATATAAGAAATAACTAATTTAATCTTGGGGGCATGACCTTTGTTAAAATTTGTTGTCCAGTGTTATTGTTGTTTAAGAATATTTATATACCGCTTTTCAACAGGAGTAGTTCAAAGCGGTTTACGTAGCAAAATAAATCAATAAATGGCTTCATTAAAAAAAAGACTAGTATATTAATAATAATAATAATAATAATAATTCAATGGATGCAAAAATACTTAGGTGAATTACTGTGATTGATTATCTCTTTAGGAAGTTGTCAAGAGGTTAATCTTGGTAATCCCTTAAAGCTGCCTGGAAGAAAGTCTGACAGTGCTTTATAACCAGTAGGATTTCAGCACTGCCTGGGAAGCTTCATGAACCCTGATGCAATGTTTTTATTTCAGCCATATTCAAGGCAGAAATTTATTATTATATTTAACGATGATGGTGCAGTTTTTGAAATGGTAGGTTTTGGATAGCATTGTTTCAGATGTGTTAAGAAAAAAATCATGTGTGCTTCCTTTCTTTTTCATTTTTTTTAAAGCAGTATGGAATTGCTCCTTCATAAGTTGCATAGAACACTTGTTCATATCTCTCTCGTTTTGCTTTGTACCTTAACAGGTACTGGACATAGGAGATAGTTTAACTATTCCAGATGAATTCACAGAAGAGGAGAAAAAGTCTGGCCAGTGGTGGAGGCAGCTTTTATCTGGAGGAGTTGCTGGTGCTGTATCTCGAACGGGCACAGCCCCGCTGGACCGACTGAAAGTCATGATGCAGGTGAATTGTTACAAAGTATCTCTGAATGCCTAGGACTCGAGATTTAGATAACGCTCTTTAGAGATGCTTGGGATCACTTTGTAGGATTTTGTACTTCAGAAGAGCAGATTGCCATGTCATTTTGCAAATTACTTTGGGAACTCTCTTCTGTTTCAAAAGCAGTTTGTGTTGGGGCATGGAGAGCTGATATCTGAGAAAACACAATCTACTTTTCCCCTGGTGGACCCAGTTGTTCACATCTTTAGATCCTGGCCTAGGAATATTCTCCCCTGCCCCTTCTGAGACATACCATCAGATCATTCCATATCAAATGATTTAATGAGGAGCTCCATATAAGCAAAGAGCTTAGTTCTAGGAACCTGCGGTACTTTTAAAGAGCCTGATGGTGCTAATAATTATGAAACTGGTGTATAAAGGTAGGGGAGAGTTACTCATGTAAATACACCCTTCTGCATGATAGCAGCAAATAGTGTTGGATTTGGGCTCTGTGACTAGAGTACAGGTATTTCTTTCACTTTAATCTTAGCATGTTTGACACATCATCTTGTTTTTCTCCAAGAACTTCAATGCTTCACTTTTAATGAGGCATTACTTCACTTCTAACCATGTTCAATAAAAATACTTAATCAGTGTGTTGTCATAACATCTGAGAAATGGAACTTGTAACTCAGGATCACAAGATTCATGTTTCAGGCTCTCATGTAGTCATTACAAACATGCAGTGTTCAGTGTAATAATAATAATAAATAAGTAAATAAATAAATAATTTGAGAGGATTTATTAGACAGGGTGTTATTGTCTTCTATTTGTAGGCATGTTTGTATCAATGTTCATAGTAAAATTAAAGTGTCTAGTGTAATTCTCCCCCCCCTCTGTCCTTGATAGAGTAGAGAAAAACAACACCTCAGCTGCTCCCACTTTTCTGTTTTTCTTCAAATCCCTCCTTTGGCCCATCTCAACAGGGACGAACTACCGTAATTTTCGCTCCATAACATGCACCGGACCATTAGATGCAGGGGAATGTCTTGCTTTAACAAGTTTTTCAGCCGCTTACCGCGTTGTTGTTTTGCAGCTCCAATCTTCGTCCCGCATTGCCAGCTGCATTGCGGCCCTGTTGGGACTGCCCCCGGTCAGCAGCTCGAAGACGCTGCACCTTCGCTTGTTCTAACAGCAAGACGCGAGCTTCCCGGACGCTGAGAGCCTAGGCGTGACCATCTGCGCAAACATCGCAGTTACTACGATGTTTGCGCAGAGCATCCTGGTCGTGTCCAGCACCTGGGAACCTCGCACAGGCGCTGAATGCGACCAGGACTCTCTGCGCAAACATCATAGTAACTGCGATGTTTGCACAGAGGTTCCTGATCGCGTCCAGCGCCTGGGGACTTCGCACAGGTGCTGAACGCAACTGCAAAGCTCTGCGCAAACATCACAGTAACTGCGATGTTTGCAGAGAGCTTGCTGGTTGCGTCCAGGCTCTCAGCGTCTGGGAGGCTCGCATCTTGCTGTTAGAACAAGTGAAGGTGCAGCGACTTCGAGCTGCTGACCGGGGGCAGTCCCGGCGGGGCCACAATGCAGCCGGCAACGCGGGACGACGTTTGGAGCTTCAAAACAACAACGCGGTAAGCAGCCGAAAAACTTGTTAAAGCAAGACATTCCCCCCTCTATTTTTCGCTCCAAATTATACATGTGTCTAATGGTCCGGTGAGTGTTATGGAGTGAAAAATATGGTAGTTTGTCTCTGTTGGGATGGGCCAAAGGAGGGATTTGAAGAAAAACAAAAGTGGGAGCAGCTCAGGTGTTGTTTTTCTCTACTCTATCAAGGATGGGGGGGGGGGAATTACACTAGACACTTTAATTTTACTATGAACATTGATACAAAACATGCATACAAATAGAAGACAATAACACCCTGTCCAATAAATCCTCTCCAAAATTATTTATTTATTTACTTATTATTTATTAATTACACTGAACACTGCATGTTTGTAATGACTACGTGAGAGCCTGAGACATGAATCTTGTGGTCCTGAGTTACAAGTTCCATTTCTCAGATGTTATGACAACATATGTACCTGGCACTATCTTCCTTTAGGTTCACATGGAGTTTTATGCCTGTTATTTTTTTTTCCTTTCTCCTCCCTTCCCCTCCCCCTCTGGTTTTTTTTTTTTAACCCAAAGCAGCCTGGGACAAATTGCATTTGAATTGAAGAAAGGTGGGTAGAGAAATGCTGTTTACCCATACTTTCATTTTTTTTTCTGTCCAAATGGGCCCCTCAAGTTACTTTTTGACCTGAAGGAGGGGAAAACTTCCCCATATCCTCCTTCAGTGGATAAAAAAGCAACTTAGTAGAGATGGGCAACTTTGAACTGAATCAGGTAAGAAAAAGGACGTAAACAGCAGCTTTTTATGCAGCCTGATTTGGGTTGGAAAAAAAATGCAGAGGAGAGAATTGCAGAACCTTCCTTAACATGTAGTTTGAGTCTTAGTTGTTTCTTAAGATGCAAGGTTGGAAAAGCAACATCCACTGCAGAATTTGGAATGATTCCGATTCTTCCCTTATGGAGGTTTGTTCGCTTTATCCCGATGTATAAATGCAGTAAAGCTTTATTGTTAATGATGCTTTCTACGCATATCAAGTAACTATGCATGTTTTCTCTTTCTATGCTAAATATAGGTTCATGGCTCAAAGTCAAAAATGAATATAGCAGGTGGTTTGCAGCAGATGGTGAAAGAAGGAGGCGTCCGCTCGCTTTGGAGGGGAAACGGTGTCAATGTTGTTAAAATTGCACCTGAAACAGCTATTAAGTTCTGGGCATATGAACGGGTAAGATGTTTAATGAAGGTGATTGACACTAAATGCCAATCCCCAACTGAACACAAAAGAGTTTCTCTGAAATGCGTGAAGAGATTTTTCTCAATTAGGTTTAAATGCAGCACTTTAAAAAGGTTTTTTTAAAAAACAATTTAAATTTGATTTCAGTGGAATTTAAACATGCCTAATTATAGCTGTGTTCTGGATTTCAGCCTCAGGTTTACTTCACTTTGGATTTTATGTGGGAACCCATTTGTAATTGAGCATGCTTGATGAGTCCCTTCTGCACTTTGTATATAGGATTCTTCCGAGGTCAGCATTCACTGAGCTTTTGCCCCACCATGGATTTCAGAGTTATATTTATCTCTGAATTAGCTTTAACGGGTTATGCAATGGTCTAATCTTCCTCTTGGAGAAAGTGTCCTCTTGAGATGGAACTTAGCCCTGCGACTGCCTGCCTGGATTCAGAAGAGCTGAGAAAATAGCTCAAGACAAAAGTCTTTGTCATGTTGGAATCCTTGGATGCAGCCAGTTGCAAAACTCCTTGGAACTGGTCTGGCTGTGTCAGATTCCTTGGTACAGAACATTCTTAATGCTGCTTTTGAAATACACTGAAGTCTGAACTGCACAAATGCACACTTCAGAGGCGTGTGTCCAACCGGGAAAGCCACCCTCTTTTCTTTAAAGCAGTCATGCTGGGAGGCAATCCCAGAGTGGTGTTTTTCTCCTGAAGGTCACCGTGATGATTTGCCCCTGGAGCAACAATATCACTTTGGGAACAAATTGCCACTTAAGCGGGATCGTTTTTAGGAGAAAACCCAATATTCCAGTGTGCAGTTGCTGTTGTCAAGAGGGTTGCGTGGGTGGGTGGAGGGGAGGCAGCCTTGCCTAGAGATTTAGGCCAATGTCAGGCAAGCAAGCACAAGGCCCACATGACATTGCATAATTGTGGCCATTGCTAGTCGTGTGCTACTTGTGTGCTGGAGCTTGCCATGGTGCCCACTGATGTGGCTTTTGTCCATGCTGCTGCAAATCCTGTCAGCAGTTGGTGGCTGAGTGGAGAAATTAAAAACTAAACAACCATTTGTTGGTCTTTTTTTAATATGCAGTATAAGAAAATGTTTGTTAACGAAGAAGGAAAGATAGGAACTGTAGAAAGATTTGTATCTGGTTCCCTGGCTGGAGCAACTGCACAGACTTCTATTTATCCCATGGAGGTAAGTATTGGAGGACCTGCTCAGTTTGAAAAAATGCATCATTGTTCTGAAAACAGCCCTTTGTGGAAAGTGTGGACAGCCCTGTGCTTTAGTTTTGAAGGTATTTGCATTTTGCAAACTTCCTTTTAATTGCTGCACCATCCAGCACAATCCACTTGTGCAGCTAAGATGATCCCTGTTTTAAACCTGCTGCTCATGGAGCGGGTGTGTGTGTGTGTGCGCCTGCACAAACAGCGGAGGGAAAGCACCGCCGGCCTGCCCAAGTCCCAAACGGGATGAAGAAGGCCGTGGCGAAGGCACGCACACACTTTCCCTCGAAAGCCCTCACCTGGGCATCTTTCAAAGACTTTCTTACAGCGCAATTCAACCCAACTTTTTTGCCATTGTAACCAGCGGCCCAGCGAGAACAGGAGGCCCCAGAACAGAAAAGGGATTCAAATCCCCTTTGAATTCCTCTTTTGGAGGGGATTTGAATCCCTTTTCCGTTCTGGGGCCTCCCGTACTCGCTGGGCCGCTGGTTACAACGGCAAAAACGTTGGGTCGGATTGTGCTGTTAGTTCTCTACCTGCATTTGGTGATAGATTAATGATGGTGGTGGCCTGGATTTTTAACACTTTTGTAGGGGACAGATTTGGGGGACAGACAATGCAACGGGCATGAAAATGAGCGAACTCAGGAAGATGGTGGAGGACAGGAAGGCCTGGCGGGATATGGTTCATGGGATCACGAAGGGTCGGACACGACTTAACGACTGAACAACAACAACAAGGGGACAGATTTTAGTAACTCTTTTTTTTTAATTTAATTGGAATATTTGAATAGAAATGTGGTTAGCTCAAATGTTTTCTTAATCTTTAGGTATTAAAGACCAGACTGGCTGTGGGTAAAACAGGTCAGTACTCTGGAATGTTTGACTGTGCTAAGAAGATTTTGAGAAGAGAAGGTGTGAAGGCCTTTTACAAAGGTTATGTTCCCAATATTTTGGGTATAATCCCTTATGCTGGCATAGACCTGGCAGTTTATGAGGTGAGTTGAGTTTGGTGGCATGTCCCACAACAGTGTAGCTAAAAGAGGCACTGTGGTATATTGGATAAAGTATCAGACTTGGACTGGGGGAAGAGACCTGGGTTCACATGTCTGCGTAACCATGAATCTCATTGGGTGGCCTGTGGCTTGTCACTGTATTTCTGCCTAAGGTAGTTGACAGGGTTGTCGTGAGGATGAAAAGGGCTAATTTTTTGATGATGGCCTCTTGTGGATTGTTCTCTTGCTGTACTCTATCTTCTTTCTGAGAGCCAGTTCAAATGTGTGGGTACAGCATGTGCTGCAGTCATTTTGGACCGGACTGCTTCAGACTAGGGCTAGCTCTAGGTTTCAGGGGGGCCCTGGGTAAACTGTCCTCCATGGCCCCCTCCTACCTGGATAGGTCCAAAAATAGAGCTTTGTGCCGCCACCACATGAAAATGGGTCTTCAGGTGGTCTTCAGGGATCACTAGTGGGTCCTTTTGAGCGCTCTGGGCCCTTGACAGCTGCCCACTGATGCTGTCCCTGGGTATAGCCTGCTCTGTCCTCTTGAGATTCTGTTCCTCATTCTGCTGCATGAATAAGTTAGGTCTCTCTCACTATGCTAAATCACCATTTTATATTCGATGATTGTGTCCATTTTTATTATTGTATGCATGGGCTCTGCACAGAAAGGTGAGAAGCCAACACACCTGCTTGGCTGATTGCTTGCATTTCATGGATTTTTTGGATCCAGTGTGTATTAACTTTTAAACTCTGTGGACGTACATGCACACACATGCCCCTGCCACCTTGAGACACTACTCCATGAAGCGAACCCTAGTGTGTTAAAACCTCTGCCATATTAAACATGTCAGTTTTCTAAAAGGTACTTTAGGACCCTCTATTGTAGTGGTTCTCAAAGTTCTTCCTGGAAGGTGGGGAGAACTCTTGAGTCTTTGCAGGGGTAGGGACAGCAGTGGCAGTGATCCTGGGGATCGCTCCGCAGATGGGGGGGAAGTGGTCGTCCTTACCTCACCAGGGGTCCTGACAGCTTCCAGGGGTGTGGGGAGGCCTGCGAACCCCTCTGCAGGCTTCCCCAAGCTTCAGATCACCACTTTGCGGCAATTTACGACCACTTTCGGTTTTCGCAAAGAACGGAAGTGGTTGTAAATCACCGCAGAGCATGATCTGAAGCTCGGGGAGGCCTGCGGAGGGGCCTGCAGGCCTCCCTGCACCCACCCGGAAGCTGTCGGAGCCCCCTGGTAAGCGTAAAACTTGAGTTTCAAAAACATTTTTTTCGCTGCAGTAGTGGCGAACCCCGGGATCGCCGCCGCCATGCTGTCCCCTCCCCTTAAGGTGGCAGGGGACAGCATCCGGTTCTAGTGGTGGGTTGCGACCCACCACTTTGAGAAACGCTGCTCTATTGTGTTGCCTGACAGATTAGCACAGCTCTCCTTCTGAATTTCAAGTTACATCACCTAGGCCACAGCTGGTATAATTTCCAATGCAGCTGTCTCTCGTTAAGACTGTAACATATTAATCTTAACACATTTAAGCATGTTTCATGCTGAAATAATTTTGTGCTGCTATTTTGCAGCATATGCTACCTGTCAGCCATCTTCTGTGTTGGCTCTAATTAGCTAGCGTTGTGCTTTCTTGTTCTATAAATCCCTGAATAGGCTTCACGTATTACTCAAGTCTTGCTTTTCTCTCTCTACACAGATAATTTTTTTTCCAAATGATAATTAAGATGTGTTCTCACTACTTAGGCCATACGAACATCTTTATGACTTAATTCATTATGCCAGTCCAAAAGCCATGACTCTAGAAACTTGCACTTACAACCAATTTACGCTGGGAGCAGGTAGTTCCCCACAGAGCTGGAAGTAGTTTGACAGAGGAATTGATGCTTGTGGTGTGTGCACTCATCCTCTCTTCACCTCTGGCAAACAGGTCTTTCAGCACAATCCTAACCTTATCTAATACCAGCGCAGCAGCCCCTGAGTTGGGCCTAGAGAAATGGTTCCCAAACTGGGAGGCACGGCTCTGGGGGAGCCATGGGAACCAGCCAGGGGAGCCGCGTAGTGCCACAGAATCCTCTTGGAATACAATGCAATGCCAATTGGCAGGCATCAGTGGGGAGCTGCAGCCAATGGTCACCAATTGTCAAGGGAGCCGCAGGTCGAAAAAGTTTGGAAGCACTGGCCTAGAGTGTTGCAAATGCACCATTAAGCACGTTTGTGATGACTCTAGAGCACGGAATACCAGCGGAGAGGTCTCTGCCGGCGCTGTCCCCCCGACCCCTGGCCGCCGGCGGAAGTGAGGCCAGCGCCAAGTGGCACAGGGGTGGGGAGAAGGTGGCAGGAGGGTCAGACAGAGGCAGGGAGGGGCATTTCTGAGCAGGGGAGGGCAAAACAGGGGTGGGACAGGCCCATGAGAAGGGGGGTAAGATCAGCAGATGAGGCGCCGCTGAATCCTATCCTCCTTCCTGAGCCTGTACACCCTACAGGAGGCTTCCCGGACTTGTGCCAGCGAACTAGCATAGTAGACCTCTGGACTCCTCCTATCCAGCACTGGATAAAGCATGGTCTGCTCAGCCCCGCTGCACCGGCACCGGTTAGGATTGGGCTGTCAGTGTTGTGTCAAAAATCCAGTTGAACAGAGGTGACAGTCAAAAGAAATGTGTATGCCCCATGCGAAGTCAAACCCTTGCAGACCACTTTGAACTCTCTGAAAACGATTCTGTCTCCAGCCTCTGAGTGTGTGACAGTTATGCAGAAAAATTGAACTTATTTTTTCTTATGCCACTGCTATACTGCGAACCCACATCATACCTATGAGGCTGCCTTCATCCCAGGAACTCAGAGCAGTGTTTTGGGCTTGACAGCCCTTTGTGAAAGTTTGTGTCTAAGGTCACCCTGTAGTTAACTGTGTTTTCATAGTTAACAGTGTTTTCCCACATTCAAATTCAATGTTCTAGGACATTGGAGGTGTTCTGAGGCGCGGGGAGGCCTGCAGCCCACTCCATGAGCTTCCCTGCACCTCAAAACAGCTTCCAGATGAAAACCAGAAGTGGATTTCGATCTCATCTAGAAGCTGTTCTGAGGCGCAGGGAGGCCCATAGTGAGGGCCGTGAGCCCTGTGTGACCTCTGGAGGGCCAGTGCAACCCCCGGGTAAGTCTTTGCGATGCCTCCCCCCACAGACTCCAGCACCTGCGTTTCACGGTATCTGCGGGGGTCCGGAATTGAACCGTCCATGGAATATGTAATAAGTAGCTTGGGTCTTAGTCCTGTGGACTTCATTGGGTCTTCTATTTTACTTGTGCTGAAGCTTGTAGCCTTAGTATGTCGGATGTATGCCAAATAGTCATCTGCAAAGTGTAATGCTATTGGCATCAGTGATTTGCTTGGAACTTCCATGTTACTGCTTGGAATGCTCGGTCATGTCGTTTATGGCTTTGAAGTATGTCTCAGTTAAATGCATTAGTATTTTCTTGACAGGCCTTGAAGAAGATGTGGCTTGAAAAATATGCAACAGACTCTGCCAACCCTGGTGTACTTGTATTGCTGGGATGTGGTACTATGTCCAGTACCTGTGGTCAGTTAGCCAGTTATCCACTTGCCCTTATCCGAACACGAATGCAGGCTCAAGGTGAGTCTTGGTATTATGGCGTAGGGTTGAACAAGTCACTAAGGTCCACCTTACCTTATAGGGCAGTATTGTGGCGCCATACTTCTCCCTCTTTTTTTTCCCCTTGTGGATGCCTCCCTAGGCTCTACCACGAGTAATTTCTTTACTTGTCAGAATAATTAATTGGACAGCAATGTCAAAGAGTCCAGGCAAAGGAGGAGCTCACGTAAGGAGGTGGTAAGCCTGTTAAGTCTGTTTTCTGGAGTGTACCACTTCAGATTACAAGTACTGTATCAGACGGTATGGTTGAATGCTTTTTCAGGGAAATGAAAATCTTTTTCCTGCATTTTAAAATCTAGTATGCTGGCAGAAGCCTAGTGTAAAATCCCTGTTATCTCATTATCTGTGTGCAGGGACCTTTTTAAAAATAAAAATAAAGGAGCTTTCAGTCACTTGAGGCCCCAGTTGCAGTCTAAAGTGGTATAGTCAAGGCACAGGTTTACCACCTCAATGAGAACAAGACCTTTGTCAAATAATGCCAATATATATGGTGAAGAGATAGCTGACCTGAAAAGTCTTGGTTAGCACAGAACATAGAAACTGTGAGGATTTGAGGTGTTTTTATAAATAGTGGTGGAGGGAACAAAATGAGTCAACATTGCAGTGGGAAGGCAAGAGGCTTTAGCATTTTGGATTTCAAATGAAAGATTTTTCCATTAAAAATAGAATGTGGAGGTGCAGTTGGGATCAGACCTGTGAAGGGGCAAAGTATAGTTCCCTTGCCCTTCTGCTATGGTTTCATTCCGTCTGTCTGTCTGTCTCTGTCATGTGCTATACACTTAACCATGGTTTTATGTTGATGTTTTAAGTTGCATATTTACAGCCCAATCCTATCTAACTTTCCAGCGCCGATGCACCACTGAGGTAAGGTAACACTTGTTTCCTTGATGAGGCCTCCAGGACTGCCCCCCACCACAGGATGCAGCGCACGACAAGTTGACATGGCTGCATCGGCGCTAGAATGTTAGTTAGGATTGGGCTGTTAGCGTCATATCTAGTTAAACCATTAAAGAGTAACTGCTGCCTAGGAGACTGTTCATAGTGAGAAATATTGCATGCTTTCTCCAGAAAAGGAACTTCCAGATCACTAAAAAATGTAGTCTGGGGTTACATATTCTAGGGCTTCGTTTATGGAAGAAAGTTATACCTTACGTTTCTGCACATAGTCCCAAAGGTATCTTAATATTGTATGGGAAGGGGAGGCACTGCCTTGGGTTTTTTGGGGGGCACCTATGTTATATTTTAAAGAATGTTAACATTAGAATGTTTTGATGATAATTGATATTCTGAGTAACATATCTTTATTCGCCCCCTGCCAACCTTTTCCCATAGCCTTGGTGGAAGGAGGCCCCCAACTAAACATGGTTGCTCTCTCGCAAAGGATTATTGCTAAAGAAGGAGTCCTAGGACTTTATAGAGGCATCACTCCTAACTTCATGAAGGTGCTTCCTGCAGTCAGCATCAGTTATGTGGTGTATGAAAAGATGAAGGAAAACTTGGGGGTTGCGTGAAAGAAAGAAGGGAACCAAGTGAGAATGTTTACCGTGGAACATGTACACCAAAAGACAACTTCCTGGATGCTAAATTTATCTGTGTTTACAATTGGAAACTGGTCCTCTGGGCAAAGATTCTGTGGGGTTATCTCTTGATGGAGGAAAAAGCCCATCTTCCTCAAACAGCTGTGAGCCAAGTACCTTAAACAAACCAAAGTCCCTTGATTTTGACAATGGGAAAATATTTCATTGCTAACACACAACTACATGATGGAAGATCTTCAAGACAGAATATGTAGATCAAATGGCTTTAATTTTCTCATTTGTCAGAGTAGAGATCTCTCACTCAGTCAACTATTTTAAAGCAGAAGATATTGTGTTATTTAGATCTCCATTTGCTCGTTCAGTGCATCGTGCCATCTTGCGCCAGTCAAAAAAATCAATATCTGCATGTATATTCCACCATCAGAAAATGATACTAACATGATGATGATTTTTTTTGAGAAACATTGAAAAAGATACCCTGGAAGAACAATGCAGAGAAAAACAGAATGACACAGGATTCCCGTTTTCCCTTCTAAATTAAAATATTGAGCAAGTTTTGGCACGACCCACCAAGAACAACTTGGTGTTCTGGTGAAATGAATGTGACTTGGGTGGGTTGTGTTTGCATAATTCCCAATCATTTCAGTGGAGCTTGCACAGGTGGCCCCTGAACCACCTAAAATTTATGACTTGGTCTCATTAAAACCAAGTTGCTTAGTCAAATTAAAACCAATGGAAGAAATTAGTTATAACCAACATTCAGCCTTGTTTGCTTTCAGTGGGATTGGGTCATGTCTAACTTCAGTTGTTTCTGGCAGACTACATCTGTTGGTCAAATACTTCAATTAGGGTTGACTACAGATTTTTAGTGGCTCATGACTTTCCTATTCCTTTTTCATTGATCTGCTTTCAGTTGAATTTCTAAATTTTGGCACCTTGATGCTGATTGTGTGATTAACATAAACTGTGCAATGGCAAAAGTATAGTATCATTTTTGTGCAGATTTTAATCTTGGGATAAAAAGCATATCTTGTACTCAGCTGATTCTTATGTTTGTTATTTTGGTGGCAATACTTCAACATAAGTAATTAAATGGCTGATTATGTGAGAGGTTGAAAAATGCAATTCAGAATTAGAGTATATCTTCCTTGATGATGAGCTGCTTTGTTTAATGGTGCAGTGGAGACTATTGATAATTGAAAAATGTCTTTCCCTCCTCTTAGCACTCAAAATCAAATTGCTGGATATATTGGCTGGGAGGGAGAAACCCAGTACATGAGAAGTACAGTACTGGAATGGCTATAAAGAACTTTCCCATGAAGCTATTGCATTAGGAGTGTCAGTAAATGCAAACCAAGCCATGGATTTGTTGGTAACAAGCCACATGTCTAAGAAAAAATTATGTTGAGATTCTTCCTGCACACCTATGAATATTGATTGAATGAATTCTTGGTTTTACTTGTATTTGAATTACCTGTGAATGAGTGGCTGCTGCATGACCAATATTTATGCACACCATTGAAAGCATGTCCACGTACGTGCAGACACTCCTGAGTACTCGATTAGTAGATCCTTGCATGACTCTTGGTGTTTCTTCAAGAGTTGTCTCTTTTAAGTAAAACTTCTCCATGTAAGAAGGGCTTTGAAAATTGCACAGACTATGGGCGCAATCCAAACCTACTTAGGCCACTGTTGTAACCAGCGGCCCAGCGAAAACGGGAGGCCCCAGAACGGAAATGGGATTCAAATCCCCTTTGAATTCCCCTTTTGGAGAGGGTTTGAATCCCCTTTCTGCTCTGGGGCCTCCCATTTTCACTGGGCCGCTGGTTACAACGGCAGCCTAAGTAGGTTTGGATTGCGCCCTATGTGATCTATTTGCTCTTTTGAGCTTTTAGAAGTGAATCCAGGATGTAGATTATACATGCCAGAGAATCTGCAACCACCTTGTGGATCTAGTCTATCTTGTTTTCAAAGCTGCTTTGCAGGCATTTCTGGGTGCAGAACCTCATATGAACTGTCCGAAGGTCAGTTGCTGGAGTCACTAGAAGCCAGCTCGCTCTGTCAAATCCTTTATGCAGTCATGTATGTGATACGATGAAAGGATAGTGTCCGCTGCTACTGTGCGTGCAGAGTGCTGGCAGCCATTTCCATGATGGTGGTGGCACTTTTTTTTTCCTAGTCACCATCATAAAGATGGCTGCCGGCTTCCTCAATGTGCAGCCCAGTCCACACAGAGCACCCCCAACACAGTCAGATACAGTACCCACGTGGATGTCTTTGACAGAAGGAATGGCATAGATTAGAACATATTCCTCATCAATATTTCTGTCCTCTTCTCTTTGGTTTTCATTACTTTTGCTCCCTTCTCAACGTTGGTGGGATCTGAGGATAGCCTTTAAAATTGCCACCACCTGCTTCTGCATAGTAAGTATTCCTTTGATTTGTGTGGGACCAAGAGGATAAAGAAAGTGGCCCTGTAGTATTTTTATAATACCACCTTTTCTCTATTTTTTTTTAAAGAATAGACTTTTCCTGAGCCCCAAAGATTCCACAAATGGGTTGGGAGATCTTTTGAATAGTTTGAAGAGAATCTATTTTTAGCATTTTTTTAGTTGCTGCATTTTCAATCAGTGGTTCTGCAGCAACCACCATTTAACAATCTCTTTTAATCATCTGACTATAATATAAACTATGAGCACAACCTATAAAGCATGATTGCTGACATAACCATTGCACTAGGGCTAGGGAAGTGGTGCCCCACTGATTGTGCCCACCATTATGAATGGCAGCTTTTTTCTGAGTGTGTCCTGTCTCATTATGGAAACCTTCATTTTTTTTTGCACTTGATCAAAACCAAAGAATTAATTGCTTTAGTGTAAGAAGTTAGTAGTAGATGCCCACCTTAAAAAAAAATCTAGTATTGCATGCTTATTACGAGTTTCTGTGTACATGACTTTCTAATTGTATTATTATATTGTAACCTAAATACATGCTTATTTTCTATGTGGTACAAAGATGACCTAAGCAGTGTGTGAACCAGACCCAAAACATATTCTTGTATAAGTGCCCTTAGGAGAGTGTTGGTGATTAGTCCTGACTACTGGAATAAAGCATGATACTCTGCAGATTTAATTCCATTGCTATGTGCCTAAAAAGGGCTGTTCTAATTGTGATGCTTGGTCAGAGAGAAAAGCTGAATCTTTTTATAAACCAGTGTATAATAAAGGAGGTTTTCTACTGCAACTGTGATTTTTTTAGTTTTACAAAGTTTGTTCAATATGTATTTCCTGTATCCTGCATTTCTTCCATGGAACTCTAGACAGTAAATGTAAGGTACGGTACCCAGTATCCCAGAAAATCCCTGGTCTGGTCCCTTTAAGAGGCCTAGCCCCACTCTGGGCTGATTAGTTCCCCTTTCTCCACTCACAGGTTTAGCAGTTCAGGTCCAAATATCAAAGTCCAAAAGCCAGTCCAAGGTCAGAAAGCCAGTCAGGGTTCTCAAGCCAAAGCAAGTTCCTCAAGCCAGTGCAGAAGTCAGTCACAGTCAGCTTCTCCTTACTGCAACCCACACCCTTCCTTCCTCCAGGTGCTGCTTTTATACATGATGACCTCTAGTGGCTGCACTGAGTAGCCTGCCTGCTGCTGAAGCCTGTATTTTAACCCCTTATACCCTAGGCCTATGAGGAACCACTGCTAACACCACGCCCTATGCAACCAATGCAACCGAAGTTGGTGTAGATCAGCGTTAACATCAAGATCTTATACATGAAGTACTTTGCATATAACTACGAATAACAGTAGTGTATGAATAAGCCTTTAATATGCTGACAAAGCAGGACGATGGCCTGAAATTGCAGTTAATGAAACTGGACTAGATCAGCCTTGCAAGTAAGTCTTCAATGTAACTAGACCACAAACATCTTGTCTAGCCCATACTCTCACATATACCTGTGATAGTCATTTGCAGTATACAGTACTGTCTGAAAAAAGCAGTTTTCCCAGTTTACAAAAGTGTCCCTGTATAGTCGCCAAGGTTCCTTCTTGCCACAGGTGAGCAGGAATGTGTGGCTATTCCCACTTTTAGACTAGATTACTCTTGATGGTAATCAGTGTAATGATCATCCCTTTTATCAGCTGTGATGGTCAGAAAGCCATTTCCCCTTCTAAGCCCTTATTTACTAACAATTCAATCTGAAACAAGTATCTGCTCTAATACACTTGTGTTGGTTTAAATGGTTAAGGATACAGCACTTCATTTTGCTTTGTTCGCTTTCCCTCATAAATGTATTTAAACTTGGAAGCGTTGTGCAGCCCTCCAAAATGAAATGATGTGGAGCAGCCACCTTCATAGGTGCCATGTCTTTTATGTTTGAGGGCCCAGCTTGGAACTTCCCTCTGAACTCTATACGGCAGTGTTCCTCAAACTGTGGGTCGGGACCCACTTGGTGCGTCGCTACCTGATTTCTGGTGGGTCCCAGGTGATGGAAAAATCAGATAAGTAATTGCCACAAGCCCTGAGGCTATTCAAAAATTAGCTAGCAACTAAGTGCCCTTCAAAGAGCTGAACTCCTGCAGTTTGCAACATAGCTGCTAATTACCTTGCAAGAAGCTGAGCTCTTTACTTGTAAATAAACATATTTATTTCTAGATCACCTTTTTAAAAGGTCTCATAAAGCTAGGTGGGTCCTGATAGAGTGTCATTTTAAAAAGTGGGTCCCGGTGTTAAAAAGTTTGAGAACCACTGCTATATGGGGTCTCCAAGCTATAATGTCAGCAGCACCACCTGCTGGTGCACTAAAGCAACTTCACAGCAACTGTTCAGGACTGTGCCTGTTGAATTCTGAATTTATTCCATATATTCATTATATCCATGGCAGCAGCTGTTTGACATAGAAGGTCCCAGATATCAGCTAAAGAGGACAGAGACTGTGGACCAACTGCCGGCAGAACAGTAGGGTGACAAACTTCCTTGCTAATTAAAAACAATAAAAGTTACTCACACAGCAACAGATCTCTATATTTTTTTCAGCTGTGCTTGTGACAGCATGCACCAGCTCCTCAAAGTGACAGTTCTTTCAGATCTGAGCTGCAGGAAAGGAGTTACATAGTAATCCGAATGCAAGGCAAGTGACTAGCAAGGCAAATATTTTATTTTAAAAGCTTTTATCTCATTTTTCTCTTCTCAGCCCAAAGTAGCTCACAATGAACAAAGCATAAAAACAACCCAGAAACGAAAATACTTGGAACAAATTTAAAAAGTCCATTTGACAATCACTGTAGTAGTCCAACAAAAAGCAGTTCATTGCATTCCCAATTAACAGCATCCAAAGATGAAGCACCAAAAGCTGTACTGGCCTGTGCCCCCAATGCTACCTCAGCCCCCCTAAAATCTTGTGGACGAGGGGGAGGGGGGGAGTCATGGCAGATTTCCACCTCCCTTCTCCCTCAGTGTTGTTAGAGGGAGAAGGGGAAAGGGAAAAAAAGCTGCCGTAGCGGCAGATCACTTTTTCCTGCTGAGCTGGTGCTTACAAAGAGGATCATGTCAGCAGCAGTTCCTTCTTCCTCCAGCGCTGCTGGAGGGGAAGGGGGAAAAAGCTGCAGCAGCCCCAAATTGCTTCTCTTCTCCCACCCTGTGCTTACAATGCACTGAGTGGGTAAGGAGAGGCGATTTGCAGCCCGACCCCCCCTTCCTTTATCAAGAGCACTGCATGCAGCCTTCCTCCTATCTGCATGACTTCTATTTCAAATGAACTGCTGGGAACCCAGCATTGCATTACTTCTGTTCATTGGAAGCAGAAGCGGCATGGAGCAGGGAGGCTGCGTGCTGCACTTCTGGTAAGGGAGGAGAGGAGTGGACTCCAAAACACCTCTCCCCACCCACTTGGTGCTTTATAAGCACAGGGTGGGAGGAGGGAAGAGATTTGAAGCCACTGCAGCTTTCCCCCCTTCCCCTCCAGCAGCTCTAGAGGGAGAATGGGGCTGCCGCTGTTGAAATCTCTTTTGCCTTGCTGAGAGTAAGTCAGAAGAGGATCAGAGCCCCCAGTGAAGTGGCAGGCTGGAGAGGGCAGTAGACAGACAGGCTGGGGGACTGTCTGTTCCCCACCTCTCCAAGGGTGCCACTCCACGCGACTCTTTCAGGTAATTTCATGACAAGGCTGGCCCTGGCCAAAAGCGTGAGAGGAAGTTCCAAGGAGGAGGAGCAGTATGGTAGTTATTAGAGGGAGGAGAAAAGGGGACAAGTTCCCCTTTCTCTTTCAGTGGGGCTTGTGCTGGGAGACCTTCCCCTTGGATTCACCCTCGCTGAGCAACCAATGGATTTTTTAAAGGTATTTAAGTGCATATGAACATCTTCATCTGGCCATCATGGGTGAGTGGACAATGTTTATCAGCAAGTTGTGCCCAGAGTGAGTGGTACATCACGCTACAAATGAAGCTGGATTTTAGAGAATTTTAGATGAAAGCAGTCTTTCCTAGATTTTGTTGGTCTAGTGCAGGAGTTCTCAACCCCTTCCTGGTCGAGTACCACCTCCGGTGCCACTCTCCTGCTGCGTACCATTGGAAATGACTGGCAATGACATCATTGCCAGTTACTTCCAGGTTTTCGGAGGCCAGAAAACACAGGTAGGAGGCTCTGGGCGGGTGAAAGGGCCCTTCTCAGTGTTCCTAAGAGGCTCTGCCAAAACCAGGAGCCTCTCAAGAACAAAAACGCGCCGCAGAAAGCACTGCGTCAGAGCGAGGGTCTGGCAGTCCGAGTACCACCAGCAAGTCAGCTGAAGTACCACTGGTGGTACTAGTTCACTGGTTGAGAAACCCTGGTCTAGTATGGCTACCACCTCACAGGATATACTGGACACAATGACATTGCTAACTTCAAATATTTAAAATGCAGCCACAATGCAGCCCCGAGGTAAGGGAGCAAATTCAGTTGCTGTTACGTTCCCTTACCTTATGGAGGCCTCCGTGACTACCCCCCCAAATGTAGTGCGCACCCCATTGGCATGGCTTCATTGGCACTGAAACGTTGGTTAGGATTGGGCTGTTATCTACTTCAAAGTAGTTACAAAGGTAGTTCTAGAATGTTAACAAGTAATCAAAACTACTTTTTAGATAATAGTTGTACTTAACTACTCTTACAGCGCAATCCGACTTAACTTTTGTGCCGGTTTAACCAGCGGCGCAGTGAGAACAGGAGGCCCCAGAACGGAAAAGCGATTCAAATCCCCTTTGAATTCCTCTTTTGGAGGGGATTTGAATCCCTTTTCCATTCTGGGGCCTCCCATTCTCGCTACGCCGCTGGTTAAACCGGCACAAAAGTTAAGTCGGATTGCACTGTTAAAGAAGTTAGTGTCCCTCGGTGGGTTTTATTACACATGCAAGTCCTCAGTTGCTGTTACAGTTAATGAGCAATGAATACAATATGTGTGCATGAAGAGCCTGATTTCAAATTTTTAAGTTGTCCAGTAGGTGGTGCACCATACTCAGAACAAGAAGTAGCATTAAGACAGACCATGTACCGGTAGTAGACAAACATCTGGAGCGGGATACAAGAGAAAATAAAGTGATTTCAAAAAATGTTTCTTCCTCCTTTATCCAATTATGTTTCAGTTCTTCCTTAATTACAAATTTAATTTAAGCAATGGATTCTACCATCTTGCCAGCAGCTCTTTTCATGGTTCATTTTTTCCTTTTTTTCCCAGTTTGGAATCTCACTACTTCATGTCTCTTCCCAACTGTCTCCTAAGAATGACTTGTTGTTGTTGTTCAGTCGTTAAGTCATGTTCGACCCTTCGTGATCCCATGAACCATATCCCGCCAGGCCTTCCTGTCCTCCACTATCTTCCTGAGTTCACTCATTTTCATGTTCGTTGCATCAGTGATGCTGTCTAACCATCTCATCCTTTGCCTTCCCCTTCTCCTTTTGCCTTCAATCTTTCCCAGCATCAGAGTCTTCTCCAGAGAGTCCTCTCTCCGCATTAGGTGGCCAAAATATTTGAGTTTCAGCCTTCCAGGGAACAGTCAGGGTTGATTTCATTTAGGATTGACTGATTTGATCTCCTAGTAGTCCAAGGGACTCTCAGGAGTCTTCTCCAGCACCACAGTTTGAAAGCATCTATTCTTCGACGCCCAGAACACAATATGTATGTGATGCCACTATGCCGTATATTGCTCCCCTTCCATCATTGGCCCACCACTGCCAGCCAATATACAGAACAAGTGCACTACATTACATGTTGCGGTCAACTAAAATTGCAAGGAAGACAGAAATGAGAAGAGATTTGGAGCAGAATCAGCCCCACGCCTCTCATAATATCTACTTGGGCTGGTTTGTACAAATCTATGCACATTTACGAGGGAGTAAGTCCCACTGAATAGAAAGACGGACTTTCAACTAAACACGTGTATGGAATTGGGCTGTCCATTGATAATGAGCTCAAGAGTCTTAAAAGAATGATTCAATGCATTGGTTTGCATGCAAAGTCGTCTTGGCACTGAAAAACCATTGTCCCTCAGCCTCTTTCCTTTTAGACTTTTAGCCACAGAGAGACCAACAGATGACCACCTAATCCGTCCTTACAAGCACCTCTTTTGAGTGAATGTGAGTGTTCTCCAAGTTGCAAGCTTTGTTGTACCAGCTGTGCAATAAAAATTTGATTCACTCCCTAGGAGGCAGAAGATGGAACTCTACAGATGTATGCAAGGCAAGAGAGGCTGGGGTGAAGTGGGGTGACCACTGGCAAGTTGATGCAAGGGTTACAGTACTTTAGAAGCACTAAGGATTGCTTCAGCCGAACTCTCCACCAGGGTTAATTTGGAAATTGCATGAAAGTGAGAGAAGCAGGAACAACTCATGCTTCTGTTTTCCCTGCTTTTGTGGCACTGTGGTCAATTTAGATATTCTAAGATCTTGCAGTAGTGAGCTGCTGTTGTATCCCCCAGATGAGCTGTGTAACTCACAGATGTTGCTACTGGAAGTTCACTAGTGCTTTTGCTTTGTCCATTTCTGGGAATGTGCCAACTGGCCCTTAGGCAATCTTGCGACTCATCATGATCCACCATTGCAATTATCATGAGGTAGCCTGGTTGTCCGCTACGGCAGGAGATATCAAGGGAACGTTTTGTGCAAAGATGGGCATGATAAAGGACAAAAAAGGCAAGGACCTAACAGAAGCAGAAGAGATTAAGAAGAGATGGCAAGAATACACAGAAGAACTATACAAGAAAGATCTTAATGTTCCTGATGACCACGCTGGTGTGGTCACTGACCCAGAGCCGGACATCCTAGAGAGTGAAGTCAAGTGGGCCTTAGGTAGCATTACTAACAACAAAGCTAGTGGAGATGATAATATCCCAGCTGAGCTACTTAAAATCCTAAATGATGATGCTGTGAAAGTGCTGCACTCAATATGCCAACAAATTTGGAAAACTCAGCAGTGGCCAAAGGATTGGAAAAGGTCAGTTTACGTTCCAATTCCAAAGAAGGGCAGTGCCAAAGAGTGTTCAAACTACCGTACAATTGCACTCATTTCACATGCTAGCAAGGTTATGCTCAAAATCCTACAAGCTAGGCTTCAGCAGTACGTGGACCGAGAACTACCGGACGTACAAGCTGGGTTTCGAAGAGGCAGAGGAACTAGAGATCAAATTGCCAACATGCGCTGGATCATGGAGAAAGCACGAGAGTTCCAAAAAAACACCTACTTCTGCTTCATTGACTACGCAAAAGCCTTTGATTGTGTGGATCACAACAAACTGTGGCAAATTCTTAAAGAGATGGGGGTACCAAACCACCTTACCTGTCTCCTGAGAAACCTGTATGCGGGTCAAGAAGCAACAGTTCGAACCGGCCATGGAACAACCGATTGGTTCAAAATTGGGAAGGGAGTACGGCAAGGCTGTATATTGTCACCCTGCTTATTTAACTTATATGCAGAGTACATTATGAGAAATGCAGGGCTGAATGAATCACAAGCCGGAATCAAGATTGCCGGGAGAAATATCAACAACCTCAGATATGCAGACGATACCACCCTAATGGCAGAAAGTGAAGAAGAACTAAAGAGCCTCTTGATGAGAGTGAAAGAGGAGAGTGCAAACGTTGGCTTGAAACTCAACATTAATAAAACTAAGATCATGGCATCTGGGCCCATCAATTCCTGGCAAATAGAAGGGGCAGAAATGGAAGCAGTAACAGATTTTACTTTTCTGGGTTCCAAGATCACTGCAGACGGAGACAGCAGCCATGAAATTAAAAGACGCTTACTCCTTGGAAGGAAAGCTATGGCAAACTTAAACAGCATAATAAAAAGCAGAGATATCACCATGCCAACAAAAGTTCGTATAGTCAGGGCCATGGTGTTCCCAGTAGCAATGTATGGTTGCGAGAGTTGGACCATAAGGAAGGATGAGCGCCGAAGAATAGATGCTTTTGAACTGTGGTGCTGGAGAAGACTCCTGAGAGTCCCTTGGACTGCTAGGAGATCAAATCAGTCAATTCTAAATGAAATCAAGCCTGACTGTTCCCTGGAAGGACAGGTACTGAGGCTGAAACTCAAATATTTTGGCCACCTAATGCGAAGAGAGGACTCTCTGGAGAAGACTCTGATGCTGGGAAAGATTGAAGGCAAAAGGAGAAGGGGAAGGCCAAGGATGAGATGGTTAGACAGCATCACCGATGCAACAAACATGAAAATGAGCGAACTCAGGAAGATAGTGGAGGACAGGAAGGCCTGGCGGGATATGGTTCATGGGATCATGAAGGGTCGGACACGACTTAACGACTGAACAACAACAAGCCTGGTTGTCTGACGTTCTGAGCATGTGATAGTTCTCCATCCGTGTAACCATCTTCCCATCACATGAGGCAAGTCACTGTGAGCAGTAGGGAACTTTTCAAAGGTGATGAGGTTATTGGGTCATCTGAATTCAATGTTAACTGGCCATATAAATCAAACCTCAGTCAGGGATGGTCTGAAGTCACTGAAGATTCTTGGCAAACACTAAAATGCAGCCCTTCCTTCTGGAGCTGGAGTTCCATGCTGGAGAACTCCTTCCATGCTGGAGTTCCTAGATGTGATATTCCTTCCTTGCTCATGTCCCCTCAGGCCTTGTGACTTGTCCCTCTCTGATGGTGTCACATTCACACCCTTTTCTCCAGCTATGCCAGGTTCTTCTCAATGGGCTGCTAACTTGTCCATCTTTTAATACAGGTTTTGTGCCACTGATCTCCTTGCTTGTCTTCCCTTTCCCCCTTGTTGAGAATGTCTGGCTTTTCATAGTTTCCTCTCTAGCAGACCCTCCACCCAATTGTCATTTGTTCCTTGCTACAGAAGGATTTGCTAATAAGTCGGCACTGGAAAGGGTTCGTTGCAGCA
Organism: Plestiodon gilberti rubricaudatus; assembly: GCA_026170595.1. Lineage (NCBI taxonomy): Eukaryota > Metazoa > Chordata > Lepidosauria > Squamata > Scincidae > Plestiodon > Plestiodon gilberti. Next base: position 122,426,383 of record JANXHW010000004.1, read on the forward strand.
TTCTATTGAACGGCTTTTCTGGGTTGCCTAGCTTTTAGGTTTGCCGTTATCTCATGCTCATTTGTCCTTAGTAACACTTTCTTAGGGAGAGATGTAAAGAAGATTGCCTTCACTGTCTACACCCTGCTCTGCCCAGGATTTCTCTCTCCATCCGATTTCAGTTCAACTTCATGCCCTCCTCCATCTCTGTTGCGCTTTTCCTTCCATGCAACACAAAGATGGAATAGACATGTTTGCTGCTAACCTTATGAGGTAGTGGTATGCATACATTACACAGCCTGTATAGTAACACAAGCAGAAGTCCTTCAGGAGAAGGATTGTTTTGTGTTTCACAAGAGAGTGCTAGAATTTTGCAAAATGATATTCAGAAAGGAAATACGGTAAGAACTATTCCAGGTTGATCTTCACGCAGCATGTCAATCACCCAGTGGCCCAGTTCAGATGTCATGTGGAGCCAGGACTGGTTTCACACATGATCTTAGTCTCGGGAACACACCTTTTCCCCTCCTCTTTGCTCCTTTCATTTCCAGCACTAGTTTGGAGCAAGCCAGGATCTGTTCTTATTTTCACCAAAGTTTGCAAATACACTGGACTTTGAAGGTGGGATACTACCTCAGCTTCAGGTCCTAGTTTATTTGCAAACTTTGGCTAGAGGAAGTCAGGATCGCCCAGTTTGGATGTCATGACAGATGCTGACTTTTTGTAAATCAGGATTAAAAACAGAAGAACCATGCCTCCCTTTGTGTGTGAATGGGAGGGGGGGGAGAGTATGTGTCCAAAATTAGATGTTGATTCAGTCCTGGCCCCGTGTAACATCTGAACTTCTGTAACATCTGTGTGACAATTATGGAATTCCTTACCAGGGGGATTATAACCCTCTCCCTCATGACTTTTCGGCAAGGGCTCCAAACGTTTTTGTTTCGTCTAGCGTTTGGGTGGTGGGGTGGTGTCTGACTTCTGGCTCTCTCTCATTGTGTTTTGCTCTGCTGCTTCTCTACTCTATATTGTCACCCTCCCCCCAGTGGATCGTATCGTTTTTGATTTATCTTATTTATTGTTTTATATACTGTGAACTTGTAAACCGCCTTGGCCGTTTGCTTTGGCCTGGGATAAGGCAGGGTATAAATAAATATACAAACTGAGCCAATTACTCCCAGCTGAATTTAGGAACCATCACCATTTAAAAATATTGTATTTAAGATCACTCGGCTCTATGAAAGCTGTGGCCTTTGATCTGTGTCTTTGGTGTTGGCTGTGTGAATAATACTGTTTCACATTGGCAAGTCATTATACTCTTGCAGTCATAGAAAGATGAGCATGCATGTGTTCTCTCACCTTAATGCTCCCGTCTTAGAATTTTGAGAGAGTCTGAAACAATAAAATTGACTAGTTTACCTCCCTCCCTGTCCCTGCCCCCTTCCTCAATTGTTGTGAGTTTTGTTGAAGAGCCTAGAAGACGATTCATCATTCCTTTTCACTCTCCCGCTTCCCTCCCTCCCTTATATAACAAAGAAATCTGAAAAAAAAGTACATACCTTCTTTCCTACCTGCTCATCTCATTAAAATCCTTCAGATTTTTTTCCCCTTCAGGGAACATCACATTGCTGACTTTACAATTTAAAATGGATAATTGCATTACTAGAAACTGTGCATTGAATTTAATAAAAGGATTCAAACCAAATTTTCTTATTAAAAGCTACACATATTTTAGTGTATAGTTTTACTATTTAACTCAGGCTAATATCCGATCAGAGTAATACCTGGAGGGTGTTCATTTAGGAGTGGTAATAGTCTGGCATTAAAGAAGTTATTTGAATAATGAATTAAACTTGACACAAGCCATAAATTTTAGCATTTGGTGTTTAGCTTCATTCTCAAATCACAGATCTCCTACTATTATGACAAAATCCCAGAGAAAATTATTAAACATTACAGACTCACACAAAAGGATGAAGAATGGCTTTTGTGCCCCTTGCCCTGGTATTTACTTCCTGTGTCATAGGTTATGTAACTTCCTCTTTCATAAAAGCAATCTTCCACTTTTTACATGTAGTTGAGGTCACTGGCGTCACTAGGACGCGCGTCACCCCAAGGCGGGGGGGCGCGCGCCACCCTAGTGATGCCCTTTGGGGGGGCCACCCGGCTGCACCCTGCCCCGGGTACCCCCCGCCCCTTTGTGTCGCCCTCCGGACGCTCCGAGGCCGGCCCACTGCGTCAATACGCAACCTTTTCCGGTTTTCGCGCATGCGCAGAGACCGTTTTGAGGGCAAGGGCCTGCCCTCTTGCCCTCAAAACGGTCAGCGCATGCGCGAAAACCGAAAAAGGTTGCGTATTGACACAGTGGCACACTGGAGCGCTGGCCAGGTCGGACGCTCCGAGGCCGGCTCCCGGGCCGGCCTCAGAGCGTCCGGAGGGCGACGCACGTCACTTCCGTGACGTGTGGGGGTGCGCGCATCACCCCTTTGCGCGCGACACCCCGTGGCGACCCGCTCCCGTCGCTTCACGGGAGCGACGCCACTGGTTGAGGTATGTCCTTTTTCTTAATTTGGTAATGGTTTCAGTTACTTTTTAATATGTCATGCTCTAAGGCTTAGAGTCTAAGCTAGCTATTTTGCTAGGAATGGATTGTTATTCTTCATAGTTTCGCTCCCTCCCCAGGGTCTTTAGAAGCTAGCTATCTGAGTGGGTGATGGATACATCTTGTCTTTAGCTCAGATCTATGTGGATACATGCACTTTTCCATGCACCATGTGGTGCACCGCCTGCCATTTTCCGCACTACGGCTGCTAAGGTATAATTTGAACTGTTGATAATATATTGTTGGGCCTGAAGTTGCTGTGGCTTAATGCCAGATCAGTTCATAATAAGAACTATCTCATCCAGGATTTTTAATCCTGGGGGTGTTGATCTGGTTTGTTGGTCTCTTTCCATTGTATCCACCAGGTTTCCAGGCATTACAGCAGCCATGACTTTGGGATGGGGAAGAGAGGTTGTGATCGTCAATTGTGGTTCTGTCTCTCTATCCAGATGCCCAGCACAGCAGATCACTGGGTTTGAGTGTTTGTTCCTGATGCTGAATGGGCAAAACAGGATTGGGATTCTGTTGGTGTACCGCTCTCACCCTCCCTGCTGCCCAATAGTCTCCCTGCCTGAGCTGATTGGGGTAATCTTGGCTGTGGCACTAGACTTTTGGTACTGGGGGACTTCAGTGTCCATGTTGAGACCCCTGTTTCAGAAGCAGTTCTGGATTTTTTTAACCATCCATGCCAACTATTGACTTGTCTCAACTGATATTTAAAAAAAATGTATTTGCTTTGAGAATGCATTCTGCTGGACACATGATGGACCTGATGTTTATTGCTGGGCAAGTGGTTGGTGATTTGATTGTGGAGAAGATTAACATTACTCCATTTTTATGGCAGATCATTATCTGGCAGGTAATCATGCTCCTCTGCAGGGGTAGGGGTCTATTTTTAAGGTCCTCCACTTCCAAATAGAAGTCTATTTGGAAGCCTCAGAGGCTTATGGATCCGGATGGATTCCTGATGGCTCTGGGGGATTTTTCTGCCACTAGGCCCAGTGATACTGCCAAGACCTTGGGTGACTTCTGGTATCGAGGAAATGACCCAGCCTATTGATGCTATTGCTCCTCTGACTCATTGTACAGCTAAGTTGGAACTAGGTTTTCTAGGGAGCTGCTAGCAATGAAGTGATTAGGCAAATGTTTTGAGCAATAGTGGAAGAAAACTCAACAAATTCAACCAAACATGGGCTGGTGCCTGTTTTAAGGCCTACTCTGTAGTGATGATGACAGTGAATAAAGAGTACAGTAGGGCCCCAGTATCTGTGGGGGATAAGTTCCTGCTTCCCCCCCCCCCGCAGATACCAGGAACCTGTGGATGGGGCGAACACTATCTTCTACGGTCCCCTCGTGGCCCCCCCATGCCCATTACCTTATTTAAGTTGCTGTTGCTAATGCGAAGCAAGCATTAGCATGGGTCTTGTTTAAACCAAGCTCTATAAGCAGCAGCCTGCTGCTTATAGCCCAGCTTGTGACTGACTAGAGCCGGCAGTCTCAGTGCTAGAGAGGCTCCGATGTTAACAGGAAGTTCCTGTTAACGTTGGAGCCTCTCTAGCACTGAGGCTGCTGGCTCTACTGAGTCTCAAGCTTTGCTATAAGCAGCAGGCTGCTGCTTATAGCACTTGGTTTAAAGAAGACTTGTGCTGGCGCTTGTTTCACACCAGCAACATAAATAAGGTACTTAATGACCGTGGGGTGTGTGTGTGGGGATTTGGCATCCGTGGATAGGTGAAACCACAGATGCTGAATCAATGGATACGGGAGAGGGGGCTGTAATTCTCTGTCATCCTGGCATCCATAGAATGTTATCCAGTGACGTTTTTGAGTACTGCAGGCCTCCTCCTCCCTCTTCCACGTTCTCAGTGTGCGGTAGAGGATACCTATTTGCTAGACATTTAGCTTGAACTCAACTGAACTCCACATTCAGGCCTGATCCAAAGGGAAATGGCACCTGAATCCTCACCACCTGGTGCTGCACCCCTTTGCTGTTACTGCCATCACACAGGGGGAAGAGGGAGTGCATGCCCGTGCACACACACAAATGCACCTTCAGGATGAGTGGCAGTGATGGTGATGCTGGCAGCTGCCTTAGCTTGCCCTCTCCATGAGTGAAAAGGAGAAGAGTGAAGGGGAGGAAAAGGAAAAGATGGCAGCGGTGTCACTCTTTCTGATCAGGGTTTTTAACATCATTGCTGCTGTTGCTAGTTAGTTCTCACTCCCTAGTCTTACCAGCAAAAAATAGTTTGTGTAATCAGGGACTGCAGCTGACCACAAAGTTAGTAATGTGATGGAATTTGTGTCCTAAAAAGGTAGCCTCCTGGTGTCATTCTGATGGACCCAAAATGAAAGAGCCTCTCTACAGTCTTTCCATCATACAAGTGATATGAATACTGAATAGATGGACCAGTTTTAACTCCAGCGTTGTGGGGGTAGGAGTGTAGGTCTGGATTTATATTCTGTTTTCATATGATATACTCAGATTGTATTGGATTTTAAAGGCCTGAACCTGACTTCAAGAGAATTTACTCTCACTGTTCTCTGAGTTTATTGTTAGTTAGTGTATGTAATTTCATATGCTGACTCATGGACTCTGAGCAAAGATATACACTTCTGCCAGAAACATGGAAGTATGCACAGTTATTGCATTGTGAGGCTCAGTGGTACTGCATATGCCTTCCATGGGAAACGTCCAGCTTTAATCTTTGACATTTCCAGGTAGGGTTATTTCCTGGAGAGCTACTGCCAGTCAGTGTGGACAATACCGAATAGATGGATCAATGGTCTTATACATTATAAAGTTGCCAGTTAGGCAGCCTGAGGTACCCTTGACTTTAAGAGAACATACTTAAAGTCTTAAATATTTTAAGAACACGAAGAACACAAAGCTATGATAGCTTTTCATGACCGGCAACACAATGAGCAGCCAGCAAAATTTCCTCTGTGCTCTCTTCGCAGCCAGTGCTGAAGGGGGCTTGGGGCTGGGCATTTGGTGTCACCCTCCTTGAGGGTGACATCTGGTGCGGGCTGCTTCCCCCTAGTGACACCCCTGCTGTTCCTCACCTTCTGAGGCCTCTTCACCTTGGCAGAAACAGCACTGCTGAAAACGTGTTTGGAATGTTAAAAAAAATATTGAACCATCTTGGGCAGCCGGTTGAGTGGGAACATGGGATAGAAGTTACACATGATAATTCTACTTCCTTGTGCCGACTTTAGACTGCACAACCAATGTGGCAAACTGTGATGGCACTAAGATTTGGTAACAGTTGGCTTGTGCTGATATAAGTCAAATTTTGGTCTGACTGCAGAAGTTCTTTCTGGTTTGTGCCATTGCGATCTCTAGGCTAGGTGTTTAGAACTTTGCATTCTATGGCAAGCACCAGAAGACAAGTAAATCAATTATTTGTACAAAGGTTTTAAGCCCATCTGGCAAGATATATGGAGACGTATCTGGAAGAGAACTCGTATGCCCTGTCATTCAGGCCTGTGCTTTAGCCATGAGTAGAGGTGTTTGAAAATGGTGTTATTTTACTCAGAATGTCCCCTGCTAATTGGGCAAGAGGCACTTTTTCAAGTGGTGCTCCTCTTATATTTAGCAGGCGGAGAGTTAACTGCCCCCTTTCACCCCAGCACAGTGTCTTTCTTTTCTGGTGGCTGTTGCTGGTGTTTTTCTGCATCTTTTTAGATTGTGAGCCCTTTTGGAACAGGGAGCCATTTAATTATTTATTTTTGTCTGTAAACCACTTTGTGAACTTTTTTGTTGAAAAGTGGTATATAAATACTGTTGTTAATAACAACAACAACAGCAACAATAATAATGTTAATAGTAATAAGCCCATTGTGTTCAGTAAGACTTAGGCTGTAATCCTCTTGTATTCAACAAAAACAAACACCTCTAGCCATGAGGCCTTCTCTAACGGTCAACAAAAGGATGAAGTCTGAACAAGAGTCTATGCTGATTTTTTTCAGCAGGAGGGTGGGTCATATTCCATCTTCTTGACTCCATATGAATACTTTTCTACACAATATGCTTGGATTTATGAGTGGATTTAAGAATATTGGGTGACTACTCAGGAAATGAATGGAAAGCTGCCAAATGATTTACTCTCCCTCTAGGGAGGCAGTACTGTGGGTAACTAATGGTATTTGCCTATTTGACAATGCTGCCTGTGATGGAGAGGGGATGTTCCAGTATTAGGAGTTGGTATTGTCTAGGAATTCCTGCCAGATGAATAAGAACCAGTCTGTAGGTTTGTAGTCTTCATGAAAGTACAGTAATTGCATGTCTGGTTTTCCTGCTGGTTTTTGCCTGGGGAGAAGCTATCTCAACAGAAGCATATATAGGAAATCACACAAATGTAGCCATTGAAATAGCCAGATGTGTACCTGCCAACGTTTGTAAATGTCAAAGAGAGAAATTTACAGCACAATCCTATGCATGTCTACTTAGAAGTGTCATTGTGTTCAGTGGGGCTTACTCCAAGGAAAGTGCGTATAAGACTTTACCTTACCTTTGCCCCAAAACTACTTATCCTGCGTACCTTGTCTGAAATCACAAGATTTTCTCTATCCAGAAGCAATTAAATGCAAGCTTGACTGTTCCAGTGCACTGACTCTAACAGTGGTTATCACTAGATAATTCCCTGGAAGGTATAAGAGAGGCCAGTGAAGGAAGCAAAGCAATCCTAAGTAATCTATTTCTTTTTCAAAGCACATGCTTAGTTAATCCATGGAAATAAAATGCAGTGGACTGGAGCCAGTGCTCTGGTGCAGAAGATAAGGTATTTTTACAGCTCCATTAGCTGCTCACTTAAAGGCCACTGAAACCACTTGAAAGTGCACACCTTTAAACGTATTGGAGTCAACCTTCCAAAGACAGTGCAGGTTGGTCTCTAAGCTCCCCCACCCCTTTTTCAGGGAGAACTGCATAAAGAATATGTCCTTTTGATCTGAAGTGAAGCTTAGTGGAAGCTCTCAACTTGCTGCCACTAGTGCTTCTGTAGTGAACCTGAGCCTTAATGCTGCGGTGCTTAGAACTTGGAGCATTGCTACATGATCTAGAGATCAGCATCCCCATAGCAAGTGTTCCAAACAATCCCAATCTAGAACGTTGAGCATTACTCACTGCATAAACTAGACGTGATTCTATAGGAGTTTTCCTGCCCTTGCACCATGCTGGAACAGTGGCTCTTGGAAGCAGGGTTATTCACAGTAGGCTGTTGGTTCAGGCAATATGTCTAAGGCCCCCACCCTGTGATTAGGGAAAGGATTGCACACATCCCACTCTCCCTCCCAATGTGCCTTTCTCTTCCCATTTGTGTGTGTAAGGTGACTTGCCTGAGCCTCCTTCTCGCACCTCTATGCTTTAATACTGTAAACTAATATTTGGATTGTTTGTGAGGAGGAGGTTGAGATAACCCTTCAATGCAATTCTTAAGAGAAGTGTGCATTGAGAGGGGGAACAGGATGTGCTCATGCAGGACCCTAATTGCTTGGGGGGGGGGTGAGAGGGCTCAGATGGTATTGTCCAAACTGGCTGCATGTCTGTGATGACTTTAATGTGCATGCTGCTTGCTGCTAAACTTTTCAGCTGGGAGTGGATAATTTACCACAGAGATGCTAATTTACATGGCAATTATAGTATTTTTTTTCTTACTGGTTACTGGACAATTTCTCTTTTGGACAATTGGACAATTTTACATGGAATTGTTAGCTATCTGCAAAGTGATCATGGCTAATGGTTTCTCAGCAATGTTGCCACCTTTTAATCAGGCAAATTATGGGCAGTCCACCCATTTCTGATGTGAATGGGGCAAAATCGGGAGGACATCCATTTTACTTGAAAGCCTACTTGCTGTTGATGCTTGCAATATCTAGAGATATTTCTCAAGCATATTCTTTGAAATTGAAGACAGGATGAGTGGAATTTCATTGGGATTCACAATTCTGCCTTCCCATAATATATATCCACTGTTGAGCAATCTGCTCTTCCCTTTCCTGAACTTGCAGATGTGATGATCCTGATTATCAGTTTAAATATCCTGAAGCATCAGAGGGGGAAAAAGGCAGCTGCATTTCTCTACTGGATTCTTCGCCCACAGTCCTTCTCCACCTGCTTCAGGGTAAAACCAGAGTCTTGCTTGCCAAAGTCCTTGGAGGAGGAGAGTGGGTGAAGATCTCAGTTGCAATCTGGCAATCCCACATATACATCCCCTACATCTGGAGTCCCTTGCCTCCTCCATGTCCAGCTATTTTCCGTGCCACAATCTCTGTTTTTCCTTCGAGGCTCAGCTGGACAAGAGCCGAGCTTTGGAACTAAACCACAAACCTGTGCTGCGTTCAGGACCAGACATCTGCCTTCACTCAAAGCCCGAGGCAGCTGAGGCAGCCCTTGGATTGCAATAACCCTCCTACACATGAAGCTTGAACAGTTTTATGTTGCATCATTTCAGCCACAGAAAATGTATTTTGTCATTGAACACACACACTCTTTTGTGGGTTGCTTATAACTAGATTAAGTTAGCCTGCTAGTGGCAGACGTTCCTCCATATTCAAGCATTTAAATTCCCCTTTGTATTTTAAACAAGAAACACAGAATCCCATTCATTTAGAAGTCTAGACTTCAGAAGAGTGCCAAGTTTGTGCTGTAGTTTTCATATAAACACATGTGTCTCAGGTGGTGGGCAGACAGTTTATATTATAAACGTGGCCTGCTTCTCAAGAGAAGAGAGAGGAAAATATTGTTGCTAATCACTACTGGGCAACTGACAAGGTGTCTGTTCTTCAAAAATGGAATATAAAAAGTATCTGGCTGCATCTAAATTGTTGAGTGAAGCATTTGAACCCTGACTTCTCACTGATTGATATTTTTGTCTTCTGCTGCTCAGTAGAGACTACTGAGTTGTTGTTGTTCAGTTGTTAAGTCGTGTCCAACCCTTCGTGATCCCATGAACCATATCCTGCCAGGCCTTCCTGTCCTCCACTATCTTCCTGAGTTCGCTCATTTTCATGTTCGTTGCATCGGTGATGCTGTCTAACCATCTCATCCTTTGCCTTCCCCTTCTCCTTTTGCCTTCAATCTTTCCCAGCATCAGAGTCTTCTCCAGAGAGTCCTCTCTTCGCATTAGGTGGCCAAAATATTTGAGTTTCAGCCTTAGTACCTGTCCTTCCAGGGAACAGTCAGGGTTCATTTCATTGAGGATTGACTGATTTGATCTCCTAGCAGTCCAAGGGACTCTGAGGAGTCTTCTCCAGCACCACAGTTCAAAAGCATCTATTCTTCAGCACTCAGTCTTCCTTATGGTCCAACTCTCGCAACCATACATTGCTACTGGGAACACCATGGCCCTGACTATACGAACTTTTGTTGGCATGGTGATATCTCTGCTTTTTATAGGCCTGGGTAAAGACAGGTAGAGATTAACCATGGTAGAGAAACTATGGAAGCTTCCTGGATGTTGTTCGAGTCTTCTGTTGCTGGAGGAGATGATGGGATCTTTTTTTCTCATTCAGAATGTGCTCTTGTGGGAAACATCCTCAAGAGTCAGATATTACGTTGGCATCAGTGACATCACTAGGGGAGCATGGGGAGTGCGAACGGAACTACACTAGGTGGCACCCTCAGGGGGGGTGACACCACTTGTGGCCAAAATTGTGGAAACTTTTTGGAAAATTTGTATTTAGGAATAATACCATGATGTTATATATAATTGGAAAGGTAGTTTAATCCTGAATGCAATGAAACAAACCATGTTGAATTACTTGTATTCTATCAAACGTTATGGCCAAATAACCAGAAACAGAAAACACAACTGCCTTATGTTGCCATATGACCTTTCAAATTGAGAACTGTTGAAAAATGTTTGTTGCCATGAGGCTTTTTGAAATGGCTTGTGAGCAAGAAGGAAACATGTGCATGACCAGGACTGTATCAAGAAAGAACGTGATGCCCATGCCGCGTCTCTGTCTCAAACCTGGATGTGGCAGCCATGCTGCAAAAGATTTCCCCAGAGCCAAGGAGCCATGATGAGGGAAGGATCTGATCAGCATTCAGCATTTCAGCACGCCATGAACCCAAAATGCTCACACCACGTACGCACATTCCATTCTCTTCCCCCTCTCCACTGAATGGACATAGCCAAAGACTTGCTAAGTGACTAGGCTGCCAGGGATAAGTCAAACAAAAGATATGCTAACACCGTCTGGCCCGAATCCACATTTCCTGCAACAATGGAAGCCCTCTCCCCTCCTCCTCTGTCCCGATGTATGTGTATGTATGTCTCCACCCCCAAGTGTACCTCTAGCCCAAACAAGGTATTTCCTTTTTGCAACGTAGGAGCCACAAACTCCTCCCCTGGGTGTAGGTTTAAGAAGGCAGGTTGCCAGTCTGCTCTTTTTTTCTTGACCCTTACCTCCTGAACTCTGACTCTTTGAGTGCCCTCTTGCACCAACCCCTCTCCTTGGCCTAGCTTCCTTGTGCCTCAGGCCTCCTCCTTGCTTGTGCTCTGCTGGTTGGAGCCCTAGCCATCACTACCCCTCCCCTTCTTCTCTCTCTCTCTCCCTCTCCCTCCATCACTGCTGCCAAGGACCACTCCTCTTCAGGAACAGGTGAATACTACCCCCAATGCTTCAAAGGGAACCTGCTAATGCGAATGTCTCTGTACCTTTCTAACTAAGTTTCCTAGATCTGTGTGCTGTCAATGTGATTGATTGTTGCATATTGAATTGCTGCATATTGTATGAATCTGACTAACTATCTAGTAAATTTGGGAAAGTAACCCATGTGTGTCTTCAATATTATTTAAAATGGAATTCTGGGGTTGGACTCTGGTATACACAGGTATCAAGATCCTATACATGCCAAATTGCCATATTTAAAGCTATTCCCCAAAATAACAAGGGCAATTTTGGTAACACTTAAGTAACAAAAAGTGGATTTCCTTAACTCAAAACTGATCAATGAGACTGATTATGTTATGACACAGCATGGAACCAATAAGGTATTAGTATGAGTCAGCTCTCATTTCTATGTATCAGAGCTAATACTAGAACTCTTATTCAGTTGTGAGTGTCATCAAGTTGGCCACTGGTTTTTTGTTGGTTACTGATTTGTGGATGACATGTACTGTTATATATTAAAATAAAGTTAATGGGTGTGTGTGTGAAACCATGAGTTACCGCACCAGTTGACACCAGCCCTAGTGACACCACTGAGGTGATGTGATGAGCTCTTAAACCAGGTGACGCAAACCCTAGTGATGCCTCCAACAGGCATTATCAAGAGGAACTGCCAAAGTCAATAATTTGAAGGCTGGACACAACCATGACAGTGGAACTGTCTTTTAGAATAGCAGCAAAGATGGAAATCATCTCTCCTGTATAACAGAAAAGTTTGTTTGTTTTTGTTCTCTCTCTCTCTCTCTCTCTCTCTCTCTCTCTCTCTCTCTCTTGCATATGAATCCTGGGTTGACACAATTACACAGTGTTAAACTACTAATCCATATTGAGGAGTAGTAGTTAGGTATCTTGCAAAGAACGCAATCTGCAGTGGTGCAGAAAAAGTGATGTTCTTTTTCTGCACCTGTGTGTGTGTGTGTGTGTGTGTGTGTGTGTGTGTGTGTGTGTGTGTGTGTGTGTGAAACCACTCTAAAAATTGGAATCACTTTCCTTGCAAGGGCAGCATAGATAAATAAACAATATTGACATCAAGGAAATGATCAGTGCCTTGAGTACATATGTTGGAAACTTTTGGTAGAATAATAGAGAAGCAGAGAAGATAATTACATTAGGAATTGACTACTCATTGCACCTTTTGCTATTTGCATCTTTCCTCTCACTGTCTTGTTTGTAGTGAATAGGGTCTTGGACTTCTGGGTTTTGGACTTTTGGACGTTGGATCAAAGTAGATGTGACCAGATCTCCTGACATCTTTTTCTTCAGTTAAAAGCAATTTGGATCAGAGTTGCAGTGCTGAGGGACGGAGAATTTAATCCTTTCCAGGGCTGGCCCAAGACCTCCTGATGCCTGAGGCGCCATGCTAAATGCTGCCTCCTCTTAACCCAATAAGGTGACTGTCTCTGCTCCTCCCACTTTCCAGTGTTCTAGCTCAGCACTCTCCTTCCTTCCACTTCCTCTCTGTCCCCCTCTTCCTTTCCCAATCCAGGGAGTGGAAGGCAGAGGAGGCAAGCAGGCAGACAGAGAAGGGAGCCCACCCCCATCATCTGTTGCCTGAGGCAACTGCTTCAGTTGGCCTCATGGATGGGTTGGCCCTGATCCTTTCCCCTCACTCATGACATGTTCCCAACTTATCAGGTAGCTCCCCCCCCTTTCTGTGTCAAATAGCAGCTGAGAGGGGACATTATAATCAGAATCATTAAACAGGAATAGAGATGGGGGAGCGGTTAATGTCTGTAGGACCAAGGACAGCTCCAACTAGCAGATATCTTGCTCTGGCATGTTTCAAAGCCAAATCTAGTCCTTATATCTCCATACCAGGTCTGCTGTCTGATGAAAGTCTTAAAGGGGCGGTGCATCAGCCTGGCATCTTGACACTTCTTGATATTTGTGTATCCTGATGATGGACCCATTGGTGTCTTGGATGAGAGGGGTTTGGCTATACTGCATGGCAGTTCTTCAAGAAACACAGGCTTAGAGAGAGCAGGTGGCCTCTTGGATCCTGGTTTGTTATTCACCAGTGGGGTCTCATCTGTATTAGTGTCTGGACCTGGCTTCTCTGTGAATTGAGTTGCATGACTGTAGCCCCTCTTGCCATCTCTGATGCTCCCTGCTGGGAATCAGGATCCTGGTCCCTACTGGAGGCTAGGGTCATGACAAGTACTAGGCATTAGAGATGACTTCTCTTCCTCCTCCTCTTTTCTCAAAGGCTTGGAGACAGCTATTGAACCAGCTGTGCCAGCCTCCTACCATATGCTACTAAAATGAAAAGCAATTACTTTTGTTGTCAAGCAGCCACTGAGAAATGTGCATCCTAGCCTTGGGGGAGATGACTAGCCCTTATCATTCTTTTTGCAAAGGGGAGATGGAATTCAGACTGTCTGAAAAATAAATCCATGATGATGTCACAAAGTTGGATTATTAGAAAAGCAGGAAATGTAACAGACATAAATATTCAGATACTTTGTGTTGCCCTAGATGGTAGGTGAGACATAAAGTAACTTGTGACAAGGCATAAAGTAACGCAACCTTTTCAGACTAGTGGAGGCAGTGTCACTGCTTTCTAAATAAAGTCAATTACTTTCTCCTCCAGGGTAAGCTCTTACAAATAAATGAAAAATGGTTCTGCAGGTTTGCAGTACTGTGCAGTTTGAACAGGAAAAATCCTATTTTTAGGATTGTAGGATGCCTATTGGCTATGGGCCATTACATCTCCAACCCACCTACCCCATAATAAGTTTTCCATTATTTCTTACAATTTTTATGTGTGTGTGTGGGGGGGGGTATAAGATGGATGCTGAACATATAAATACATGAATACATGAATACATGAATACATGAATACATACATACATATATATATGTACATACATATATACATATATATATGTATGTATGTATGTATGTATGTATGTATGTATGTATTCATGTTATGCTGGAGTAGAACTGTCATCCATATTACTTAATATTCATTTCCTCCCTACTATCAATATTTTTACCTCAACAATTTTTAGTCTGAATGCCGATCCATGAACATTTTCAAGAGCAGCTTCTTCAGACATCTCACCAGATGTCAGAATATATTTATTTACTGAGAGTAGTTTTGCTAAATTTGAGTCTTGCAGGACAATGGGGGTTAATCTGAAATGCGCTTCCTGAATATATCTGAAAAATAGGCTCTTAGATGGCCCAATCCTTTGGTTCATGTGTGCGCACTCTGCTGGTGCACGCTATCATAAAGCACATTGCGACAGTGTTCCTTCCAGGCCTGCCAGTGGGAAGGCCAGAGCCTTCCTGGCAGTGTTGGCAGAAGGAACAACGCCTTCTCCGCTCGCACAGGTCTGTTTGGTTCTCTGCCAGCGATTGAGCTGGCGCTGATCCGAGTAGCCCCATTGCGGTTGGGAGTTTACCTGGGGTAAGGCCTCACCATGAGTAGATCTCCAGCCAACTCCTTTCCAGCATAGGATTAAGTGCGGCCCACGCTGCGTAGCCCAGTGTGTGTGGGGGGTAGGATTGGGCTGTCAGTCAGAATGTCCATATTACCTCAAACACAAGACTTGCTATTGAGTGCGTTCACATGTTCAGCTGCTTGTCATCAAGTGCGTAGTAATCAAGTGGTGTCCATGCTTGTGTGAACCACTCCCTAGAGAAAGAGGTCAACGTTTCCATGGCTATGAATGGATGTCATCTGTAAGCCATTATAAATCATTCATTGTACACGACCTTGCAAACAAACGTTTTCCTTGGTCTCAGCAGCTAAGCACAAAATGCAGAGGCATGTATTGTAATTCCAATACATTTTCTTTCTTAAAAAGCCGCATTGGGAGGGAGACATCTGGAGCAGAGAAATGGAAAAGGGACAGGGTGCTTACCCATTTCCCTCCTGCTGCTTGCCACCTGTTTGCCAGCATGCATGGAACTCTGTTGGGAAAAAAAAAAGCATGGGGACATTTGGAGTAGAGGTGACTGGGGGAAGGGTTAAGTACTCCTCTGACTTCTCCACTCCAAATTCCCTTCTCCTGATGCTTTTCTAAAAAGAAAAGAGTCATTGTAATCTGTTGCATGAATTTATGTAGCCCTTTAGATCAGGGGTTCTTAACCTGTGGTACGCGTACCCCCAGGGGTACACAGACCGCAGGTTGGGGGTACGCGAGATGCTCCCCGTTATCAGCTGCTGCAATCAGCAGCTGATAATGGGGAGCGGAAAAAATGGGGAAAAGTGGTTTTTTCCAGCCTGTGGTGCGGCCGAGCGGGTTCTCCGGTTTGCACCACAAACCGGAGGGAAAGGCTACAGCCCTGCCAATTCGGCAGGGCTGTAGCCTTTTCCTCCGGCTTGCGGTGCGAGCCAGAGAACCCACTTGGCCACGCTGCAGGCCAGAAAAAAACACTTTGGGGGTACACTTTTGGGGGGTACGCAGGGGTATGCTGGATGTGGGGAGGTCAGGGGGTATGCCAACCTTTGGGGGCCTACGTAGAGGGTACACGGACCCCCAAAGGTTGAGAAACCCTGCTTTAGATTGATCTTATTTATCATTTTAACTTTTCCCTGTTCAGTTATCATACTTTCTCCGATGCTGCAGATATCTCCCTTCACTGAAGTTTAAGAGCAGAAGGGCATTTATTACTCAAGCTCTTTGTTACATTTAGAGGACACAGACACCACAGTTACTCATACAGATAGTGGTTTTAGCAGGTGAGACAAATTGCAACTCTCTCCAGTGAACCAGTGAAAAGGAACTCACTTTATCCCTTCTCTATTTTTTCCAATCATGTTAATTTTTTTCCTTAGGCTGCACACATCTGTGTCATAAATCCCAGGATTAGCCTGGATACAGATGATAAAAATTGACATTTTCTATCTGCAGCATTAGCCCTGACTTAGTTAATAATGTTTAGCTTTGTGTAATGCTTTTATCTTTGTAGAGCGATTTGCAAGGATTAATTGGTCAATATCTATGAGGAGCAGAATACATTATACACCTCTGTTTAGCAAAGAGGGAACACGCAGAGCATTAAGTGGTATTTTCATGACAGCGTATGTGAAGGCAGTACTAGAAAAGTTGCTTCCTGTGATTCAGGTCCCCTACAATTTTAGTAGGTACACACTATAACCCTAAAACTGTAACATTTGAAGTTGTGTCATGACTTTTTTTAAAAAACTGCATGTTGAAAAACTCAAAAAGGGAATGTCTCTATGAAATACCAAATTTCTCTTTTCTTGTTCTCTTTCCCCAGGGAATACTGTAAATTGAAGGGCTTCTTTTTCGTTGGGGGAGCAGGAAGTTAGTGCTCTCTGATTCTTGACTGCCACACAAAACTACAATTCTGAGGTCCCTCAGAGGCCCACCTAGCTCCATAACCCTCAGTAGTTGTGGTTGTGGTAGAACCTAGTGTACCAGCAGGGCAGGGGAAAGGGGACCTAATGCGTAGCTTTCCTTCAGAGACCTTGGCATGAGAAACTCCTGTACAGTACAGGCATATTTTTCAAACTGCTACACTTGCACAAATCTTCGCTGGCATGCTGCATCGCCCCTATCAGGTTATGCATTACTTCCTTTGTACAGCTGCTCAGTGTGTGAATTGTAGCGTCTGTCTACAAAGTGGGCCTATGTGGTTGCCTGGAAATAGGCCAGCAGGCTCCACTAGATCAGTGCTTCGTCTAAATAGTGCCCCAATCCTATCCCCTGCCACTTGCACAGATGCAGTCGTGCCGTGGAGGCATGCCCTGCATCCTATGGTAGGGCGATGATCAGGAAGCCTCCTTGAAGTAAGGGAACTTCTATTCCCGTATGCACAGGTAAGCCCCCATGGATCTGCTCCGGTCTGCACCAGCTCTTTGGCTGGCGCAAGTCTGAGTGGACCCAAGGGAGCATGACAAGTTTGGGTGGGTGGGCATAAGATATTGGTGATGTCTTTGCCGCGGATAACTGCCCCTGGCCACCCCAATACACCTTCCAGCGGCCCCAGTCCCTGTCCCAATAGTCCCTATCTCGGCCCCATTACTCCCCATCCCCACCCCCGCACCAACATACCAGTTTGCGGCAGCATGCAACAGTGCGTCACATTTTTCGACGCTGCGCTGCCAGAACGCGAATTCCAGCAGCGCAGATGGGGAATGGAACTAGGCAGTAAGAGACTGGCTGGTGAGAATGTCTCTTGGGATCTACTGCGTTAGTCAAATGATCATTTTAAGAACAGCATTAGTAATGTTTCATCTTTCAGGTTAAATGGAAAAAAAAACCCTCTTTCTTTATAAATCCCCTTCTATGTGTTCAGTGAACATGTGAGGGGGGAATGGGAGCAGGCTGGCTAGAAATGTCCCCTGCACTGAGGCTAGCCACACCCTTCAGCCGCTGCACATTCCGCTCTTGTCTTCAAAAGAGAGAACATCTTCAGGAATCTCCTGCACAGGCAGACGTTGGGTGCATCAAGGCTTTCTTCCCATGTTTAGTACCCTGGCCAGCACTCCTCACCTGTTTTGCCCTTATCCACAAGTTTGGCTGAACGTCTGCAGGGAACTATAGATATTCCCCCCAAAGGGTGTTTTTCTAATCTAGAACCTTCACTTGGGCAGCTTTCCACGTAGTGTGATCCTGACAGTTGCCATGAATCAGTAGAACCTATTGTGATACAGTATTTCATCATGTCCCGTCCGTCCCTCCCAGACACATCAGATTAAGGAGTTCTAATGGCATAGCAGGTTGTTGAATTTGCCAGATCCACAGCTGTGGAGGCCTGACTTGAATTGGTGGGTTGGCAGATAACTGTGCAAAAACTGCTCTAAAACTAAAAATACAGCAATTTGATAATCTAAACAGAAGAAAATAGGCCTCTAAAGCCAAATGGAACAAACATACTGTATAATCCAAGGAAATTAAGACAGCATATCACGAGTCAGATCATATCTTGAGGTCCGTCGCCTTGCTGCACCCCAGGCCTGACAGATACAGAACCTTGCACTGATTTCAGCAACAAAAATAAAACACCACCTCATGGTGTTCACAGGGTTAGAATTAATCATGTGAAGACCCTGGCTAGAAGTCTGACATGGTCCTGATCTCAGCCCCATGAGCCTTTTTGAACCAGTCAGCCATTGCACACTTCATCAAGTGGAGGTCCTAAACCTTTGGAGTAAACTGGATTGCTAAGAGCTATAATGAACATCTCCCCGAGGTCCATTTAGAACGCACTTTACTCCATCTGGTGGTGCCAGTGCCACGAAGATTATTGACCTCTGTTTGAGCCTTCCTTTCCCTCAATACATGATCTTCAGTCCCATTTTAACAAGATACCATGCATGCATAACATAGTTGCTTGTACAGCTTTCCATGTGTCCCTGGATGTTATTTAAAGAGCTCTTAATGCATGCACCAGACCCTATGAGTATGATGTATGCACACCAGTGGGGCTCCCATCTAGACTGCAGATCACTGATGTCCATGTGCTACACACATAGGCATTTGCCATTCAAATGCAATACAGAGCTAAAGAGTCCTATAGCTTCAGAGGGGATGACTGAATCAGCTCTGCCTCTGCTGAAGATGTGAAAAGTTTCTGGGTGGCTGTTGTGAGGGACAGACAATGCACATACCCATACAATGGATGGGTAAAACTGACTGTCTTTGGCTGTGTTTGCACATACTCCTTTTTGGATCAGCATCTGATCAGTTCAAGATACCTCTTCATGCCTCCTGCTCTAATTTGATTGTAAATGGCTACAGCTGGAGCAGTCATTCATTCTGCATCAGTGTTTCCACCGTATCAAATATCTGTTTCTTGCCTTACAATTTCCTCTTCATCTGCATTCGACCAACAAGGTCTATGTAACTGTTGCCATGCTGAAGTGGGGCGGCTACTCATCCATGTGCTGAAAGGCAATTTATCGGCACCATATGGCCTTTCCATTTCCTGCCATCAATCTATATGCCATCTTATCCTGTGCTGGAGCTGGCTGCCTACTGGCCTTTGCTTGCATGGCTCGTTTAGTATTGTTTTCATTCATATACAAGATGAGTAGGTGTCTGAACAGTAGACTGGATGTACTGTACCCATTTGGAGTTCTGTGCGTTAAGGAAAATTATGCATATCCTGGTGAGTGTCCTAAGAGCAGCAGGGAGAATGAGAAAAGTTTCAGGAAGCTGTTGCTACAGGAAAAACCTAAATGTATTGGTCATTTTTTTTTTAAAAAAGGATGCTTTATACATAGATGTCAGATAGGTGATGTGATGCAGCCATCAAGGGTGGAATAATAGGCCATTGGCTCAGAATGACAGAGGAAATTAGTAGGTGAAGTCACGTTGGTTTTCTAATGCGTAAGCTCTCAACATCCATCAGGAAATCCTGTTCATATAAACAGATCCTGCTTCTTGGCAGGTGGCTGGAGCAGATGACAATTCAAATCTCTTTATTGATTTTAGTTTTATAATGCATTCTATAATTCTGGTTCAATGTGGGTAACTTATCTTCAAAAGAAAGGTGAGCGTCTATGGTGCTTATAGTGGAAAACATCCTGGCTCTAGACCAAGTAGTTCCCAACCTTTTTAGCACCAGGACCCCCTTTTGTAGAATGACAATCTGTCGGGACCCCCCCTAAGACCTTAGGGCCGGACGTGATGTCAGTAAGCAGGAAGTAATGTAATTGTTTTTTTAAAATAAATTACACTGTTTAATAAATCACACTTTTTAAAATAAATCACATTTTTAAAGATGTTCTCATAAGCAGCCCCATTTTTTGGGGGGGGGGGAGTGAGCTAATATTAACAGAGATGCTAAAAGGCAAGCAGAATGTAACACAAAGTGAACAAACAAGTCTCAAGAGAGCATCAGACACTTCTTTCTCTGGAGTGGGGGGGAGGAGTGAGCCGCCATCTTGGGTGTGGCCATCCAGCCAACATCCCACAACCCCTCCCCGTGGGGGCTGCAGATGTCAGAGTGACTGCTAGCTGGTGCTGCTTCTTCCTCACAGCAGCTCTGAGCAGCACCAAGGGCTGGGAGGATGAGATGGCAACATCCTCACTCCAACTCAGGTGCTCTGGTGGCTGCTGGCTTCTGAGGCAGGCCTGACATGAATAGCTCCCCAGGAAAATGCCCACTAGGAAGAACCTGGCAGCAGGTGACAGTTATTTGTAATCATGTTACAATGATACTTTTGTATAATCACATATATTGCTAGAATAATTAACAGCTCAATCATATCCCTTGCCAGCCCATAGCATGCAGAGCAGCCAACAAAGCACGTGCTGCATTCTATGGTGGTGGGGGGCAACAAGACGGCCCGGGAGAGGTAAGGAAAAACATTTTTGCTTACCTCCCTGTAAACTGCTTGGCTGCTAATGGATCTCCTCAGACCTACGCAAGCTATTTAGCTGGCATACTGTAAGTCCAAGGAGCCTTGGGGGCATGCCGGGCCATGAAAAGAGATCTTGGTGTTCCTCCAGAATCCTCCCTTCTCCTGATCTGCCCCGGTTTGGCCCACTCCCTGCCCTGATCTGCCCCCAAACTTCCCCTGCTGCTACCTTACCTGCTCCAATGTGGACTGGGTGAGCCACTGGTGTGCACATGGTACCTCCAGCCATTTGCACTGGCGGTCCTGGAGCGCATGACAGTGGCACAGCTTTTCTGACACTGGTGCAGGACTTACGGATCATGAGATCCATTGCAGTAGGCCCTCAATAGGATTGCGCCATCAGTGAATGTATTGAAAACAGTTTGCAAAAATATAAACATCTGTACAATGGTGGAGACTTCCAGATGTCTTCTGCTGACCCAGCAAGCAGGGGATGCGCCAGCCTGGTGGTCTTCACATTTCTTGAAGCATCAGATGGGTGAATACAAACAAACACAAAACCTTGCCAGCCTAATGTTTTTATTTGTGACCTAGGATAGGTAGAGGTCACCAATCCCTGAACGTTTCTCTAGTGATAGCAACGAATCAATCATATTGGAAAGCAAAGTTTCACGACCTGTTTCCTAATGTGGGTAGGTTAGGGTTAGGATATTAATGAACTTTGTGGAATACCATGAAAGCAAGGGAGGGGCGATTGGCTAGCCAGGCCAGGGAGGGGGTAGGGATATCGGCGGGGTGGTCCCTTCAATATCTTAACCCCCTTCCTGGGGTCTGGCCAGCCTTACACGGCCTCCCTGGATGTGCGCCAGCAAAATAGTTGGCTCACATCTGAGGAGACTCATTGGGGTTGCCGGGACTTACACCAGGGGAAAGGGACGAACGTGTCCCAGTTCCGCCAGCGCGGGCCGCATCCTGCATAGAATGCAGCGGCTGGCTGTTTAGACCCAGGATTGGGTTATCATTCTGTGTCAGACCAATCAATGTACCAAATCACACAAGGGAGGTTTTAAAAATCATGAATACTGTAACCAGTGAGCCATTATGTAGCCGCAGTAAATAAATCGGAATTACTTCTGTTCTTTTAAGCTTGTTTTGTTTTTTAGCTGGGAGGAATTGTGGTGGTGATGTTTCCCTAATTGCCTGGCCATCTGATCAGCTTTTCTGCTTTATCCACAGCAAGTATAAAACATCCACGCACTGCTTGCGCCAAATTGTTTCCGCATGGGGACCTGCAAGCATGCTTTTTGATTGCTCCACTGCTCCTGTTGTTGGAACGTATGGTGGCGTCTGAAGTCAAGGTACCTGCCAAAAATAAAAATAAAAAAATTAGAGTGGGAGTAAAAGAGGACAAACTTCTGTTGCTCTGTTATTTGCAGGAGAATAGTTCCAAGGTTGTGTTTTTAGCATCTCTTGTGCCTTTATCCTTTCAAGATGTGTCTTGTGGAGGGTTCTTTATATGACACATAAGAACACCGCACTCTGGCATCACATATCAATGTGTACTTTCAGTAATAGAGACCAGGAGGCGGATGCCTCACAGTGGAACTGAACTCATTTTTTCTGGGCAGTCAAGCGGAAGATCACATGGTGTTGCGCCTTCGCTCTCTAGGAATCGCAATGTACAAAATCAAACTTAAAACTGCAAACATTTTGTTGGGTACATATTTGTGTTTGTTGGAACGTATTTGTTCACTTATTTCTAAAAGGTATTGTTAGTTTTGTGTGTAGTAGTGTATACACAAAGTGATGATGTAAAATCTTTCTGGTCATGGTAGAAGCAGTAATGTTACTGCTGGGTCACTTTGAGGAGGCGACCCAGGCAGGGCCCATGAGATTTGAGAGGGGGGTAAAGGGGGTAAATTGTACCCGGGCCCAGGGTTAAAAAGGGGGCCCAGGAGCCAAAGGAGGGCCCTCAGAAATTTCCTGGGATTTCAGCTGGCCTTATGGAGAGTGAAAGACGAAGGCCGGGCCAACGAGGAGGTGGGTAGACTTGGGTGGGTAGAATTGGGTGCCACAGGGTGGGTAGACGTGGTGCCACATCAGGAAGCCTGGTAGACCTGAGCTCTGGAGACTTTTCCGGCCATTCCTGCCCTCCCCCTGCCCTGTTTTGACCCTCCCCCTTTGAGAAGGGACCAAAAAGAAACTTTTTGTACCCTCTGATAAAATTCCTCTTGGAGGCCATGGGCCCAGATCCTTCCTCCCCTGTAAAAGGGAATTTCTTGTCAGCCCTATGGCCATGGCTGCCTCTCCCTACACTCACACCCTGTGAGGATTTCGAGCAGGTCTGGCCCGAGACCTCCCAGTGCCTAAGGTGATTTGCCAAATCATGCCACCCCATTTACGCAGCAATGCTCCAGCCTCTTTTGTTACTCCTCCTCTTCCTGCTCCCTAGTTTTGAAAAGGAAATGGGAAATGAGCAGCAGAGAAGGTGCAAAGAAGCAGAGAATGATGGGCTAGAGCAAGGGTGTCAAACTCATTTCATACAGTGGGCCGAATAGCATTCATGGCGCCTGCTGAGGGCCAGAAGTGATGTCATTAAGCAGGAAGTGACATCATTAAACAGGTGATGACTAGAAATAAGCACTTTTTTCTCACTTAGGAACCCATTAGCTGCAAATGACAGAAGAAAAAATACACAAATCTTGATAATATTTTCAAGGTACGGGAGAGCCCAATTATTACGCGGGCCGCCCTTTTAGCAGTGACACCTCAGGACTGCTGAAAGGGTGGCCCGCATGATACTTGGGCTCTCCCAGC
The DNA here is from genome assembly GCA_026170595.1 of Plestiodon gilberti rubricaudatus. Taxonomy (NCBI): domain Eukaryota; kingdom Metazoa; phylum Chordata; class Lepidosauria; order Squamata; family Scincidae; genus Plestiodon; species Plestiodon gilberti. The sequence continues at coordinate 122,449,737 of JANXHW010000004.1, forward strand.
ACCGCCCTCATACCTTGTAGCCATCACCTCCAAGTCTTTTTGCTGGAGCTCTCTCTTCCCTTTAACCAGGTCGACAAGCACTTTTTGGTGAGTTCTATCAAAGCCCTGTCCCAAACCTGAGAGATTCCTCAGGCTACCCTGGATCTGAACTTCTCCCTTCCTGGAAGAAGAGGCACCTGTGACTAACAAGCAGTCTTCTTTTGGGGATAAAGCGAGACCCAGGCCCTATACCCACCTTTCCCATGGGACTAATACAGGCTCTAAAAGATGTTGCCTCCTATCCCGTACATCCAGGGCTGGCCAAAGACTGCCTGGTGTCTGGGGCAGCGTGCCACCCTCTGTTCCTCCCAAGACTCAAGCCGAACTCTCTTCTCTCTTTCACACTTCCTTTTCCGCTCTGCCTCCCTCTTCTGTTTCCAATCCAGGCAGCAGCAGTGGAAGCAAGCAGATAGACAGGAATGGGCACCCGCCAACCATTTGTTGCCTGAGGTGACCACCTCAGTTGGTCTCATGGATGAGCCAGTCCTGCAAACATCCTTTGTCTCTAGGTTGGCAATAGTGGTCCTGAGGAGGCTAGATTTTACCCTTGGATGGCTGTTGTGGATTCCTTGTGAAAATACAGGTGGGCCCCCATATCCGCTGGGGATATGTTCCAGGCCCCTCCATGGATACTTGAAACCGTGGATAAGAGCGAACACCCCCTCCATGGTTTCCTAAGGGCCCCCCACCCTGCCTCCCCTGCAGGAAGGCATGCTTGCCCCCCCAGCTCTTATTTTTCTTTCAGCAAGCTTTGTTTCTTCCTTAAAACAAACAGAGAAGCAGCCTCCATTGCAGGCAAGTAGAACGAGACTAAGTCCTAGAGAGGCTCTGCAAGGTTTCTGTTAACCTTGCAGAGCCTCTCTAGTACTTAGTCTCGTTCTACTTGCTTGTAATAAGCAGCCAGAGGCTGCTTCTCCTGTTTCTTTAAGGAAGAAATGAAGCTTACTGGGAAAATAGTAAAAGCCTGGGGGGGGGGTCCCCACGATCCGTGGATAACTGAAACCGTGGATAGTGAATCAGTGGATATGGGGGCCCACCTGTATATGTTTTTGAAGTAGAAAGGCCTCCAGCTGTTTCAACTGAAGAAAATCTATTTATAAAACTGTGTATTTAACGTAGTACGGAGCTGATGTTACCCTTACTTACAGAGTGATATTATGGAGTCTCTTCAACAGCAGTTACAAATTATATTGTCAGATAAATGCTGTCAGGAGATGCCTGAAGCTGCAAGGTGTAATGGAAGACATTAGTTTTTCAATTGACCTAAACTCTTGGCCACAGTTTATGGATTTATTTTTACCAATCAGGCGACGGGAAAAGAGGCATGGGTATAGCTGTCTTGGTGATCGGTTTGGTAAAAAAACCTGACATTTAAATTAAAAGGACAGCTTGGGGATTTGATGTCAAATGTTTTTACTTCAAGCAGCATCTTTCCTGTGCAGATGCAAGCAGTTGCCATGAGCACCTGAGATAAATTTCAAGGTGTGTGTCAGGAACCACTTCAATCAATATACTTTCATCCTGCAGGCATCACAGCCCCTTGCCATGCTTCACTGGGTGGGTGGGGTGATGGTGGTTAGGTCCTCAGCTAGACTCAAAAGTTATGTCATCAAATTTAAATTGTAAACAAAGAACAACAACCCCAAAACCACACATGCACGCACTCACAGATAAGAAGCATTTTTTTAAAAGAACGTTTGTTGTGGTTATCTTGTTATACCTCTCAATCACCAGAAATAGAAGTGTTCCTGAAGAATAATCGCTTGTGGTTTTATAATCCTGCAGTGGGATGGGGTGGGAATCATCCCTTCCCTTCTTAAATGGCACCCCAGTAGATATTCTAAATGAACTTTCTCATGAAGGCAGTGAAGGATATTTTACACAGTACTATACAAGTTGCTTACACACCCTAAGGAAGGGGTCCCCAAACATTCAGGTACCAGGACCACATCACTCACAGTGCAACACCCTAGGCCAGCACCAAGGCCACAGCGCTGGTGCCCGCTGCCCATAGGATTGTGCCATTAATCTTGCTCTTATGGTGGGCCAGAGTGAGTCAATTATAGAAAACGATAACATATACAGTATTTTGTACATAACTCTAAGAACGATCACAACAGGAGAAAAAAAATATTTGCAAAATATCTGCAATGTTTGCAGCTGTGGGGCTGCTTGCTGTGTCTCTCTTTCTCTCAGCAAGAACAATTCAGCCCAGCAGTCGCTTTTATCGAGCAGGAAGAAGAAGGCGTGTGATGGCGGGTGGGGGGTGGATAGAGAGGAAGGCATTTTCCAAACATATAGTAGCATGAAGTACATTTGTAGTACTGAGAAATATTTTACACACTCGCTCTCGCTCGCTCTCTTCAGGTGTTTCCAGATAGCAAAAGAAAGGGAACCAGAGAGAAAAACAAGTTATCTGAGCTCTCAGGCACAGCTTCAGTACCTCAAAAGGCAAACGGCAAGGGGGTTACAATGGTGACAACCTGCAGCATTTTCCCCCTTTCTCCCTTTAGCATTGCTGGAGAGAGAAGGGGGGCTGCTTCTGTCTTGAAGGTAAAGGGGTTTCCCTTTCTTTTCCTCCCCCCTTATTTGAGTGGAAGATCAGTGAGGGGCAAGGGGGCTCACGGCGAGGGGGGCAGCATTTGCACTCCACCTTAAGCAGCTCTTGGGCTTGGGGTGCACCTGGTGCTTACTCAGTGGATATGGATGGCTAGAAGATTCTTGCTTAAATTAGCAGTGATGGCTTTTGATGGCTGGTGGATGCCAGCCAGAGCACACCCCACCTGCCAGGAAGCGGGGCTGGAGAGAAAGAGTTTAGAACATAGCTAGAAGTTTGGAAGATAGCCAGCAGGGAAATACAGTACATCTTAAGCCCTTTTATTATTTATTTATTTTTCACATTTTTATACCACCCTTCCTCCAAGGAGCTCAGAGTGGTGTACATATTTCCTCCTCTCCTTTTTGTCCTCACAACAACCCTGTGAGGTAGGTGGGGCTGAGAGATAGTGACTGGCCCAGGGTCACCTAGGAAGCTTCGTGGCTGAGCGGGGATTTGAACCTGGATCTTCCAGGTCTAAGTCCGACTCTCAAACCACTACACTATGCTGAGGTCCTGGAGGAATGGAACAGGACTGCACCCACTGGCTCTGCTCCTGACCTCCATGCATTCTGAAGAAGGTCTGCAGGAGGCTTCTATATGCTTACAGCTGTACATGTGTAGAAGCTTCTTTCCCCTGAAAAGTGGGCAGCCACGGTCCCAATCCTCTCTTCTCCTGCTTTCAGCAAGGATCAAAGCTCTGACTTGAGGGGCTCTGTCAAGTCAGTGGCAGGCTGGAGGAGAGCAACAGACAGATGGGGGCCCCTCATCAGGTTGCTGCCCCCCTCGAAGGCACCGCTTGATGTGACACATTCATGTTACACCATCTGTGGGCCGGCCCTGGTAAGCACCTTTAGCTATTAGCTAAGCAAGAGCCTAGCAAAAAATGTCATCTCCATCCTTGACAACTGTAAGAATAACAAGATGTATGAACGTGCTTTTTAATTTCCATGTTACCCAAGAGTTCCTCCTAAGTCTAAGGGAGCAGGAAGTTCATAGCTCAAACATGCAACAAGAAGCCCTTACGGTATGACAGTTGAAGGAGGTCAAATGACCAGGGACTGAGCCAGAGGCTAAGTTGGAGGTGGAGGGATAAGAGGATGTTGTCGATTTATTGCCACTTAGAAGCCTAAGCACAGCTAACCATCTGCCTAAACATTTTATGGTGGCAAAGAACAGGCTGAAATGCCAGCTATTAAAAATGAATATGACAAGTTTCCACTCACAATGTTCCTCTGCAAATGTTTAGAGTTTTCCACTTGCAATATTTATGGAATACTGTATTTTCCACAAATTGTTGTTTGAATTATTTAGCAATTTCCCCCCTCTCACATGCTTTGGTCCAAAAGCAAGCTATTCTTATCTACGAGTAATCAGTGTCTGCTGTTTAAGCTTTTATGTATGAGCGGTCAGTTAAAATACACATTATCGCTGCTGTTGCTGCTGCTACTTTTTTTTTTTTGTCCCCGCCTGGAAGAATCGTAGCCCAAGTAAATATAACATTTTCTGTTACATTAATTATTTGTGATGTTATTTCCAGTGGGTTCCGGAGAGTTGCATTGGTCTGTTTTGAGTGGCAGCTCTAAACTGTATCTGGCTTATTGGATGTCCTAAACATCTGTAGTTCAGGACAGATATCTACTACAGTTAGAAGACAAAACAAAGAGATAAAACGAAATGCTTCCATTTACACTTTTTTTTTATATACCGAGCACTTCAAATGAGAGCATGACATGAGAATGGATTTGAAATGATGCCATGCAGAATGCTACCTATTTCTGTGACTGATGTTTTGTTTTCTTGTATTGAGTGTTCTGCAAAATTCTAAACAGGTTTAATTTACACAAGGACCTAATAAATATCTTGTTCCATTATTTTTGGGGTGGGCTGCCATTTTATTTATTTAAATTTATTTAAAGAATTTATATCCCGCCTTTCTCCCAGCAAGGGCACTCAAGGCGGTGCTTGGGTGCTTCACCTTTCCTCAGTTCCTCACATTTAATTAAGCTTCTGCTAACCCAGGTTCACAAGGGAGCATTTAAAGCAATATAGTTAAACAAGAGTCCACATTAATCATTCCCTGTCTCTATCCAGCCATACAATGCAATGGCCCTAGCCAGTGCATAGATGTTTATAACAAATATTTGTCTTGGCATCCTGAAAACATTGGCTCATCATAGTGAGATTCTTCTGTGGCGTGCATAGGGGACATTGTCATATTTTCAGAGTATTTGTAGAGGAAGGCAGCCAGTAGTCAAAGGAGACAGCAACTTGACCCACAGCTCAGGTGCAACCTTTGTAGGGCCTTTGTGAAAGAACCTCCCAAGAAGTCCATAGGTAGGATTGATAGGCCACCTGAGTGTGGACGGGAATGTAATCTGAGACTAGCTTTACCACTAGAAGCTGATGGACCTTGGTGATGGGGTGGCACAAGTATCTAAGGGAGGCCCAGCTGGATCAGACCAAGGACCCTTGGAGGCCAGCATTCTACCTTGGAGACATGTGCTTATGCAAGTGGCTATACAGATAATTACTAGCAAAAGATAGAGGAAGCAAACTCCAAAAAGATGTGGAAAAAATAAAATTGAATGTCAAGATGTCTCTGTAGGCCCAACGTGTTTTGGTAGAATGCTTTCTTCTGGTGAACAGACCAGAGTTGGATGAGACTTCTGGGGGGGGGAAGAGGACCTAAAACTAGCCCTAGCATCTATGGGATTCTAGGGGAGTCAGCAGATAATGAGAACCTTCCTAAACCACTGCCCAAGAAGGTGCGCCACTCAGGGAAAATGAAGTCTGGGGGAATCCAATACCTTGTGACATGCTACACCCCCCTCAAAAATCACCCTGGGTTCCTAAGAGCATAAATGGCAGCGAGTCTAAATGGTGGCCCAGATCAGGAAACTCAGTGCTTGCTTAACTGCATGAGGCCTCTTAGCCCTGACTTCTATTTGAGATATGTCCACTAGGATCAACACATGTTCTGAATCTCCTGCGCTCTTTTGAAACGTTGCTCCCAAACCTGCTCGACAGCTCCCCAGCCTCACTGGTAAGGTGGGAACCTGAGCCACACAGCAGTGATGGTGGAAACAGAACATGATGGAGATGTCCAGCCCATTATTCTTTCCGAGCAGACAGCAGTCAGAAATATACTACTATATTAAGGGGTTATTGTTTTAAAATTGTTTGTTATTATTGTGTAAGTGACCTTGATTATCGCTGCAATGGGTCTGAAAAGTGGCAGACGAATATTTTAAATAAGTACTGCTTCTGTACATGGTGAGTCGATTTAGTGTCATAACTAATAGCCATTGATAGACCTATCGTCCTTTGGCCAATCCACTGTAAAAGCCATCCATGCATTATACCAGACTGGTGTGGTTATCACAACGTCTGTGACAGTGGATCCTCTAAATTAATAATGCTATCTATTGTAGAGATAAATCAGATGGGTGAGGATATATGCATAAGGATATATGCAAGTATGCAGCTGATTACATAACATGCTTCATATGCAGTTAACATAAGAACATAAGAAGAGCTCTGCTGGATCAGGCCAAAAGCCCATCTAGTCCAGCTTCCTGTATCACACAGTGGCCCCACCAGATGCCTCAGGGAGACAAGACAACAAGATAACCTGTTTCAGTTATGGTGTATGTGTGTGTACGTGTGCATGTGCATACACACAGAAGCATGAAACTTGCACACATCGTGCAGAGCCAGCCCGGTATAATGCGGATCTGGTGTGAACTATGAAGATATGCTTCCTTTTTTGTCTATCTGCTACAAATCAAATTTCACTGGCTGGCCACAAATTTGAATTAGATCGTAAGGCAGCCGCAGAAGGAAGAGCCATACAAAACAAATAAAACCTCTCATGCAGTCATATTTAGAGTTTTTGTTCTCCTTTCAAAGCAGCACAACATTGCTTTCCACTGGAAACCATGCAATTTTTGCCAGTCTACCAGGAAATTCCTGTTTCATTATGAGCCTATTTGCACCTGCTCATAGTTCAGATGCTTACCTTGTTTCTTAATGCAAACATTTTACTAAGGGGTTCCACTAAAAAAAAATATGCTTCCTGTGTTCAGGAGCTGTCTGTCAACTTCATCAAGTGACTATCCATGAGGCCAACTTGAAGCAGTCACCTCAGGTGGTAGATTGCTGGGAGGCACCCATCATTATCACTCCTCTGGCTCCTGCATTCTGGATTCAAAAAGAAGATGGGAACAGACAGAAGAGGAAGTGAAGTGGAGAGGGGAGGAGAGTGGTAGACTAGAGTGTCTCTGGTCTTCTAACCCACCACTCCTCTCTGTCACAATTTCTCTTGTAGATACGATTTTAAGTTTTCATGGCCAGCAACAATCTTCGACTGGTTATAATTTACGAGATAAAACCTTTCTGGTTTTATTCATGGCTTTTTATCCCATAAATTATAACCAGTCGAAGAATTTCTCTTGTGTTCACCTCTTCCTTTTTGAATCCAGTTGAGCGGACCAAGGAGGAGCAATGGAGGTGTCTGGTGCACAGCTGGGTAAGGGGAGGGCCTGTGGTGGACCAGCAGTCTTGGGCCAGCCCTGTGCGACCTGGCAATGAAGAATATCCAAAGTTGATCTAACTGGTGTTGAGGGACTACTTTGTGCTCCTAGAATAGAAGGAGGAATATAGGTGGCATGGAGGCAAACTAGTTTCCTACCAGCAGCTGCACCAGTCAGTTTGGAAGGCTGGGCTTGAGCTATTTAGCACTCCAGAGTGTCAGTCTGGAATACATCACCGCAATAATTTTCAGTACCAAGGCAGCCTGCAGTATTCCCAGTCCCCGCAATTTCACGCTTTGTCCAAAACAAAGCCAGCTGCTCTCCCTTTTGCAGGCGCGTGCTAAGGCTGCCAGTCCCCCCCACAGCTGATCCCATGCCTTTCCCAGTTACCGGCATGTTTTGAATAAACAAAGAGGAGGGAAGTAGAAGCCACTGTGTTCAAATGCTCCTGTCAAGGAAAGGGCTACAACAGGGGCACGAATGCTTGACATACAGATCATAGTCAACCTTTTGATCATCTGTCATTTTGTTATAAGAAAGCAAGCCATCCTTTACCACTGTTTAAAATAGCCCCAGAGGAAGTCGAGCATTAATCTTAACCTCAAGCACATTGAGCCCTGCATTTCCTCTCTGGCTCTAGAATGTGCTATCTAGTTTCCCACACCTCAGTCCTGCTAAGTTTAGTTCCTTCAGGCCAGCTGCTAAGGAAGGAAAATGGAGAAAAAACAATGCTTCCGATGGATAACACATCGCATTGCCCATAGTTGTCTTGCTTCTTTCTGCCTTTGCTCTGAAATTTCTAAAGATGTACACAGAGGAAAGGAATGTACAGGCCATTTTTACTTAAATGGCCTGAGAGAAAAATATTTATTTTTTTATCTGCAGCCTAATACCTATCAGCTTGTTTTCTTTCGCACAATTAAATAATTGTGTATTGAAACTTACCTGGCAGCAGCTGATCCCATGATCCCAAGGCAGTGCTCATCTGAGTAAATCAGTATTATGTATGATGCAAATGCAGCATGATGTGCAATCACAGATGTTTCTAAAGATGCTTAGTGGCACAACATATTAGCTCTGGTGATATATTATACATTCGGTGACCATGTAGACAGAGGAATTGTTATTGTGGCAGGAGGAATAATAATATATAATATACAGTATTTATATACCGCCTTTCTCGGTCATTGGATTTCTCCTCCGACTTTAATCCAAGGCCCTAACCCCCCTTGGTTTTTTTTTACAATATATATATATATATATATGTCCAATCTCTCATGATCAGCTACTTTCCAGGTGGTATCCTTTTACAGTCTGACTTTTTTTCTGCTGGCTGGCGCCTCCCACACTCGACCGACGCAGCTGGAAGCTCTTATCTCTCCTCCTGGAGGCTTTCACAGCTTTTTGCCGGCGGCGTGTCTCGAACTTATCAAGTTCACCGGTCTTCGGGCTTTGAAGGCAGCAGCTCTCCCCACTACGCCAGACTCTTCTGCCCACTTCTGAATGGAGGAACCACTCCATTCCACTTCTGACATCCATGTATTGCTTTTAAGGTCTTCATTATCTGCACAGACCCCAATGCACATAAACACTGATGGTATGACAAATAGTCGCAAACTTTCATGGCCCATATATTCCAGAGTAAAAGTTCCCGGGTTTTCTGCCATGGCATAAAATCAATTAAAATCCCAACGTTTCGTTTGCAAATCTTTGGCAAACATTTTCAAGGAAAACTCTCAGAGAAAGGCGTGGTCTCCAACCAAAGACACGGCTGCCCCCCCAGCCGCTTACTGGGTGGCAGCGGGTGCATCACCCTCCCGGCACATCACCCGGGGCGGCCCGCCACCTCCCAGTGACGCCACTGAGTAAAGTGAACCACTACTTCTCGCGACTTGAAAGCTACAGTTCTACTAATGCAGTAGGGAAAAAAGATGTTTTTATTTAGGATATTCTTTGGTGGCAGATGCTGACTCTTGGACACAACTCTTGGACATGATCTGTAGTTTTAACTGCTTAATAACTGGTGCTGATCTGTTGAGTTTTTTTTAAACTGTTTTTATTATTTTATTATTTTATTGTCTTATTTTGTTTAGAATGATTGTAAGCTGCCTTGAGTGCCCTACTGGGAGAAAGGCGAGGTAAAAACCAAACATAATACTCAATAATTAATAATCTCAGTAATAATACTCAATAACTCCAATAATAATACTGTCAGAATGCTGAGACAGGATGGTTGTTAATTATGTTGGGGGAACCTAAAAGTCCCATCTCCTAGGCAGTAAGTAAACGTTTCTCTCAATGCAGTGATAAAGGCCATTCAGACATGTGCAATCAGTACCACAATCCTCTCCTGCTTCCCTCCTTCCAGAAACTCCTGAGCCCCAACAGGTAAGGTGGTCCATGCTCCTGGTGGTTTTAAACATTCCCACCATCTGATGGGCATGATCTTGTTACTATTATTATTAACAACCACCAACACCAACACCTAGGGCTATATTAAAACTTTGTGTCAAAGAGGTTACCCTGTCTCAACACAACGTTAGTTCCCCCCTCTGATAATGCTGTATATTTTCTTATCCCACTGAGCAATGTCCCGTTTCTAGCAAAAGAAAATTGACCCTGAACTTCATCTTGACTTACGGTACTAAATTAAATCAAACAACAGTAATGTGTGTAGTGTCTCACACTCCCTTCAAAGCAAAAGAGTTCTCTGGGGTTTTTTCCCCTCCCATTCTTCTAACGCCCTGTTCCTCTTTGTCATGTTAACACAGATTTAGCATTATAGGACGTGAAATCCACCCACCCCTGAAAAGACCATTTCCTTGTAATGAACAGGTTTTGCAACCTAATTAGATGGAGCCACGCTACACAGGAGGCTTGACAGGTGCAGTAATTTAGCCCAGATATATGCTCACATATATGGGGAGGGGACCCCGCACTAAACAAAGATGACTTCTTTGAAGAGAGAGAGCTGTTGAAATGGTTTCTGTGACTGTATAGGAGGCAGAATTTCTCCAATGGAATGCATTTACTTCTGCATCAGGATACATGGGACTTCCACTTCAAGGGGGCAACTTTTCAGATTTGGGGGCAGGTGGGAAGAGATTTACAGCCCAATCCTATCCCATGCTGGTGTGCAGGGCTGCTGATGCAACATCCGCTGCGTCCTGTGCGTCAGGAGGGGACCAGGCCGGCCAGGAGAGGTAATTATAGAAACCAAATTACTAATCTTTCCGGCTGCTCCATGGTCCCCTATGTTCCTACTCAGATCTACACCAGCTCTTTTGCTGACATAGATCTGTTATGTGGAAGGGGGCGTGTCTGGCTTGGGACAGGGGTATAGGATTTGGTGGATGCTGCTGCCACCAAGATCTGCCCTGTCCTGCCCCGATCCACCCCCCAGTCCAGCCCAATCCCCACCCTGATCCACCTCCACCACCAGCAGAAACCTGCTGGCAGCCAGTTTGCAGGGGGTCTCTAGGCCTTGGCAATGCTCTGCAGGCTGGCTGCAGAGAGGCTGCTGCGATGTATGATGCAGGTAAGATTGGGCTGTTAAAGAGCTGGGAGAAAGATCCATGGCAACATTGAAAGGATGCTCCTGATTATGTTCAATATTAAATTGCAAAATAGCAGTGGATTCAAGGATTTGTGGTGCCTGTTTTATTTTTTATATTTCATGATAATTATGGCAGTATTATCAACACAGGCCAATCGGTTATCCTTTTTTAAAAGCAAAGGGATTTGTGTGTTTGGCATGTGTTTTTGGCAAAGCCTCACTGAATTGTTTATAGGAATAGCAATCAGCATGTAGATATCAATATGAAATGGGCAAGGGTGTAGTTGAGGGGGAACATGGCGACAGGAGGAAGCAGAGCCTCCGGACTTCTCCTACAGAAGGAGTAATGGCATTATCATCAGGAGAACTTAGGTGCTGCCTTTGAAACATTTTCCAAAGGACTTTAGCTGAGAAGAAATGTCTGGTCAATTGGGAGGCAAACTGAGAAATTTGACTAAGGGCATATTTTAACCTTAGGTTGTTGTCTTTTCCAAGGGCAGCCTGAGAGACTGTGAGGCTCATGTTACATTAAGGGTACAGTCCTATGCAAATGAATCTGGGAGTAAGCCCCACTGAATACTACTTCAATACTCCTTTTCTATTTTTCAGGGATACTTTTTAATCTAATACGGTATTTCAAATTTTATATGTTTATTTTAAAATATGTCAACTCATTGGGATGAAATGGACTAGATCTTTTAAATGAAATACAATATGTTTCAAAGTAGAAATAAGTATCAGCAGAAGACAACACCCCAATGAAGAAATTTCAAGTTGATTTATTGTTGTATAGTCAGGGCTGGCCTAGTGATGAGGCTGACTGAAATGCATGCTATGATTGGTGAGTTGGGGGGAGAAACAAACTGCACCCTACCTCTGCCTGCCACCCGTCCTCTGGCCTGCCTCCCCCAAGTCGCTTCTGTTGGCTCACTGATCTTCTTTCCCCTTGCTGAGAGTGAGCAGGAAGTGGATCAGGGCAGCAGCCCACCTCTTCCTCTAGCACCAAAAGGAAAAAAAAAGCCCTGCCACTGTCACCTCCTTGCCTATCCAGCTGCTTAGCAAAGCAGCCAGATGTGAAAGAGGTGGAACATAGCAATCCAGAAGGAGATGGCAGTGGCATGAAGGAAACGGTGCAAGGTGGGCGGGCTCCGCCTCACCTTGCCCCCTCTCTTTGCCCCCCCCCACTTGCTTTCTTAAGCAGCTGGGTGGACAAACAGGAGGCAGTAAGCACAAGGAATAAAAGGGCCTATGAGAGGGATTTTATTTGGGGGCGTGCATACTAGGAGGGGTGGTGGACCTACCTCAATTCAGGCAGCAGAACTGCTCAGGCCACTCCTGTACATAGTTTTAGTGGGGCTGTGGGTGGTGTCATAACAAGCTACTGCACTTCAAAATTTACCACCACACCCAGGGCCGGCCCATCCCTGAGGCCGACTGAAGCAGTCACGTCAAGCAGCACGTTCGTGGGCACCATCTCTGTCCACCTGATTGCCTCCTCTGCTCTTCCAGTGGCGTCATAATGCCACCCCCGCCTGGGGACCACAGGCTGCAATGACCCCCCCCAGCGGAAGCCACGCCCCTGGGGTGATGTCGGCTGGAAACCATGCCCCACAGGGTGACATCAGCGGCCTTTCACTGGCTGAAAACATCACCTAGGGGCGGACAGGAGGGCGGGAAACACCTCCCCCCAAAGACGGAGCTATGCCCCCAGGTGGGGGGCCCGCCGATGCGACGCCCCCACGTGACACTGCAAGACACACCCCTTGGAGCCAAAATAGCAGGCATTTTAGAGCACAACGGCTCCAGGGTGGGCGGAAGGGCACAACACTAAAATGGACCAGTCGGCTCCAAGCATCCCGGAGGCAAGTACGCTCCCCCACCACCTTGGGGCCCACGGCCCCCCCGCCCCTACCCCGACAACGCTTCTGCCTCCCCCACCCCCCCAGAAGCAGTGCTGCGAGGTTCACAGCCACCGCAGAGGCCAGTGAAAAAGCGGTGCGAAGAGACTTGGCGGTCCTACCACCTCCACCACTGATTTGCCACCCTTAGCGGCGGTCGTGCACCCCCCAGCATGCTGCCCCCCATTCCTACGCCACAGCCTCCTTCCACTCCCTGTATTGGAAAAGGAAGAAGGGGACAGAGAGGAAAAGGAAACGTGGAGGGCAGGAGCGTGCTGAGCTAGAGCATTGGAGAGTAGGAAGAGCAGAGGCTGACACATAGTTGGGTAAGGGGCGGCATCATTTGGCAAGCTACCTCAGGTGTCAGGAGGTCTTGGGTCATCCTTGACTACACCACTTAATACGAGTGCTCCTGTGACATAACCACATGTGGTAGGAAATGCAGGGTTAAGGCGGGGGCTGTCACATAAAACATTTGTACACTATCCATTGTGGCTGGACAAGTGGTGTCACTAAGAGAGAATGTGCTATTTTCGATATGGCATCTATTAAATGCTTGAGTGTAGCATATAATAGGCCTTACAAAATGTAAATCAAAGGCAATCTTTTTTACACCCGGGTGACAGGGTCCTGGCTGGCTGTAATAACAGACGGGCCTTAAAGAAGCATCGTTTGGGAACATTACAGTTAACACTGCATGTGCATAAATATAGAGATCAGGATTCCTGACATTTTCAGAGCAGAGTAGGGGTGTGCTGCCTAAAAGGAATTCCCTATTTCCATCTAGTAATCAGCATATTAATTAGCTGCCTGAGGAAGGAATAGGACATAGGTGGAATACCTTGCCTTTGTCATTAAAAAGTGCAGGGCTTCTAGCTGCTGAAAACTTGAATTTGGTTTTGTGTTTGGTCCCATATTTGGGAAGACGGCAGCAAAATCGCAGACCGACACATTTCATACCCTACTGTTTTTCCCCTCTCTGCCCAGAATGAGGTCTTCACATCATCTAAATAGGGCAAGCATAAGGGAAATGTGCAGCGTTGGAGGATTATATTTTCTAGCACTAATCACGACTTTAATCACCTTCAGAATTCCTCTGCATTAGCTTTGAAATGCTAATCATCTCCGTGTTCATATTAGTCCTCCCTCCTCCGAGTTTTTTGGTTTTGTTTTGTTTTGTTTGATTTTCTCTTCTTATGAACGTTTTGGGAATCTGAATTTGCTCTGACCATTCTGTTCAGCCTGAAGAGCTGAGGGAAATTATTGAGAAAGCAGGTGACACTATCAAGATGGGGGAGAAGGGTCCAGTCCTCCAGGTCCACCTACTCCTTTGCTGTGTATTGAGAGCAACCAACTCAATGACACTCAGACTGCTCAAAAAAGGCCTTGCAAGAGCACACGTTGCGACAGCTGCATAGATGGTGATGGTTTATGGCAGTTAGCGCTTCTGCAGTTATGGCAGGGTTGCACCATGCACTCCGGGAGGAAACAGGGTTTGCATGGGGGCTGCCAGCTGCATGCACTGCTCTGAAGGAGGCATGCTGTCAGAACCTGAACAGCTCAGACTTCAGGTGAGGGCTTAAGCAGACAGGAGGCACAAATCCAAGGCTGTTGCATGACTCCACATTGCAAGGCACCACGTATGGTTCAAAGCCAGGGAGAACTGCCCGTTTCCATTCATTGCAACTTCATGCATGGGGTAGAGCTCCAGCAATCATTGTTTGAAAGTGTGACGACTCTGTTGAGTTCTTGGCTTGGAGAAAAGTGATTTGGCGAACATTTGGGAGAAAGTTCTGCTGTCTTTATGGACTCCCTCTGATGTCTGATCAGCTGCCTCCTCCTCTCTGCTCCATCCTGCTTGCATCCTGTTTGCTTATAGTCACCTTCCACTCTTGTCTGGGTCCTCTCCGACTTTGCCCTGCATCACGGTTTTCAGCTCAGTTGAAACAGGATTAATATTCCAGAGTTCCATGCACGTTTTCATTTTCCCATCAAATCTATTGAATATCTATAAATAACCCTATCGCTGTTTGAAGAAGTTTCCTTAATATGACCTGACCTGGAATGCTGAAAGCCACTGAAGCTCAACGTTATATTTGCTGCAGCTATTACGAGTCACTTGAGCATAAAGTAGTTCTTCATGGCAAGGATGCCAGCAATGATAAAGGCAATTATTTCCTGCAGTGGCTGAGGCAGCGCAAGGTGGAGGAGTGGGGGGTGGGAAACTGTAGACTCTCTGGGATCCTTGGAATGGAAAATGAATGACCTTTGCTAGCCGTACAAAACTTGCCCATTCATGTGCTAGTAAGATAAGGTCAGAAAATTTAGAAATTAAGAATGGTGTGTGTCTGTCAGTCAAGCCTGTCCTAGAAGCTTGCAAGCAACCTTCAGTTCAGACAAGACTGAACTGGGCCCAGCACAAGTTCAGGTTGTGCTGGGCACTGGGGTGATGGCTGGATCAGGCCATGATGCAGCTTCTCCCCCCACCCACCCAGTCCACCAGGCTTGTGTGGTCCCCAGTCCTGTACAAAGCGAAAAGTGAAAAAGTGGATGCAAAATCCAATTGAAATGACTTTATGTTCCACTCCAACTATAGTCAAAGGGTAACAGGTTAACTCCACTGTAGGCACAAAGAATAACTCAGCATAGAAAGAAAGATAAAATGGTCATTACTTTATTGAGGAAATCACTCTCAATCCTTAAGTACAAGCGCAACGGCATCAACTTTGCTAATGAAGAGGCATGTCTTTCAAAATGCTAGGTAGTTCAGAATTACATCTATAATTTCTATAAATATGAAATACCGCACTTTTTCCTGGATGGCTAAAAATGTACAGGTTGCATCATCGCCATTACACTGAAAACCAAAGCTGAAAAACATGTGATTCTTGCAATACAAACAGCAAAACCATCACTACATTCATCCATCACCACATTTCCCCATATTTCTTGAGTCAGATTAGATCAGAAAGACCAGAGGAAGTGCTTCTCTGGTTAGTATTTCTGCTTTCTCCCTCTGCATCATGAAATAACCATGTCACATTTTCAGAGGGACCGAATTAGATTGGGACTTACATGTGTGTCAGCATGAAACCAAGCCAGCGTTTGGAAGCAGATGCCAGGTCGACAGATCTGAGAATAAGCCATTGTACAGATCATTGACAGATCATTGTAGCCCAGAAGACAAGTGCCCCTTTTCAGTGTTGTCAGCTTTGTTAATAAGGCAATGAATTAGTGGATATATGCAGGATGGAATGTTCATGTGGCACTTTTACAAACAAAAAAGGTGGACAGTTTGCCTGAAGCATGGGAGGAGGGGCAAGATTGACAGCTGATTCAGCATTCAATTTGTAATTGTAGCTGTGAAGCCAGGCTTGCACAGTTGCTGAAGAATTTGCTGTGAACTCTGTTTTTATATTATCGGCCAAATCCTAACGAGGACCTGTGCCGGTGGAACATGCGTTCTGCCAGAGCGTGGTCGCAAAAGTGCTGTAAAGCAACAGTGCAAGTCCCAGTCGCACTGATGGGAAGGCCAGAGCCTTCCCGCTGGTGCTGGTGGTCATTGGATGCAATTGCTCCACCAGTCTAAGGTGTCACAAACGTGCCGTAAATCACATTTGCGGCAATCAGAGAGTAAGCAGGGCTGGCGTCAAGGCTGGTCTCGCTCTCCCCATGCCGGAGACAATGCTGCGTATGCCGGGGAAGGTAAGTTCTCCACTGGGTGGTGGAGGGGTGTGGGGAGAGCGGAACAGGGCATTCCAGGGGTGGGATTGGTCAGCTTGGCCAGGGAAGGGGAGGGATCAATAGCAGCCTCCTCCGCCGAATCCTATCCTCCTTCCTGGGCCTGGCTGCTGTTACACAGCCGGCTCGAATGTGCGCCAGTAAAATAGCTGGTGCACTTTCAAGTAGACACATGGGGTGGCTGGGGTTCTACTTGGGGTAAGAGGCCTCTGGCTGCGCCAGGGCAGGCTCAGTCCTGTTTAGGATGCGGTAGGTGCCTTATCTGTGCCGCCACGTTCTGCTAGACAGGATTGCGCTGCCCATGTTTTTCCCTTTTATATTTGGTCATGCCTAATGTGGTAGAATTTATTGAATGGAGAAATGCTGCTTTGGTTACTTGTGCTATTTCATTCTAGAGTACTGTAATTTGTGTATTTGTAATCTCTTCTCATCTTTTTATCTACAAAATATTTTCCACAGATCCACACAACTCATGATGTTTAATCCATTACTGATGATGTAGCTAAAGCTGTCAAGTGGCTCTTTATGGCAGATCCTGTGTTAATCATTGTCATGTTATCTGATTTTATTTTATCCAAAATAACTGGGCTGCAGTTGTTGCATAGGGAGCACAATATGCTATGGTGTCTGTGGACATTTTGTACCATGATCCTTGCTTTGCGGAGTCCTCAGGGCCAGCCTTGTGATGAGACCAAATGAAGTGGCTGTTTCAAGAGAAGAGCTGGGGTGGGGGGGAGAGTGGCGAACCAGTGAGGGGTATCACACTCCCTGAACCTGCCTGTTGGCCCCTTGTGGCCCACTGCCAACTGAGCCACTTTAACCGGCTCTCTGATTCTCTTCCCGCTTGCTTAGCGCAAGCAGGAAATAGATCATGGCAACGGTAGCCCACCTCTTCCTCCAGCACCTCTAGAAGTAGAAGAAGCTGCCACTGCCATCTCCCCCTCACCCACTTAGCTGGGTGGGCAAAGACAGGCAGAGTGTGGTGATCTAGAACCTGCTCCCACCCCTCCCTCTCTTACCTTGAACTCCAGCACCACTTCCTCTGTGCCAACCTGCTTGAAATAACCAAGATGAGTGGAGAATGCTAAGAGTGCTCCAAGCATGCTTCATTCATCCTGTTTATTTGAAACGGCATAACTCACTGTAAGCGACAAAGTGGAACATTTATATAAAGGAAACTTCCATCTGGCTACTTAGAGGCTTTAAATATGGAGACAAAAGACCTACAAAGATTTAGTATATAGCTATGTTTAAACAGGAACTTGTCAAAGATCAACTGTTCAGTTGCCCAAGCAACTTTCCTTTTGCAATAGGAATGTGTCATAAATGTGTGTTTTAGAGGCTAGTAATAACCTGATTAGATCAGATCTTTTGTTGGAATTGTTTTACTAAAGTGCAATCCTAGGCATGTCTACTTAGAAGTAAATTCCATTATGCTCAATGTGGCTTACTCCCAGGAAAGCATGTATAGGATTGCAGCCTTACTGTTGAAAATGCAAAGGCACAACACTACTTTGTACATTTCTGTTCTCTGGTCCAATAAAGAACCACAGCCTCTAGGAACACCTTCTTCCAGTGATTCAATATGAATTGAATTAGGAATGAACCAACCTAAGAAATTTTGCAGCTCATTGGTTCTCATTTCTCAACTTGTGAGGTACCTTCGAGACCTAAAGGAGCGTTTTTAGCACTCCCAATAAACTCCCTTGTTCTTTCAAGCAGACTCCTAAGATGGTTCAAAAGCCTTGCCCAAATGAAAAGTGTACTCAGCTAATCTGGTGTGTGGCGGTTAAATGTACCCCAAAGTAAGTGATACAAACTATAAACTTGGCAGAGGGGTTCCCTTGAGCATGACACACGATGCAAAGAAAAAAACAACTAACTCTTAATTAATATTTCCTTATGGCAGTACAGGAATAGAACAACAGCAAAAAAGAAAAGGGTCAAAAAGTACAAAAATATCTGAACAGGTGCTGGTCAATTTAATTCAATACAATTAGTGGTTGAGCGCATAGCATGCACTCAAAAGGTTCCAAGTTCAGTCCTTGGCATCTGTAGGTATGTTGTTAAAGGCCTTGTGGGAATACCTTCTCTTGTATATATCAACCTGTTTTTAGAGATCAGCGGGAGTGATTCTAGGAATTTACCATACTGAATCAGACTGAGCTGAATGGGCAAATGGTCTGATTCAGTATGGTAAATTCCTAGAACCACTCCTGCTGATCTCTAAAACAGGTTGATATATACGAGAGAAGGTATTCCCACATAAAATGGAATATTTCCTTCATTTTATATGTTTAAACAGGAACGTTTAAACGTTTTATACGAATTATTTTTATTTGTTTTATTTTATTTTATATGTTTAAACATTTTATACGTCATCTCATTGTCATCTCTGAGTCCGGAGATGACAATGGTAGATGAGTTTTTCTACATGCATACAGAAGGCCTTGCTAAAGTTGTACTAGCTTTTGATTCTGGGTTATTTGCCTTATCTTGTAGTTGAGTGATAGATCATCTTTACATGATTCTCCTGGTAGCCTTTTCTCCATGGACCATACAAACGACCCGATCATATCTGGCGGTTATACCGCCAGAAAATGTATTCTGGCAGCATAACGCACTTTCTGGCTTTTGCAAATGTGACAACGTTGGAGAGTGAAGCCTGGCCACCACTGTAAGCGCAAGTGGCTGGGTCCACGCAATGACAGACCAGGGACACCCACCGCTGCAGGTAAGGCTGCAAATGGGGTTGGAGGGAGGCGGAGAGGGAGTGGAACAGAGAGGAGATGGGGCAGGGGGGAGCGCAGATCAGGCCCAGGGAAGCGGCAGGTTCTGCAGCAGCAGTGCCCACCAAATCCTAACCCCCTTCCTGGGCCCGATCCACCTTCATGGGTCAATGTGGACTTGCGCCAGTGATATCACTGGCACAGGTCTGAGTTGACCCACCAAGCCAGCAGGTTCTTACTCCAGGGGAAGGGAACAAATGTTCCCTTGCCCTGAGGAGACCTTCCAAGGCTGAAACTCCCCCGGGGAGTTAGGTCAGATTGGGCTGCCCATGAAATTCTTCTGTCTCCAGCTCATTTAGATTACTGTGAAGGTGTCCCCCTGTGAAGGACTCATCTACAGAATTATTAGCAATTGCACTTCATCTTCTTATAGGCACTGTGCCTGGGCTCCTTTCATTTCTTTACAACAATTTGGCAATGCAACCCAAAGCTGAACTCAAAGCATGCAAACTGTATCTGACAGCTGCGAGCCAGTGGAGCTGAGCTTCAGAATAATATTTTCCTACAGTGGAAAAACAACACTAGGCACAGATTTAGCAAGAAGATTAGAGACAATGATGCTTCCTTGGCTAGTATCACAAGTCTCATCCCTCCATGTGGCATAATGCCAACTACCCAGAAGGTGAGTTGGCTGGGTTATGTCTGACTACAGGCAGATTTCCTTTCAAATGCACCTTTATATTTTAAGTATATGTTTGTCACATGAGACCTGTTGAGATTGGAAGGCATCATGTCTGGGGGATGGTGGAGGAACTCAGGACACCTGGATTTTCATTTCAATCTCCTTCAATTACTCCCTGTATTGATACTAACTGCAATGACTGGCACGTGATCCTATGCACATTAATTTGGAAGCAAGGCCCATTGAAACTCATGGGAATTGTTTCCAACTTAATATCTTTTAACATTAAGTGTTATTCCTTTGCATTTCCTTTGGCAGGCAGCACTTCTAATTATCTATATTGTAAAATTATTTGCCAATGTAGACAGATGACATGTTTTCCCAACTGGTGACTCAAACTGGACAGAGGTTATCAGTGATGTATGGTGGCCCACCGAGGGCTTGCTATTCCTACTGTTTTTGCTCCCTGCTTGAGGCCAGACTGCAAAAGATACCATCTGGAATGCAGTTGTTCATGATTGTAAAAAAAAACCCATGGGGGGTGGGTGGGAAAGCCTGCCCATGTAAACTGCCTTGGATTATTAAAGTCAGAGGAGAAATCCAATGACCAAGAAAGGCGGTATATAAATACTGTATATTATATTATTATTATTAAAGGAAGCATCCTGGAATCATGAAAATCTCATCTAGGGACATCACTGGCCTCCTGAGCTACCAGTTAATATTCTGCATTAAGAAAGGA
The DNA here is from genome assembly GCA_026170595.1 of Plestiodon gilberti rubricaudatus. Taxonomy (NCBI): domain Eukaryota; kingdom Metazoa; phylum Chordata; class Lepidosauria; order Squamata; family Scincidae; genus Plestiodon; species Plestiodon gilberti. The sequence goes on from JANXHW010000004.1 coordinate 122,470,255, forward strand.
GTTGGCCAGTTAATATTCATAAACTGCAATGCATTACAATCACTCCTTTGCAGACACTTAGCTGTTTTCTCTATTGAACTGAAAGTAGAATCCATGCATGCACGTAGGAGCTCCATGTGTCCATTGCAGCTCACCTGAAGCTCTGGATTGGGGCAAATGGGTGCAACAAAAGAAGAATTAACAGCTCAATCCTATTGCTAGCATTCTGCCAGTGGATACTGCCTTATGGCAGTCTCCGGCAGCGCACGAAGCCAGAGTGGCCTCGCACGCTGCAACGGAAAGCTGCAGGCTCCTCCAACTCAGGTAAGTTGGTGGGGGAAGTGGAATGGGGCAGGGGGAGGGTGGAACAGGGTGGCGATGGAAGCAGGAAGGAGGGCAGATCAGGTCCGGGAAGGGAGTGGGTTTGGTGGTGGCATCTGCCAAATCCAAATCCCCTTCCCGGATTCAATTCCCTGACCTGGGTCCACGGGGACTTGCGCTAGCAATTTTGCTGGCACAGGTCCGAGTAAACCCATCTGGGCCTCAGAGGCTTACCCCTGGGTAAGGGAACAAATGTTCCCTTATTCAGAGGAGACTTCCAGGACTCCCCCCCCCCCCAGGCAGTATGCAGCATGTGCTCCAGCAGCATGGCTGTATGGGGGGGGGGAGGAAGGGATAGGATTAGGCCGTAAATGCCATTGATGGATGGGATTCACACTGATCAGTATGCTTGAGTCTCAGTGACTTATTAGAAATACCGCTTTTTTCTAGATTGTTTGCAGCATATGTGAAAAAATAATGCTTTTGTTTTTGCTTCACAGATGGAAACTTATAGATTAAGCATGCCACCCGCTGAAGCAGAAGAATCGTTAAGATGTAAACTGGTTAGAGAGAAGTAGGTACTGCATCTGATATAGAAATGCTGAGTATAAAAATAATATACACCATGAACTCTATAATTTTCCATTTGTTATTTGCATGAGCACAATGGCAGTTATATTACTGTAAAATGTCTGGTGCAACTCACACTGCTACTTTTTAAGGCAGAATGTGTATGTGCAGCGATTAGGCTCACCAGAAAAGAATAAATTACAAAAGTGGCTGCTCTGTCTGTTAGTTCCCATGAAAGATCCAAAATCATTCGGGTGGTACTTTCTATTCAACAGTTGTGCTGGCAGATTAAGAGCACAACCCAACCTAATAATAGGCCGGCGAAGCGAGTAAGCGGAGCTGGTACCGCTCACTCAACCTCAGGATGTCGTTCCGGACGCTGGACACAGGTAGAGGGAGGTTGTGGGGAGGGTGGGCTGGGATGGTGGGGGAGGGGGCCCTTGGCCGACGAGGCCTGGGAGGAGGCGGGGATATTGGTGCCACGATGTGCCAATATCCAAACCCCCTTCCCGGGCCTGGCCAGCCTTACACGGCCTTCTCGGTTGTGCGCCAGCTGAGTAGGTGTGCCCCAGACTGCATCCTGTGCAGGATGCAGCAGCCGGCCATTTAGTATACACACTTACCTGGGAGTAAGCCCCATTGAACAGAATGCAATTTTCAGCTTAAAATTGTGTTTTATTATACCATATCTTATAGAATATTATACCATTCTGCACTTGTAGCAGCGAAGCCTTATCAGACGCAGTGCATGTGTTTGCCTGGGAGGAGGGGAAGGGAAGAGTCAAAGATGGACAGCAACTGAAACTTAACCCCTTGTTTGGGTGTTCCAGTAATGTGTATTAGAACATGGGGGGGGGGATGAAAACACACCTGTAAGCTCTGCCCCTGAGCCAACATACTCACAAAGCCCACCCCCACTTTCCCAGTGGACAGTTTTTGTTTGCACAGCCAAATGCTGTCTATGGCAGGGGTTCTCAACCTTCGGAGGCCCAGGTACCCCCTATCACTGTCCAATTTTCTGAAGTACCCCCTGCTAATTAACTGCTAATTAATTGGATTAATCAATTAATTAATTAGGTAATCAATCGTTAAAAAGTACTAAAACAATTTTAAATGTGAAAAATGTCTTATTTAACTCTCTCTCTCTTTCTCTCTCTCTCTCTCTCTCTCTCTGTGTGTGTGTGTGTGTGTGTGTGTGTGTGAGTGAGACACACACACACACACACACCACACGCAAGGATCTCTTTTTTCTCCAAATCACACTTCCCAATATCAGCTCCTCCCTCCCCCACCTCACCAAAGTACATTTTCTAAAGTACAAAGATAAGCCCAAAATCAAAATCAGAGAGACAGTAGGGCTCAGAAAATAATTAAAATTTAAAATCCATGTCAATTAACACTTAATTAGCTGCTGATGGGCTTGGTGTACCCCCAGCAAGAGGTCCACGTACCCCTAGGGGTACCCGTACCACAGGTTGAGAACCCCTGGTCTACGGGAAGAGGTTCTCTCTGCATTTGTGAGCATTCAATTGCCAATGTTCTCAATCATGGGGAGCAACTCTGCCCATTGACACCATTTCCCTATGCAGAAAAATGCTGCCCATAGGTAGAGTGGAGGATGGGGCTTGGGAAGCACTTGGTAGAGGGCATGCACACTTGCTGGTGTGCTCTCGGGAAAGTCTGAACAAGGCTACTGTTATAGTCCTGTCCTATGCCTGTTTATTGTGCACTAAAAACCCATTGAGTTCAATGGAGCTCCCATGTAACTGTGCAGGGGTTTACTGTTTTACTTGTTCATCTTTGCTCAGCTTCTGATGTCTCCAGAAGAGAGGGGCTACCTACCTGGTCCTCAGTAGTTGCACCTGTTTTTAGAAAGAAGCCATCTGTCATTTGCTCTGTCAAACTGGGTGCTGCCAAAGCAAATGTCCAAAGAAATAGAGAATGGATAAGGATTGGAATGGGGGGGGGGACAGGACAGGGAGCAATGGTGACTTCACCTCATTTTCCTCCCAGAGTGCAACTAGATGTTACTTTAAGCATGTGTCTGCAGTCAGCATATTTGTGCTTTTTTTGCTCTATAGGTAGCATCTGGATCAGAACCACAGTGTGGGTAGATGTGGTTTAATTCTCTGTGCCTGCCATGGCCCCAGTCCTGATCATTCAGTCCCATCCTATCCTGTCCCCACCCCTCCCCCAGCTGCTATTTGCCCTGGAAAAAGATTCCCATTGGTGCCAAGACAGATGCAACAGGCAGAGAGAGCAGGGATGGTTTCTTGGTGCCAGTGGCTTTTTCCCCCAGGGCAAATAGCAGGCATGGGGATTCCCAAAGCAGATTGGGACCACGGAAGGGGCAATAAGGTTAATTCTTCTCCCCCATATTGCAGTGCCAATCTGGGAGAGGAGTTGTTGTTGTTGTTGTTGTTGTTATCAGTATTTATATACTACTTTTCAACAAAAAGTTCACAAAGCGGTTTATAGACAAAACCAAATGATTAAATGGCTCCCTGTCCCAAAAGGGCTCACAATCTAAAAAAAAATGCAGAACACCACCAGCAAACAGCCACCAGAAAGACGCTGTGCTGGGGTGAAAGGTGGGCAGTTATTCTCCCCCTGTTAAATATAAGAGGAGCACCCATTGAAAAAGTGTCTCTTGCTCAGTTAGCAGGGGTAGCAGTTACCTGCAGCTATTTACTGAATAAAAAAATAAACAAATAGGTGTGCAAAATAACGTCTAGCTTGACCCTGAGGTAAAGGTAAACAAGTAAGACTCTTGTGATGTATGTGAGAAGTAGACATGAGGGAGACACTGAGAAGAGAGAAAAAGATGAACCAGTCCCATTGGTCACAAGGGCTATTCTTTCTTTAAATAGAAAAGATGCATCAAGTGCATGTATGTGCCAGCATTTGACAGGTCTTCCGCATTTTGTAAAAAAGCTTTTGCAATTAGACCAAAGCAAGCTTTTGTTTTAGTGTTCACACAGTTGTTTTAGTGTTGCTTGCAGAATCCATTATTAACTAGGTTAAGAGCTAACTGCTGTACGCGTTAACTTGAACACAAAGGAGGGGGAAATATAGTACACAATTACATTGCAAGTTTTACAGAGGATCCAATTTGCATGTTGCTTTTAGTCTTCACGCAAGATTTAAATGCTTTTGAATGTTCCAGCTATTTTCCCATATTCTGACAAATGTGTTGCATAGGTGTGTCACAAAGATCTGTTACGGTGCTAGAAAGAATGGCAGTGCTGGCAATCCCAAAGGAATTTAGCTTTCCAGGAAGCCGGGAACAAGTCTGCTCAATACAGCAAATAAAATTTCCAGAGTGTGAGTTTTGCAAGAATCAGATGCATTGAATCAGCATGCCCCCAGTTCCCAAGCCATATGCAGTGTGGATCAATCCCTATACTGATCACTTTTAGATCAAAGAGGTTTCCTAAGAACAGAATACTGTAATAACGTTTTTGGGGAAAGTATGATAACATTCTCATATAGCTTCAAATCAAAGCTAGGACAGTGTCACATCCTGCTTTGGGATACAGCAAGTCCTAAAGTTGTCAATAGGTTCTTCTTGAAAACTGCGACTTTAAGTGAAACGACTCATAATGAAACTAATTTTACCATAGTAGGCTAATTGATAAATGTAAACATTCCTATGGCATTGTCCCATCAACTTTAAAATGAAACAACTTTAAGTGAGGACTTAACTATAGTTTCTTATATGGATAATTTTATGACTACCTTAAATAAACATTTTATGTTTAAGAATAGTCCTGTGAGTCTTGAGGATTCAGAAGATCTGTCCTAAGCCCTCTTAAATCTTTACCTCTTGGTTTCTGTACTGTGTAGATCAGGGTTTCTCAACGTTTGGGGGTCCACGTACCCTCAACACAGGCCCCCAAAGGTTGGCATACCCCCTGACCTCCCCACATCCCGCGTACCCCTGCATACCCCCAAAAGTGCACCCCCAAATTGTTTTTTCGGCCTGCAGCGCGGCCGAGCGGGTTCTCCGGCTCGCGCAGGGCTGTAGCCTTTCCCTCCGGTTTGCGGCGCGAGCCGGAGAACCCGCTTGGCTGCGCAGCAGGCCAGAAAAAGCAATTTCCCCCATTTTTCCACTCCCCGTTATCACCTGCTGATTGCAGCAGCTGATAACGGGGAGCATCTCACGTACCCCCAACCTGCGGTCCATGTACCCCTGGGGGTACGCGTACCACAAGTTGAGAACCCCTGGTGTAGACATTTGTTAGGAGAGTGAATTGCTAGCTTGGAAATCCCAGCAGGTCAAGATAGAAAGGGATTTAGAGACTTCACATCAGTCTTGTGCACACCTGTTTGTAGGGCAGCCCAATCCTGCGTAAAGATTGCGGAATGCTTGGTCCGCCGCCCATAACTTAAGCAGGATTGTGCCGTAAATCACATATCCTTACTTATGTGGATCTTAATATGTGGTGAGGTGACAGAAGTAAACCCTGAATTAGGAGCCCTTGTATGACATCACATTTGGTTACTCTTGATTTTATGCATTAAAAGTCATCCCAGGGCTGCATCTGTGCACTGTAGGGCATTGGCTCGGGTAGATCAGTCTCTGGATCTGTGACTAACAGCACAATTCTATGCATGTCTACTCAGAAGTAAGCCCCATTGAATCATTGTAGTCACAGATGTATGAAAACCAGAAAATATAGTGTCGTAATACTGTAAGACTATAGCTAAAAAGGTAAAGGTATCCCCTGACAATTAAGTCCAGTGGTGTCCGACTCTAGGGTGTGGTGCTCATCTCCATTTCAAAGCCGAAGAGCCAGCGTTGTCCGAAGACGCCTCCGTGGTCATGTGGCCGGCATGACTCTCCTTGCCACAGCACGTAGCATGCAGCTGGAACACGGAGCGCTGTTTACCTTCCCGCAAGCGGTACCTATTTATCTACTCGCATTGACATGCTTTGGAACTGCTAGGTTGGCAGGAGCTGGCCAAGCAACAAGCGCTCACCCCGTCGCGGGAATCGAACTGCCGACCTTTCGATCGACAGCTTATGGTTCAGCGGTTTAACCCGCTGCGCCACCCTCTGGCCTTAAGACTATAGCTATGAAGCAGCAATTGTGTCTCATTCTGTTAGTTATGTATTTCTGTGAGGAAAATATACATGTGTGAATATTTTATTTGAGGTGTGGTATGAAGCCTGGCTTTCTGGCTTGTTGGCGCAACGTAAGAGTATTGTTGGTCTATTGTGCTTCAGTTTCCTTCAATCAGCTAAGTCACTGACCTCAGGGACCCTGAGCTGGAAGGCTTAGATTTGGGTTGCTCATGGTCTGGGCCTAGGGTTCCCAACTCGGACTGAAGATATTCCTGGATATTTTTTTTTACCCACATGATGAATGTCAAGGAGACCCTGTTAAAATCTTTGAAAATGCTTTCAATGATGATGTCATGGAGATTGAAAATAATTCCAGAAGATTCCCGACCACCAATCCTAGAGGGTTGACAGCCCCCCTATCTGGAGCAGACACACTACAGGTGGGCCCCCATATCCACTGATTCGCTATCCACTGTTTCAGTTATCCACGGATCGTGGGGACCCCCCCCCCAGGCTTTTACTTTTTTCCCAGTAAGCTTCGTTTCTTCCTTAAAGAAACAGGAGAAGCAGCCTGGCTGCTTATTACAGGCAAGTAGAACGAGACTAAGTCCTAGAGAGGCTCTGCAAAGTTAACAGAAACCTTGCAGAGCCTCTCTAGGACTGAGTCTTGTTCTACTTGCCTGCAATGGAGGCTGCTTCTCTGTTTTAAGGAAGAAACAAAGCTTGCTGAAAGAAAAATAAGAGCTGGGGGGGCAAGCTTGCCTGCCTGCAGGGGAGGCAGGGTGGGTGGGGGCCCCTCAGGAAACCATGGAGGGGGTGTTCGCTCTTATCCACGGTTTCAAGTATCCACGGAGGGGCCTGGAACATATCCCCAGCGGATATGGGGGTCCACCTGTACTAAATGAAACCTTACACAATCTAGTCCACAGAACTAATGAAACAAGGTGAAATTTTGGAACAGGTATGTATAAGAGTTTGGAAAGCACAGATAATTAGAGCAATTTGGGAGCCGCAGCATTTGGAGGAAAGCAGGGATCTTTGTTAATTATTCATTACTTTGGAGATCTAAAACCTCCCTCAGACTGACTGACATCTTCGCCATCTGCTGCAAGCTTCATTTAAATGAAAACAGATACTAAACCACTTCCACAGTTTATACAGAGTACTATTTAAATAATGCTTTGGGCTCTCCCATTAATGTCAGTCCAATTATTTTTGGTGAGTCATCATCATTTTATCAAACCAATACTCTGGGGCAACACCGCCCCTTTAGAAAAGCACTTTCGCTCTTGAACTGCCCCCCGCCAGCCTCCTATCAGCGTTGCTTGCAGACAGAATGTTTCCATTGGTCCACTGACATTAGGACTTGCCAGGTTTTTGAGCTGTGAAGTAGTGTCTGTTATCACCCTTGCTTAACATTAAACATAGTCAATATAGCTTTTTACAACGAAGGGCCAATGAACACCGGTGTACACTGAGTATATTCACTGGCTCATGCAACACAGGAATGAGTTTCACCCCCATATATACAAATGTCTATAAAAGGCCCCTTGTTGAATGCATAGACTACCTAGTGTAAACTAGAAAATGTAGCATTGAAATTGGTGACCTCAATGCTGAAATAATCTGCTAGTAGTAGATTTAGTAAGTAGTAAGTAATAGATTTCTTTAAAATGTCAAGCTTAATAACAGTACAACATAGCCTCCACAGAAAATACTTAACAAAAAATAATTTGTAAAGTAGCATGTACCGGTAATTGCTAAATAGCACTATATTGGTGAACCACAGCATATAAGGAAGTGCCAAGTGCAAAGATTTGATGGGGGGATGTTTGCTACCCAGGCAACAGCCTGATTCAGCCCCAGGAGAGCTACGAGGGTACAAGAAAAATAGAAACCAAGGGAGGCTGCAATGCCTCCTGACCTCCATGTAGGGAGGGGGCTATGGTGGTACAGCAATAACTTGACTTTCATCCACTTGACTTTCATCGCTTTGCTCTTTCAGCCATTTTCCATTATAACCACATTTCAAGTTTCATCCACGTGCTTTCTTCTTTCATCCAATGTCGTCCAACCTTCCACGACGTTTGTCGACGTTCTTATGTTTATGTTTCTTATTTCTGTTTATTTAGGTTTTGCACACATTTGCATGTGTTATATACTTACCACGTTTTTCACTGACCAAAATAAATTTGCAAGCTAAATAAGTCTATGGCTTGACATCCATCCATCTTTGACTTTCATCCATGCTCTGGTCCCTAACCAGACAAAAGTGCAAGGTATTGCTGTACAGAGAAAAGCTGGTTGTAGAGGTGTCCATGGAGCAGATGCATTTCCAGCCAAGAGCTTGGCTAGCTGGGCTTAGTTGCCCTCAGAGGCGTAGGAATGGGGGCAGCAGGGGGCGGCACGCCCCGGGCATCACGCCCAGGGGGCAGCAAATCGCCCGATTGAGGCGGATCCTTTTTGCACCGCTTTTTTCTTCGTTCTGCTGCCTTTTGCAGCGGCAGCAAACCTTGCAGCGCCACTGCTGAGGCTTCCGGGGGCTGCAGCCATGTTCTTCGCTCTCCCGCCCACCCCCTGGGGCCATTTTCAGCCAGTTACAGGCCATGTGACGTCACCCCGGGGGCGTGGCTTCGATGTGACATCACGCGGTGGGAGCGTGGCTTCCGCCGGGGGCATCATCGAGGCCTGCCACCCCCACTTGGGGGCGGCGTTCCTACGCCTGTGGTCGCCCTGAGAAACAGCGCAGGGTGATGCAAACGCTGCTTCTTTCTCAGTGAGGCCTTTCCCCTTTGGTTGTAACTGTCGCACCTCTGCTGCAGCTGCTTCATTTCCTCCCCCCTATTCTGAGAAGGAGAAGAAAATGTAACTCTTCTGGGCTGCTGCCCTGTCATCCCATTTCACAACACTGACATTTCACCATCACTTTTTTCTTCAGAAGGAAAAAAAAAGAAACACCTCTGTCATGTTTCAGTAAAGAATATATCTAGGAAACAGTAAAGACTCTAAATGCGAAAGTGTAGAACATAAAGGGCGGGGACCTTTGCGTGCTGCTCACATAAAGGGACTTGTGGCAACAGATGGGAAAGCTCTATGGCTTTCTTTCCTTTTTTTATTAGTCCTGTGGTGTTTTTTGAGTGTTGCCTGATGTAAGATGCAGCATCCCAAAGGGCAATGTGGCTTATCACTAGGTTAATCCTGCCCCGTTCTGACTACTATGTCTCTTCAGCTTGCAAAGAGAGCGGAGGGGCAACATCGTCTCTGAAACATCTTCCTGTTTATGGGGGAGGGGAAGTCATGATCTGGATGTGAAATCTGTTAAACTGACTATCTAAAAATTATCATAATGGCTCACTTGTATGCAGGAACTAGTAGAGAGGTTGAAGGAAGAACACCTGCTGTGAATTGACAATGTTTAAGGAATACGGGAATTAAAGCCATGTAGTAAAAGCTTTAGAATGAAATTAAAACACCTGCTGTATTTAAACACCCAGGAGTATTCTTCAGAATGGAGTGTCTTGAAGTGGATCCCAAATTATTTGGATCTGTCAAATCCTATGCTTCCCAATGGGATTGTTCCAGAGCAATTCAGGTTTCTTCACGATGACCTTGCTGAAACTATGTTTTTTTTTTAAAAGGGGGGGGGGGAAGCATCTGGCACTAAATTAAATGCCACCTTAAACAAGAAAATCTTCAATTCACACAGTCAACCATCTTGTGATACTAAACATATAAGGCCCCTGATCTAGGAATGTGTGCATAACTACTGTTATGTTCCACTTCTCAGGCATCTTGGGTAGTGACTTTGAGGCAAAGGGGCCTAATCAGATGTCAACAGGGGTTTGTCTCAGGGACGTGGCATTCTCTAAGAATTCCTGAGATCCAGTCCAGGGAGAGCTCTCCATGGGCCACCTTGAAGAAGAGGACTTCTTCTGTTCCTCAGGTTATGGGCTCAGACTCCTCAAGCAAGAACTGGAACATGCAGCTTTGCCACCGCAACAGCCACCTGTACCGTGCTCTCGCAGACTCTGAGCTGAGACGACATAGACCAGTGATGGCGAACCATTTGGGCTTGGTGTGTCAAATTTTCAAAATGCCTAACTTGACTCTGCTGGTGTGTCACCCCTGCCCCCCAATAACTGTTAATAGTACTTTGACTATTGCTACTTTTAATAGTAATTTTGAATTGAATTGAACTGAAAACAACTATAGAACACGTTGCATTTTATTTAACATCAATTAGTGACTTTTTTGTTGCTGAGTTTTACTAGATAATAATTTGAAAGAGGTCTGCGAAAATGTAAGGTGTGTCAGGGCCCTGGGAGAAACGCTGGCGTGTCACCCAAAATGACCTCGCGTGTCACCTGTGACACGCATGTCATAGGTTTGCCATCACAAACATAGACTGACCCTGGAGGCCACCCAGTGATGGCAGAGTTCAGGGCTGGTCCTGTCGTGAGGTGGCTGCTTCAGATAATGGTCTGGGAAGGTGGCAAATTGGGAAAGTACCCCATGCCTGTTGTCTCCCCCCCCCCCCACACATCCTACCACCCACTTAGCCATTTTATTGTGAGCTCCAGTTCTCTTCTTGCTTGCTGTGAGCAAGCAAAAAGAAAATTTAAGCAGCAGTGACTCACATCTTCCTCCAGCACCACTGCCATGAACAAGCGATCAGGCCAACGGGGGTGAAGAAAAAGGTAGGCAGTTGCTGTGACTCTGTTTGGACCAAAATAGGATGATCCCGCTGCCACCACCTTCAGGTTGGGACCGTTGGGTGCTCGCTTTGCCTGCCTCCTCACCCAGCAGAGAGAGAGAGCAAGCAAGCGCACCCTAACCAGCCACCTCTTTCTCCTCCCTCCTCCTCCTGCAGAGAGTGTATGGAGGAGAGAGGAGGTGCTGGCCTAGAGCACTCTAGGGAGACGCTCTAAGCCAGCACCTCCTTCCTCCTTCATACACTTCCTTTTTGGCCTGCATCCTCAGGCTTTTCAAATTGGGAAGTGGGGAGGAACGAGGAGGAAGAAGAAAAAAGGCTGAAGAAAAATGTGTTGGAGCGCAGTTCTGGGTAAGAGGAACTGAGTTTGCTTTTGTCAACCTAGTCAACAAATAATTCTGGCTCCATTGAGGGAAAAAGCTCTGTTGAGCAAGAACCATGATGACACAGTTTACGTGAGAATCTGGATTAAAAGGGGAAGGTTCTACAAAGAGAAGTGGATCATTGTCCTGACTACTTATATGTTATATTCCATTTAGCAAATGTTCAAAAAGGGAAGTTAAACTGACAAATTCAATTGCATGCATCATGATAAACAAAAAGCTGTACTTATAAATACCCTGTTAATATTGGCCCTCAGGAATCTAGGAAGCTGCCTGTCAGTTAATTTGTCATGCATCTTTAAGGATCCCTATGGGAATCTTCTCCCAAGTAATTGGAAAGAGCAGCCTAGAGTAGACCTTGCCAACTTTAATGGGGCTGCAGTTGCAAATTGATTAGAGATGTCCACCTCCAACAACTGCACTGCCCAAAACTTAACTGTTTGTCAACTTCCACTTTGTGTCATTGTGGCTTGCCTGAAACCTCGAGTTGCCAGTCTTCCAGGATTGGGCTGGAGTCACCAGAAATGAGCATCAAGCTCTCAGCCATTCTTAATGAGAGCCATATGGCCCCCTTGGGAGCCCTGGCACATCTGAACACTGGGAAACTGGGAGAAGGGGATTTTATGTTTGGCTTGGGGCCAGGCTATTTAAGAGACCGCCTACTTCCATACAGTCCAGCTCGTCCTCTTAGGTCATCAGAGAAGGCCCTCTTGCAGGTGCCATCGCCTAGGGAGGTGCAAGGGGCAGCGGCTAAAAATAGGGCCTTCTCAACAGTGGCACCAACCTTATGGAATTTCCTCCCTTTTGACTTATGAACTGCTCCCTCCTTGGAGACTTTCTGGCGAGGCCTGAAGACCTTTTTGTTTAGACAAGCTTTCTGAGTCCTGGCCTTTTTAATCTAGCTTTTACAGGTATAGACCTTCTTTTATAAGATGGTGCTGCTGTTTTTTATGCTTCTGTTTTTTAATTGTAATAGTGGCCTATTATCAAAGATGAGACGACCAGGATCCAACCCGGAACATGAACTGAGCTCACATGCTCCTTCCTCCACCCTCCTTTTTCCAGTTTACCTTGTACATCGCCAGTGGCTTATTAAACCACAACTTCAAAACTTAGGTAAAGCAAAGAACTGTGGTTTAATGCTGGCTTACAAACTCAGATATGAAACCAACTTTGAAGTGTTAGTTTGCGCTGGTTTGCAAGTGGTGTGGTGATTTGCAGTGGTGTAGTAGTAAATTTTGAAGTGCAGGAGCACATCATGATATCCCTCATCATGCCCCAATACTATGCAACAACAGCAACAAAAATCAACTTCAAATTTCTCCATTAGAATGTTTTCCTCTCTACCACTTATCTCTATTTTGAAAGTTATTATACAGTTGAGCCACCATATCCGCAGGGATACGTTCCAGCCCCCCCCCCCCCCCCCCGTGGATATGTGAAAACCACAGATAGGGGTGAACGCCATATCCACATTTTTCTGGATATCCACACACACACACACCGGCTATTACCTTTGATGTTGCAGCATTGGTGTCTTGCCAAACGCGATAAAACAGCCCCCTGCTGCTTATCGCATAGAAGTAGACTGAGATTAACTGCTAGAGACTCAGCAATGTTAACAGGAAGCAGGAAACTGCACATTTGCGACACTTTAGGTTGGCAGAGCGAGAGCTCCGCCCGGTCTAAAGTTAGGCAGGATTGTGCTGCCCAAGTGCTGCCAAGAGTTGAACTACAGTTCCTGTCTTAAGCCACAAGACCCATGGAACTGAGGTTTAACAAGCCAGGGTTGGAACATTGTGGCTCTGTGACAGGGCCAAGGAGGAATTAAGGATAAGGGGTAAGGGGGGGAATGTGCAAGCTTGGACTTTGTTTCCAACCAAACATTGTGTGCATTGGCCCTCTGTGTCCATAATCCATATCAAAAGGCCTATTTCTCACTGAGATGTTAAACCTGTGTCTAAGCCAAGGGTGGCCAACCTTTCAACATGAATGCTCCTGGACCTTTAATGGTTGTATAGGTGAGGGCATTTCAGCAGGTGCAGCTGCTTTAGCAGCACCATCAGCACTTGCAGCTGCCAAGATTTTCTCTTCTACACAACTCTTAAGAACGCAGAGGCCCTAATGGTGGAAGGTTAGTTACCCCTGGTCTAAGCTGTACTGCTTCAGTTTGTAAGTGAAGTAAGGCTCATTTGATTGAATGCTCCTCTATACAAAAAATTTATCTGTGCAGATGCTCATATCTTAAGAGCTGTTTGGGCATGCCTAGACCCAGTATTATTCTTATAACAAATATTATATACCGCTTTTCAACAAAAAGTAGTTCACACATTTACATAGCAAAATAATTCAATATGGTTCCTGTCCCCAAAGGGCTCACAGTCTAAAAAGAGACGCAGAAGAGACACCAGCAACAGCCACTGGAAAAGAGGCCATGCTGGGGTGAAGAGGGACAGTTGCTCTCCCCCTGCTAAATATAAGAGGAGGACACCACTAAGGTGCCTCTTTGCCCAGTTAGCAAGTAGAATCTTTGACTTCTCCCTTTTGAGTGAAAGGTCCTCATGTCATACCACAGACATGGCTTGAGGGAAAAAAGAAGTCATTCAAAAAGGAGTCAAAGATTCCACTGGGTATGCCCAAACAACTCTTTAGATTCAAGCCATAGAAAACTAGAAGTCAACAAGGAGGGTTCTAGTCCAGTCTTTTCTGAGATGGCAATCCGGCAGGATTGTTTTTGGTTTGAAGGAGCATTTCATCATGTGATTTCCCCCACCTACAGCTGACTTGGTACACCTGAGACAGGCTTTAATTAGGTCTCGATATGGGGTGTGTCTTCCAGTGGGTTTCTGTGCTGACAGATCTGTCACAGTGGAGTTGAGTCAATATACTGCAACAGAAGCCCTGTCCAGAGGCTATAAAATACCGTATTGTTCCGAGTATAAGACGCACCTGATTATAAGATGCACCCTTAAAGTTTGGTGCTATTAAAAAAAAATTAATTAAATCACTGGCATTAAATTGCAACAGCCTGATTATAAGACGCACCCCTAGTTTAAAAACTTAAATTAGGAGAAAAAAGTGAGTCTTATACTCGGACCAATACGGTATGTGTACAAGATCACATGGAAGGCCTCTGGGATCACACCACACGGATGACAGAGCCCTTAGCCCTTCCCTCCCCCCTTCTGTGCATTCAGGCTTTGTCAACAGCAACAGATATTGAACCCAAGAAGATGACAAGATCACTGTGCAGTTTCTGGAACCCCCCTGTCTCATATGTGGGGAGGTACAGTACAGGATATGTGTGAAATTGTGAAATGTGTATGCTCATTTTGTGCGTGTGTGCTCATTTCATAACTATTATTGCTGCAGAAAAGAATAATTCCCCCCCCCCCCCGGTTTTCTAACAGCACGGACAGCATAATCATGCAATCAGTTGACATTCCCTTTCATCATTTATACACTTTGAAGCTTTTTTTTTTTTTGCATAGATATTGGAGAGAGATTTGACTTAAAAACAAAACAAAACCCTGCAATGGTCACTTACTACAGTGGAAATGCACAGAGGTAAAACAAGCTGCTTTATTAATTATAAAACACTTTCAGTATGATCGTTTTTGTTTGTTTTGTAGTTCATATGGGGTTTTAGTGCTAAGAAACAATCCATACTTTTACTTTTTAACTCTTTTAAAACATTTAAATTGCAATATGACATGATCAGTGTGTTAAAAAATTACTGGTTTCCTTGCCACAGACAAGGAAGGAGAAGCTGGAAAAGGATTGGGGTTTTCCATATTTATTGCAGAGAAACCTGGCCATTTAAACATACATACATGCATCACTTGCAATAGATTGCACCCAAAGAAAGTTGGACTTTATTTGGTCATAATAACTAACGTGTCTCACAGCGCAATCCTATCCAATTTACACCATCGGTGTAACCAGCGGGGGGGGGGGGGGGGGAAGGAGGCTTTGGAGGGGAGATTTAAATCCTCTTTGAATCCCCCTTTGGAGGGGATTTGAATCCCTTTTCCGTTCTGGGGCCTCCCGTTCTTGCTGCACCACTGGTTACACCAGTGGTGTAAGTTGGATAGGACTGCGCTGTCATTGAGTTCAATGGTGCTAATTCATGACGAACTTTCTTGGGATACAACCTATTGCATGGTGCCATGCTTACTTTTGCTATTTATGTTTGGGTACGTTTTATGCCTGAGTTTAAAATGTATGACTCTGCCCTTTTTAGCTGCAGTCACATGTTCACACAGAGCAATCCTATATGTGTTTGTTCAGAGTTCAATGGTGCTTACTCCAAGGTAGATATAATGTATAGGATTTCCAAAGGACTTCCTTGGAAATAAGCCCAACTGAAAGTGGCATTTTTTTTCTGCGTAAACGTGGTTAGGATTCAGATGCAAATGTTAAGTTGTCAATTTAAGAATAAAGTATTCAACTCATCCAGAGTTTACTTCCTCTCCTTCCAGCAGAATCCAGCAGCAAAACATGCTTTCCATTACAGCAGCTGCCATTGACTCTGCTGGTGTTCATTAGCTTGGCTCAGCATTTTTATTGTCTTTCAAATGTACAGCATCTTCAAATGGACAACCTCTGGGGAGCCGTTTATAGCAATATGGATTCTTGTCTTTACTTACTTTTCAGCAGCAGCCAAACAGACAGGCAGCAACCTGGCTCCTGACACATGCAACTAGTGTATATTTCTGTTGTGCTTTCAAAATGATAGGTATCAATTACTCTTAATACTAAGTAATTTTGATACCCTCCCAGCAAGTCCACTTTTGGGTCTTCTATGTCTTTATAATATTGCTCCCAATCAGAGGCGTAACCAGGCCTCCCGGCACCCGGAGGAAGGGGCAGGGCCTAGGTGACGTGACGCACCCAGCGCGTCACCAACCCCGCCCCCCGCCGGTTTCCTAGCTTTTCCAGAGCCGTTCCGGCTCCAGGGAGGGTGGGAAGGCCAAAACAACAACAAACACCGCGCCCCGACGAGACCGGTAAGTCCGCTTGCGCCTGGATCAGCTGCTTCACGGTCTGCCTGCACCTGGAGCAGCTGCTCCACGCTCCTCCCACTTCTGCTCCCAATTCTTTTCTTTTTTTAAATATGCATTACATAGGTACCAACTTTGACAACTAGGATGATTGCAACACAATAACTTTTGATGTTGCTGTACCTCAAGAGAAAGAATATCATTTGTCAGATATTTAAGTTAGGGTCAGTTTCTCCATGACCATTTTAAGTGGGCAGCTCTCAATATATATGGGGGTTACATGCCTTCAAAATGGCATGCATATCACAAATGTGCAAATGAAGACTGGCTTTTCCATAGGAAAAAATAGGACTGGCCTGGGTTTGGGGGACCATCTGCAAGCACTCTTTACTGAATGGTGGTTAGGGAGGGAGTAGGAGAAAACAAGAAGCCTCTTATCAGCTGCAACTGATTAGCAGCTATCAACCCATTCACTTTCTATCCTACAACAATGGGAAGATTTTCTCATGCAGAGTCAGATAATCCCCTGAATAATAATCCCATGAATTTTATTCAGTCTAAGAATATTCATAACCACTTTAACAGTTGTATGTTGATGACATCATCTGTATAGACATGTAACATACAGTATATACTATGTGACAAGTGCCATTATTACATCATAGTGTGAATTGTCCTGTGGCTGTAAGCCACCCAGGAGGCAGTGACACTGGCAAGCCTTGAAGAGAGCTTGGGGTAGAGAAATAATAATACCTGCATCTTGAGATGAACAATGGAGCCACTCAGAGCCCCTGAGAGGGGGGTTAAGGGGGTTCATACCCGGGCCCGGGGTCTAAAAGGGGGCTCAGGAACAAAAAAAGGTGTGCC
The DNA here is from genome assembly GCA_026170595.1 of Plestiodon gilberti rubricaudatus. Classification (NCBI taxonomy): domain Eukaryota; kingdom Metazoa; phylum Chordata; class Lepidosauria; order Squamata; family Scincidae; genus Plestiodon; species Plestiodon gilberti. The sequence continues at coordinate 122,487,157 of JANXHW010000004.1, forward strand.
AGGAGCCGAATTCACATGAAGGGAAGGGGCCCAAAAGAAGCTTTGTACCCCCTTGTGACGTCCATCTCCCCAGGGTGGGCTAACTGGGGTCTTCGACGGGCGAAGCGATCGCTGCCGGTAAGTGCCTTTGAGTTCCCGGGGCCCCGAGTAAATAAAGAAGAGGACTTACGTGTAGCCTTTTGGATGTTGTTTAATCGAGATAAAGATTTAACATTCATGGGGACCATGTTACGCCACAGGACCCCGAGCGTTGTTCCCTTAAAAATCACACAGATTTTCTCCTTTTTCCTTCTTTAGCAACTGCCCTTAGAGGTTGTAGGGGAGGTGGTCTCCACACTGGGGTTTTTCTTTGAGGTGGCCACACCATAGACTTCCCCCACTCCCATAGCCTTCCCAGGCATGAAGGTTGCTGATCCTCCGGAGTTACCGTATTTCCCACCGTCCCTGGTTCTGGCAGGCTTCTCCTCGTCAGGTTACCCTGGCCCTTGTTGTCTGCCCAGGTCCTTCTTTCTGTTGTCTCCCTAGAAGGAGGCCGTTCGTCCAGACTCAGGAGCTCCCTGGACCTGCCTCCTCTCTCAGCAGCTCCTGAGCTCCTTATGAACTCCTGGCTAGCTTGCCCTGGTCCCACCCCTTCCGGGGGCGTGGTTTCCCTGAAGTATTGTTCCCACAAGACTTGGTCTGCTCTGGCCTCTGCAGCTCTAAAAGGGACAGTGCTGCTTTCAGCCCCAGCCTCAGCTACAGTGGCGAGGCTGTAGGTGTAGCCGCCTTCCCTCTTTGCCCTGGCCTCCCTCAGCCTTTGCCCCTCATTCCAAGACAGGGCCTGGCGAGGTTCCCTCCCTGTGGCAGATCCTCTGCCTCGCCCCGCTAAACTGTTGGGTATCTCCTCCTGTGTTGGCGGTCCTTTCCACCCTTGTGCCCGGTTGGCAGTCCTGCCCTCCGGATCTCCATCCTCTCCCGAGGGGGAGGGATGACACCCCTGATAAAATTCCTCTGAGTGGCCCTGGAGCCACGTCAGCCAGAGAACTTCACTGCTGTGCTTTGTGATCCAATGGCACTGATGACGTTTATTCATATGTGGAGTAGACGTGTCAGGAGAAACCCATGAGGCACAACTAGGGAGAAGAGTAAAAGAGGACTACTGAGAGTGTCAAGGGGAAAAGGAAGGAAATGAGGAGCATAGCATGGGCAGAAATTTGTGGATAGTGCTTTCCTGGGCAAGTGCCTGAGAAGCGAGAAGAGTGTAAAAGAAGACTCTCCATTCAGGAGCATCTGGCTGGGAACAGCAAGCCTGGAGAGAAAGCCAATGATAAGAGTGCAGAAGGTGCTGATTGTCCCATTGGGATTTTTTTTTTAATCATCTTAGGTGATTATTACTCTGTTTCCCTGAAAATAAGACCTCCCCCAAAAGTAAGACCTATCATCATTTTTGTGAGATTTTTGCTGGCACTCATAAATATAAGACCTCCCCTGAAAATAAGACCTAGCTAGGATCATCAGCCAGACGGACGCGACCCCCCCCCCAGCACTTACTTTGACCGATTTAAGCTTCATTCTTTCCTGAGTGTGCAAGGCTATGCAAGGCCTGCACTTGACTCCTCCACCATGGAGACGACATACTAGAGACTCTGCAAGGTTGCAGCCTCCTTGCAGGCTTTGCTGGCCTCTCTAGCATGTTGTCTCTATGGTGGAGGACTCAAGTGTAGGCCTTGCAGGCTTTGCAGAGCCTTGCGCCCTCGGGAAAGAATGAAGCTTTAATCAGTCAAAGTAAGTGCCGGGGGGGGGGGGGTGTTGCCCCACAGATTGGGAAAATAAGACGTCCCTGAAAATAAGACCTACTGCATTTTTTTGAGCCAAAATTAATATAAGACACTGTCTTATTTTGGGGAAAACACGGTATATGAACTGTGCGAGTATTTACTCCTGTGAGACTACATGGATACTTACTTAGGTGGGAATCTGGAGGTGGAAACAAAGGTACCTATGTAAAGTGATGCACATTGGGGCAAGAAATCAAAACGTCACATATTCGCTAATGGGTTCTGATCTGTCTGTGACAGATCAAAAGAGAGATCTTGGGGTACTGGTGGACAAGTCGATGAAAGTGTTGACCCAGTGTGCAGCGGCTGTGAAGAAGGCCAATTCTGTGCTTGGGATCATTAGAATAAAATGGCCAATATCGCTCACATTTACGGGTTCAGACGCCATGTAGAAATACTCTTGAAGTCTTTAAATCCTTCAAATACCGCACCGCGGGTTTCCTGTTGTAGGCAGCCACGGACGGACTAAATTCATTAAAAATCCAAGGATGCAGTACCTAACGTTTCGTTCCGTAAGACTCGGAACCTAGTCATAGGATAAATCACACGGATTATGGTGGAATAGCCTAGGGTCAGCCAGTACTGAGTTTCAAATAGTGAAAAAGCGCGGGAAACCGCTCTTGATTGCAAACGGAAATAACCTGACCTGACCGCAAGCTGTCAATTGCTGGTCAGGCTGCCGCTGCTTTCTCTGTTTTCACTTTCATGATGTTTTGGTTTGTGAATTATCGGAAGCCAGATCTTGTTGGTAAATATTATGTCTTGCTGCCTGTTAAGAAGACCTCCTGTAATTTTTTTGCTAATTTCCAATGATTCCAAATGACGGAGAATCTTAAAGTTATTTTCCTTTTGCAGGCACTTCGTCTCTTCAAAGCGGATCCTGTGTCCTGTGCTTATTGCGTGTTTGGCAATCGCAGACTGTTCCGGATGATTCAAACGTAGAGATCTCTCATGCTCCCCCATTCTTGTCTTTATGGATCTAGTTGTCATTCCAATATAACATTTATCACATTCACACGTGATGCAATAAATGCCGGCGTTGGAAAGTGCCGGTCTCTCATCTTTGGGGTTATTCAGGACCTGTTGTAGTTTCTTTGTGGGTTTAATTATTGTTTTTACATTTCCCCGTTGCAGAGACGAAGTGCCTGCAAAAGGAAAATAACTTTAAGATTCTCCGTCATTTGGAATCATTGGAAATTAGCAAAAAAATTACAGGAGGTCTTCTTAACAGGCAGCAAGACATAATATTTACCAACAAGATCTGGCTTCCGATAATTCACAAACCAAAACATCGTGAAAGTGAAAACAGAGAAAGCAGCGGCAGCCTGACCAGCAATTGACAGCTTGCGGTCAGGTCAGGTTATTTCCGTTTGCAATCAAGAGTGGTTTCCTGCGCTTTTTCACTATTTGAAACTCAGTACTGGCTGACCCTAGGCTATTCCACCATAATCCATGTGATTTATCCTATGACTAGGTTCCGAGTCTTACGGAACGAAACGTTAGGTACTGCATCCTTGGATTTTTAATGAATTTAGTCCGTCCGTGGCTGCCTACAACAGGAAACCCGCGGTGCGGTATTTGAAGGATTTAAAGACTTCAAGAGTATTTCTACATGGCGTCTGAACCCGTAAATGTGAGACATTGCATACTAATAGCTGGCCATGAAAGCTTTCGAAACAGATTGGCCAATATCTATTATGCCATTGTACAAATTGATGGTAAGGCCACATCTGGAGTATTGCATCCAGTTCTGGTCGCCACATCTCAAAAAGGATATAGTTCTGGAACTAGAAAAGGTGCAGAAGAGAGCGACCAAAATGATTAGTGGACTGGGGCGCCTCCCTTATGAGGAAAGGCTACAGCGTTTGGGGCTCTTTAGAAAAAAGGCGCATGAGGGGGACATGATTGAGACATATAAAATTATGCATGGGATGGAGAGAGTGGAGAGAGAGGTTCTTTTCCCTCTCGCACAACACTAGAACTAGGGGACATCCACTCAAATTGAGTGGAGGGAGTATTAAAACAGACAAAAGAAAATATTTCTTTACCCAGCGTGTAATTAGTTTGTGGAACTCCTTGCCATAGGATGTGGTGATGGCACCTGGCCTAGATGCCTTTAAAAGGGGATTAGACAGATTTATGATGCAACCTCCTGGTTTTAGTAGTAGACTATCTCTTAATGCCAGATGCAAGGGAGTGACGTCAGGACACAGGTATCTTGTTGTTTTGTGTGATCCCTGAGGCATCTGTTGGGTCACTGTGGCCTCAGTCCAGCCCAACACAGGCACAATTGAGGCACAGTTGAGGCCCAAAATAGGGCTGAGTTAGGCTGCAACTGTGCCTGAGTTAGGCAGGAGGCAAGAGCAGTGGGCCAGGATCGAGGCAACACTTACCACAGAGGCAGGCAGGCCCCTGTGAGGAGGTATCAGTCTTGTGGAAGCGACGAGCCCCCTCCTGAGCTCGTCTGTGTGTACCTACCACAGCTGCTGCAGCGTTCGCAGCAGATGGGCAGCCACAGGTGGGCCTGCAGGCACTGGGCGTGCGACAGTCAGCTGAAGGGCTGAGGTTGTGCCAGTGCCAGCTGCCCCAGGGCACCCTGGGCATTAGCCACCTGCTGCAGGGGGGAGTGCCACTGCCCTCCCTCCTGCAGAAGGCGATGCCACCCCCAAGCCACGGTGAGGCTGCACGTGGGAGTCATGGGGGGGTGAGCGGGGGAGAGAAGGGAAGGAGGGGGTGGGAACGGCACGCATAAGGGGGGTCTCATGAAGTCTGGAACCGCCTCTGCCATGACATGCCCGTGCGCTGCCTGAAGCCCTGGGCCTCCAGGGCCGTGGCAATGCCCACAAAGAAGGTATCCCGGCATGCCTTCTGCTCCGTGCCCCGGCCAAGACCGAGAGATGCCTTGGGCTTGTCTGCTGTGAGCGGGAAGGGCTCACGCAGCTCATCACGCCCCCAGATGGGGCAACGTCAGCACGTCGCGGCAGGCGCTCTGGCGGGTGGCCAGCTTCCATCATCAGGGAGTGGGAGGGGAGGCAGACAGACAGGCAGACAGTGGGTGCTGGGGAGGGGCACGGGTGGGTCAGAAACAGACAACAAGGCTGGTGGGAGAGGGATACAGGGAGAGGGGTCTGCAGAGACCAATAGGGACACGGGTCACTTCGCAGATGGAGGCAATGCAGGAACGGGCGCCTCTTATGCAGACGGACCTTGGGCAGAACGGACGCCGGTGACGGGCGGAAATGGACGCTGTTGACAGGCGGACCGAGGGCGGAAACGGACACCGTTGACAGGCGGACCAAGGGCGAGTGAGAGCCCCGGTTGCCGAAAGGGCTCTTCACGGACGTGGCGGACGTGTGCCATGTCGCCTGTCAGTGTTTGCCTGCCTGAGAGGCCCCCCAACTCCCTACTCCCCTCTGAGTACTGAGGGTCTGGCAGCCCCCCTGCTGTGGTCTCCCTGGGCTGGCTGTGGCAGGCCCTGGCTGGGATTCATGCAGGGGCTTGTGTGCTGGGGACTGTCTCTCTGTGTGGGGGGCAGTGCTTGTGTAACATTGGGGACATGTGTTTCCAGGGGCATCTTTATTGTTCTGGAACAGTGGCAGAGATGGCCAGGCGAGGCTGCCAGGGGTAGTCACAGCGGCCACTCGGACCACATCATCAGCAGCAGCAGGCGTGCCCCATGGACCAGGGGATGCAGGCCCTTCCCCTGTGGAACCACAGCCTGCACCATGGAAAGGGAAGGGACAGCAAGTAGGCAGCCAGGGAGGTGGAGCAGCAGCAGCGCCGGCAGCTGAGAAGGGTTGCAGGGCAGGCTCCAGGACCTCTGGCAGCATCGAGGCAGACTACCATGGGGCAACCAGACTGCAGGCCCAGGGGTGCTCCCAGGAAGGTAGGTGGTAGTGGACGTTCCTGGGGAGGCAAAAAACATGGGGGTGTTCCATGGCAGCTGCTGTGTGGTAGCAATCGCCATTGAAGAAATGCCAGTGTGCTGGTTGCAAAGGCCTGTAGGGAGAGAAATTAAACACAGCTGAGAGGTGTGAGACACATAGCATGGTCTGCGCTCCTTCCCTGGGTGTCAGGAGAACATGATCCTGTAAGGGAAAAGGGTCAAAGAGAGCGAAGACAACAACACAATGTGTGGGTCACAACCATGGCAAACCTACCAATACTGACCTGTGAGTAGACCCTGTGGAGAAAAGGGGGGGGGGCAACAGCTGGTGTCTACATAAGGCTAACAGTTCCACACTTGTGGCATTGTGTGCTCACATTACTACAGGCAGCAATCAGACACAACATTGGTAAAGAGGCATATCATGGCAGGCATTGCAGGCAGCTATGAGACACAACATTGGTAAAGAGGCATATCATGGCAGGCATTGCAGGCAGCTATGAGACACAACATTGGTAAAGAGGCATATCATGGCAGGCATTGCAGGCAGCTATGAGACACAACATTGGTAAAGAGGCATATCATGGCAGGCATTGCAGGCAGCTATGAGACAAGACATTGGTAAAGAGGCATGTATCCTACCTATATTTCTATATGCAAAGAGGCAGAAGTCAGACCACATGTCAGCACGAACCCTGCTCTTACCTGCACTTACCTGCTGGTGTTGTTGCCTGTGGGGGGGGGAGAGGGGCTGGGAGAAAGATATGGGTTAGCAAACACTTGCATGGAGACAGCTGCCCAGGCACAACAGTAAACAGTTGGGCCACAGGCGGCACAGCCCTCTCTGCCCTAGAGGGGGGCAGAGAGGAGAGAGGAGAAGGGAAGAGAGAAGTTGGGTGTTTGAAATTTTTCAAAGTCCCACTTTGTGGCTGCTGGGGGACAGGACCCCACGCCACGTGCTCAGAGAGAGAGAGAGAGAGAGAGAGTGGAGGGCTGGGGCTGGGCTTTTGTGGGAAAGAGGCTGGGTGGGGCTGGGTGCTGATAGAGTAACTATTTGGGTCCGTGTCCAGAGTTAAGCCACAACTGTTCCGTCCTAACTCAGGCACAAATCGGGACCAGGGTGTTAGAACTTTTCAGGAGAGGGCTGGTGTGGGTAAGGTAAAATGGCTCCTATGGGTCTCCTCACATTTGAGTCCACCCTTTTTGTTGACCCAAATTTTGTCCCTGAGTTGTGCTCGAGGGGGCGTGTCAGGGGGTCGCCAGTGTCTGGAACCGGAACAAATTTCGTAACCGCCCCCGTCACTCCCCCAACACGCCCACTTTTAGGCCAAACTTAGGACGGAATAGCTCTTATGCCGAACTTAGGACTGAATTGGTCAACTTTCCTTAACCCGTCCTATGTCAGTCACAATTGCAGCACAAATTCGGCCTCTGCGGCACAATTCAGGCACAACTCGAGCCTAAGGCGCTTAGGCTGCAGTTGTGCCTGAATTATGCCACTGAGGCCTTAGGCTGGACTGGGCTGTGTGAGATACAGAAAGCTGGACTAGATGGGCCTTTGGCCTGATCCAGCAGGGCTCTTCTTATGTTATGGGCCAAACTGGATAAGATGCTGGTAGATTGGTGATTAGATATCTTATGAATATTTTTTAGTTCAAAGCAACTGGGAAGGGGGAATGTGAGAGCCGCACTGATTTCAGGGGATTGTACTGCCGAATAAGTTTGCTTCAGGTTGTAACCCTGAATTTCTGATCTTTAAAAAATGTGCTGCTGGTGTTTTTGTTTGATAGTTGAAGCAGACTTTCAAAGAGTTGGGTTGTTTACAGCCTGGTTCTTCTACAGCCACTTGGGTCTTTATTGAGCAGTGTGAATGTTGGAAAATGTGTATGAAATATTAACAAAGTTGAATAATCAGATTTTCCCCCTCCTGGAGAACCAAACCAGCAACCCATGCTAAACTGAAGTACAATACTCAAATTTCTTTTTGAGGTCAGTGCTTACTGGTGTCAGAAACTGGAGCTTTTAAACCCAGAGAAAAGCTCAAATCAAACCCTACTAAACACTGTTACGGCCTCAGCTGGAGCCCCTGCTGTCTCCATTAGTAATGGGGCTTCTGGAAGTTTTGTTTCAGCAGTTTTTTTCAGTGTGCTGTTATTACCCTGAGAAAACACTGAGTAAGAAGCTCACTCCAGATAAAAAAGACTTCCTGTGGTTTATGTCACAATCTCAGCAGTTAGATAGATTTGCTCCTGGCATGTTGAATCTGAATCTCTGTCAGTTGAAAATAAAATATAAAAACCAGAAGCTTCTTTTTCTTATGTTAAGTATGTTTGAAACAAAGTACATGTCTGGCTGAAAGATGAGGCAGGATCACTAGAGCTCGAAAAAAACCACAAAACTACAGTAGGCCAATACATAGTACATTTGTGTTCAGGACCTCCTGAAGTGGCATGCTAAATGCTGCCCCCTCTGAGGCTGGATTCACACTACACGAATCCCGGCGCGTTACGGAGACGCGCGGAGCTCTTTGACAGCATTTCGGAAGCAAGCGGAGCAGCTGCACTCTCCCTTGTACAAGATGGGGAAACCCATCTTTTGAGGGGGCGGGTTCGCGGAGCTACTGCAGCCACCAATCGGATGGGGGGGGAGAGAGGTTGCATGCCAATCAGAACTACTTCCAATCTGTAAGCTGCGCTTTCTTAAGAAGGCGGGACAGCAGGAGGGACAACAGGCAGGAAGACACTCCCCAGCTCCAAGCGCGTAGGAAGAGGCAGAGGCAGGGGCAGAGGCATCCACGCCCGGATTCATGTAGTGTGAATCCGGCCTGACTCACAGCGCAATTCTAACCAACTTTCCAGCGCCGGTGTAGCCATGCCAACAGAGCGCACACTGCATTTTGCAGTGCAGGGGCAGTCATGGAGGCCTCTTTAAGGTGAGGGAACATTTGTTCCCTTACCTCAGGGCTGCATTGCAGCTGCACCGGCACTGGAAAGTAGGTTAGGAATGCGCTGTCAGTGATGTACCAGCCTCTCCACTGTTCTAGCTCAGCACCCTCCTCCCCTCCACATTTCCTTTTCCTCTCTCTCTCCCTTTTCCAGTCCAGGGAGTGGAAGGAGAAGCAGTGAAGGCAAGTAATGGACAGAGAAGGACATTCCCCCACTAGTCTGCTGCCTGAGGTGACCACCTCAGTTGGCCTCATGGATGGGCCAGCCTTGACCACATCCTTTTCTGTTCCACTCTCCCTCCCCGCGGCCTGCTTTTTGTGACTTAAACAGAATATCTAACATGAAGAGAAGTTCTTGGGAGTTTTTGCACATCACATTGTAATGTTTTAGCTGGCCCTAACAAAAAGGCATTTCACCAGTGTTTGTTTGGGGCTGCTGAACTTTCCCTGTTAAATACTGGAGCATATAATCATGTTAATGTTATAATATATTATCTATTTATTTTTTTATCTGGGCATTTGTATGTTGCCTTTCCACTTCTTAAGAGGTACTCAAGATGGCTCACCTGTGGTTCAAAATACAGTAATAATCATAACATTATAAAGCAATAAATACATTAATTTATTGATGAATTAAATAAATGCATAAATTCATTATAAACAGTATTGAACTGGGAGTTATTAAAAAACCTAGGTAACAGAAATAACATATAATGGCAGACTATATCAACAAAAAGAAGGGGACCTTAACTAAATGCTTGCATAAACAAAAGTATGATACCTACTGATAGTCTCACTGATGGGCGAATCAGCCAATTCAGGTGGTGGGATTATTTATTTATTTTTAAGGATGTGTACCCCCCACCTTACTCTCACAAGACTCGAGGCAGCTTACAACATAGTTTTAAATAATACAGTAATAAAAAGAGCAAAATAAAACAGTGATACAAAATGTATATACTGTAATAAAAACAGCCCAAGAGAGAGATCAAGTAAACCCTTGATAAAAACAGCCCAAGAGAGATGCAGTAAATCCAGGGTTGGTCTGTTCTCCGAAGGGTGCGGGGGGGGGGGCACCCTGCCAGCGGGCCTCCCCAAACCTCCGAACGGCACCTAGAGGCGATTAAAGCCCACAACTGGAAGTGGGCTTTATTTGCCTCCTGGAGCCATTCGGAGGCTTAAAACCCTTCCTCTAAATTCCTGTTATGTGGAAGGTGTTGTTTTTACTTGGTGGTGAGGCAAAGGCATTCTAGACATTGCTAGCAGCGGTGTTATTGAAAATAAAACTGCTAATATTATAATGGTTGCCACATTTCAAACAGGATGTTGTAGAGCTGAAAAACATGCAGAAGAGGACAACCAAAACGATCAGGGGTTGGAGCACTGTCCTAACAAGGAATGGCTACAAAATTTGGGGGTTTTATTTTAGAAAGCAAGCAACTGAGAGCTCAATCCTACTTACCTTGCGGGCGGCGGACCTAGCAATCTGCCGTCCGGAATAGCCCAAGTAAACTGCTCGTAAAGCACATTTGCGCACTACTTTAGAGCAGGGCAGGCCGGTACAAGGCTGGCCTGCCCTGCTCCGCCAGCCAAGGACTCGACCAGCTGGTGGACCCAGGTAAGGTTGGATCCGGCGGGCAGTCAGGCGGGCGGCGGGCGTTTCGGGTGGTAGCGGGAGGGTGGCCATAGGTCCAGCCACTCCAGGAGGGGGCGGGTACATGTGAAAACTGTGCCATAATGAATAGAAACCTATGAGGGGGAAGCAGGGATAAAGACAGTGAAATGCAATGTGAAATTGGAAGAGTATTGGTGCGCGTGCATCCCCAGGCTTAATCTGTATAAGGGCTCTCCATGGTTTAACTCCCAAACATGTTTTCTATGCTGAGGATCAACCACAGAACATGCAAAGTGATAAAAAGAAAGAAAGGCTGGAGTGCAGTTATCTCTAAAGTGCCTCGTTTTCTGCAATTACAGAACAACCACAGCCAGTTTCCACAGGGGCAGGTGTGGAATTAGAGAAAAGGACTTTGCAGTCGAAAAGGTGCCACTTCCAGGCAATCTTGAGAAGTTGCAGTTCTCACCTTTAGGTTAAGCTACCGGGCACTTTCTTTCCCCTGGTACTATTATAATTAAAGTAGTATTTATAGACAGCATTCTCTGCTGCAAAGAGAAACATCAGAAACAGCATGCAAAAAGCTTTCTAACATCACAAAAGTCAAGAGAATCCATAAAATATCAGCCATTTTCAGTAAAAGTCAGAAAAACGTAGGCAAAGCAGCCAGGTAAAAACCCCATAGTCAAATTTGAAAAAGCAATAGTAAAAAGACATTAACAGCCCAGTCCAGCCTAAGGCCTCAGCGGCACAATTCAGGCACAACTGCAGCCTAAGCGCCTTAGGCTCGAGTTGTGCCTGAATTGTGCCGCAGAGGCCGAATTTGTGCTGCAATTGTGACTGACATAGGACGAGTTAAGGAAAGTTGACCAATTCAGTCCTAAGTTCGGCATAAGAGCTATTCCGTCCTAAGTTTGGCCTAAAAGTGGGCGTGTTGGGGGCATGTCGGGGGAGTGACGGGGGCGGTTACGAAATTTGTTCCGGTTCCAGACACTGGCGACCCCCTGACACGCCCCCTCAAGCACAACTCAGGCACAAAATTTGGGTCAACAAAAAGGGTGGACTCAAATGTGAGGAGACCCATAGGAGCCATTTTACCTTACCCACACCAGCCCTCTCCTGAAAAGTTCTAACACCCTGGTCCCCAGTTGTGCCAGAGTTAGGACGGAACAGCTGTGGCCTAACTCTGGACACGGACCCAAATAGTTACCCTATCAGCACCCAGCCCCACCCAGCCTCTTTCCCACAAAAGCCCAGCCCCAGCCCTCCACTCTCTCTCTCTGAGCACGTGGCGTGGGGTCCTGTCCCCCAGCAGCCACAAAGTGGGACTTTGAAAAATTTCAAACACCCCACTTCTCTCTTCCCTTCTCCTCTCTGCCCCCCTCTAGGGCAGAGAGGGCTGTGCCGCCTGTGGCCAAACTGTTTACTGCTGTGCCTGGGCAGCTGTCTCCATGCAAGTGTTTGCTAACCCATGTCTTTCTCCCAGCCCCTCTCCCCCCCCCCCACAGGCAACAACACCAGCAGGTAAGTGCAGGTAAGAGCAGGGTTCGTGCTGACATGTGGTCTGACTTCTGCCTCTTTGCATATAGAAATATAGGTAGGATACATGCCTCTTTACCAATGTCTTGTCTCATAGCTGCCTGCAACGCCTGCCATGATATGCCTCTTTACCAATGTTGTCTCATAGCTGCCTGCGATGCCTGCCATGATATGCCTCTTTACCAATGTCTTGTCTCATAGCTGCCTGCAATGCCTGCCATGATATGCCTCTTTACCAATGTTGTGTCTGATTGCTGCCTGTAGTAATGTGAGCACACAATGCCAAAAGTGTGGAACTGTTAGCCTTATGTAGACACCAGCTGTTGCCCCCCCCCTTTCTCCACAGGGTCTACTCACAGGTCAGTATTGGTAGGTTTGCCATGGTTGTGACCCACACGTTGTGTTGTTGTCTTCTCTCTCTTTGACCCTTTTCCCTTACAGGATCATGTTCTCCTGACACCCAGGGAAGGAGTGCAGACCATGCTATGTGTCTCACACCTCTCAGCTGTGTTTAATTTCTCTCCCTACAGGCCTTTGCAACCAGCACACTGGCATTTCTTCAATGGCGATTGCTACCACACAGCAGCTGCCATGGAACACCCCCGTGTTTTTTGCCTCCCCAGGAATGTCCACTACCACCTACCTTCCTGGGAGCACCCCTGGGCCTGCAGTCTGGTTGCCCCATGGTCGTCTGCCTCGATGCTGCCAGAGGTCCTGGAGCCTGCCCTGCAACCCTTCTCAGCTGCCGGCGCTGCTGCTGCTCCACCTCCCTGGCTGCCTACTTGCTGTCCCTCCCCTTTCCATGGTGCAGGCTGTGGTTCCACAGGGGAAGGGCCTGCATCCCTTGGTCCATGGGGCACGCCTGCTGCTGCTGCTGCTGCTGCTGCTGATGTGGTCCGAGTGGCCGCTGTGACTACCCCAGGCAGCCTTGCCTGGCCATCTCTGCCACTGTTCCAGAACAATAAAGATGCCCCTGGAAACACATGTCCCCAATGTTACACAAGCACTGCCCCCTACACACAGAGACAGTCCCCAGCACACAAGCCCCTGCATGAATCCCAGCCAGGGCCTGCCACAGCCAGCCCAGGGAGACCACAGCAGGGGGGCTGCCAGACTCTCAGGGCTCAGAGGGGAGTGGGGAGTTGGGGGGCCTCTCAGGCAGGCAAACACTGACAGGTGACATGGCGCACGTCCGCCACGTCTGTGAAGAGCCCTTTTGGCAACCGGGGCTCTCACTCGCCCTTGGTCCGCCTGTCAACGGCGTCCGTTTCTGCCCTCGGTCCGCCCGTCAACGGCGTCCGTTTCTGCCCGTCACCGGTGTCCGTTCTGCCCAAGGTCCGTCTGCATAAGAGGCGCCCGTTCCTGCATTGCCTCCATCTGTGAAGTGACCCCTGTGTCCCTATTGGTCTCTGCAGACCCCTCTCCCTGTATTCCTCTCCCACCAACCTTGTTGTCTGTCTGTTTCTGACCCACCCGTGCCCCTCCCCAGCACCCACTGTCTGCCTGTCTGTCTGCCTCCCCTCCCACTCCCTGATGATGGAAGCTGGCCACCCCCCACCCCGCCAGAGCGCCTGCCACGACGTGCTGACGTTGCCCCATCTGGGGGCGTGATGAGCTGCGTGAGCCCTTCCCGCTCGCAGCAGACAAGCCCAAGGCATCTCTCGGTCTTGGCCGGGGCACGGAGCAGAAGGCATGCCAGGATACCTTCTTTGTGGGCATTGCCACGGCCCTGGAGGCCCAGGGCTTCAGGCAGCGCACGGGCATGTCATGGCAGAGGCGGTTCCAGACTTCATGAGACCCCCCTTGTGCGTGCCGTTCCCACCCCCTCCTTTCCTTCTCTCCCTCGCTCACCCCCCCATGACTCCCACATGCAGCCTCACTGTGGCTTGGGGGTGGCATCGCCTTCTGCAGGAGGGAGGGCAGTGGCACTCCCCCCTGCAGCAGGTGGCTAATGCCCAGGGTGCCCTGGGGCAGCTGGCACTGGCACAACCTCAGCCCTTCAGCTGACTGTCGCACGCCCAGTGCCTGCAGGCCCACCTGTGGCTGCCCATCTGCTGCGAACGCTGCAGCAGCTGTGGTAGGTACACACAGACGAGCTCAGGAGGGGGCTCTTCGCTTCCACAAGACTGACACCTCCCCACAGGGGCCTGCCTGCCTCTGTGGTATGTGTTGCCTCGATCCTGGCCCAGTGCTCTTGCCTCCTGCCTAACTCAGGCACAGTTACAGCCTAACTCAGCCCTATTTTGGGCCTCAACTGTGCCTCAATTGTGCCTGTGTTGGGCTGGACTGAGGCCTAATTTAAATAACAATTAAATCTCTCTCACTCACTCACACACACACAATCCCACAAATCTTCAGATAAAATTGTCCTGTCTGGTCTAGAGAGTACACAATTGTTAGAAAATGTATTTCTTTCAGAACATTCTTCTGTCATAAAACAGACATTCTGAGCTCTAAGACTTCATTTAGAAAATGAATTCTACAAATTCTAAAAACAATAGAGTCTTATGGCACCTTAAAGACTAACACATTACTAGTTGCGGAAATTTTCATGGACTTCAGTCCACTTCATCAGATACCTGCAGTGTTTTCCTTACACCCTTAGTTGGCAATGGTTTATATGTATGCGCACACGCATACCGGTACATGCACGCATGCACATACACAAAATTTGGAATAGAGAAAAAGAATAACAATTGTAGACATAAAGTTGAGTGGCCAGGAAATGCAAGACGATAATCTTTGATATTCTATGTGAATCCTAAATGTATATGGTAAGCACAGTGACAATTCAGAATAACAGTAATCGGTAACAATGAAATCTTTCTAGCCTTGCTAGGTACTAAGAATTGGCACATTCCAAGTTCTTTCAATGATCCCTCACTACCAATCTCCTGCAAAGACAATAACAGATAGCATACTCTGTTGGCGCAGTCCTGTATAAGATGTGGTGGACAGCCTAATGGGCCGGCCGCCGCATTCTGTGCAGTTCTTGGGCTGCCCTGGGGTAGCCCGGGAGGGACATTAGTCCCCTTCCCTGGGTGCAAGCCAGCTGGGGCCTTATCGGCCTCCTCTGATGTATGCCAGCTATGAAACTGATGTACATCCAAGGTGGGGGAGTAAGGCCGCCCAGGCTCAGGAACGGGTCGAGGATATTAGTGGAGCACGCCGCCAATATTCCCGTCCTCCCACAGCCTGGGCCGGCCAATGGCCCCCCCCCCCGGCTGCCCTGTTCTGCCCTCCCCTGGCCCCTGCACTGACAGGTGCAGGACTTACCTCCGCCGGTGAGTGCCGGGTCCAGAGGGCGGAATAAGGGCTGCCGGCCTTTGTGCCGGCCGCCCTTACTCTAGAGTCATTGCAAATATGTTCCACTCTACCGTTAGAGAGGATCTCTCTCTCTCTCTCTCTCTCTCTCTCTCTCTCTCTCTCTGTGATGCCATTTAAATTGGGGTTTTGAAAAGTAAAGAGTGAATTGGCACACGGTAATGAGAGAGGGGGCACTCTGGAACACTTTTTGCAAGACAGCCTGCAGGTGCTGGGAACCCCCCCCCCCTCTAGATATAACGGAGAAAAAGGATTGTATACAGGGAAAAGGACTTAAGAACTGGAATCTAGGACATAAAACCAACAGGCTGCACATTTAGGACAGATCTTCATTCCACTCTCCCTTGGATGCCATCTTATCAAAGTGAGAAAGATTGGGCAGTAATTTTAAAATGGAACGTAACCAGATGATGCACCTGAGAATTGCTTGCCGAGAGTCACATTCGTTCCACATTCAGCTTCAGAATTGGGCGAGGATTCAGATTTCTTGCCTCACGCCGGAAAGAGGGTGTATATCTCACTGGCCCCCAATGGTTTCCACAATGCATTTCCAAACAGGAGTCCCGTTGAACAGCGTGGTGATAGGCCCCAGTGCAATCTGCATTATGGGCCTCCGGGCACTGATGCGATTGCGACCCACTTTTGGTTTTCCGATGAAACCAGAAGTGGGTCATGATTGCATCGGAGGGCCATTCTGAGGCACGGGGAGGCCTGCAGAGGGGGTCCTCAGGCTCCCTGCACCTCCTGGGGGACCAGCACACCCCTCAGGGATGGTAAAAAGCACTTTTTTCCTGCGGTGGTGGCGGTGCCACCGCGATGGGGGCCCCTATGCTCTGCCTATGCAACTGCCCGGCATGCCCAATGGGTAAGACGGCCCTGATAGCCCCCCATCAACATGTGCTCCTGCTCACTTTCAGGCTCTGTGAGGCTGAGTCCTCTATCCATGTGATCAAGTGTCACTAATCTGAATACGCTAAGCTAGAGCGACTTATCTGTTCCCGGAATAAAGAATGACAGTGTCACAGAGAGATGGGATTTTATTGCCATGGCTAGGGATGTGTTGGGAAAGTTCTGGAGATTGAAATGTATTTTGTAATGGTTTGACTGCAGGTCAACTGAAGTGGTTGCCTCAGGCAGCAGCTTGGTGGGGGTACCCACCTCTGCCTGCCTGCCTGCCTGCACTGATTCTCCTCCTCCACATCCCACTCCCTGGACTAGAAAAGGAAGAAGGAATGTGGAGGGGAGGAGAGTGTTCACCTAGACCAGTGGTGTCCACCCTTTCAACATGAATGCTGGTCCTTTAAATGGTTGCATAGGTGAGGGCATTTCAGCAGGTGCAGCTGCTTTAGCAGCACCATCAGCACTTGCAGCTGCCAAGATTCTGTCTTCTGCACAACTCTTAAGAACACAGAGGCCCTAATGGTGGAAGGTTGGCCACCCCTGACCTAGACTGAGGATAGGCCTCCAAACCCTGACCCACGTGCTGGATCCAGTGCACCAAAACCCACATCGGGTAAGGGGGGGATTTGATATATTACCTTAGGCTCATGAGATCTTAGGCTAGCCTTGCTCAGCTGTCCCTGGAACTCCTCAGAGGTTCTACTTCTGCTTTGTCCCCTAACCTCCACCAGATGGGAGGGAGCAGCTGTATGTGTGACTTTTAATATTGTACAGACCCTCTTTGGAGCTAAACAGCAGCAACAGACAATGCTCACAGGCAGAGAAAATTGACTGATACAGTAATTGAGCAAGAATATTGCTTCATCAGTACTATTGACTCCAACTAGTAGCAGCTCTCAAGCTTACACACACACACATGCACACACACACGAACATACATATGTTTGCCTTACAGCCCAATCCTAACCAACTTTGCAGCACCGATGCAGCCCTAAGGTAAGGGAACAAACAGTCCCTTACCTTGAGGTGGCCTCTGTAACTGCCCCCACAATGCAGGATGCAGCACGTGCCCCATTGGCACAGCTGCATTGGTGCTAGAAAGTCAGTTTGGATTGGCCTGCTACTGGGGGATGCTGAGGATTGAGTCTAGGACCTTTAGGATACAAAATAGATGTGCTACCCCTGAGCTACAGCCCCCTTAAAGGGGCTCCTGTGAGAAATTCCCATGTCTTGCTTCTTAATATTAAATATTGTGCTAGATAGGGCTTGTTTCCCTTTGGGTTAGGCAGGGCTTGTACTAGGGTTTAGCTTCAGTATCCCTTTGTAATGTAAAGGCTCAGCCCTGGAATATGTGGAGCAATAACCAAACCAGGAAAGAAGGCCTCTGAACATGTGTAGAGTGTATTTAGCGTGGGACAAAATTCTGCATAGAAGGCAGATGCATATACAGATTTATAGCAAAACAAGCTGTCATATCTGACCACCACACAGTGGTGGTGTCAGAGGTCAGCTAGGACCCATGCCCAACACAGGGTCTATGTGGCCAGGCTGCCACCTGAATCCTCAGTATTGGTGGCAGTAATAGCATCCAGTGCACCAATGGGGGTAGATGTGGGGGTGTCAAGAGGAAGCAGAGCAGGACTCCCTCCCAGCAACCTGACTTCACATGAGGCATGTAGTGTGTATGTGTTTGGCTGCCAATTACTACTTCACATTGTTCATTTACCTACAACACATATGCCAGTTTACAGGCAGACTGTTCTTGATTTCCTACACATAAGTGCTTTCCTTTCTACCTAGAAAAATCAATGTGTAGAATGCAATGGCAATGCATTTGGCAGTCATCCAGCACACACCTGAGAATGCTTGAGGAAAGCTGTGGGTTGATTCCCACGTGCATGCGAATCACTCGATGACGTATGAATTACTCACCACAAATACAACCCCAAGAGAACATCCATACTAGCACCCCAAATGCAATCCTTTTCAATGGAGTCAGTTAATATCTTCAGCTGTGTGAGTCATAAAAGAGTCATTTTTCCTCACAGATAGAAGGGCGGGGTAGGAATGCCTCATTCCCTCTCTGTCTGTGGATTCACCTAGGGCGGCCGAAAGAAATCTCCTCACATGAATCCATTCAGACCTTGGCTGAGCACACAGAGGTTGGAGGCGGGTCTGCAAGCCGAATTTCCCCTTCTCCTCTGCCCTGCGCTGCTCTGTCAAGGACAGCGAATGTGTTATGAACTCGTGGACAGTAATCGTGTGCATTGAAAAAAATGAAGTAACGCGTGCAAACCACCAGCTTTCCCGGCCATAGGATATGCCTTTCAGCAGACGTTAGGCTGAGAGCCTCTTATTCCTCTCTTTTTAATTTGCTTTTATAAATGGTTAGGGCCTGTTGCTTGGCTGCAGGCGCAGCTCTTAACTTGGGGCTTCTAACCGTGTCTAAAGACCCGTGCAAGAAGAGTGCACGCAGGTATCTTTTTTGAGGACACCCGGCTGAAGAGCGCGCGGGTAGGCGCACGCGCCGTAGCTTCTCTCTCTCTGTTTTTTTTGGCTCTGCCTCTGCGCCGGGCGGGGGAAGGAGGGGAATTGCACGCGCAGCCTCGCCGGCTGCCTTTTTCAGCTGCTTCTCTTCGTGGCGTGCGCGAGGGGCAGAGAGAGAGCGAGAGAGACGCTGCGGCAGGAGGGAGGCAGTGGCGCCTCGGGAAGGCTTGCGCTGCGTTGGAGTTCTGGGCGCCTATAAAGAGCGGTTTCCGTCCCGGTGCTGTGCCGGCCAGGTTGGCTGGCTAGGAGGCAGGAGCGCATGGAGCCCTGGAAGCAATGCGCCCACTGGCTCATCCAGTGCCGGGTGCTCCCCGTCAACCATCGGGTGACCTGGGACACGGCTCAGGTGTTCGACCTGGCCCAGACGCTTCGCGATGGAGTCTTGCTCTGTCAGCTCCTCAACAATCTGCGCCCTCACTCCATCAACCTCAAGGAGATCAACCTGAGACCGCAGATGTCCCAGGTAAAGTGGCGCGTGTTCCTTCTGGGTCTCATTGTGCGCCTCATTGTGCTCCAAGCCTCTCTCCCCCCTTCCCACCCCCCATTGTTAATCGCCGAGTTAATGCCTTT
Organism: Plestiodon gilberti rubricaudatus; assembly: GCA_026170595.1. Lineage (NCBI taxonomy): Eukaryota > Metazoa > Chordata > Lepidosauria > Squamata > Scincidae > Plestiodon > Plestiodon gilberti. The sequence goes on from JANXHW010000004.1 coordinate 122,506,296, forward strand.
GTTCCAATGCAGGGGTCCTCCAGGATGTCACTCTTGTTTGTATTTTGCTTTCACTTTGTTCGCCTGCAGCCCTCAGGGGCTCTTTGAATTGGGCGAAGAATTGCAAGATGCTTAGAGGCTACAGCTGCTACGTATATTACCGAACTGGTTTGCCAGATAGTGGGGGAAAACAAACAAACATGAAAGACCCATATGGATATGGGGGTAGTAGTAATATGGGGCTGTGGGTTGTTGTAAGCTTTGGGGAAATAAGGACTTGAATTGTAATGCCATCTAATGAGGAGGAAAAAAGGATGCACCTTTTTAAAAAAATAATGCTGTTATTCCTCCCCCCCCTCCATTGAACGTTTCATGCTGGCTAATATATGTCCTTTTTGATGTTGGGGCTTTTTATCCATGGTTGATGGGGAATGGAGAGAGATACTTTTTGTTGCAGGGTGATACAATAGCCAGCAACACACTTTTAAGGCTTGTAGTTTAAATATGTTGGCTTTTATTTGACTTTGCGTTTGCCATTTGTGCCTGGATGCACTTGGGTCAGCAGTTTAAAAAAAAAAACCAAGAAAGAAAAGAGGAACTGTGTGTGTCATGTAAAACACAGCATCTAGGAAGTTGACTGCCTCCATTACCGTTATCTCTAATTACAATAGACAGGGGGAAGGGTAAAAAGGCCGCCCCAAAGCAAAGGCGGGAGGCTGCTGTTGCTGCCCTCTGAAGGTTTCATGGGAGGATTTGAGGTTTATCCACTTGTCTCTGGATAGAGAATACACATTGACTGACGCTTAGAACAATGTCACAATGACTTTTTATGTGGAATCTGGCTGCAGAGTGAATTCAGAGCGAGAAATCACTTGGGAAGTTGGTGCTGTAATTAAAGGGTTACTCCCTGGCACTGATAGTTTGTGTTTAGACTGTAGCGGGGTGAGTTTTCATGGTGAAGGGGCTGGAAACAATTTGACCTATAAGTGGCCGAATCAGGCCCATCGCTGGAGTGTTACACGTGTACGGTAGATCCTGTTGACTTCAGTGGTGGGTGTATTAAGCATAAGCTCAAAAGTGCTTTTGACTGGATTGTGCCTTGTTTAGCTATTTTTTAAAAAGTGACCTCCTAGAGTACACTCTGTGTAAAACTTCCTGCATCTTAACAGGAAAAAGGAGAGGTTAGTGGTGTGGAGTTCTTTTCTCTTTATGTTGGTATTTTATAAATGAATACAGTATATACAGTAAAACCACATAGCTTATAACCTTGGAAGCCTTTTGCTTGATCCACAATCCAGTTATGCCAAAGGACTTTAGCCTTGAGCCAGTTAAATTTCATAATAATTAAGGCTGCCATCCTATCACACTTGGAAGTAAGCCTCATTCACAGCACAATCCTATGCATGTCTACTCAGAAGTAAGCCCCATTGCATTCAATGAGGCTTACTCTCAGGGAAGTGTGCATAGGATTGCAGCCTTAATGTGGAGGGAAACATGTGTAGGATTGGGCTTTACATCTTATTGAAACCACTGGAATAAGTTGGCCACAACCACTTTAACAGTGTGCCTACTTAACTGTGCATGTCTACTCATAAGTAAGTACTACTACTGAGCTCCCAGAGCAAGATTATATGTGGGTTTTATTGATTTAAAAGGGGTTTTTGAATCAGACAGAGAACTGTTATGAAATAAGCTTAGCTCACAAGGGATAGAAAAAAGACTCTTGCTATTGATTAGATCCCTCTATACCAATAACTCCTGCAAAGTGCGGTGCCCGTGAACTGGGGCCCTATCCCAGTCTGTATCTGTTAATAAAGGAATTAAGCAGGGATGTATTTTGGCCCCCCTATTGTTCAATTTATTTTTGAATGATCTTGCCCTGGCCTTGGAGGATGTTAACAGCCACTGTCCATGTTTGGGCATCTGTTGGGTACCGCTGCTTTTGTATGCGAACGATATGATTCTCCTTTCATGCACTCGTGTGGGTCTCCTGAGGCTACTTAATAGATGTGCTGAATACCTAACAGCCAACAAATTGAGCATCAACTATGCTAAATCTAAAATTATGATTTTTGCAAACAGATACAAAATCTATAACTGGACCTGCAAGGGTAACAGCATTGAACAAGTCTGTCAGTTTAAATACTTGGGCATCACATTTTATTACAGGCACTCTTGGGTTCTTCACCGCCGTTCCATATCTAATTTGGCCAAACTTTCATCTTCAGCAATTGCGAGATTTTATTTCACTCTGGGGAGTCTAGGCAACAGATATGTCCCGGCTGCTCTGGAGGCCTATAAGGCCAAAGTTGTCTCACAAGCTCTATATGGTGTCCCGATCTGGTTCAAGGCTTCAGACCTAGCCACAGAGCATATCCAATCTAATTTCCTCAGGAAAATTTTGAGTATGCCGCGCTGTGTTCCGTACTTGCCTCTGTGCCTTGAAACTGGTCTTATAAGGCTGAATACATTGGCGTGGCTTAGATTAGCAAAATTTTGGCTAGGTATTCTTTTTAAGGGCCAGCGGGTGGCGCAGCGGGGCCAGCGGGTGGCGCAGTGGGTTAAACTGCTGAACCATAAGCTGTCGATCGAAAGGTCGGCAGTTCGATTCCCACGACGGGGTGAGCGCTCGTTGCTTGGCCAGATCCTGCCAACCTAGCAGTTCCAAAGCATGTCAATGCGAGTAGATAAATAGGTACCGCTTGCGGGAAGGTAAACAGTGCTCCGTGTTCCAGCTGCATGCTATGCGCTGCGGCAAGGAGAGTCATGCCGGCCACATGACCATGGAGGCGTCTTCGGACAACGCTGGCTCTTCGGCTTTGAAATGGAGATGAGCACCACACCCTAGAATCGGACACGACTGGACTTAATTGTCAGGGGATACCTTTACCTTATTCTTTTTAAAGCGACAAGTGATAGTCTGGTTTACCACCTACTATCAGACGCATCTTTGCCTTGTGGCGTTTCCAGTCTGCTTACAAAGCTAAAACTGATGGGGCTGGTCCCTCCTTACGGTTAAGTTCTTGATCCAAACTGGCCCTGTTGAAATCAGCAGCTTGGCTTAGTAAGAACACTTAGCACTTCTACAGTGTGTTTGAACACTCTAAGTGACTTGCATGTATTATCTTAGTAATTCTCATAACAATTCAATGGAGTAGATCAGTATAATTGGTCCTCAATTGCCAGTGTGGAGATCGGCTTCCTTAAGGCTGATCTACACCTACCATTGTTGCTTTGCGCTTGCGTTGGGAGGTGTGCGAGCATAGGGGACAGGATGCCCTGCCCGAAACGCTGCCCTGGGCTCCACCAGTTTCTTCAACGCAAATAGTCCCTCCTGATTGTTCTGCCATCTAGTAATGCTTCAACGCTGATTGGCTGAAACACAAGTACATTCCGATTGGCTGAAAACCCCCTCTCATCCCATTGGTCAAACAATTAGCTCTGCGTCCGGCCCTCTCAAAATCATGAGCATGGTCCACAGCCGACCGCAACAGAACTCGGAAGAGCGCAGCTCTCCCGCATTCCATGGCGATCGGCTAAAAAGGCAGCCACACCACTCTGCACACGCCGCATGCGCCCGGGACGCGCTGAGTGAAATGCGGTGTAGATCAGCCTTAATGGCTACATTGTGAGTTCATAGCTGAGGTGAGATTTGAAATGGGGATTCTCAGGATCTTAGCATCATCTCTTAGCCACTGCACTAGCCCTCAGCCTTTTGTCCCTCAGTATTGCAACCTTAGGATGTAGTTTTAGGGCATATTTTGAACATACATGCAAAGTGACTGTTTAAAGTTAACCAATGCAACACGCAGCCCTTGATCCTATGCAGGTTCACTAAAAAGCATGTCCCATTGTGGCCTGCAGTAAGTGTGCATAAGATTTCAGTCTTAAGTGTGCTTATACAGAGTGCAATCCAGCACTCACTTAACTGTCTAATTACACCATTTTTTCAGTCTTGCAAGTTGAGTTGAGTCTTCTGGTAATTCACTGTTAAAATTGGCTGTGAGTGACCCTGTATTTGGGGGGCTTCCAGGCCTCTTCTGTAAGAGGGAAGTGCTTTGTGTCGACAGGGGCTTTCCCCATTGTGCTTGGTGTGTGCCCCTCCTCTGGAAGAGAATAGGAAGCCCCTGTGAATAGTAACATATGTAAGCTTAATGACTCTCAACACAATCCTTACTATCTTTAGAATGGCGGGGCGCATGCTCCGCCATTCTAAAGTGTCGTAAATGTACCGTAAAGAGGTTTGCAATGACTTTAGAGTAAGGGTGACCGCCGCTGAGGCCGGCAGCCCTTACTCCGCCGCCAGATTGTCCATGCGGCTGCCAGATAAGGTAAGGGATCCCCTGGTGGACGCGGGGGTCATCAGGTCAGTGAGGGAGGCTGGCAATTGGCCAAGCAGGCCCAGGGGTGGGGTGGGGATGGCGGCCTCCAGGATTGTGCCTGCTGCCGCCTTTGAAGAAACATTATTTTAAACATTTTTGGTTGTCCTGCCAGCTCCCCAAAGGGTCCACTGGGGGGGGGGGTTGCTGCCACCTCTGTAAGTCTCCCCAAGGTTCTAAACCGCACCAGTTGCATTCCGAAGCCCACTTCAGCGAAAAACGGAAGTGGGCTTCAGAACACAGTTGGTGCTGTTTAGAGCCTTGGGGAGGCTTGCAGAGGTGGCAGCAGCCCCCTCCCCCAGACCCTTCGGGGAGCTTCTTTAACAACTAATGTTAATAACAACTAATGTTAAAGAAACAGCATTTCTCTGTCGGGGGGAGGACACGATCCTGGAGCGTGGAGTAAACTCCCCTGTAGGAATTTGAGAAATGCTGATCTAGAGTATATGTGGAAGGAGAAGTTCCAATGTAATGTTGTTCTGTTGATCATACCTGTGTAAATGTATTCAGGTTTGCATGTACGTGAGTTCCAAAGCACGGTGTTTCAATATCTTAAATTTATTGAAATACCGTATTGGTCTGAGTATAAGACTCACTTTTTTCTCCTAATTTAAATTTTTAAACTAGGGGTGCGTCTTATAATCAGGCATAAATTTAATGCCAGTGATTTAATTAAATTTTTTTAATAGCATCAAACTTTAAGGGTGCGTCTTATAATCAGGTGCGTCTTATACTTGGGACAATACGGTAGCTCTTGGAGTTGCTAGTTTCTGACTTGGAGATGGTGCCTGCCACCAGCTCCAGGGTGCTGAAACAATACTTAGATACAGACTTCTCCTATACCTGCACTGCATCAGTCCATTTCCTCTCCAGTTAGCCTTCTGGCAAGGGCTAAAGGCTTTCCTTGCATCCTGGCCTTCTTAATTAGTTTCTTTGGGGTTTTGTGGTTGTATTTTGTGTTAAATAGGCCTAAAAACTTTCTTGTTTAAAGAAGCCTTCTGAGTCCCTGCCTTTTTTTTTTAACATTCTGCTGGTACAGGTGGGGTGCTGCTGTTCTTATGCTCTTGTTTTAATTATAATGCGATTCCTTTTATCATTTTTAGTTGCTGTTTTTTTAAGTTTTCGTTAACTGTTTTTTTATTGTTTTAAAAACTGATTATTTTTTGTATTGTATTCTTCTTCATGTTGTAAGCCGCCTTGGTTCCCTTTGAGGAGAAAGGCAGGGTAAAAATAAATAAATAATTTCATTGTACTGTTTATGGTTTTTACGTTGTTGCATCGTATTCTGTTCCTATTTTGGCCTTTTATTGTGCCCCCCCCCCCTATGTTGTACACTGCCTTGAGTGCTCCATTTATTCAGAGGGAAAGGCAGGATATAAATCATGTAAATAAAACAATAATTTAGAGAAATCTGTGAAAATGCGCCTTGATGTAGCCATGCTTTCAGTAAGCATTGGTTGAGATAAAGCAGTGAGTCAAGGGCAGTGTGCATAGCATTACAGCCTTAGCCCAACTTCCCCTTCTAAACAGGAAGCCTAAGCTCTTGGAAGGCAAAATTCTTTTTTTCTGCTTGCACTGGCTAAGTTTGCATAGCACACTTCAGGGATGTATCTGTGGGATTTGTTCCTGATCCCTGCAGGCAATAAGCTTATCCCTAATGCTTAAGATATGTTTGCTAATTGATGCTATTTTCTTGAGCTGTAGACATGCTTTTCTTCTATTCTGATCCTTTAAAATACTGCGTGGTATTAGAAGCCCTATTTATTTCAGTGGAACTTAATCTCACATAAGTGGGTTAGGTTCACAGTCTTGCTAGATCTTGTGCCCAGATATCAGTATTCTGTATATGTGAATTCTCTTGCAGAAGCTGGTGAAAATATATAAATGCTTTGGTATCTGTGCCTGAGTTTGTGGAAAGGTGGCATTTAAAGTATAAGAATTGGACAATGAATTAGTATGGTTTGGACATGGTAAGTAGCATTCCAGTGTTCTTGCCATCATCTGCAAATTAATGCTACCTGTCTGAGCCAATAAAAATTGATTTTAAACACCATCAACAAGCAACTGTAGCTGTCTGGTGCTCAGTTTTTAAGACAAAGCATACTGTGGCATTTTTTTTTGCCGAAATGCAGTTTGCTAAAAAGAGCTGAGGATTGTTTTGAATTGCACAAATATGATGAGAGAAATTTATTGCATTTTTAAACATCTACACACACTTTAGTGTGTTTGTATGACAGGCTTGCCAGTGTCTTTGAGGATAGTTTCAGGCCTATGCCATGCATGTTTATTCAGAAGTAAATTAACTGATTGCAGTGGGAGTCTCTTGTAAGTAAGACTACTTAGAATAGAAGCCTTAATATTGTAATTTGGACTAGGCTGGATAGTTTTTGCTATAGCATATTTCCCGATCAGCAGTTCCCTTTCGGTTGTACCAGTGTTTGAAAATCATCCTGCTGTTGTATTTATGATTTTGAGAAAGATCTGTAGTATACCTCTCTTAGGCTTTGGTCTTGTAAGCTGTTATGTGCTCTAGCTCTACAAAGCTAGGACTACCGTTTAATGTGAATTTGTTCATCTTATAAATTGCACTCCAAGTAGGACTGATCCCATGGACCAGTAGTTCTCAAAGTTCTCCCCATAAATTGGGGAAGTTGTCTTTGTGGGGGAGGGCCGATGGCAGCGGTGGCACTTCGGGGGTTGTGCTGCCGCTGGGAAAAAGTTCTTCTAACTTTCCGGGGGTCACGATGGCCCTCTGGATGGTGCAGGGGGGCCTGCAGCCCCCTCAAGAGACCTTCCTGCTCGTCAGATCGGCTCCCTGAAGGGATCCAGTCTGAAGCACGGGGAGGCCCGCAGTGGGGGCCATGGGCCCCTGGCACCCTCTGGAGTGCCAGCGTGACCCCCGGTAAGTAAAAAAAAAAACATTTTTCCCCGGTGGTGGCAGGGCATTGCTGATGTCACCGCATGTCACCACCCCCCTTAAGGTGGTAATGCTTTGATATGCTTTCTTGGTGGGTTGCGACCAACCAGTTCAAAAACTACTGCTCTATACCAAGTGTAAAAAACAATTTTTCTAGAATGCCTCTTACAAGAATAAATGAAGCCTCCTCGTTTACCCCAGTGAGAGTGGAAGGCAGCAAGCTTCCAGTGAGGAAATTCTGCCTTTCACAGAATCATGCCTTATATTTTTTTCAAGTTGTGCCTTTTGATAACCTGGAGGGGGAAAAAAAAAGCATTTTGAGCCTCATGGCCTCCATAAATAGATTGCTTTAAAGGAAGGTAGGTTACGGAAAGAAAAAACGTACGGAACCCTAAAAGTAAACTTGAATTAAAAAAGGCGTGATCCAGTCTGCTCAGAGATGATTGGTCTGATTTAAGGTAACAGGATCAGTCCCCGTGGAGTAAACCCCAAGGAGCTGCTCATTTGTAGCTTCTTTAGTGTATAGTGTATTGCAGTGCTGTGATCTCATGATCTTGGTCCAGACTGACTTGGTCTCATGATCTCATGTGATCTTGGTCCAGACTGACAGTGTTGTACCCTGTCGAAACTGGGGTGGGGTGTTGTCAGTCATGGCAGTGTAAAGTACTATGATGCTGTGGGTAAGCGCTCTGAAAACGTCTTGCCATGTTCACTGTACTTGGCTGCGGCTCAGCTACTGTGCCATATGCTAGAGAGTGAGCAAGAAGTAGTATTGGCTTCAGAACAATCTTGCTAATAAGTCCACAAAATATCTTACTAGCCTACCTGCCCACATCAGGAGTGTCACTAGGGGTGTGTGGACCACGCTGGGTGACACCCTAGGGAGGAGGTGACACCAGAATGACTTTCTATTCTATTTGTTACTGGTGGTGGTTAGAATGGGTTTTTCCCGATCCCTGCTGCAACTCACGAGGATCGCATTTCCCAGGAGGCCTCCACATTGTGTGGTCTGGTCTGGGAGGAGGTCTATAGGGGTGACACCACGAGATCTCGCCCCTGGTGTCACCAACCCTAGTGACACCCCTGGCCCACATGCATGAAGATTTAAAAAAATACTTTAATATCTTACTCTTAAAGTACAGTACAGTAATTGTATAATTGAAGCCGATTCAGACAGTTACACAGGTGCAAAATATAATGCATCAGCGCAGCCACACTGTAAAACAAAGTAACAAGCTTCCTGGTGAAGGGGAAAGTATTGCTTCATTCATGTGTCAGTGCTGAGACAACCATGATGTGATTAGAAAAAAAATAGTGTCAGATGGTGAAGGTAACTTGTAAAGGGAAGGCACAGGTTGCCTGGGAGCAACTTATACTCACCATAGGCAACCAGGCAAATGCAAGTTTGCTTTAGATCAGATTGCTTCTAACAACATGCATTAAAATAACCTCATTGTTCTAACGCTCTTAGGACAGTTGCTTTGTGACCTGATTTTAAAATACTCTCTTTAAAGATTTCTAAATAGGAAGATCAAAATTGCTGTGCTGGTACTGTACTGTAATGTTTGTTTCGAGTAACGTATTTAAAATTTTGGCTTAACTGTAAAACCCTTATGTTGCATTTTAAAGGCCGAGGAGGGCTTAGTTTTAGGATGTATGTATTCCCCGTGGGTCATGGAGCTAGTGTTCCATAGGATTATCTTTTCATGCATGAATTGAGCACTGAAGATAAAGAACATTTTCAGGACTTTGGTCAGCCGAAATCCTTGTGCACGGAGGTGATACTGTGGATTTCTTTGGAAGGAAGCAACGGAGCTGAATTTGGGGAAAATGGTACTACATGAAGATCTAGTCCAAACAAGCTTTTATGAAGCTTAGTTCACACACTGAGCAGCTTTTAACAATCAATAGTTTTACTGGACTATGTCACTTCTGGCTTCAGCTAGAAGAATGGATGCTTGAATGCTCCCCATCAAAACGAATTCCATGTACACAGAAAAGGAGCATATTGGGAGACCGGTTGAGCCCTGCCTTTTCCCAACACGCTATTTTTCTATTTGCCAGGACATTTTCATAGGGGATCATTAAATATAAATAAATTCATATTCTAATCAGTGTACAGTAGTCTTAAAAAAAAGGGTTACTTAATACTTGATTCTTTTCAGTGTGTACGAGATGACTTTGTAATGAGGTGAGTGATGGCAGTTCACTGCCTCGGGCAGTAGATTTTTGGGAGAGGGTGGGCAGATGCCCCCCGCTTACTATTACTTGCCACTGCTAGGTTGAAGCACAAAGTGGTGCATGATGTATTTTGGAAAGGATACATTTCCAAGGGGGCAAAGAGCGGTGGGCTAGAGTGTCTCCTAAGAAATATCAGCCGCATTCCCTCTATACACTTCCTCTTCCATTCTGGTTTCCCCCCCCCTTCAAATACAGTAGCTAGGGAGGCCTTAGAGGGGTTGTTTGTGCTGCCCCTGGTTGATGCAGGTGAGATGGCAGTAGAGGGCATCATTTGTTGCCCCAGCTGTAGTGCTGGAAAGTTTTTAGCCATTCCTGGTATAAGTCGTCTCTGACTGTGGCAGCTAGATGCAGTGACGGAATGGTGTGACACTTGCCAGTCCTTCCTCGGAATGCAGTATTCGTTTGGGGTCATGAACCTGAACCTCATGGTGGTTAATTCCAGTAAACTGGGAAATGAAGAACATGCAGTTTGGGCCTTTGTGCGTGGGACTCAGGGCATTGATATCTCACCAAGACTAAAAATGCAGTAAAACAACAAAGCCAAACATCAACAGTTACAAAGTTATACACCCGAATGCAGCAGGATAAAAACAAAAAACAACCCTGGTAAGGAATCGGTAACTAGACAAAAGCATAACTGAACAGCAGATTTAGTTGTTAATATTTGTTCCTATTAACTAACACTTGATGGAGCACCAGTAATGTACAATGGCCCTTTACAAAAGCTGAGGTTGAAAATTGGTCAGTGAAGGACAGATTTAAGTAGCTGTGTTAAGTTGAGTAAATTCGATGAGTAAATTTCTACTCTTCCCAGCACCAGTGATGTAGTCTTGAGTCTATTGACTTGGAGTCAAGTTGGACTCAAGTTGTGTCGATGGACTTGATTCGGTGATTGTAAAAGATTTGACTCGAGACTTGGAGCCTTTTACGACTAATTTTATTCAGGTTTAAACCCGTTTTCCCCATTAAATAGGCAGGGACTTGCAACTCACAACCAAAGACTCTGGACTTGGGGCACAGAGACTTGGGACTTGACTCAAGACTTGGAGACTTGATCCACATCCCTGCCAGCACATGGGAAGAGAGGCTGCTAGAGGAGTTGCATTACTTTTCATATGTGCAAATATTGTGTCCAGTGTGTGGATGCTGGACAGGCATGACATGTCACATCCATGTACAAAATGATTTCCAGGAATTTCCAGCATTTTCTATTGTTGGCCTTCAAGATTAAAACCTGGCATGACAAGGAGATGCTTCAGAAGTTTTCCTTTCTTTACAGATTAGCAGTCTGAGGTACAGCAATGATAAAATCAACATGTTTTACATTTTTGTTAGTCCAATTGGGGAAAAACACACAAGGATGACCTAGTCTTTGAATCCAAAATTCTTGATGGGAAGCTGGGGAATACTATTAAGAACAGCAAGTACATTTTGTTTGAAAAAAAGACACAGAGCGCTTTTGAATTATAGTTTGTAGTTCTGAATAATAGATGCACGCTTTAGTAACATTTATAATAGTACTTCTGTAAGTGGCCCCTCTGAGGCCCAATTATTTTTTCTGGGTTTGTCGAATTGGGGCTTCTGTGATGACATTAAAAAGTGAAATTACCCATAACGATTTGAGGAAAGTGATTTGATAGCTCTCGCCCAGTGTTCTCTTGCTGCTGTTTAGTTTTTGAGGAGGGGGAGAGTTACACTTCTATCTCTCTTTAGTGAAACAATTGCAGCGTATGACGTCTCAATTGTGCCAAGGATCTAGAGGCATTTGGTTGTGGCAGTCTCAGAGTAGATTGCTGGTTGAGGTTCTCCCCCCCCCCCAATGAAAAGATCATGCACTTGGTCATACTGTGAATAACTAATTAACCTGAAGTGTTGTGGTGCTAGTCACTATGCTTGTACTATCCTAGCCTTTAGCAGTTGTGTGATAAAGTGGTGGACTGTTCTTTGAGTTGCCATAAAGTTTACAGATCAAAAGCAATCCTTGGTGGGTTGGCCGGCAAGGGAAGCTGGAATGTTGAACCAAGCTGTCCTAGTGTAGTGTCTGGACGCGACGCCCCTTCTGCCATATTTCATGGTCTATCAGCATAGTTTTCATTTAGTGCATAGAGCCTTGCCTGAGTACTTTTGCACTGGGTCCTTTCCTGCACTATTCTGCATACCCAGGTATGAGGATTGTCAAGGATTGTGGCACAGTCTGGGAAAAGGGGCATGCCAAAGAGCTGCATGGGAAAGCTCGCTGAGAGACCCAGGGCTATTTCTAAGATGATAAAAACCTGTGTCTGACCTGTACTGCTTCAGGTAGAAACTTCTAGAACTGCCATTTTTTTTAAGGGGGAAAAGTCTCCTTAAAAAAAAAAAGACATGACCCATTCCTGTGTTTAGGAATATTCTTTTTGTTGAGGAGCATTCCCTCATGTGACTCACCCTCCCACTTGCAGCCTGAAGCGGTACAGTCCACACATGTTTACCTCCTGTTTACTGCTTTTTGTGAGAACTATGGTAGATCTAAGAGGGCGTTTCTGGTGGGTCAGAGAAGGTCCACAGTAGCTAAATAGGCAGAGTATGTACCAGGCAGAGAGAAACCTAGAACAGGACTGATTAACATCCCCTTGTGTCACCCGGCATTTGCTGCTCCTGTCTGTACAGGCTGCAATAGGTACAGCTTCTAAAAGTGTGGGTGGGTGGGGAAATGCACACATTCAGTTAAACTGGACCATACAATAGAACTGTATCTTCCTGTCTCATGCAGAAACAGCAAACTTAGTATAGTATGTGATAGTATCTTGGGCTTGAGCAGAAAAGAGATGACAGTACTGTAATGGAAATAAAACTGACTACTACACATCTCTTTGAAAGATGAAGAAAATGCAGTTGGAAGAAAGGTTTGAAAGGATGGGCGGTTATGGCAGGGTGGGTGGGGTAGAGACACATAAAGGGGGAGGGGAAGCCAAGTGAAGTGTGCAGAAGAATAGGTACTGGTGAAAGTGCGAAAAGAGACAGAAAAACCAGCAATTGTGAACTCACTTGAGCTTCATACCAAGATAAATCTCAACAGCTGGACCTTGCCTATCATATGGCCTTTTGACATGAGGCCAGGGTAATTACATGTTGCTGCTTGTCTATCCAAGCATGCTGACTGAGGCTAATCGCCAGGGAAGTAGCACTTTTGACACCCACGCTCTGTAGTAAAAGCACAGTTTTACTAGCAAGAGACCTACACATTAGGATGGTGGACTTAGATTTCCACCTCTGGCCTCTTGCATGTCAAACTGGGTGGTGGTGGTGGTGGTGGTTTCTTTTTTGGAACAACAAATGGGGATCAGGAATTATGGAAGAACCTTAAAGGGAAGGAGTAGGAAGAGACCGGTAGACTGTGAAAGTGATGAATAGTTGTCATGTATGCTCTGTAAGAAACGTAGTTCCCAAGTTCTGTTTCTGAGTCAAACTACATGTTACACAGAGTTGCATGTGATGCTCTCCACCTACAACATGCCTGTATACTGTAATGAAATTGACCTCTGGAGCCTGGAATTGGGAGGACATAATCGTTTTCCCAAGGGCCCATTCTGCTTTAATAGTTCTGCTTTTTCTCAGTTAGGGGAAAAGATGCAGGGAGTATCTGTATCCATCCAGGACAGGGTTAAACACCCCATCACCACCCACCTCCCTCTGCTCCCGATCAATCTCTAGCAGCTGTTCTTCATTTTTTTTTTAATGTTGGGAGGAAGTTAGATGAAACTCCATGTAACTGGTACTGTTCTGTCTCCCTAACGCTCATCACACCCTATCTGACTAAGGGCCCAATCCTATCCAACTTTCCAGCGCTGATGCGGCTGTGCCAAATGGGTGTGCACTGTATCCTGTGGTGGGGGAAAGCAGTCATGGAGGCCTTCTCAAGGGAACAAATGTTCCCTTACCTCAGGGCTGCATTGTGGCTGCATTGGCGCTGGAAAGTTGGAAACCTGTAGTTCGCCTGTATCTTATGTTGACTTGACTTGTGTGAATTTAATTACGCACACTTGGAGCAAAAAAGAAAACAGAAACAACTTAAATAGTGTAGGTGATTCTGCCCACCATCCTGCTTACTAAATACTTGCCCTGGAGTGAGCCTGAGATAGGAGAATGAAGCTGCTATTCCCTCAATCGGTCTCAGTTCCTGTTTGCCTGTTGTAGTTTTTAAAGAGGCAGTATGTGTTATTTTTTTTGGCTGTAAGGCATTTTCAAAGTACAGGGCCCCCCTGGTATCCACGGATTCTCTTATCCACGAATCCAGGATCTGCACCTCCGCACCCTTTATTTCTTTAGCACTGGTGCAAAACCATGGTGGTCTTGCTTAAACAGTACACTATAAACAGCAGCATGCTGCTTGTAGCAGAGAGCCTGAATGACTCTAGCACCGAGGCTGCTTGCTAGAATAATTCAGGCTCTGTGCTGTAAGCAGCACGCTGCTGTTTATAAATAGGCTTACCAGATCGTCGACCGGGACGGAGCGATCTCCCCTTAAGGGGGCGGAATGCGAGCGGGGCCGGTAACGCTAGCGTTACCGGCCCCGCCCACGCTCCGCCCCCTTAAGGGGAGATCACTCTGTCCCGGTCGACGATCTGGTAAGCCTATTTATAGTGTAGTGTTTAAGCAAGACCACCATGGTTTTGCACCAGTGCTAAAGAAATAAAGGTAAGGGGTGTGGGGGAGCATTTGCCCTTATCCGCGGTTTTCAAGTATCCATTTGGGGGCACTGGAACGTATCCCTCCGTGGATATGGCCCCCTTGTAATTTTGATTATATGCGATATGCAAGCCAACTGTACAGCCTTTAGCAGCCAATGGTTTGTCCTTAAAGCGACAGCCTTCAGTTTTGCTGGCTTTTTATTTGTTCTATGTTCTTTCCTTCTTGCTATTGGAGAAATAATATAATGGAGCTTGCTTATTTTTAACAATATTTTGGGAAGGTAGTTGCATACTAAAGTCTTGTTTCTCTGTATATCCCCTGCTATCTGTCCCCTGCTTGGGCAAGAGGCACTTTTTCAATTGGTGCTCCTCTTATATTTAGCAGGGGGAGAGTAACTGCCCCCCTTTCACCCCAGCACAGTGTCTTTCTTTTCTGGTGGCTGTTGCTGATGGTGGTCTGCATCTTATGTAGATTGTGAGCCCTTTTGGGACAGGGAGCCATTTAATTTGATTTGTCTGTAAACTGCTTTGTGAACCTTTTGTTGAAAAGCGGTATAATAATAATAATAAATGGTGATTCCAGGTAGTTTTTCTGAGTTGTGGGCTCCTTTGGTGCTGTTAGATGGACTTAAATACTGTATTACATTGGTACTGACAAATTTTATTTGTACACTTGTGAAGTAAGTTGGGCTGAGAGAGAATGCCACAGTTTGGGGGTGGGGGAAAATTTGCCTACTCTCAGAGATGCACTTGATCAGATACCAAACTGAACCCAGCCCAGAAGTATCAAGGCAGAAACTTTACTGGCAGACTCCCTAATTGTAGAAGAGTGAGATTCACAGGGATTGCTGTTGGAAAATGCATGTTCAGAGGAACTCTAGTGAGTTAGAGAAGTAAACCTCCTGGAGAATGCTTGTGGGGTTCTACTTTTCAAAAATAACAGGGAAAGCTAAGGAACTGGACCTGCTCAGCCTTGAGAAATGAGCTGCAAGTGGTAAGTTGCAGACTGACGTAAGGAGAGAGGACCTTAATTTGAAGTGGTCCACCTACATTTTCAGCTGGCGGAGTAGTTATGTGATTTTTTTTTAAAAAAACAAAACCATTGATCTATGGTCAGGAGCTAGGTCAGGAGCTTCAGCATTAAAGTAGATGGCCAATCTTCTGAAGACCCTAAACCAGGGGTTCTCAACCAGTGGTACTAGTACCACCAGTAGTACTTCGGCCAACTGCTGGTGGTAGTCGGAACACCGGAACCCCACTTTGATGTGGTGGTTTCAGTGGTGCGTTTCGCTCCTGTCTTTGGCTGAGCCTCTTGGGAACGCTGAGAAGGACCTTCCCACCCGCCCAGAGCCTCCTACCTGCGTTTTCTGGCCTCCAAAAGCCTGAAAACCTGGAAGTAACTGGCAATGATGTCATCACCAGTCACTTCTGGTGGTACGCAGCAGGAGAATGATGCTGGAAGTGGTACTCTGCCAGGAAGGAGTTGAGAACCCCTGTCCTAAACTGTTTTTAATAGGGTCTTGTGTTTGTCTGTGGTTTGATTCACAACACCATTTAATGACAGAAAATCTACCCTATAGTAATTGTGGTGTGTTTTGTGGTTGGGTAATCTTATGAACATTCTCACATGCTATAAAGTTGTGGTGCTGGAACTTTGGATACTTGGGAATACTTCCATAAGACTCTTGCGTGGAAATGTGAGGGAAGAGCAGGCTTATTATAACTATCTCGTATGTAAAAAGTCCATGGGGCCTGCTTTGTGTGTTAGAGGAGCATCACTGTTACTCCCTCCCTATATCTGTATCCCATAAAGCTCTGCTGTAGTGTCTGCAGAGAGAAACTGTGTGGATGGAGTGAATGCTGTGGTTCTATTCTACACTACACTAGCCCTCCATGGGGGCACATACTGTAGTGCTGGTTTGGGAAGGAACCAATTACATGTCTAGCCCATGTGTTTTTTCTTTACAGCGTTTACTGGAGCATCTGGCATTTTGCTGTGGGGAAGTAGCAACCACAGTGCTTGAATTGACCCTAGAACCTCCGTAAAATGAAATATAGGGCGATACTGTGCTGTCACAGACTTATGGAAATGAAGTGAATAATCTTCCTTCAGTGTGCCTTGGTTTGTAGCAGGGTCCTGTAACTTCCTGCTATACAGCAGGCCCTGGGAAATTGATTAGCTGAGATCAAAGCTGTAACTGACTGGAACGCTGATTTGCAATTGAAAGCAGTCTCAGATGACGAGAGAGGATCATGTATGTTGAAGCAGATGAGTGGTGGAGGGAACAGAAGGGCGTAACATTACGTGTACAAGTTCTTAAGCAGCAAACTGGAACATGCTGCTGCTTCTGAGCGGGTGTCATTTTGGATTCATGAATCCCTTGTGAATTGAGTTAATTTATGTGATATGCATCTTCTGCTCCAAGAACTCCGCTTTCTGTAGGATGCTCTGTTTTACAGTTGTGCTGCTGTCTACACTTTGTTTCCTCTGAATAATGAGGGTGGTGGTGCAAAGGGAAATGTAGTAGTACAAAACTGTCCTTCAAAAATAGCTATTCTAGGGGAAAAAATAATCAATTGCCTTTGCGGGTTGTGTCCCCCCCAACCCCCCCTGCAGCGGTTTACTCACGAGCACAGAGAATAAAACAACATGGGAGATCTCTGTGCTCGTGAGTAAACCGCTGCAGGAGATTCAAAACTACTGCTAACACAGCGCTTCCGCATTAGGATTGAAGGAGAAGAGGAGCGGTGATTGCACTTCGATCCTGGGTTACAATATAGCAATATAGAACATTACAAACCATCAGTGGCTTGCGTTCCTGGACTGTATAATTTGTAAATACACCGAGAGAGTGTAAGGCTTGTAAGTGAAAGTGCTGCAGGATTACAGCGTGATCGTTGGAGCCTCACCAGAAGGTTAATTGGTCTCTTCTGCATCTCCTTTTGCTGCCAATCAACGTAGTTCCCGCGCTTTCTAAGCATAGAAGAACTACAGCGCGACCCGTTAGGCTACCATCTAGTAATCTATGATCTTATTCCTAGAAAATGTTTCTTGTTTTAGAAGCGAAACGTCGGAGTATTTTTAGCTTCAGGTTTTAATTGTTTCTTGTCTGTATGTGGTGAACTTTGCAAAACCACTGACAGTTTTGAATAATTTTTACTTTAGCTGGAATTAAAAATCCACACATGGCTTGTTTACCCATAATCCTTGTAAACCAGAAGCATTATATTATATTATATTATATTTAGTTATTTAGTTAGTTATTTGTAGCTGGAGTGAGGCAAGGGAAGGGCCCCCCTGGCCAGACTGTTTAATGTTTGATTTCTATCCTCCAATAAATTCCAGACTACCTTTTTGCAGTGCAACCCTAAGCATGTATGCACAGAAAAATGTCTTGAGTTCAGTAGGACTATGTAGAAATTTAAAGATAAGTAGCACAACTTTGAATAGGACCTAGAAGCAGAGAAATAGGCACTGCAGTTCTTTTGTGTTTTTTACCATCACTGCATTGTATCCCTGCAAGTAGCCTTAGTAGCTAGCAAATCTGACATAGTGGGAAGATAGGCTTGAGCCTCTAGTGCAGCAGTTTTCAACCACCATGCTGTGGCATGTTGGTGTGCCACGAATGTGCTGCGGGAGTTAGGGGGGAGGGTCATTTATTAGTAGAGCCATTGGGGATGTGAGCCCCCCACTGGCAGTGCAGCGTGCCTTGTCAATTACCCAAAAAAAACTGATGGTGAGCCTTGACTATTTTTAGCGCCTTGTCAGTGTGCTGTGATGAGAAAAGTTGAAAATTGCTGCTGTAGTATGTATATGTACAAATTGGTATCTAACCATAAACTGAACATAACCTGAATGTTCACAAAGGAGGAAATACAGTAGGTAGTGTGACTGTCTTAGGTATAAAAATGTTTTCAGATGCAGGAGACCTGCCAGGGAAGTGATTGGACTGATACATAATGAGGGAATAGAAGGTGATCTTTTTAAAGAGGATTTGGAGACTGCAGAGAAGCTGAATGAATTCTGTCTTCACTACAGAAGATGTTGGGCAGGTACAGTACTGTGTTTGAACTGACTTTCTCAAGCAGGGAGTCTGAGGAGTGGGATCAAACAGAAGTGACAAAAGATGAGGTTCTAGACCAGGGGTGTCAGACTCATTGGATACAGCGGGCCAAATAACATTTGTGATGCCTGTTGATGGCCAGAAGTGGTGTCATTAAGCAGAAAGTGATGTCGTTAAGCAGGTCATGACCAGAAATAAGCACTTTTTTTCTCACCTAGGAACTTATTAGCTGCAAATGATAAAAGAGAAAGTATGCAAATCTTGATCATATTTTCAAGATATGGAAGAGCCCAATTATCAGGCAGGCCACCATTTCAGCAGTGACACCTCAGCACAGCTCAGCAACTGAGAGCAGCTGATGATGGTGCTTGGAGAGCCCGAGGATTGGGTAAAGAGCTTCCACGGGCCACATCTGGCCTTATGTTTGACACCCCTTTTCTAGACTATATTGATAAACTGGAAGGTAATTAACAATGATACCTAAATGGAGATCAAGGGGGGAGGGAATCCAGGAAATTACAGGCTAGTCAACTTGGCATCTGTTCTGAGAAAACTGGTGGAAAGCATAATTAAACATTAAAATTATCAAGCATACAGAGCGAGCCTTGATGGAAGGAGAATCGGCATGGTTTCTGCAAATGTAATTTCTGACTCGCTAACCTCCTAGAGTTATTTGAGAATGCTATAGTAGGAATGTGGATAGAGGTGATCCAGTTGACAGTGTATTCTTGGACTTTCAAAAAGCTTTTGACAAGGTTCCTCACCAAAGGCTCTTGAATGAACATAGCAGCCATGGAATAAGAAGACAGGTCCCTTATGAACAGGTTACAGAACAGGGAGCAGAGTAGGAATACTGTAAGTGGGCGTTTTTCACAGCGGAGGAAAATAAGAAATGGGTTCCCCCAAGAATCTGTGTTGAGACTGGTGTTTTGTTCATCAGTGATCTAGAGTTAAGGATAAGCAGCAAGGTGGCCAAATCTGTAGATGACATACTTTACAGGGTGGTAAAAACCAAAGCGGGTTGTGAAGGGTGTTCATTTAGCAGCACGCACGTCACCCCTCAGCAAGCCTGATTCACATACTCAACATTTACATATTTGAATTCACATTCAGCATTTGCATATTTTCTCCTCTGTCATTTGCTGCTAATGAGTTCCTGGGTGAGTACATAAGTACGTATTTCTGGTCACTTCCTGCTTAATGACTTGACTTCGGGCCTTCAGTAACTTAATGGGGAGCCGCAAGCAAAGGCCAATAGGTCAAGGGAGCCGCGGATCAAAAAAGTTTGGGAACCACTGCCCTATACCAATCTACGATGAGGCCACATTTAGAATTCTACCCAGAATTCCAAAAACAGTTCTAGTCACCTCAAGAAGGATATTGTAGAGCTCAAAAGAGGGCAATCAAGATGAACAGTAGGCTGGAGCACTTTCTTTGTAGGAAAAAGTCCCAATGTTTGGGACTTTTATCTTGGGAGGAGGAATCGGCAATTAAGGGAGGACATGCATGCACGATTTTATAATTTTCAAGGTTTATGGCTAGCGATGGCTATTTCTTACCTCCTGGTCCAGTATGCCTCTGAAAACCAGTTGTAGGGGAGCGGTGGTTGAGGGAGAAGTACAGTATGGCTTTTTCTCCTGCTTGTGGGCTTCCCAGAGGCAGCTGGTGGGCTACTTTTGGGAAGCAGGATGCTGGACAAGATAGGCCCTTGGTCTGATCAAGCAGGGCTTTTCTTATGAGAAGGTCAAGACACACCCAAGTAATAGATATATTTTAGATGTGTGGTTTTTTTTTAAAAAAAGATTTTACTTACTATCTCTCTTTCTTCAGTGTGCTTATGTGCTCAGAATTCTGGAAATAACGAGCACCGGTGAGACATGGTGCTTAAAAAGACCAACTAGAGAGTTGAATAGTGCTCTCATTGCATACATTAAGCCCAACAGGAAATTGCATTTGATTTTCTTTTAGGTACCGATCTGTTTTGCCATTAATTGGAATAGTAGCCAGTGTTCCTAGGGAGATAATCCAAAGATGATCTTCATCTATTTGGAAATTCTGCAACAGAGAAGGGCAAATCTGTAAAACTCTTCATCTTTTTTATCAGGCCAGCTCAGCTTCTGATAACAGAAAATGTTAGCTAAAATGGGCTGCAGCCTCCAAAATGTGTGCGTGCAGGGTTGTAGATGCAAAAAGACGAAGATGTTTCAGTGGCTGTCTCTCTTTTAATGACCACAGTCAAATGGAGGAAAAAACATAGTTCGCAGTAAGGAAACATTTTCTTCTTTTTATCCAGGACCAATTTCTTCTATAATTCAGAATGCTATCAGCAGGCTTCTGCTTGGCGCAGAGCCAAGGCAGCTCCTGGTTTTACTGAGGAGCTGCGGACCATGAAGTGCCTTGGCAGATGTGTTGAGTGATAGTGGAGGAAAAACGGGCGACGAAGTCCTGCCACACACAGGTTAGAGCTCATTTTAGAACCTACACAGTGGCAGCGATGGCGGCAAAGAAGGCTTTTTTTCTTTGCCACCTGTGCATCTGCAGAGACCTGTCCAGCTGAGCTTTTCTGTATTGTGCAGGCCTGCTCCAACTGGTCCCTCAGGGAAATGAGGAGGCGCGTACGGTTGCTTGCTCTGACGAGTTTGCTATGCACTTGGCACATAAATCACTCACATCCGTCATGACTTGGGCTCCGCATTGACAGTATTTGTTGATGTCTTAGGCATCTGTTGGCCCTATGGTTTTGAATTCTTTTCAGCTTGTACAGCCTTAGGATAGGATTCTCTGGAGCCCGAGACCATCTACGTGCTTGCTTGGCTCTTGCTCAGCTTGGCTCATAAGATCAGCCCCGGGGGGAGGGGGGAGAGGGAAGGGTGGTTAATGCACCATTGAGGGTGGGGGCATTGCCTGTGTTTGTAAAAATGGCAGTGGTTTTCCGCCTTCTAAAAAAGCCCACCTTTGATCCCACTCTGATAACTTCTAGCTAGTTTTGAACCTCCCCCGTCCTGGACAAGGTGATCAAGCAAATGAAAGCATCTCTGCTCTAGAGGGTCTTGGACAGGGGTGCACAAATTGGAAGTAGGTAGGGGCCAAAATGAATAGACTAAACTTCTTTGGGGCCGCACGGGGGGCATGTCAAGGAACCATGATGTCACTTCCTCAGGAAGTGACATCACAGGGTGCGTGTCCATGAGCCGGAAAATATCCGGAAAAGCAACATATTAATAAATAAATAGATATTTACAGAATTAAAAATTCGGATTTGCCCTCCCGCCGCGAATCCAAGCCTCCTCCTCACACGGAGCAGCGACAGCGCCAACGGGACAAGCCCCCAAACCTCCGCGCCCGTTGGCACACAAGAGGAGTCGCGGCTCTTCTGGCTCCTGGCCGAATGCCAGGAGACTCCAGCTGATTGGCGGTGATCAAACGCCGCCTTCAGCAATGGCCTCGAAGCCTCCGGGCCAATGGGCTCACAAGGCTCAGTGACTTCGTCCTTCTCGCTTGGCGACAGCTACACAGCTGGAGCGAAGACATCGGGGATCCCTCGGCGCTCTCTTCGTAAGCAACGTGCACCAAGGGATCCCTGATTTCTTCGGGGGCCACCAGAAATCCTTCAGAGGGCCGCATGTTGTGCACCCCTGGTCTTGGATGAAATGCATTATCTGGATCCCTTTCAAACGGCTTCAGTCCACACTTTGGAACAGAGATGGTCCTGGTCGCCCTCATGGATGACTTGTCCTGGGGACTAGATAGGGGCTTGTGTCCCTGTTGGCCCTCTGGGTGGCTTTTCATACCGTTTACTATGAAATGCTGTCTGGAAGCAGTTGCGAGCTAGATGAGTTAACAAGCTGAAATTAAATCTGGACAAGAGAGAAGTCCTCTTGGGCTGGAAACCTCGATGCAGGTGCTGGCCTCTTGGCCTTTTCTAAATGGGGTTGCACTCCCTCTGCAGGAACATGTAGACAGCTTGGGAGTCCTCCAGGGTCTACAACTGCTCTTGGATAGCTAGGTGGTGTCAGCCAGGAAATTTGGTCAGCTTTGGTTGGTGCGCCCGCTACAGCTGTACCTGAGTTGGTTGGACCTAACCACAGTGGTTACCATTCCAGAGGGAGGCTCAGAGGGCGGCAACAAGAGCCAGGGCTTTTTCCGTGGTGACCCCACTCCCTCCCTGGGAATTTAAGAGTTGGCCCCTCCCTTGAATTGTTCTGGGGGTGAGGGATTAAAAACGTTGTTCAGCATTTTTGGGTTAGGATAGGTTGAAGTATGGTGGGTTTCCTTTTAGGTATTGTCTTATAGCTTTTGTATATTATAGCTGCTGTCCCTGCTTAGTTGCCATCTGTGTTTTTACATTGTACACTGCTCGGGCCTTCTGTGTTGTGTTGCTGACTTCATTGAGGTTTTTGCTGCTGTGGGTTTGTGTGTTCTTGGGGCTTGTATGCTGGTGGGTTTTTACGATGTGGGCTGTTTTATTATTTTTATGTTCTGTGCTTTGTGATTGTAATTTTTAACAAATTTGTATAATTTTTGCATACTGTAGTTTTGTATTTTGTCTAGCCGCCTTGGATGCCCACAGTGTGGGGGGAAAGGCGGGCTAATCGCTCTCTGGGAAGGGAGAAATTGGAGCGGGATTCTTTCTCCAGCACCCCACAGTTGTTTGTGGTGGTGACACTGGAGGAAGAGGCGAGTTGCTCATTTTCAGCAAGTGAGAAGTGGATCGGAGTGCTGGGTGAGCGTGGACCAGAGGGGGGCAGCAGGCAGATGATCTGATGATGGGTGTCTCACATCCCCCATCACCTCCTCCAGCCTGCCACTTAAAGTGGCTGCTTGAGACCACCTCACGGCTACACTGACTCTGCTAGGAGGGGTCTTGAAAGGTCTGTGATGTGGGAACGCTTGCCGCAACCATCGAGAGATGCAGACTGGCAAGTTGGGGGGAAATTTAATCAGGGATGAGCCCAGCCATCTGGCAGAGGTGCATGAAGCAGGCAGTTGGTTGTGTGTATCAGAAATGATGCCAATTGGACTGAGAAGTGAACATTAGGGGCAATGGCAAGTTGCAGCATCGGATATGTGCAGCTGGTGGGCTGTTTGAACAGCAGGGTGGGTGGGAAATCGAAGATTGGTAGAAGAGCTGAATGGAGCTCCCTTCTAGCAGCTCAAGTGGATCAGTGATGGTGCAGGCACCAAGAGCTCTGTAATACTGGCTCCCACGAAGACCCCTTTCTAAAACATCATAATATTAAAGGGACAGTGACCATGGCTTGCTGCTTCACCTTCACATATTTTACTCAATCTGAAAGCTGGAATTAAGTTACTTTCAAAAAGGAAATGACTTCTATGTCTGAATCATCTGCCATCCTCCTCTTTAGTCATGTTTTGTTTCATTGTTGGCTTGAAAGAGAGCCAAGTGCTTTGAAACTAACATTCACTTGTTTTACTTCCTGCAATGTTGCATGGCCCTGAGGAAGAGAGTCTGAAATCCCCTAGTACTGGTACACTGTAGCTGATTTCAGATGTGCCAAGTTCTTGATTTGCAGACCACAGCTGTTCTCATCTTATTGATGTTTTTTGCTGTATCCTCTCCAAATCAAGCCCATTAATGTAATTTTATTGCTGTGTATTACATTACTGTTAATTTTTTGAAAGAAGATTGACAAGATTCAGACACCCCATTTTTTTCTCTATTTTTGCCCCCTCCTTCCTGATGCTGCAACTTTGGTCTAGGGTTTAAGGCTGTGACATACCGCATGTGGTGCAGTGCAAAGCGTCGGGAAGTGGCATGAAGAGTGCAGCGTGTCCTGCACTCCCCTCCTTTGCATGGCAGTGCACGAGAGCTGTGGTGCCCAGCGAGAGGATATGAAAAAATGGAACTTTGCCCAATCAGCGGGTGAGTTCAGTGCAGTGTGTGGGGGACACACACGAAAGGAAGTGAACAGCCAATCAGAATCGAGTCTGAAAAGACACGATTCTGATTGGCTAGCAGAGGGGGGTGGGGGAAGGATGTTTTTTGCTTCTCTCGGCCTGTATAGACAGGGTACAGTGCGAAGGAAAGCAACGGCCTGTTTCGCCCCACACCGCGCTGCCTGCGGTGTGTCGCAGCCTTTACAGTAGGGCCAGTTGTCCATCCTGTAATACCTCAATTAAGGGTCAGCCTTGCAAACAAGTCCACAGAAGTCAATAACCAAGTACAATTTTTACTTGTCTGCTTGCCCATACTTACACTGGTGGCACACGGCAGCATGAAGCAAGAAGTCGGCTTTGCTCCGGTTCCAAACACTTTCTTAACTTGTTGTGATTCTTATGCAGGCAAGTGGCTGTTTTGCAGCCAGCTAAAAGTAAGTGCGCTTGATTAAAATTTTAATTTGGAGATTGCCTTTTTGAGCCTGGTTTGAAAGTCCACCATATCTTAGCTGTGGAGACATTCACACGTCAAACTTTTGAGGAGATAATACTGAGTTGATGGCTCCTAGCACAATAAATATAATGCATGAACTAATTGTATGACTCCAACTTTGCTTCCCTTTTTTTGTTCTCTCTTTGCTTTTTGGTTGCTTCCATCAAGATGAGAATTTAGCTAGCGATGGAGGCCTTGCTCATCTCCAAGTGGTACAGGAAGTTAAGCAGAACGTTTGTGGTATATCCAGCTGCTAAAATAATGAGCAAAGGATTATTTGCTTCCTTTTCCAAGATGTCCATTGAATCTAACAGGCTCACTTTACTCATCCTGTGAAACTAAAGCAAGTTGATATTAGTCTCTGGACAAGATCAGATTAAGACATTGGCTAAGATTAGTACAGTACTGTTCAAAATAATGAATGAGGCTTTATTTTGATGGCCGATAAAATGAATGGATAAAGATGCTGTCTGCATTTGCAAATCCCTTGTCTTTGAAACATCCCACTCAAGAGGCTTGAAAGTAGCCTTGTAGTATGCAGCACCTAATAGGAAGTGAAAATAGTTTTGGAATCTAGTTTGTTGCTCAATGGTATAAATATTTTAAACGCTTAAATTCTGTTATGAATAGATGTGCAGACATTATATGCTGACCAGTGCAAGACACACGCATTATTTTTATGCTGGTGCTTTATCGTCTGCAGTGGTTGCTGGTGTGTTTCTGAGTGCAATTCATGGTGCTGGTTTTAACCTTTTAAAGTCCTACATGATTTGGGACCAGAGTATACGAAGATCCACTTCCACATTTAGGTCATCCATCCCTTAAGATCGTATGAGAGGACTCTTTCAGATGTGCTATCGTTGATTTGGCAGTGATGTGTGAAAGGGCCCTCTGTGTGGTGGCACCCATGTTATGGAACTCCCACAGGATAGGAGGTTGACGCCTTCCTAGTTAGAATTGTGGCACTGGCTAAAGACTCTTCTGTTCAGCATGTGTTGAATTGCTTCTGAAGCCCAGCCTTTCCATAAGTACAGACAGTGTTCTTGGGGGGGGGGGGGGCGCTGGCTTCAGGAGCACATCAGTGCAGTGGTGGATCTTGTTGGTGTGCTGTTATATGCCCCACATCCGTTCCCCTGCACCCTTTTCATACTGTCTTCATGGGGTTTGGTAACTTCAGGTTTTGGTTTGTTCAGTGTTAGTAATCCCATTAATGTACCGGTAATTACTGTATTGCCATGATTACAACAATTTTTTTTCCTTACACTTGTATCTTGTGGTCTCAGTGTTTTGTTGACCTGCTATCTGTGTTGAGATGTTTCTGGGCTTGCAAGTATTTCTTTTTAAAAGTTTTGGAATGTAGCTGGGCAGAGAAATTCTGGTGAGCATATCCTCTGCTTTTATGTTCAAGTTTAGAAACTTTGCTCATTTTTTTTACAGCTCAGTGCATTTATTTCAATTTAAAGTTAACGGAAAGTTTTGCTGTTCGTTTTTGGCAAAGGACAGACAATGATTGAATGGAGTTGGTATTTCCACTTGAGGACAACCTTTAGTGAAATCTGTTAGTCTCCCCCCCCTCACCTTTAGTAAATTCTATCTGTCAGGGCTAAGTGTACTTCATGTTAGTCTCCCTCCCCCACCTTTAGTACATTCTATCTGTCAGGGCTAAGTGTACTTCATGTTTAAAAAGAAAATTCTGTGCCTTAGAAAACCCCGATTCTGCAACCTGTGTAATTTGATAAAATTTGCTGGATTTCTTCTGCAGAATTCCGGTTTTGCTAGTTGTGGGGAAGGGCAATCATGGCTGGACCAGCCATGAAGTAACGTGATGTGGCTTGCATTGGGGCAGATGGTGGGAGGAATTGTGGATTTGGGGTGCCCTTCACCCAATGGTGTGGTATTTAGGGGGACTGAGGCAGTGCAGAGACATGCTGTCTCGGATGCCAAGAGGTCTTGTTCTAACCGTGTGGGTAGTGTGCTTTACAAAACACTAAAGCCCTACCTTGCCCTCCTGGAAACTTTGTTACTCCTCTAGCTTTTGATGCTTCAACGGGTGTTGTCCACATTTTCAAGCATATCTTGACAGCTATGAGAACTAGAAACATGGTCTTATCCATTTTGTTCGTTAATGGAAACTGAGGGCCCACAGTGTGTCACAAGCAGCCCCTTCCACTTAAAAAAATCAGGGAGGGATGGGGTACGAAGTAACTTGGATGGGGCAGTTTTGTGTGTGAGTAAAAATAGACAGAAGGGAAAAGACTTAAATAGCCCCTCCCCTTTCTCGACTGAAACTCACAGCCTTTGAAACTGTTTTCAGTAAGAAAGAGGAAGCAAGCAAGCAAGAAAAAAAGAAAGTGTTGGAGAAAATATGCAAGTGTGGCTGCATGATGAAGCATATACAGTAGCTTGGTCTTGAACTTCTCGGGGAATTGAATCCAACATGCAGTACCAATTTTTTTCCCTGTGTTCCTGAAGGATGCACTCACCCTAGTTTTTTTAATTAAATCCTAGATAATAAAGCAGTTATTTACACTTTTGTATTCAGATTGCAGTGTGAAATCCACACCATTCTCAGCAGAAGCCTGAAGAATTTAGGCCATTGTAGACCCCCCCCCCCATCCCTGGTCTCTTATGCATGTTCTCAGTCAATAATTTGAATGCATGTTTAATTGACTAGATTCTAGAATGTATAAATGGCTCTCTGATCGTCAGTGCAGCACTAATATTTTACAAGTGATGCATTTCCATCCAGAATATTTTCTTAGACTCATCTCTATCAACCCAAAGCAACTGGATATGCGGTCTCTGTTACCTGAGCACCCCCCAATGATCACAACAGACAGAGACTTGGATTAAGGGTAACTTTATTAACTGAACAACATGTGAAAACTGCAGCAGGGAATATATATAACCCCCAAACAACGTGCGGGCCCTAGAATTGGGGGAAACGGCATCTAGCCGTCTGCCTCCCCCTGAGTTACCCTTGGGCGTAACATTCTGACTCCAAGCTATCCTCAATCATAGACTGAGAAAGCCTATCACAGCCGACCCGATGGGTCGAGGCAGCTGGACCGCGCAGACTCCCCCAGGCCAAGCCGTATGGTTGTCTTTGCTGATCCAATCAAGGGGCTTGCCAGCCAGCCTCACCGATCCAGTCCGGCACCATCTGAGCGGTCCTGGCTCACCCCTTGACCTTGCTTACCTCCGAATGTACACCAATTGCTTATCTTATCTACCCGGCCCGCACGTGACCTGCCACACGGGGGGGTTAGCCTAGAGCTTAACCCCCACCGCCCCACGAACCCAAAAGGCTCCTAATCCCCTGCTGCAAATCAAAAAGGAAAATGTTGGCCCCAGCCTCGGAAAGGTGCACTCCGTCCTCTAAAGAGGGTCGGGTCAGAAAATTATATTCGGGTGGAAGATGACTTCCCCACCCATTTCCCGTATATATTCCTTCAAGTACCGGTTGGTCTTACGACGGGCTAAGTCCAACAAACGAGGTCAGACAGCCCCCCCTCCAAACCCTATGTGGGAACACGTCTGACCAGAGCTCACCCTAGTTTTTTTTAATTAAATCCTAGATAATAAAGCAGTTATTTACACTTTTGTATTCAGATTGCAGTGTGAAATCCACACCATTCTCAGCAGAAGCCTGAAGAATTTAGGCCATTGTAGACCCCCCCCCCCCATCCCTGGTCTCTTATGCATGTTCTCAGTCAATAATTTGAATGCATGTTTAATTGACTAGATTCTAGAATGTATAAATGGCTCTCTGATCGTCAGTGCAGCACTAATATTTTACAAGTGATGCATTTCCATCCAGAATATTTTCTTAGACTCATCTCTATCAACCCAAAGCAACTGGATATGCGGTCTCTGTTCTGCTGCTCATCCTGTCTTTGTACCATAGTGTTCCAGGAAGGCCAGGAAGCTGTGTTTTGTTCTAGTCTTCTCCTGTCATGCCCTCCCTGTTGCTCTACTTTAGGAAATACTGGGTCCACATGCTGAAGGCTGCAGATGACATTTGGAGGGGAAAAACACAATGGGGAGCCAAGTGCATAGCTTTGTATTGAAAACAGCACCTGTCACATATCGCAGAAAGGAGACACATTCTTTCTGGAAAGCTGTGTATGTGTTCTGGTTTTGCGGACTGATGAGATCTTTTTTGTTTCTAACTTTTTACTTGCCGAATTTCAGCACCTCCTAAGGATGCTGCTAATACAATGAGAACACCATCTGTTTACTCAAAAAATGTATCTTCGTGGCAGGAGCGTATGGTGATTATCAGCATGGTGCTCTGTTGATTATTTTTAAAAGCTTGTGTGTGATTGAGTGAGAGGGGGAGACTATTATTTATTCATCACATTTCTAAATTGTCTTTTCAACGAAGGACTCAAGTGATGTGCAATGCACTAAAAGTATATTTTTAGCATGTTGCCACTGTTGTATTGTGTTCTTGGATTAAAATGATTTCTAATGGGTTGTTTTTAGAGTTGTCATGGATCTTCCCTCTATTTTAAGATCAATATAACTGATGAGGCTTAAATTAATTCAAGCAGACACAACTCTGTTTGCTTGAGTCTCTTGGTTTCATGCAATGACAGGAAATTAGGGTTCTGTAATAATCCCATTTTCCAAGGTCAGTCATTTGGAAAGCACACTGCAGTTCTATGCACACTACTTTGAGAGTAAAGCCCGTTTGAATTTAATGGCACTTGCTTCTCTGAGTTAAACTTTTTCGCCCTCCCCCTCCCGGACCGTCTAGGCCCCTTCCCTCGCCCACCGAACCGCCCCTGCGCCCACCGGATCCCGACTCACCACCTCCGGCGGACGTATGGCAGCAAAGCCTCCCTTGCTCCCGAGTAGTCGTGAACGTGCTTGGCTACCCCTGGGCTATAGCATGAGAGGATGAGCTATCCCCTCAGGATAGCTTATTTCCCTAGCTTATGCTAGATTCAGCCCCTTTAGTTGGGCTTCAGTTCTTTATTTAGAAAATAAAGACCATCAGCATCAATGCAGACCTGATGGGGTCCTTTAAAGGAAGCCTATCGTGTTATTAAGCAAAGAATATTGGATATTGAGCAACAGGAACTATGTTCTGCTACTAATAAAATGTTTCGGGCGATTCCAGAGCATCAAGGAGAAGACATAAGAGAGAGACTTTTACGTATCTTGGCAGAATTCTTACAAATAAACAGAGAGGAGTTGGATTTGGACTTGGATAAGGTATATTGAATTAATACAAGATATGCAGCAGTAAAGAAAGTGCCAAAGGATGTTCAGGTGCATTTCGCAAAGCAAAGAACAAGAGAAGGAGTGCATATTATTGTTTTAAAAGAGATTCCGTTAAGAATTTTACAGAAAAGGAAGAGCTATGCATTCCTGGTGGAAGTGTTGAAGAAAAATATCATTTTGAGATGGGGAAAGTTAGAAGGTTAAACTACATGAAAAAAATTAGACTGGATACAGTTCAGAAAGGAAGAGAGTTTTGGAAGATTTAAGGAAGGTGGAGAAGAGGAGATAGGAGTAATGGCAAGCCGTGAACATTAAAGATAGATTACAATTTTTTTTATCGTGGAACATTAATGGAGTTAATACTCCACAAAAAATAAAAAGAATATTTCATTATCTGAAAACTTAAACAAGATGTGATTTGTCTTCAAGAAACTCATATAAAAAAGGGAAATAAAAAATTTTTGATTCAGAAAAATTTGGGAGAAGAGTTGTTTTCAACAAATTTGAAGAAGAAGAATGGGGTGGTTTAATATGTTAAAAAAATTGAAGCTGGAATTAATTTTCTCAGATGATAAAGGGAGGGTGGTGGCGGCAGTTTAAGTAACGTTAGATGGAATAAAAACTTTAATATTGGGGGTGTACACACCACATCAACAAAAAGGGGAAATTTTTTATATGTTTGAAGAATGCAGAAATACCTTCCCTGGAAGATTGGTGGATGAAAGTTTTGGATTATGCTGAAATGGACAAAGTTACAATCTTATTTAAGGAAAAGTCAATCAATCTCTTCTTGAATAATTGGAAACCACTTATTGACTTTTTAAGAGAGAGAGACAAAGGAAGTATGATTTGTGGTTTTAATGAATAGAATCTTAGAGTTATTTTGGCTCAGCTGGATATTATAAGTAGATAATAGAGAATAATGTGCTAGTAGAATTTGTTTCACACTTGCTGTAACCTTTTGATATTATATATTGTGTTTTAATATTATACTAAAAATATAAATATATAACAATAAAAATAAGAGATGCTCTCTCACGCGCCTTCCTAAGAAAAGATGGCTCCTTTTCTTAGTCTATTGAAAGACCCCCAAGATCGTAGGGTATTCTCTCTTGCAAGGTGCAACGAGGACAAAAGGGATAGAAGACAGATTACTAGGCTTACCAGATTTTCCCGGTTCTAAACCGGGACACCCCTCCATGAATTAATTATTTTTTTCTGGGTGCAAAGCGACCAGAACATTTATTTATTTATTTTTAATTAATTAACTTGCCTGTGCCGCCATTCTGCCGCCTCTGGGGCTTGGTTGGCTGCTTCCGAGCCAGCCAGGACTCCTGCCCCAACTGAAGCCGCCGCCACTTCCAAAGTGCAAAAAGGCACTTTTTTCCGGCACCGCCATCTTGGATCTCGTGAAATCTCACAAGATCCAAGATGGCGGTCCCCAAATCTCGTGAGGGCACATCAGGCAGTACTATGTGACAGTACATGTACTATGAGGCAGTATATGTGCCTCCTGAGGGCACATGAGGGCAGATTTGGGCGCTGCCATCTTGGATCACGCGAGACCCAAGATGGCGCTGGCAGAAAGGTGCCTTTTTGCATTTTGGAAGCAATGGCATTGGTGGCTTCACGGGGCCCAGAAAGCCCGGGACTGACCCGGGACCGGAACCCGGAACAGTCCCGGGTTTTCCAGGATGGATGGTAAGCCTAGAGATTACCCATCTTTTATTCTGCTGGGTAGACTATAGTACATTGTCCTTCTGTGCAGTGAGACTGGGCTGCATGGCTTCAGGTTCCAGAGAAAAAGGAAAAACGCAGCCAAAATGTGCCCCTTTTGCTGGGAAGGGAATGTAGCTCCTCCAAGAGTGAGGGCGGCTACCAAAGCAGGAGGCTTTCCAAGCAGGACAAGCCATCCAAAAGTGGATAGCATGAATGCTTTCAGTGGGGAAGAAAGCATCACGGAATGGAGGAGGTCTCTGTGGGGGAAGAGACTTCCAAATGCACAGCATGGATGCCTTCAAGGGATGAAAGATGACAAAGTTTTGCTTCCAGAGCAGGGGTAGTTATAGGACTTTGCATAAAGAAAACAAAGACATGGAACTTCTCTTGGTTGTGCAGCTCGGAGGTTCCTGGGCTTGATTAAGGTGTGTCCTTTCAGGAGGACACAAGGCTTAACTGCACCCCAACCAGAGAGGTTCCTGAGGGACAAAAGCTATGGTAGGGTGTGTGCTGCACCCATGCTTAGGTTGTTGGTGGGAGAGACTTCCTGGAGAAGGAATCTGAAAAGACTGTGCAGGTAGCCTGGCTACTGGGCAGTTGGAACTTAATTTATTATGCAGTAGGACTTGTGCTTTCAGCCAAATTAGATCAAGGTGGAGAGCCCAGCTGTGCAAGACTTTACAGGAAAGGTGGCACATTGCTGCCCTGAAGTGCTACATCCCAAACTGCACTACAGCGCCTAGGGACGCCATGGGATGTCCCCAGTGGCCTTACCAGCTCTCCTGGGTGCCACCATCTTGAATTGCACGTTTCAAGATGGTGCTGCCTGGGAGAGCTGGACGATGGTGCTGTTCAAGATGGGCACT